>OZ023223.1:21622552-22222552 GCA_964006125.1 Cryptus viduatorius
CATGTTTTTTTTTACGAAACCCTTCTCTAGGTATCAAAGAACGGTATCGCGAAGGATTCAGCTTCCGCGCTCATTTTCATTTTTACGAAAAAATTTATTTTTTGACAAACACTCGACTCTTCACAATTTTCGTGCAACAACCCTGATGTCCATAAAAAAGTGCATGTTTTTTTTTACGAAACCCTTCTCTAGGTATTAAAGAACGGTATCGCGAAGGAATCAGCTTCCGCGCTCATTTCCATTTTTACCAAAAAATTCATTTTTTGCCAAACACTCGACTCTTCACAATTTTCGTGCAACAACCCTGATGTCCATAAAATATCGCATGTTTTTTGTTACGAAACCCTTCTCTAGGTATTAAAGAACGGTATCGCGAAGGATTCAGCTTCCGCGCTCATTTCCATTTTTACCAAAAAATTTATTTTTTGACAAACACTCGACTCTTCACAATTTTCGTGCAACAACCCTGATGTCCATAAAAAAGTGCATGTTTTTTTTTATGAAACCCTTCGGTAGGTATCAAAGAACGATATCGCGAAAGATTCAGCTTCCGCGCTTATTTCCATTTTTACCAAAAAATTCATTTTTCGACAAAAACTCGACTCTTCACATTTTTCGTGCAACAACCCTGATGTCCATAAAAAAGTGCATGTTTTATTTTACGAAACCCTTCTCTAGGTATCAAAGAACGGTATCGCGAAGGATTCAGCTTCCGCGCTCATTTCTATTTTTACCAAAAAATTCATTTTTCGACAAACACTCGACTCTTCACATTTTTCGTGCAACAACCCTGATGTCCATAAAAAAGTACATGTTTTTTTTTATGAAACCCTTCTGTAGGTATCAAAGAACGATATCGCGAAAGATTCAGCTTCCGCGCTCATTTCCATTTTTACCAAAAAATTCATTTTTCGACAAACACTCGACTCTTCACAATTTTCGTGCAACAACCCTGATGTCCATAAAACATTGCATGTTTTTTTTTACGAAACCCTTCTCTAGGTATTAAAGAACGGTATCGCGAAGGATTCAGCTTCCGCGCTCATTTCCATTTTTACCAAAAAATTCATTTTTTGCAAAACACTCGAC
The DNA here is from genome assembly GCA_964006125.1 of Cryptus viduatorius. Classification (NCBI taxonomy): domain Eukaryota; kingdom Metazoa; phylum Arthropoda; class Insecta; order Hymenoptera; family Ichneumonidae; genus Cryptus; species Cryptus viduatorius. The sequence continues at coordinate 21,623,642 of OZ023223.1, forward strand.
TCTTCCCAATTTTCGTGCAACAACCCTGATGTCCATAAAAAAGTGCATGTTTTTTTTTACGAAACCCTTCTCTAGATATCAAAGAACGGTATCGCGAAGGATTCAGCTTCCGCGCTCATTTCCATTTTTACCAAAAAATTCATTTTTCGACAAACACTCGACTCTTCACATTTTTCGTGCAACAACCCTGATGTCCATAAAAAAGTGCATGTTTTTTTTTACGAAACCCTTCTCTAGGTATCAAAGAACGGTATCGCGAAGGATTCAGCTTCCGCGCTCATTTCCATTTTTACCAAAAAATTAATTTTTTGCCAAACACTCGACTCTTCACATTTTTCGTGCAACAACCCTGATGTCCATAAAACATTGCATGTTTTTTTTTACGAAACCCTTCTCTAGGTATCAAAGAACGGTATCGCGAAGGATTCAGCTTCCGCGCTCATTTCCATTTTTACCAAAAAATTTATTTTTTGACAAACACTCGACTCTTCACAATTTTCGTGCAACAACCCTGATGTCCATAAAAAATTGCATGTTTTATTTTACGAAACCCTTCTCTAGGTATCAAAGAACGGTATCGCGAAGGATTCAGCTTCCGCGCTCATTTCCATTTTTACCAAAAAATTCATTTTTCGACAAACACTCGACTCTTCACATTTTTCGTGCAACAACCCTGATGTCCATAAAAAAGTGCATGTTTTTTTTTATGAAACCCTTCGGTAGGTATCAAAGAACGATATCGCGAAAGATTCAGCTTCCGCGCTCATTTCCATTTTTACCAAAAAATTCATTTTTTGCAAAACACTCGACTCTTCACAATTTTCGTGCAACAACCCTGATGTCCATAAAAAAGTGCATGTTTTTTTTTACGAAACCCTTCTCTAGATATCAAAGAACGGTATCGCGAAGGATTCAGCTTCCGCGCTCATTTCCATTTTTACCAAAAAATTCATTTTTCGACAAACACTCGACTCTTCACATTTTTCGTGCAACAACCCTGATGTCCATAAAAAAGTGCATGTTTTTTTTTACGAAACCCTTCTCTAGGTATCAAAGAACGGTATCGCGAAGGATTCAGCTTCCGCGCTCATTTCCATTTTTACCAAAAAATTAATTTTTCGACAAACACTCGACTCTTCACATTTTTCGTGCAACAACCCTGATGTCCATAAAAAATTGCATGTTTTTTTTTTACGAAACCCTTCTCTAGGTATTAAAGAACGGTATCGCGAAGGATTCAGCTTCCGCGCTCATTTCCATTTTTACCAAAAAATTCATTTTATGCCAAACACTCGACTCTTCACAATTTTCGTGCAACAACCCTGATATCCATAAAAAAGTGCATGTTTTTTTTTACGAAACCCTTCTCTAGGTATCAAAGAACGGTATCCCGAAGGTTTCAGCTTCCGCGCTCATTTCTATTTTTACCAAAAAATTCATTTTTCGACAAACACTCGACTCTTCACAATTTTCGTGCAACAACCCTTATGTCCATAAAAAAGTGCATGTTTTTTTTTATGAAACCCTTCTGTAGGTATCGAAGAACGATATTGCGAAAGATTCAGCTTCCGCGCTCATTTCCATTTTTACCAAAAAATTCATTTTTCGACAAACACTCGACTCTTCACATTTTTCGTGCAACAACCCTGATGTCCATAAAACATTGCATGTTTTTTTTTACGAAACCCTTCTCTAGGTATCAAAGAACGGTATCGCGAAGGATTCAGCTTCCGCGCTCATTTCCATTTTTACCAAAAAATTTATTTTTTGCCAAACACTCGACTCTTCACAATTTTCGTGCAACAACCCTGATGTCCATAAAAAATTGCATGTTTTTTTTTACGAAACCCTTCTCTAGGTATTAAAGAACGGTATCGCGAAGGATTCAGCTTCCGCGCTCATTTCCATTTTTACCAAAAAATTCATTTTTCGACAAACACTCGACTCTTCACATTTTTCGTGCAACAACCCTGATGTCCATAAAAAAGTGCATGTTTTTTTTTATGAAACCCTTCGGTAGGTATCAAAGAACGATATCGCGAAAGATTCAGCTTCCGCGCTCATTTCCATTTTTACCAAAAAATTCATTTTTCGACAAACACTCGACTATTCACATTTTTCGTGCAACAACCCTGATGTCCATAAAAAATTGCATGTTTTTTTTTACGAAACCCTTCTCTAGGTATTAAAGAACGGTATCGCGAAGGATTCAGCTTCCGCGCTCATTTCTATTTTTACCAAAAAATTCATTTTTCGACAAACACTCGACTCTTCACATTTTTCGTGCAACAACCCTGATGTCCATAAAAAAGTGCATGTTTTTTTTTACGAAACCCTTCTCTAGGTATTAAAGAACGGTATCGCGAAGGATTCAGCTTCCGCGCTCATTTCCATTTTTACCAAAAAATTCATTTTTCGACAAACACTCGACTCTTCACATTTTTCGTGCAACAACCCTGATGTCCATAAAAAAGTGCATGTTTTTTTTTACGAAACCCTTCTCTAGGTATTAAAGAACGGTATCGCGAAGGATTCAGCTTCCGCGCTCATTTCCATTTTTACCAAAAAATTCATTTTTCGACAAACACTCGACTCTTCACATTTTTCGTGCAACAACCCTGATGTCCATAAAAAAGTGCATGTTTTATTTTACGAAACCCTTCTCTAGGTATCAAAGAACGGTATCGCGAAGGATTCAGCTTCCGCGCTCATTTCCATTTTTACCAAAAAATTCATTTTTCGACAAACACTCGACTCTTCACATTTTTCGTGCAACAACCCTGATGTCCATAAAAAAGTGCATGTTTTAATTTACGAAACCCTTCTCTAGGTATCAAAGAACGGTATCGCGAAGTATTCAGCTTCCGCGCTCATTTCCATTTTTACCAAAAAATTCATTTTTCGACAAACACTCGACTCTTCACATTTTTCGTGCAACAACCCTGATGTCCATAAAAAAGTGCATGTTTTTTTTACGAAACCCTTCTCTAGGTATCAAAGAACGGTATCGCGAAGGATTCAGCTTCCGCGCTCATTTCCATTTTTACCAAAAAATTTATTTTTTGCCAAACACTCGACTCTTCACAATTTTCGTGCAACAACCCTGATGTCCATAAAAAATTGCATGTTTTTTTTTACGAAACCCTTCTCTAGGTATTAAAGAACGGTATCGCGAAGGATTCAGCTTCCGCGCTCATTTCCATTTTTACCAAAAAATTCATTTTTCGACAAACACTCGACTCTTCACATTTTTCGTGCAACAACCCTGATGTCCATAAAAAAGTGCATGTTTTTTTTTATGAAACCCTTCGGTAGGTATCAAAGAACGATATCGCGAAAGATTCAGCTTCCGCGCTCATTTCCATTTTTACCAAAAAATTCATTTTTCGACAAACACTCGACTATTCACATTTTTCGTGCAACAACCCTGATGTCCATAAAAAATTGCATGTTTTTTTTTACGAAACCCTTCTCTAGGTATTAAAGAACGGTATCGCGAAGGATTCAGCTTCCGCGCTCATTTCTATTTTTACCAAAAAATTCATTTTTCGACAAACACTCGACTCTTCACATTTTTCGTGCAACAACCCTGATGTCCATAAAAAAGTGCATGTTTTTTTTTACGAAACCCTTCTCTAGGTATTAAAGAACGGTATCGCGAAGGATTCAGCTTCCGCGCTCATTTCCATTTTTACCAAAAAATTCATTTTTCGACAAACACTCGACTCTTCACATTTTTCGTGCAACAACCCTGATGTCCATAAAAAAGTGCATGTTTTTTTTTACGAAACCCTTCTCTAGGTATTAAAGAACGGTATCGCGAAGGATTCAGCTTCCGCGCTCATTTCCATTTTTACCAAAAAATTCATTTTTCGACAAACACTCGACTCTTCACATTTTTCGTGCAACAACCCTGATGTCCATAAAAAAGTGCATGTTTTTTTTTACGAAACCCTTCTCTAGGTATTAAAGAACGGTATCGCGAAGGATTCAGCTTCCGCGCTCATTTCCATTTTTACCAAAAAATTCATTTTTCGACAAACACTCGACTCTTCACATTTTTCGTGCAACAACCCTGATGTCCATAAAAAAGTGCATGTTTTATTTTACGAAACCCTTCTCTAGGTATCAAAGAACGGTATCGCGAAGGATTCAGCTTCCGCGCTCATTTCCATTTTTACCAAAAAATTCATTTTTCGACAAACACTCGACTCTTCACATTTTTCGTGCAACAACCCTGATGTCCATAAAAAAGTGCATGTTTTAATTTACGAAACCCTTCTCTAGGTATCAAAGAACGGTATCGCGAAGTATTCAGCTTCCGCGCTCATTTCCATTTTTACCAAAAAATTCATTTTTCGACAAACACTCGACTCTTCACATTTTTCGTGCAACAACCCTGATGTCCATAAAAAAGTGCATGTTTTTTTTTATGAAACCCTTCGGAAGGTATCAAAGAACGATATCGCGAAAGATTCAGCTTCCGCGCTTATTTCCATTTTTACCAAAAAATTCATTTTTCGACAAACACTCGACTCTTCACATTTTTCGTGCAACAACCCTGATGTCCATAAAAAATTGCATGTTTTTTTTTACGAAACCCTTCTCTAGGTATTAAAGAACGGTATCGCGAAGGATTCAGCTTCCGCGCTCATTTCTATTTTTACCAAAAAATTCATTTTTCGACAAACACTCGACTATTCACATTTTTCGTGCAACAACCCTGATGTCCATAAAAAAGTGCATGTTTTTTTTTACGAAACCCTTCTCTAGGTATTAAAGAACGGTATCGCGAAGGATTCAGCTTCCGCGCTCATTTCCATTTTTACCAAAAAATTCATTTTTCGACAAACACTCGACTCTTCACATTTTTCGTGCAACAACCCTGATGTCCATAAAAAAGTGCATGTTTTATTTTACGAAACCCTTCTCTAGGTATCAAAGAACGGTATCGCGAAGGATTCAGCTTCCGCGCTCATTTCCATTTTTACCAAAAAATTCATTTTTCGACAAACACTCGACTCTTCACATTTTTCGTGCAACAACCCTGATGTCCATAAAAAAGTGCATGTTTTATTTTACGAAACCCTTCTCTAGGTATCAAAGAACGGTATCGCGAAGGATTCAGCTTCCGCGCTCATTTCCATTTTTACCAAAAAATTCATTTTTCGACAAACACTCGACTCTTCACATTTTTCGTGCAACAACCCTGATGTCCATAAAAAAGTGCATGTTTTTTTTTACGAAACCCTTCTCTAGGTATTAAAGAACGGTATCGCGAAGGATTCAGCTTCCGCGCTCATTTCCATTTTTACCAAAAAATTTATTTTTTGACAAACACTCGACTCTTCACAATTTTCGTGCAACAACCCTGATGTCCATAAAAAATTGCATGTTTTATTTTACGAAACCCTTCTCTAGGTATCAAAGAACGGTATCGCGAAGGATTCAGCTTCCGCGCTCATTTCCATTTTTACCAAAAAATTCATTTTTCGACAAACACTCGACTCTTCACATTTTTCGTGCAACAACCCTGATGTCCATAAAAAAGTGCATGTTTTTTTTTATGAAACCCTTCGGTAGGTATCAAAGAACGATATCGCGAAAGATTCAGCTTCCGCGCTTATTTCCATTTTTACCAAAAAATTCATTTTTCGACAAAAACTCGACTCTTCACATTTTTCGTGCAACAACCCTGATGTCCATAAAAAAGTGCATGTTTTATTTTACGAAACCCTTCTCTAGGTATCAAAGAACGGTATCGCGAAGGATTCAGCTTCCGCGCTCATTTCTATTTTTACCAAAAAATTCATTTTTCGACAAACACTCGACTCTTCACATTTTTCGTGCAACAACCCTGATGTCCATAAAAAAGTACATGTTTTTTTTTATGAAACCCTTCTGTAGGTATCAAAGAACGATATCGCGAAAGATTCAGCTTCCGCGCTCATTTCCATTTTTACCAAAAAATTCATTTTTCGACAAACACTCGACTCTTCACAATTTTCGTGCAACAACCCTGATGTCCATAAAACATTGCATGTTTTTTTTTACGAAACCCTTCTCTAGGTATTAAAGAACGGTATCGCGAAGGATTCAGCTTCCGCGCTCATTTCCATTTTTACCAAAAAATTCATTTTTTGCAAAACACTCGACTCTTCCCAATTTTCGTGCAACAACCCTGATGTCCATAAAAAAGTGCATGTTTTTTTTTACGAAACCCTTCTCTAGATATCAAAGAACGGTATCGCGAAGGATTCAGCTTCCGCGCTCATTTCCATTTTTACCAAAAAATTCATTTTTCGACAAACACTCGACTCTTCACATTTTTCGTGCAACAACCCTGATGTCCATAAAAAAGTGCATGTTTTTTTTTACGAAACCCTTCTCTAGGTATCAAAGAACGGTATCGCGAAGGATTCAGCTTCCGCGCTCATTTCCATTTTTACCAAAAAATTAATTTTTTGCCAAACACTCGACTCTTCACATTTTTCGTGCAACAACCCTGATGTCCATAAAACATTGCATGTTTTTTTTTACGAAACCCTTCTCTAGGTATCAAAGAACGGTATCGCGAAGGATTCAGCTTCCGCGCTCATTTCCATTTTTACCAAAAAATTTATTTTTTGACAAACACTCGACTCTTCACAATTTTCGTGCAACAACCCTGATGTCCATAAAAAATTGCATGTTTTATTTTACGAAACCCTTCTCTAGGTATCAAAGAACGGTATCGCGAAGGATTCAGCTTCCGCGCTCATTTCCATTTTTACCAAAAAATTCATTTTTCGACAAACACTCGACTCTTCACATTTTTCGTGCAACAACCCTGATGTCCATAAAAAAGTGCATGTTTTTTTTTATGAAACCCTTCGGTAGGTATCAAAGAACGATATCGCGAAAGATTCAGCTTCCGCGCTCATTTCCATTTTTACCAAAAAATTCATTTTTTGCAAAACACTCGACTCTTCACAATTTTCGTGCAACAACCCTGATGTCCATAAAAAAGTGCATGTTTTTTTTTACGAAACCCTTCTCTAGATATCAAAGAACGGTATCGCGAAGGATTCAGCTTCCGCGCTCATTTCCATTTTTACCAAAAAATTCATTTTTCGACAAACACTCGACTCTTCACATTTTTCGTGCAACAACCCTGATGTCCATAAAAAAGTGCATGTTTTTTTTTACGAAACCCTTCTCTAGGTATCAAAGAACGGTATCGCGAAGGATTCAGCTTCCGCGCTCATTTCCATTTTTACCAAAAAATTAATTTTTCGACAAACACTCGACTCTTCACATTTTTCGTGCAACAACCCTGATGTCCATAAAAAATTGCATGTTTTTTTTTTACGAAACCCTTCTCTAGGTATTAAAGAACGGTATCGCGAAGGATTCAGCTTCCGCGCTCATTTCCATTTTTACCAAAAAATTCATTTTATGCCAAACACTCGACTCTTCACAATTTTCGTGCAACAACCCTGATATCCATAAAAAAGTGCATGTTTTTTTTTACGAAACCCTTCTCTAGGTATCAAAGAACGGTATCCCGAAGGTTTCAGCTTCCGCGCTCATTTCTATTTTTACCAAAAAATTCATTTTTCGACAAACACTCGACTCTTCACAATTTTCGTGCAACAACCCTTATGTCCATAAAAAAGTGCATGTTTTTTTTTATGAAACCCTTCTGTAGGTATCGAAGAACGATATTGCGAAAGATTCAGCTTCCGCGCTCATTTCCATTTTTACCAAAAAATTCATTTTTCGACAAACACTCGACTCTTCACATTTTTCGTGCAACAACCCTGATGTCCATAAAACATTGCATGTTTTTTTTTACGAAACCCTTCTCTAGGTATCAAAGAACGGTATCGCGAAGGATTCAGCTTCCGCGCTCATTTCCATTTTTACCAAAAAATTCATTTTTCGACAAACACTCGACTCTTCACATTTTTCGTGCAACAACCCTGATGTCCATAAAAAAGTGCATGTTTTTTTTACGAAACCCTTCTCTAGGTATCAAAGAACGGTATCGCGAAGGATTCAGCTTCCGCGCTCATTTCCATTTTTACCAAAAAATTTATTTTTTGCCAAACACTCGACTCTTCACAATTTTCGTGCAACAACCCTGATGTCCATAAAAAATTGCATGTTTTTTTTTACGAAACCCTTCTCTAGGTATTAAAGAACGGTATCGCGAAGGATTCAGCTTCCGCGCTCATTTCCATTTTTACCAAAAAATTCATTTTTCGACAAACACTCGACTCTTCACATTTTTCGTGCAACAACCCTGATGTCCATAAAAAAGTGCATGTTTTTTTTTATGAAACCCTTCGGTAGGTATCAAAGAACGATATCGCGAAAGATTCAGCTTCCGCGCTCATTTCCATTTTTACCAAAAAATTCATTTTTCGACAAACACTCGACTATTCACATTTTTCGTGCAACAACCCTGATGTCCATAAAAAATTGCATGTTTTTTTTTACGAAACCCTTCTCTAGGTATTAAAGAACGGTATCGCGAAGGATTCAGCTTCCGCGCTCATTTCTATTTTTACCAAAAAATTCATTTTTCGACAAACACTCGACTCTTCACATTTTTCGTGCAACAACCCTGATGTCCATAAAAAAGTGCATGTTTTTTTTTACGAAACCCTTCTCTAGGTATTAAAGAACGGTATCGCGAAGGATTCAGCTTCCGCGCTCATTTCCATTTTTACCAAAAAATTCATTTTTCGACAAACACTCGACTCTTCACATTTTTCGTGCAACAACCCTGATGTCCATAAAAAAGTGCATGTTTTTTTTTACGAAACCCTTCTCTAGGTATTAAAGAACGGTATCGCGAAGGATTCAGCTTCCGCGCTCATTTCCATTTTTACCAAAAAATTCATTTTTCGACAAACACTCGACTCTTCACATTTTTCGTGCAACAACCCTGATGTCCATAAAAAAGTGCATGTTTTATTTTACGAAACCCTTCTCTAGGTATCAAAGAACGGTATCGCGAAGGATTCAGCTTCCGCGCTCATTTCCATTTTTACCAAAAAATTCATTTTTCGACAAACACTCGACTCTTCACATTTTTCGTGCAACAACCCTGATGTCCATAAAAAAGTGCATGTTTTAATTTACGAAACCCTTCTCTAGGTATCAAAGAACGGTATCGCGAAGTATTCAGCTTCCGCGCTCATTTCCATTTTTACCAAAAAATTCATTTTTCGACAAACACTCGACTCTTCACATTTTTCGTGCAACAACCCTGATGTCCATAAAAAAGTGCATGTTTTTTTTACGAAACCCTTCTCTAGGTATCAAAGAACGGTATCGCGAAGGATTCAGCTTCCGCGCTCATTTCCATTTTTACCAAAAAATTTATTTTTTGCCAAACACTCGACTCTTCACAATTTTCGTGCAACAACCCTGATGTCCATAAAAAATTGCATGTTTTTTTTTACGAAACCCTTCTCTAGGTATTAAAGAACGGTATCGCGAAGGATTCAGCTTCCGCGCTCATTTCCATTTTTACCAAAAAATTCATTTTTCGACAAACACTCGACTCTTCACATTTTTCGTGCAACAACCCTGATGTCCATAAAAAAGTGCATGTTTTTTTTTATGAAACCCTTCGGTAGGTATCAAAGAACGATATCGCGAAAGATTCAGCTTCCGCGCTCATTTCCATTTTTACCAAAAAATTCATTTTTCGACAAACACTCGACTATTCACATTTTTCGTGCAACAACCCTGATGTCCATAAAAAATTGCATGTTTTTTTTTACGAAACCCTTCTCTAGGTATTAAAGAACGGTATCGCGAAGGATTCAGCTTCCGCGCTCATTTCTATTTTTACCAAAAAATTCATTTTTCGACAAACACTCGACTCTTCACATTTTTCGTGCAACAACCCTGATGTCCATAAAAAAGTGCATGTTTTTTTTTACGAAACCCTTCTCTAGGTATTAAAGAACGGTATCGCGAAGGATTCAGCTTCCGCGCTCATTTCCATTTTTACCAAAAAATTCATTTTTCGACAAACACTCGACTCTTCACATTTTTCGTGCAACAACCCTGATGTCCATAAAAAAGTGCATGTTTTTTTTTACGAAACCCTTCTCTAGGTATTAAAGAACGGTATCGCGAAGGATTCAGCTTCCGCGCTCATTTCCATTTTTACCAAAAAATTCATTTTTCGACAAACACTCGACTCTTCACATTTTTCGTGCAACAACCCTGATGTCCATAAAAAAGTGCATGTTTTTTTTTACGAAACCCTTCTCTAGGTATTAAAGAACGGTATCGCGAAGGATTCAGCTTCCGCGCTCATTTCCATTTTTACCAAAAAATTCATTTTTCGACAAACACTCGACTCTTCACATTTTTCGTGCAACAACCCTGATGTCCATAAAAAAGTGCATGTTTTATTTTACGAAACCCTTCTCTAGGTATCAAAGAACGGTATCGCGAAGGATTCAGCTTCCGCGCTCATTTCCATTTTTACCAAAAAATTCATTTTTCGACAAACACTCGACTCTTCACATTTTTCGTGCAACAACCCTGATGTCCATAAAAAAGTGCATGTTTTAATTTACGAAACCCTTCTCTAGGTATCAAAGAACGGTATCGCGAAGTATTCAGCTTCCGCGCTCATTTCCATTTTTACCAAAAAATTCATTTTTCGACAAACACTCGACTCTTCACATTTTTCGTGCAACAACCCTGATGTCCATAAAAAAGTGCATGTTTTTTTTACGAAACCCTTCTCTAGGTATCAAAGAACGGTATCGCGAAGGATTCAGCTTCCGCGCTCATTTCCATTTTTACCAAAAAATTTATTTTTTGCCAAACACTCGACTCTTCACAATTTTCGTGCAACAACCCTGATGTCCATAAAAAATTGCATGTTTTTTTTTACGAAACCCTTCTCTAGGTATTAAAGAACGGTATCGCGAAGGATTCAGCTTCCGCGCTCATTTCCATTTTTACCAAAAAATTCATTTTTCGACAAACACTCGACTCTTCACATTTTTCGTGCAACAACCCTGATGTCCATAAAAAAGTGCATGTTTTTTTTTATGAAACCCTTCGGTAGGTATCAAAGAACGATATCGCGAAAGATTCAGCTTCCGCGCTCATTTCCATTTTTACCAAAAAATTCATTTTTCGACAAACACTCGACTATTCACATTTTTCGTGCAACAACCCTGATGTCCATAAAAAATTGCATGTTTTTTTTTACGAAACCCTTCTCTAGGTATTAAAGAACGGTATCGCGAAGGATTCAGCTTCCGCGCTCATTTCTATTTTTACCAAAAAATTCATTTTTCGACAAACACTCGACTCTTCACATTTTTCGTGCAACAACCCTGATGTCCATAAAAAAGTGCATGTTTTTTTTTACGAAACCCTTCTCTAGGTATTAAAGAACGGTATCGCGAAGGATTCAGCTTCCGCGCTCATTTCCATTTTTACCAAAAAATTCATTTTTCGACAAACACTCGACTCTTCACATTTTTCGTGCAACAACCCTGATGTCCATAAAAAAGTGCATGTTTTATTTTACGAAACCCTTCTCTAGGTATCAAAGAACGGTATCGCGAAGGATTCAGCTTCCGCGCTCATTTCCATTTTTACCAAAAAATTCATTTTTCGACAAACACTCGACTCTTCACATTTTTCGTGCAACAACCCTGATGTCCATAAAAAAGTGCATGTTTTAATTTACGAAACCCTTCTCTAGGTATCAAAGAACGGTATCGCGAAGTATTCAGCTTCCGCGCTCATTTCCATTTTTACCAAAAAATTCATTTTTCGACAAACACTCGACTCTTCACATTTTTCGTGCAACAACCCTGATGTCCATAAAAAAGTGCATGTTTTTTTTTACGAAACCCTTCTCTAGGTATTAAAGAACGGTATCGCGAAGGATTCAGCTTCCGCGCTCATTTCCATTTTTACCAAAAAATTCATTTTTCGACAAACACTCGACTCTTCACATTTTTCGTGCAACAACCCTGATGTCCATAAAAAAGTGCATGTTTTTTTTTACGAAACCCTTCTCTAGGTATTAAAGAACGGTATCGCGAAGGATTCAGCTTCCGCGCTCATTTCCATTTTTACCAAAAAATTCATTTTTCGACAAACACTCGACTCTTCACATTTTTCGTGCAACAACCCTGATGTCCATAAAAAAGTGCATGTTTTATTTTACGAAACCCTTCTCTAGGTATCAAAGAACGGTATCGCGAAGGATTCAGCTTCCGCGCTCATTTCCATTTTTACCAAAAAATTCATTTTTCGACAAACACTCGACTCTTCACATTTTTCGTGCAACAACCCTGATGTCCATAAAAAAGTGCATGTTTTAATTTACGAAACCCTTCTCTAGGTATCAAAGAACGGTATCGCGAAGTATTCAGCTTCCGCGCTCATTTCCATTTTTACCAAAAAATTCATTTTTCGACAAACACTCGACTCTTCACATTTTTCGTGCAACAACCCTGATGTCCATAAAAAAGTGCATGTTTTTTTTTACGAAACCCTTCTCTAGGTATCAAAGAACGGTATCGCGAAGGATTCAGCTTCCGCGCTCATTTTCATTTTTACGAAAAAATTTATTTTTTGACAAACACTCGACTCTTCACAATTTTCGTGCAACAACCCTGATGTCCATAAAAAAGTGCATGTTTTTTTTTACGAAACCCTTCTCTAGGTATTAAAGAACGGTATCGCGAAGGAATCAGCTTCCGCGCTCATTTCCATTTTTACCAAAAAATTCATTTTTTGCCAAACACTCGACTCTTCACAATTTTCGTGCAACAACCCTGATGTCCATAAAATATCGCATGTTTTTTGTTACGAAACCCTTCTCTAGGTATTAAAGAACGGTATCGCGAAGGATTCAGCTTCCGCGCTCATTTCCATTTTTACCAAAAAATTTATTTTTTGACAAACACTCGACTCTTCACAATTTTCGTGCAACAACCCTGATGTCCATAAAAAAGTGCATGTTTTTTTTTATGAAACCCTTCGGTAGGTATCAAAGAACGATATCGCGAAAGATTCAGCTTCCGCGCTTATTTCCATTTTTACCAAAAAATTCATTTTTCGACAAAAACTCGACTCTTCACATTTTTCGTGCAACAACCCTGATGTCCATAAAAAAGTGCATGTTTTATTTTACGAAACCCTTCTCTAGGTATCAAAGAACGGTATCGCGAAGGATTCAGCTTCCGCGCTCATTTCTATTTTTACCAAAAAATTCATTTTTCGACAAACACTCGACTCTTCACATTTTTCGTGCAACAACCCTGATGTCCATAAAAAAGTACATGTTTTTTTTTATGAAACCCTTCTGTAGGTATCAAAGAACGATATCGCGAAAGATTCAGCTTCCGCGCTCATTTCCATTTTTACCAAAAAATTCATTTTTCGACAAACACTCGACTCTTCACAATTTTCGTGCAACAACCCTGATGTCCATAAAACATTGCATGTTTTTTTTTACGAAACCCTTCTCTAGGTATTAAAGAACGGTATCGCGAAGGATTCAGCTTCCGCGCTCATTTCCATTTTTACCAAAAAATTCATTTTTTGCAAAACACTCGACTCTTCCCAATTTTCGTGCAACAACCCTGATGTCCATAAAAAAGTGCATGTTTTTTTTTACGAAACCCTTCTCTAGATATCAAAGAACGGTATCGCGAAGGATTCAGCTTCCGCGCTCATTTCCATTTTTACCAAAAAATTCATTTTTCGACAAACACTCGACTCTTCACATTTTTCGTGCAACAACCCTGATGTCCATAAAAAAGTGCATGTTTTTTTTTACGAAACCCTTCTCTAGGTATCAAAGAACGGTATCGCGAAGGATTCAGCTTCCGCGCTCATTTCCATTTTTACCAAAAAATTAATTTTTTGCCAAACACTCGACTCTTCACATTTTTCGTGCAACAACCCTGATGTCCATAAAACATTGCATGTTTTTTTTTACGAAACCCTTCTCTAGGTATCAAAGAACGGTATCGCGAAGGATTCAGCTTCCGCGCTCATTTCCATTTTTACCAAAAAATTTATTTTTTGACAAACACTCGACTCTTCACAATTTTCGTGCAACAACCCTGATGTCCATAAAAAATTGCATGTTTTATTTTACGAAACCCTTCTCTAGGTATCAAAGAACGGTATCGCGAAGGATTCAGCTTCCGCGCTCATTTCCATTTTTACCAAAAAATTCATTTTTCGACAAACACTCGACTCTTCACATTTTTCGTGCAACAACCCTGATGTCCATAAAAAAGTGCATGTTTTTTTTTATGAAACCCTTCGGTAGGTATCAAAGAACGATATCGCGAAAGATTCAGCTTCCGCGCTCATTTCCATTTTTACCAAAAAATTCATTTTTTGCAAAACACTCGACTCTTCACAATTTTCGTGCAACAACCCTGATGTCCATAAAAAAGTGCATGTTTTTTTTTACGAAACCCTTCTCTAGATATCAAAGAACGGTATCGCGAAGGATTCAGCTTCCGCGCTCATTTCCATTTTTACCAAAAAATTCATTTTTCGACAAACACTCGACTCTTCACATTTTTCGTGCAACAACCCTGATGTCCATAAAAAAGTGCATGTTTTTTTTTACGAAACCCTTCTCTAGGTATCAAAGAACGGTATCGCGAAGGATTCAGCTTCCGCGCTCATTTCCATTTTTACCAAAAAATTAATTTTTCGACAAACACTCGACTCTTCACATTTTTCGTGCAACAACCCTGATGTCCATAAAAAATTGCATGTTTTTTTTTTACGAAACCCTTCTCTAGGTATTAAAGAACGGTATCGCGAAGGATTCAGCTTCCGCGCTCATTTCCATTTTTACCAAAAAATTCATTTTATGCCAAACACTCGACTCTTCACAATTTTCGTGCAACAACCCTGATATCCATAAAAAAGTGCATGTTTTTTTTTACGAAACCCTTCTCTAGGTATCAAAGAACGGTATCCCGAAGGTTTCAGCTTCCGCGCTCATTTCTATTTTTACCAAAAAATTCATTTTTCGACAAACACTCGACTCTTCACAATTTTCGTGCAACAACCCTTATGTCCATAAAAAAGTGCATGTTTTTTTTTATGAAACCCTTCTGTAGGTATCGAAGAACGATATTGCGAAAGATTCAGCTTCCGCGCTCATTTCCATTTTTACCAAAAAATTCATTTTTCGACAAACACTCGACTCTTCACATTTTTCGTGCAACAACCCTGATGTCCATAAAACATTGCATGTTTTTTTTTACGAAACCCTTCTCTAGGTATCAAAGAACGGTATCGCGAAGGATTCAGCTTCCGCGCTCATTTCCATTTTTACCAAAAAATTTATTTTTTGCCAAACACTCGACTCTTCACAATTTTCGTGCAACAACCCTGATGTCCATAAAAAATTGCATGTTTTTTTTTACGAAACCCTTCTCTAGGTATTAAAGAACGGTATCGCGAAGGATTCAGCTTCCGCGCTCATTTCCATTTTTACCAAAAAATTCATTTTTCGACAAACACTCGACTCTTCACATTTTTCGTGCAACAACCCTGATGTCCATAAAAAAGTGCATGTTTTTTTTTATGAAACCCTTCGGTAGGTATCAAAGAACGATATCGCGAAAGATTCAGCTTCCGCGCTCATTTCCATTTTTACCAAAAAATTCATTTTTCGACAAACACTCGACTATTCACATTTTTCGTGCAACAACCCTGATGTCCATAAAAAATTGCATGTTTTTTTTTACGAAACCCTTCTCTAGGTATTAAAGAACGGTATCGCGAAGGATTCAGCTTCCGCGCTCATTTCTATTTTTACCAAAAAATTCATTTTTCGACAAACACTCGACTCTTCACATTTTTCGTGCAACAACCCTGATGTCCATAAAAAAGTGCATGTTTTTTTTTACGAAACCCTTCTCTAGGTATTAAAGAACGGTATCGCGAAGGATTCAGCTTCCGCGCTCATTTCCATTTTTACCAAAAAATTCATTTTTCGACAAACACTCGACTCTTCACATTTTTCGTGCAACAACCCTGATGTCCATAAAAAAGTGCATGTTTTTTTTTACGAAACCCTTCTCTAGGTATTAAAGAACGGTATCGCGAAGGATTCAGCTTCCGCGCTCATTTCCATTTTTACCAAAAAATTCATTTTTCGACAAACACTCGACTCTTCACATTTTTCGTGCAACAACCCTGATGTCCATAAAAAAGTGCATGTTTTATTTTACGAAACCCTTCTCTAGGTATCAAAGAACGGTATCGCGAAGGATTCAGCTTCCGCGCTCATTTCCATTTTTACCAAAAAATTCATTTTTCGACAAACACTCGACTCTTCACATTTTTCGTGCAACAACCCTGATGTCCATAAAAAAGTGCATGTTTTAATTTACGAAACCCTTCTCTAGGTATCAAAGAACGGTATCGCGAAGTATTCAGCTTCCGCGCTCATTTCCATTTTTACCAAAAAATTCATTTTTCGACAAACACTCGACTCTTCACATTTTTCGTGCAACAACCCTGATGTCCATAAAAAAGTGCATGTTTTTTTTACGAAACCCTTCTCTAGGTATCAAAGAACGGTATCGCGAAGGATTCAGCTTCTGCGCTCATTTCCATTTTTACCAAAAAATTTATTTTTTGCCAAACACTCGACTCTTCACAATTTTCGTGCAACAACCCTGATGTCCATAAAAAATTGCATGTTTTTTTTTACGAAACCCTTCTCTAGGTATTAAAGAACGGTATCGCGAAGGATTCAGCTTCCGCGCTCATTTCCATTTTTACCAAAAAATTCATTTTTCGACAAACACTCGACTCTTCACATTTTTCGTGCAACAACCCTGATGTCCATAAAAAAGTGCATGTTTTTTTTTATGAAACCCTTCGGTAGGTATCAAAGAACGATATCGCGAAAGATTCAGCTTCCGCGCTCATTTCCATTTTTACCAAAAAATTCATTTTTCGACAAACACTCGACTATTCACATTTTTCGTGCAACAACCCTGATGTCCATAAAAAATTGCATGTTTTTTTTTACGAAACCCTTCTCTAGGTATTAAAGAACGGTATCGCGAAGGATTCAGCTTCCGCGCTCATTTCTATTTTTACCAAAAAATTCATTTTTCGACAAACACTCGACTCTTCACATTTTTCGTGCAACAACCCTGATGTCCATAAAAAAGTGCATGTTTTTTTTTACGAAACCCTTCTCTAGGTATTAAAGAACGGTATCGCGAAGGATTCAGCTTCCGCGCTCATTTCCATTTTTACCAAAAAATTCATTTTTCGACAAACACTCGACTCTTCACATTTTTCGTGCAACAACCCTGATGTCCATAAAAAAGTGCATGTTTTTTTTTACGAAACCCTTCTCTAGGTATTAAAGAACGGTATCGCGAAGGATTCAGCTTCCGCGCTCATTTCCATTTTTACCAAAAAATTCATTTTTCGACAAACACTCGACTCTTCACATTTTTCGTGCAACAACCCTGATGTCCATAAAAAAGTGCATGTTTTTTTTTACGAAACCCTTCTCTAGGTATTAAAGAACGGTATCGCGAAGGATTCAGCTTCCGCGCTCATTTCCATTTTTACCAAAAAATTCATTTTTCGACAAACACTCGACTCTTCACATTTTTCGTGCAACAACCCTGATGTCCATAAAAAAGTGCATGTTTTATTTTACGAAACCCTTCTCTAGGTATCAAAGAACGGTATCGCGAAGGATTCAGCTTCCGCGCTCATTTCCATTTTTACCAAAAAATTCATTTTTCGACAAACACTCGACTCTTCACATTTTTCGTGCAACAACCCTGATGTCCATAAAAAAGTGCATGTTTTAATTTACGAAACCCTTCTCTAGGTATCAAAGAACGGTATCGCGAAGTATTCAGCTTCCGCGCTCATTTCCATTTTTACCAAAAAATTCATTTTTCGACAAACACTCGACTCTTCACATTTTTCGTGCAACAACCCTGATGTCCATAAAAAAGTGCATGTTTTTTTTACGAAACCCTTCTCTAGGTATCAAAGAACGGTATCGCGAAGGATTCAGCTTCCGCGCTCATTTCCATTTTTACCAAAAAATTTATTTTTTGCCAAACACTCGACTCTTCACAATTTTCGTGCAACAACCCTGATGTCCATAAAAAATTGCATGTTTTTTTTTACGAAACCCTTCTCTAGGTATTAAAGAACGGTATCGCGAAGGATTCAGCTTCCGCGCTCATTTCCATTTTTACCAAAAAATTCATTTTTCGACAAACACTCGACTCTTCACATTTTTCGTGCAACAACCCTGATGTCCATAAAAAAGTGCATGTTTTTTTTTATGAAACCCTTCGGTAGGTATCAAAGAACGATATCGCGAAAGATTCAGCTTCCGCGCTCATTTCCATTTTTACCAAAAAATTCATTTTTCGACAAACACTCGACTATTCACATTTTTCGTGCAACAACCCTGATGTCCATAAAAAATTGCATGTTTTTTTTTACGAAACCCTTCTCTAGGTATTAAAGAACGGTATCGCGAAGGATTCAGCTTCCGCGCTCATTTCTATTTTTACCAAAAAATTCATTTTTCGACAAACACTCGACTCTTCACATTTTTCGTGCAACAACCCTGATGTCCATAAAAAAGTGCATGTTTTTTTTTACGAAACCCTTCTCTAGGTATTAAAGAACGGTATCGCGAAGGATTCAGCTTCCGCGCTCATTTCCATTTTTACCAAAAAATTCATTTTTCGACAAACACTCGACTCTTCACATTTTTCGTGCAACAACCCTGATGTCCATAAAAAAGTGCATGTTTTATTTTACGAAACCCTTCTCTAGGTATCAAAGAACGGTATCGCGAAGGATTCAGCTTCCGCGCTCATTTCCATTTTTACCAAAAAATTCATTTTTCGACAAACACTCGACTCTTCACATTTTTCGTGCAACAACCCTGATGTCCATAAAAAAGTGCATGTTTTAATTTACGAAACCCTTCTCTAGGTATCAAAGAACGGTATCGCGAAGTATTCAGCTTCCGCGCTCATTTCCATTTTTACCAAAAAATTCATTTTTCGACAAACACTCGACTCTTCACATTTTTCGTGCAACAACCCTGATGTCCATAAAAAAGTGCATGTTTTTTTTTACGAAACCCTTCTCTAGGTATTAAAGAACGGTATCGCGAAGGATTCAGCTTCCGCGCTCATTTCCATTTTTACCAAAAAATTCATTTTTCGACAAACACTCGACTCTTCACATTTTTCGTGCAACAACCCTGATGTCCATAAAAAAGTGCATGTTTTAATTTACGAAACCCTTCTCTAGGTATCAAAGAACGGTATCGCGAAGTATTCAGCTTCCGCGCTCATTTCCATTTTTACCAAAAAATTCATTTTTCGACAAACACTCGACTCTTCACATTTTTCGTGCAACAACCCTGATGTCCATAAAAAAGTGCATGTTTTTTTTTACGAAACCCTTCTCTAGGTATCAAAGAACGGTATCGCGAAGGATTCAGCTTCCGCGCTCATTTTCATTTTTACGAAAAAATTTATTTTTTGACAAACACTCGACTCTTCACAATTTTCGTGCAACAACCCTGATGTCCATAAAAAAGTGCATGTTTTTTTTTACGAAACCCTTCTCTAGGTATTAAAGAACGGTATCGCGAAGGAATCAGCTTCCGCGCTCATTTCCATTTTTACCAAAAAATTCATTTTTTGCCAAACACTCGACTCTTCACAATTTTCGTGCAACAACCCTGATGTCCATAAAATATCGCATGTTTTTTGTTACGAAACCCTTCTCTAGGTATTAAAGAACGGTATCGCGAAGGATTCAGCTTCCGCGCTCATTTCCATTTTTACCAAAAAATTTATTTTTTGACAAACACTCGACTCTTCACAATTTTCGTGCAACAACCCTGATGTCCATAAAAAATTGCATGTTTTTTTTTACGAAACCCTTCTCTAGGTATTAAAGAACGGTATCGCGAAGGATTCAGCTTCCGCGCTCATTTCTATTTTTACCAAAAAATTCATTTTTCGACAAACACTCGACTCTTCACATTTTTCGTGCAACAACCCTGATGTCCATAAAAAAGTGCATGTTTTTTTTTTACGAAACCCTTCTCTAGGTATTAAAGAACGGTATCGCGAAGGATTCAGCTTCCGCGCTCATTTCCATTTTTACCAAAAAATTCATTTTTCGACAAACACTCGACTCTTCACATTTTTCGTGCAACAACCCTGATGTCCATAAAAAAGTGCATGTTTTATTTTACGAAACCCTTCTCTAGGTATCAAAGAACGGTATCGCGAAGGATTCAGCTTCCGCGCTCATTTCCATTTTTACCAAAAAATTCATTTTTCGACAAACACTCGACTCTTCACATTTTTCGTGCAACAACCCTGATGTCCATAAAAAAGTGCATGTTTTTTTTTACGAAACCCTTCTCTAGGTATCAAAGAACGGTATCGCGAAGGATTCAGCTTCCGCGCTCATTTTCATTTTTACGAAAAAATTTATTTTTTGACAAACACTCGACTCTTCACAATTTTCGTGCAACAACCCTGATGTCCATAAAAAAGTGCATGTTTTTTTTACGAAACCCTTCTCTAGGTATCAAAGAACGGTATCGCGAAGGATTCAGCTTCCGCGCTCATTTCCATTTTTACCAAAAAATTTATTTTTTGCCAAACACTCGACTCTTCACAATTTTCGTGCAACAACCCTGATGTCCATAAAAAATTGCATGTTTTTTTTTACGAAACCCTTCTCTAGGTATTAAAGAACGGTATCGCGAAGGATTCAGCTTCCGCGCTCATTTCCATTTTTACCAAAAAATTCATTTTTCGACAAACACTCGACTCTTCACATTTTTCGTGCAACAACCCTGATGTCCATAAAAAAGGGCATGTTTTTTTTTATGAAACCCTTCGGTAGGTATCAAAGAACGATATCGCGAAAGATTCAGCTTCCGCGCTTATTTCCATTTTTACCAAAAAATTCATTTTTCGACAAACACTCGACTCTTCACATTTTTCGTGCAACAACCCTGATGTCCATAAAAAATTGCATGTTTTTTTTTACGAAACCCTTCTCTAGGTATTAAAGAACGGTATCGCGAAGGATTCAGCTTCCGCGCTCATTTCTATTTTTACCAAAAAATTCATTTTTCGACAAACACTCGACTATTCACATTTTTCGTGCAACAACCCTGATGTCCATAAAAAAGTGCATGTTTTTTTTTACGAAACCCTTCTCTAGGTATTAAAGAACGGTATCGCGAAGGATTCAGCTTCCGCGCTCATTTCCATTTTTACCAAAAAATTCATTTTTCGACAAACACTCGACTCTTCACATTTTTCGTGCAACAACCCTGATGTCCATAAAAAAGTGCATGTTTTTTTTTACGAAACCCTTCTCTAGGTATTAAAGAACGGTATCGCGAAGGATTCAGCTTCCGCGCTCATTTCCATTTTTACCAAAAAATTTATTTTTTGACAAACACTCGACTCTTCACAATTTTCGTGCAACAACCCTGATGTCCATAAAAAATTGCATGTTTTATTTCACGAAACCCTTCTCTAGGTATCAAAGAACGGTATCGCGAAGGATTCAGCTTCCGCGCTCATTTCCATTTTTACCAAAAAATTCATTTTTCGACAAACACTCGACTCTTCACATTTTTCGTGCAACAACCCTGATGTCCATAAAAAAGTGCATGTTTTTTTTTATGAAACCCTTCGGTAGGTATCAAAGAACGATATCGCGAAAGATTCAGCTTCCGCGCTTATTTCCATTTTTACCAAAAAATTCATTTTTCGACAAACACTCGACTCTTCACATTTTTCGTGCAACAACCCTGATGTCCATAAAACATTGCATGTTTTTTTTTACGAAACCCTTCTCTAGGTATCAAAGAACGGTATCGCGAAGGATTCAGCTTCCGCGCTCATTTCCATTTTTACCAAAAAATTCATTTTTCGACAAACACTCGACTCTTCACATTTTTCGTGCAACAACCCTGATGTCCATAAAAAAGTACATGTTTTTTTTTATGAAACCCTTCTGTAGGTATCAAAGAACGATATCGCGAAAGATTCAGCTTCCGCGCTCATTTCCATTTTTACCAAAAAATTCATTTTTCGACAAACACTCGACTCTTCACAATTTTCGTGCAACAACCCTGATGTCCATAAAACATTGCATGTTTTTTTTTACGAAACCCTTCTCTAGGTATTAAAGAACGGTATCGCGAAGGATTCAGCTTCCGCGCTCATTTCCATTTTTACCAAAAAATTCATTTTTTGCCAAACACTCGACTCTTCACAATTTTCGTGCAACAACCCTGATGTCCATAAAAAAATGCATGTTTTTTTTTACGAAACCCTTCTCTAGGTATCAAAGAACGGTATCGCGAAGGATTCAGCTTCCGCGCTCATTTCCATTTTTACCAAAAAATTCATTTTTCGACAAACACTTGACTCTTCACATTTTTCGTGCAACAACCCTGATGTCCATAAAAAAGTGCATGTTTTTTTTTACGAAACCCTTCTCTAGGTATCAAAGAACGGTATCGCGAAGGATTCAGCTTCCGCGCTCATTTCCATTTTTACCAAAAAATTAATTTTTCGACAAACACTCGACTCTTCACATTTTTCGTGCAACAACCCTGATGTCCATAAAAAATTGCATGTTTTTTTTTTACGAAACCCTTCTCTAGGTATTAAAGAACGGTATCGCGAAGGATTCAGCTTCCGCGCTCATTTCCATTTTTACCAAAAAATTCATTTTATGCCAAACACTCGACTCTTCACAATTTTCGTGCAACAACCCTGATGTCCATAAAAAAGTGCATGTTTTTTTTTACGAAACCCTTCTCTAGGTATCAAAGAACGGTATCGCGAAGGATTCAGCTTCCGCGCTCATTTCCATTTTTACCAAAAAATTCATTTTTCGACAAACACTTGACTCTTCACATTTTTCGTGCAACAACCCTGATGTCCATAAAAAAGTGCATGTTTTTTTTTACGAAACCCTTCTCTAGGTATCAAAGAACGGTATCGCGAAGGATTCAGCTTCCGCGCTCATTTCCATTTTTACCAAAAAATTAATTTTTCGACAAACACTCGACTCTTCACATTTTTCGTGCAACAACCCTGATGTCCATAAAAAATTGCATGTTTTTTTTTACGAAACCCTTCTCTAGGTATTAAAGAACGGTATCGCGAAGGATTCAGCTTCCGCGCTCATTTCTATTTTTACCAAAAAATTCATTTTTCGACAAACACTCGACTATTCACATTTTTCGTGCAACAACCCTGATGTCCATAAAAAAGTGCATGTTTTTTTTTACGAAACCCTTCTCTAGGTATTAAAGAACGGTATCGCGAAGGATTCAGCTTCCGCGCTCATTTCCATTTTTACCAAAAAATTCATTTTTCGACAAACACTCGACTCTTCACATTTTTCGTGCAACAACCCTGATGTCCATAAAAAAGTGCATGTTTTTTTTTACGAAACCCTTCTCTAGGTATTAAAGAACGGTATCGCGAAGGATTCAGCTTCCGCGCTCATTTCCATTTTTACCAAAAAATTTATTTTTTGACAAACACTCGACTCTTCACAATTTTCGTGCAACAACCCTGATGTCCATAAAAAATTGCATGTTTTATTTTACGAAACCCTTCTCTAGGTATCAAAGAACGGTATCGCGAAGGATTCAGCTTCCGCGCTCATTTCCATTTTTACCAAAAAATTCATTTTTCGACAAACACTCGACTCTTCACATTTTTCGTGCAACAACCCTGATGTCCATAAAAAAGTGCATGTTTTTTTTTATGAAACCCTTCGGTAGGTATCAAAGAACGATATCGCGAAAGATTCAGCTTCCGCGCTTATTTCCATTTTTACCAAAAAATTCATTTTTCGACAAACACTCGACTCTTCACATTTTTCGTGCAACAACCCTGATGTCCATAAAAAAGTGCATGTTTTATTTTACGAAACCCTTCTCTACGTATCAAAGAACGGTATCGCGAAGGATTCAGCTTCCGCGCTCATTTCTATTTTTACCAAAAAATTCATTTTTCGACAAACACTCGACTCTTCACATTTTTCGTGCAACAACCCTGATGTCCATAAAAAAGTACATGTTTTTTTTTATGAAACCCTTCTGTAGGTATCAAAGAACGATATCGCGAAAGATTCAGCTTCCGCGCTCATTTCCATTTTTACCAAAAAATTCATTTTTCGACAAACACTCGACTCTTCACAATTTTCGTGCAACAACCCTGATGTCCATAAAACATTGCATGTTTTTTTTTACGAAACCCTTCTCTAGGTATTAAAGAACGGTATCGCGAAGGATTCAGCTTCCGCGCTCATTTCCATTTTTACCAAAAAATTCATTTTTTGCAAAACACTCGACTCTTCACAATTTTCGTGCAACAACCCTGATGTCCATAAAAAAGTGCATGTTTTTTTTTACGAAACCCTTCTCTAGATATCAAAGAACGGTATCGCGAAGGATTCAGCTTCCGCGCTCATTTCCATTTTTACCAAAAAATTCATTTTTCGACAAACACTCGACTCTTCACATTTTTCGTGCAACAACCCTGATGTCCATAAAAAAGTGCATGTTTTTTTTTACGAAACCCTTCTCTAGGTATCGAAGAACGGTATCGCGAAGGATTCAGCTTCCGCGCTCTTTTCCATTTTTACCAAAAAATTAATTTTTCGACAAACACTCGACTCTTCACATTTTTCGTGCAACAACCCTGATGTCCATAAAAAATTGCATGTTTTTTTTTACGAAACCCTTCTCTAGGTATCAAAGAACGGTATCGCGAAGGATTCAGCTTCCGCGCTCATTTCCATTTTTACCAAAAAATTCATTTTTCGACAAACACTCGACTCTTCACATTTTTCGTGCAACAACCCTGATGTCCATAAAAAAGTGCATGTTTTTTTTACGAAACCCTTCTCTAGGTATCAAAGAACGGTATCGCGAAGGATTCAGCTTCCGCGCTCATTTCCATTTTTACCAAAAAATTTATTTTTTGCCAAACACTCGACTCTTCACAATTTTCGTGCAACAACCCTGATGTCCATAAAAAATTGCATGTTTTTTTTTACGAAACCCTTCTCTAGGTATTAAAGAACGGTATCGCGAAGGATTCAGCTTCCGCGCTCATTTCCATTTTTACCAAAAAATTCATTTTTCGACAAACACTCGACTCTTCACATTTTTCGTGCAACAACCCTGATGTCCATAAAAAAGTGCATGTTTTTTTTTACGAAACCCTTCTCTAGGTATTAAAGAACGGTATCGCGAAGGATTCAGCTTCCGCGCTCATTTCTATTTTTACCAAAAAATTCATTTTTCGACAAACACTCGACTCTTCACATTTTTCGTGCAACAACCCTGATGTCCATAAAAAAGTGCATGTTTTTTTTTACGAAACCCTTCTCTAGGTATTAAAGAACGGTATCGCGAAGGATTCAGCTTCCGCGCTCATTTCCATTTTTACAAAAAAATTCATTTTTCGACAAACACTCGACTCTTCACATTTTTCGTGCAACAACCCTGATGTCCATAAAAAAGTGCATGTTTTTTTTTACGAAACCCTTCTCTAGGTATTAAAGAACGGTATCGCGAAGGATTCAGCTTCCGCGCTCATTTCCATTTTTACCAAAAAATTCATTTTTCGACAAACACTCGACTCTTCACATTTTTCGTGCAACAACCCTGATGTCCATAAAAAAGTGCATGTTTTATTTTACGAAACCCTTCTCTAGGTATCAAAGAATGGTATCGCGAAGGATTCAGCTTCCGCGCTCATTTCCATTTTTACCAAAAAATTCATTTTTCGACAAACACTCGACTCTTCACATTTTTCGTGCAACAACCCTGATGTCCATAAAAAAGTGCATGTTTTAATTTACGAAACCCTTCTCTAGGTATCAAAGAACGGTATCGCGAAGTATTCAGCTTCCGCGCTCATTTCCATTTTTACCAAAAAATTCATTTTTCGACAAACACTCGACTCTTCACATTTTTCGTGCAACAACCCTGATGTCCATAAAAAAGTGCATGTTTTTTTTTACGAAACCCTTCTCTAGGTATCAAAGAACGGTATCGCGAAGGATTCAGCTTCCGCGCTCATTTTCATTTTTACGAAAAAATTTATTTTTTGACAAACACTCGACTCTTCACAATTTTCGTGCAACAACCCTGATGTCCATAAAAAAGTGCATGTTTTTTTTTACGAAACCCTTCTCTAGGTATTAAAGAACGGTATCGCGAAGGAATCAGCTTCCGCGCTCATTTCCATTTTTACCAAAAAATTCATTTTTTGCCAAACACTCGACTCTTCTCAATTTTCGTGCAACAACCCTGATGTCCATAAAATATCGCATGTTTTTTGTTACGAAACCCTTCTCTAGGTATTAAAGAACGGTATCGCGAAGGATTCAGCTTCCGCGCTCATTTCCATTTTTACCAAAAAATTTATTTTTTGACAAACACTCGACTCTTCACAATTTTCGTGCAACAACCCTGATGTCCATAAAAAATTGCATGTTTTTTTTTACGAAACCCTTCTCTAGGTATTAAAGAACGGTATCGCGAAGGATTCAGCTTCCGCGCTCATTTCTATTTTTACCAAAAAATTCATTTTTCGACAAACACTCGACTCTTCACATTTTTCGTGCAACAACCCTGATGTCCATAAAAAAGTGCATGTTTTTTTTTACGAAACCCTTCTCTAGGTATTAAAGAACGGTATCGCGAAGGATTCAGCTTCCGCGCTCATTTCTATTTTTACCAAAAAATTCATTTTTCGACAAACACTCGACTCTTCACATTTTTCGTGCAACAACCCTGATGTCCATAAAAAAGTGCATGTTTTTTTTTTACGAAACCCTTCTCTAGGTATTAAAGAACGGTATCGCGAAGGATTCAGCTTCCGCGCTCATTTCCATTTTTACCAAAAAATTCATTTTTCGACAAACACTCGACTCTTCACATTTTTCGTGCAACAACCCTGATGTCCATAAAAAAGTGCATGTTATTTTTTATGAAACCCTTCTGTAGGTATCAAAGAACGATATCGCGAAAGATTCAGCTTCCGCGCTCATTTCCATTTTTACCAAAAAATTCATTTTTCGACAAACACTCGACTCTTCACATTTTTCGTGCAACAACCCTGATGTCCATAAAAAATTGCATGTTTTTTTTTACGAAACCCTTCTCTAGGTATTAAAGAACGGTATCGCGAAGGATTCAGCTTCCGCGCTCATTTCTATTTTTACCAAAAAATTCATTTTTCGACAAACACTCGACTCTTCACATTTTTCGTGCAACAACCCTGATGTCCATAAAAAAGTGCATGATTTTTTTACAAAACCCTTCTCTAGGTATCAAAGAACGGTATCGCGAAGGATTCAGCTTCCGCGCTCATTTCCATTTTTACCAAAAAATTCATTTTTCGACAAACACTCGACTCTTCACATTTTTCGTGCAACAACCCTGATGTCCATAAAAAAGTGCATGTTTTAATTTACGAAACCCTTCTCTAGGTATCAAAGAACGGTATCGCGAAGTATTCAGCTTCCGCGCTCATTTCCATTTTTACCAAAAAATTCATTTTTCGACAAACACTCGACTCTTCACATTTTTCGTGCAACAACCCTGATGTCCATAAAAAAGTGCATGTTTTTTTTTACGAAACCCTTCTCTAGGTATTAAAGAACGGTATCGCGAAGGATTCAGCTTCCGCGCTCATTTCCATTTTTACCAAAAAATTCATTTTTCGACAAACACTCGACTCTTCACATTTTTCGTGCAACAACCCTGATGTCCATAAAAAAGTGCATGTTTTTTTTTACGAAACCCTTCTCTAGGTATTAAAGAACGGTATCGCGAAGGATTCAGCTTCCGCGCTCATTTCCATTTTTACCAAAAAATTCATTTTTCGACAAACACTCGACTCTTCACATTTTTCGTGCAACAACCCTGATGTCCATAAAAAAGTGCATGTTTTATTTTACGAAACCCTTCTCTAGGTATCAAAGAACGGTATCGCGAAGGATTCAGCTTCCGCGCTCATTTCCATTTTTACCAAAAAATTCATTTTTCGACAAACACTCGACTCTTCACATTTTTCGTGCAACAACCCTGATGTCCATAAAAAAGTGCATGTTTTAATTTACGAAACCCTTCTCTAGGTATCAAAGAACGGTATCGCGAAGTATTCAGCTTCCGCGCTCATTTCCATTTTTACCAAAAAATTCATTTTTCGACAAACACTCGACTCTTCACATTTTTCGTGCAACAACCCTGATGTCCATAAAAAAGTGCATGTTTTTTTTTACGAAACCCTTCTCTAGGTATCAAAGAACGGTATCGCGAAGGATTCAGCTTCCGCGCTCATTTTCATTTTTACGAAAAAATTTATTTTTTGACAAACACTCGACTCTTCACAATTTTCGTGCAACAACCCTGATGTCCATAAAAAAGTGCATGTTTTTTTTTACGAAACCCTTCTCTAGGTATTAAAGAACGGTATCGCGAAGGAATCAGCTTCCGCGCTCATTTCCATTTTTACCAAAAAATTCATTTTTTGCCAAACACTCGACTCTTCACAATTTTCGTGCAACAACCCTGATGTCCATAAAAAAGTGCATGTTTTTTTTTATGAAACCCTTCGGTAGGTATCAAAGAACGATATCGCGAAAGATTCAGCTTCCGCGCTTATTTCCATTTTTACCAAAAAATTCATTTTTCGACAAACACTCGACTCTTCACATTTTTCGTGCAACAACCCTGATGTCCATAAAAAATTGCATGTTTTTTTTTACGAAACCCTTCTCTAGGTATTAAAGAACGGTATCGCGAAGGATTCAGCTTCCGCGCTCATTTCTATTTTTACCAAAAAATTCATTTTTCGACAAACACTCGACTATTCACATTTTTCGTGCAACAACCCTGATGTCCATAAAAAAGTGCATGTTTTTTTTTACGAAACCCTTCTCTAGGTATTAAAGAACGGTATCGCGAAGGATTCAGCTTCCGCGCTCATTTCCATTTTTACCAAAAAATTCATTTTTCGACAAACACTCGACTCTTCACATTTTTCGTGCAACAACCCTGATGTCCATAAAAAAGTGCATGTTTTTTTTTACGAAACCCTTCTCTAGGTATTAAAGAACGGTATCGCGAAGGATTCAGCTTCCGCGCTCATTTCCATTTTTACCAAAAAATTTATTTTTTGACAAACACTCGACTCTTCACAATTTTCGTGCAACAACCCTGATGTCCATAAAAAATTGCATGTTTTATTTCACGAAACCCTTCTCTAGGTATCAAAGAACGGTATCGCGAAGGATTCAGCTTCCGCGCTCATTTCCATTTTTACCAAAAAATTCATTTTTCGACAAACACTCGACTCTTCACATTTTTCGTGCAACAACCCTGATGTCCATAAAAAAGTGCATGTTTTTTTTTATGAAACCCTTCGGTAGGTATCAAAGAACGATATCGCGAAAGATTCAGCTTCCGCGCTTATTTCCATTTTTACCAAAAAATTCATTTTTCGACAAACACTCGACTCTTCACATTTTTCGTGCAACAACCCTGATGTCCATAAAACATTGCATGTTTTTTTTTACGAAACCCTTCTCTAGGTATCAAAGAACGGTATCGCGAAGGATTCAGCTTCCGCGCTCATTTCCATTTTTACCAAAAAATTCATTTTTCGACAAACACTCGACTCTTCACATTTTTCGTGCAACAACCCTGATGTCCATAAAAAAGTACATGTTTTTTTTTATGAAACCCTTCTGTAGGTATCAAAGAACGATATCGCGAAAGATTCAGCTTCCGCGCTCATTTCCATTTTTACCAAAAAATTCATTTTTCGACAAACACTCGACTCTTCACAATTTTCGTGCAACAACCCTGATGTCCATAAAACATTGCATGTTTTTTTTTACGAAACCCTTCTCTAGGTATTAAAGAACGGTATCGCGAAGGATTCAGCTTCCGCGCTCATTTCCATTTTTACCAAAAAATTCATTTTTTGCCAAACACTCGACTCTTCACAATTTTCGTGCAACAACCCTGATGTCCATAAAAAAATGCATGTTTTTTTTTACGAAACCCTTCTCTAGGTATCAAAGAACGGTATCGCGAAGGATTCAGCTTCCGCGCTCATTTCCATTTTTACCAAAAAATTCATTTTTCGACAAACACTTGACTCTTCACATTTTTCGTGCAACAACCCTGATGTCCATAAAAAAGTGCATGTTTTTTTTTACGAAACCCTTCTCTAGGTATCAAAGAACGGTATCGCGAAGGATTCAGCTTCCGCGCTCATTTCCATTTTTACCAAAAAATTAATTTTTCGACAAACACTCGACTCTTCACATTTTTCGTGCAACAACCCTGATGTCCATAAAAAATTGCATGTTTTTTTTTTACGAAACCCTTCTCTAGGTATTAAAGAACGGTATCGCGAAGGATTCAGCTTCCGCGCTCATTTCCATTTTTACCAAAAAATTCATTTTATGCCAAACACTCGACTCTTCACAATTTTCGTGCAACAACCCTGATGTCCATAAAAAAGTGCATGTTTTTTTTTACGAAACCCTTCTCTAGGTATCAAAGAACGGTATCGCGAAGGATTCAGCTTCCGCGCTCATTTCCATTTTTACCAAAAAATTCATTTTTCGACAAACACTTGACTCTTCACATTTTTCGTGCAACAACCCTGATGTCCATAAAAAAGTGCATGTTTTTTTTTACGAAACCCTTCTCTAGGTATCAAAGAACGGTATCGCGAAGGATTCAGCTTCCGCGCTCATTTCCATTTTTACCAAAAAATTAATTTTTCGACAAACACTCGACTCTTCACATTTTTCGTGCAACAACCCTGATGTCCATAAAAAAGTGCATGTTTTTTTTTATGAAACCCTTCTGTAGGTATCAAAGAACGATATCGCGAAAGATTCAGCTTCCGCGCTCATTTCTATTTTTACCAAAAAATTCATTTTTCGACAAACACTCGACTCTTCACAATTTTCGTGCAACAACCCTTATGTCCATAAAAAAGTGCATGTTTTTTTTTACGAAACCCTTCTCTAGGTATTAAAGAACGGTATCGCGAAGGATTCAGCTTCCGCGCTCATTTCCATTTTTACCAAAAAATTCATTTTTTGCCAAACACTCGACTCTTCACATTTTTCGTGCAACAACCCTGATGTCCATAAAACATTGCATGTTTTTTTTTACGAAACCCTTCTCTAGGTATCAAAGAACGGTATCGCGAAGGATTCAGCTTCCGCGCTCATTTCCATTTTTACCAAAAAATTCATTTTTCGACAAACACTCGACTCTTCACATTTTTCGTGCAACAACCCTGATGTCCATAAAAAAGTGCATGTTTTTTTTACGAAACCCTTCTCTAGGTATCAAAGAACGGTATCGCGAAGGATTCAGCTTCCGCGCTCATTTCCATTTTTACCAAAAAATTTATTTTTTGCCAAACACTCGACTCTTCACAATTTTCGTGCAACAACCCTGATGTCCATAAAAAATTGCATGTTTTTTTTTACGAAACCCTTCTCTAGGTATTAAAGAACGGTATCGCGAAGGATTCAGCTTCCGCGCTCATTTCCATTTTTACCAAAAAATTCATTTTTCGACAAACACTCGACTCTTCACATTTTTCGTGCAACAACCCTGATGTCCATAAAAAAGTGCATGTTTTTTTTTATGAAACCCTTCGGTAGGTATCAAAGAACGATATCGCGAAAGATTCAGCTTCCGCGCTTATTTCCATTTTTACCAAAAAATTCATTTTTCGACAAACACTCGACTCTTCACATTTTTCGTGCAACAACCCTGATGTCCATAAAAAATTGCATGTTTTTTTTTACGAAACCCTTCTCTAGGTATTAAAGAACGGTATCGCGAAGGATTCAGCTTCCGCGCTCATTTCTATTTTTACCAAAAAATTCATTTTTCGACAAACACTCGACTATTCACATTTTTCGTGCAACAACCCTGATGTCCATAAAAAAGTGCATGTTTTTTTTTACGAAACCCTTCTCTAGGTATTAAAGAACGGTATCGCGAAGGATTCAGCTTCCGCGCTCATTTCCATTTTTACCAAAAAATTCATTTTTCGACAAACACTCGACTCTTCACATTTTTCGTGCAACAACCCTGATGTCCATAAAAAAGTGCATGTTTTTTTTTACGAAACCCTTCTCTAGGTATTAAAGAACGGTATCGCGAAGGATTCAGCTTCCGCGCTCATTTCCATTTTTACCAAAAAATTTATTTTTTGACAAACACTCGACTCTTCACAATTTTCGTGCAACAACCCTGATGTCCATAAAAAATTGCATGTTTTATTTTACGAAACCCTTCTCTAGGTATCAAAGAACGGTATCGCGAAGGATTCAGCTTCCGCGCTCATTTCCATTTTTACCAAAAAATTCATTTTTCGACAAACACTCGACTCTTCACATTTTTCGTGCAACAACCCTGATGTCCATAAAAAAGTGCATGTTTTTTTTTATGAAACCCTTCGGTAGGTATCAAAGAACGATATCGCGAAAGATTCAGCTTCCGCGCTTATTTCCATTTTTACCAAAAAATTCATTTTTCGACAAACACTCGACTCTTCACATTTTTCGTGCAACAACCCTGATGTCCATAAAAAAGTGCATGTTTTATTTTACGAAACCCTTCTCTACGTATCAAAGAACGGTATCGCGAAGGATTCAGCTTCCGCGCTCATTTCTATTTTTACCAAAAAATTCATTTTTCGACAAACACTCGACTCTTCACATTTTTCGTGCAACAACCCTGATGTCCATAAAAAAGTACATGTTTTTTTTTATGAAACCCTTCTGTAGGTATCAAAGAACGATATCGCGAAAGATTCAGCTTCCGCGCTCATTTCCATTTTTACCAAAAAATTCATTTTTCGACAAACACTCGACTCTTCACAATTTTCGTGCAACAACCCTGATGTCCATAAAACATTGCATGTTTTTTTTTACGAAACCCTTCTCTAGGTATTAAAGAACGGTATCGCGAAGGATTCAGCTTCCGCGCTCATTTCCATTTTTACCAAAAAATTCATTTTTTGCAAAACACTCGACTCTTCACAATTTTCGTGCAACAACCCTGATGTCCATAAAAAAGTGCATGTTTTTTTTTACGAAACCCTTCTCTAGATATCAAAGAACGGTATCGCGAAGGATTCAGCTTCCGCGCTCATTTCCATTTTTACCAAAAAATTCATTTTTCGACAAACACTCGACTCTTCACATTTTTCGTGCAACAACCCTGATGTCCATAAAAAAGTGCATGTTTTTTTTTACGAAACCCTTCTCTAGGTATCGAAGAACGGTATCGCGAAGGATTCAGCTTCCGCGCTCTTTTCCATTTTTACCAAAAAATTAATTTTTCGACAAACACTCGACTCTTCACATTTTTCGTGCAACAACCCTGATGTCCATAAAAAATTGCATGTTTTTTTTTACGAAACCCTTCTCTAGGTATCAAAGAACGGTATCGCGAAGGATTCAGCTTCCGCGCTCATTTCCATTTTTACCAAAAAATTCATTTTTCGAGAAACACTCGACTCTTCACATTTTTCGTGCAACAACCCTGATGTCCATAAAAAAGTGCATGTTTTTTTTACGAAACCCTTCTCTAGGTATCAAAGAACGGTATCGCGAAGGATTCAGCTTCCGCGCTCATTTCCATTTTTACCAAAAAATTTATTTTTTGCCAAACACTCGACTCTTCACAATTTTCGTGCAACAACCCTGATGTCCATAAAAAATTGCATGTTTTTTTTTACGAAACCCTTCTCTAGGTATTAAAGAACGGTATCGCGAAGGATTCAGCTTCCGCGCTCATTTCCATTTTTACCAAAAAATTCATTTTTCGACAAACACTCGACTCTTCACATTTTTCGTGCAACAACCCTGATGTCCATAAAAAAGTGCATGTTTTTTTTTACGAAACCCTTCTCTAGGTATTAAAGAACGGTATCGCGAAGGATTCAGCTTCCGCGCTCATTTCTATTTTTACCAAAAAATTCATTTTTCGACAAACACTCGACTCTTCACATTTTTCGTGCAACA
This sequence comes from Cryptus viduatorius, assembly GCA_964006125.1. Classification (NCBI taxonomy): domain Eukaryota; kingdom Metazoa; phylum Arthropoda; class Insecta; order Hymenoptera; family Ichneumonidae; genus Cryptus; species Cryptus viduatorius. Next base: position 21,657,842 of record OZ023223.1, read on the forward strand.
ACCCTGATGTCCATAAAAAAGTGCATGTTTTTTTTTACGAAACCCTTCTCTAGGTATTAAAGAACGGTATCGCGAAGGATTCAGCTTCCGCGCTCATTTCCATTTTTACAAAAAAATTCATTTTTCGACAAACACTCGACTCTTCACATTTTTCGTGCAACAACCCTGATGTCCATAAAAAAGTGCATGTTTTTTTTTACGAAACCCTTCTCTAGGTATTAAAGAACGGTATCGCGAAGGATTCAGCTTCCGCGCTCATTTCCATTTTTACCAAAAAATTCATTTTTCGACAAACACTCGACTCTTCACATTTTTCGTGCAACAACCCTGATGTCCATAAAAAAGTGCATGTTTTATTTTACGAAACCCTTCTCTAGGTATCAAAGAATGGTATCGCGAAGGATTCAGCTTCCGCGCTCATTTCCATTTTTACCAAAAAATTCATTTTTCGACAAACACTCGACTCTTCACATTTTTCGTGCAACAACCCTGATGTCCATAAAAAAGTGCATGTTTTAATTTACGAAACCCTTCTCTAGGTATCAAAGAACGGTATCGCGAAGTATTCAGCTTCCGCGCTCATTTCCATTTTTACCAAAAAATTCATTTTTCGACAAACACTCGACTCTTCACATTTTTCGTGCAACAACCCTGATGTCCATAAAAAAGTGCATGTTTTTTTTTACGAAACCCTTCTCTAGGTATCAAAGAACGGTATCGCGAAGGATTCAGCTTCCGCGCTCATTTTCATTTTTACGAAAAAATTTATTTTTTGACAAACACTCGACTCTTCACAATTTTCGTGCAACAACCCTGATGTCCATAAAAAAGTGCATGTTTTTTTTTACGAAACCCTTCTCTAGGTATTAAAGAACGGTATCGCGAAGGAATCAGCTTCCGCGCTCATTTCCATTTTTACCAAAAAATTCATTTTTTGCCAAACACTCGACTCTTCTCAATTTTCGTGCAACAACCCTGATGTCCATAAAATATCGCATGTTTTTTGTTACGAAACCCTTCTCTAGGTATTAAAGAACGGTATCGCGAAGGATTCAGCTTCCGCGCTCATTTCCATTTTTACCAAAAAATTTATTTTTTGACAAACACTCGACTCTTCACAATTTTCGTGCAACAACCCTGATGTCCATAAAAAATTGCATGTTTTTTTTTACGAAACCCTTCTCTAGGTATTAAAGAACGGTATCGCGAAGGATTCAGCTTCCGCGCTCATTTCTATTTTTACCAAAAAATTCATTTTTCGACAAACACTCGACTCTTCACATTTTTCGTGCAACAACCCTGATGTCCATAAAAAAGTGCATGTTTTTTTTTACGAAACCCTTCTCTAGGTATTAAAGAACGGTATCGCGAAGGATTCAGCTTCCGCGCTCATTTCTATTTTTACCAAAAAATTCATTTTTCGACAAACACTCGACTCTTCACATTTTTCGTGCAACAACCCTGATGTCCATAAAAAAGTGCATGTTTTTTTTTTACGAAACCCTTCTCTAGGTATTAAAGAACGGTATCGCGAAGGATTCAGCTTCCGCGCTCATTTCCATTTTTACCAAAAAATTCATTTTTCGACAAACACTCGACTCTTCACATTTTTCGTGCAACAACCCTGATGTCCATAAAAAAGTGCATGTTATTTTTTATGAAACCCTTCTGTAGGTATCAAAGAACGATATCGCGAAAGATTCAGCTTCCGCGCTCATTTCCATTTTTACCAAAAAATTCATTTTTCGACAAACACTCGACTCTTCACATTTTTCGTGCAACAACCCTGATGTCCATAAAAAATTGCATGTTTTTTTTTACGAAACCCTTCTCTAGGTATTAAAGAACGGTATCGCGAAGGATTCAGCTTCCGCGCTCATTTCTATTTTTACCAAAAAATTCATTTTTCGACAAACACTCGACTCTTCACATTTTTCGTGCAACAACCCTGATGTCCATAAAAAAGTGCATGATTTTTTTACAAAACCCTTCTCTAGGTATCAAAGAACGGTATCGCGAAGGATTCAGCTTCCGCGCTCATTTCAATTTTTACCAAAAAATTCATTTTTCGACAAACACTCGACTCTTCACATTTTTCGTGCAACAACCCTGATGTCCATAAAAAAGTGCATGTTTTATTTTACGAAACCCTTCTCTAGGTATCAAAGAACGGTATCGCGAAGGATTCAGCTTCCGCGCTCATTTCCATTTTTACCAAAAAATTCATTTTTCGACAAACACTCGACTCTTCACATTTTTCGTGCAACAACCCTGATGTCCATAAAAAAGTGCATGTTTTTTTTTTACGAAACCCTTCTCTAGGTATTAAAGAACGGTATCGCGAAGGATTCAGCTTCCGCGCTCATTTCCATTTTTACCAAAAAATTCATTTTTCGACAAACACTCGACTCTTCACATTTTTCGTGCAACAACCCTGATGTCCATAAAAAAGTGCATGTTATTTTTTATGAAACCCTTCTGTAGGTATCAAAGAACGATATCGCGAAAGATTCAGCTTCCGCGCTCATTTCCATTTTTACCAAAAAATTCATTTTTCGACAAACACTCGACTCTTCACATTTTTCGTGCAACAACCCTGATGTCCATAAAAAATTGCATGTTTTTTTTTACGAAACCCTTCTCTAGGTATTAAAGAACGGTATCGCGAAGGATTCAGCTTCCGCGCTCATTTCTATTTTTACCAAAAAATTCATTTTTCGACAAACACTCGACTCTTCACATTTTTCGTGCAACAACCCTGATGTCCATAAAAAAGTGCATGATTTTTTTACAAAACCCTTCTCTAGGTATCAAAGAACGGTATCGCGAAGGATTCAGCTTCCGCGCTCATTTCAATTTTTACCAAAAAATTCATTTTTCGACAAACACTCGACTCTTCACATTTTTCGTGCAACAACCCTGATGTCCATAAAAAAGTGCATGTTTTATTTTACGAAACCCTTCTCTAGGTATCAAAGAACGGTATCGCGAAGGATTCAGCTTCCGCGCTCATTTCCATTTTTACCAAAAAATTCATTTTTCGACAAACACTCGACTCTTCACATTTTTCGTGCAACAACCCTGATGTCCATAAAAAAGTGCATGTTTTTTTTTACGAAACCCTTCTCTAGGTATCAAAGAACGGTATCGCGAAGGATTCAGCTTCCGCGCTCATTTTCATTTTTACGAAAAAATTTATTTTTTGACAAACACTCGACTCTTCACAATTTTCGTGCAACAACCCTGATGTCCATAAAAAAGTGCATGTTTTTTTTTACGAAACCCTTCTCTAGGTATTAAAGAATGGTATCGCGAAGGATTCAGCTTCCGCGCTCATTTCCATTTTTACCAAAAAATTCATTTTTCGACAAACACTCGACTCTTCACATTTTTCGTGCAACAACCCTGATGTCCATAAAAAAGTGCATGTTTTTTTTTACGAAACCCTTCTCTAGGTATTAAAGAATGGTATCGCGAAGGATTCAGCTTCCGCGCTCATTTCCATTTTTACCAAAAAATTCATTTTTCGACAAACACTCGACTCTTCACATTTTTCGTGCAACAACCCTGATGTCCATAAAAAAGTGCATGTTTTTTTTTTACGAAACCCTTCTCTAGGTATTAAAGAACGGTATCGCGAAGGATTCAGCTTCCGCACTCATTTCCATTTTTACCAAAAAATTCATTTTTTGCCAAACACTCGACTCTTCACAATTTTCGTGCAACAACCCTGATGTCCATAAAAAATTGCATGTTTTTTGTTACGAAACCCTTCTCTAGGTATTAAAGAACGGTATCGCGAAGGATTCAGCTTCCGCGCTCATTTCTATTTTTACCAAAAAATTCATTTTTCGACAAACACTCGACTCTTCACATTTTTCGTGCAACAACCCTGATGTCCATAAAAAAGTGCATGTTTTTTTTTACGAAACCCTTCTCTAGGTATCAAAGAACGGTATCGCGAAGGATTCAGCTTCCGCGCTCATTTCCATTTTTACCAAAAAATTCATTTTTCGACAAACACTCGACTCTTCACATTTTTCGTGCAACAACCCTGATGTCCATAAAAAAGTGCATGTTTTTTTTACGAAACCCTTCTCTAGGTATCAAAGAACGGTATCGCGAAGGATTCAGCTTCCGCGCTCATTTCCATTTTTACCAAAAAATTCATTTTTCGACAAACACTCGACTCTTCACATTTTTCGTGCAACAACCCTGATGTCCATAAAAAAGTGCATGTTTTTTTTTACGAAACCCTTCTCTAGGTATCAAAGAACGGTATCGCGAAGGATTCAGCTTCCGCGCTCATTTCCATTTTTACCAAAAAATTCATTTTTCGACAAACACTCGACTCTTCACATTTTTCGTGCAACAACCCTGATGTCCATAAAAAAGTGCATGTTTTTTTTACGAAACCCTTCTGTAGGTATCAAAGAACGATATTGCGAAAGATTCAGCTTCCGCGCTCATTTCCATTTTTACCAAAAAATTCATTTTTCGACAAACACTCGACTCTTCACATTTTTCGTGCAACAACCCTGATGTCCATAAAACATTGCATGTTTTTTTTTACGAAACCCTTCTCTAGGTATCAAAGAACGGTATCGCGAAGGATTCAGCTTCCGCGCTCATTTCCATTTTTACCAAAAAATTCATTTTTCGACAAACACTCGACTCTTCACATTTTTCGTGCAACAACCCTGATGTCCATAAAAAAGTGCATGTTTTTTTTACGAAACCCTTCTCTAGGTATCAAAGAACGGTATCGCGAAGGATTCAGCTTCCGCGCTCATTTCCATTTTTACCAAAAAATTAATTTTTCGACAAACACTCGACTCTTCACAATTTTCGTGCAACAACCCTGATGTCCATAAAACATTGCATGTTTTTTTTTACGAAACCCTTCTGTAGGTATCAAAGAACGGTATCGCGAAGGATTCAGCTTCCGCGCTCATTTCCATTTTTACCAAAAAATTCATTTTTCGGCAAACTCTCGACTCTTCACATTTTTCGTGCAACAACCCTGATGTCCATAAAAAATTGCATCTTTTTTTTTACGAAACCCTTCTCTAGGTATTAAAGAACGGTATCGCGAAGGATTCAGCTTCCGCGCTCATTTTCATTTTTACCAAAAAATTCATTTTTTGCCAAACACTCGACTCTTCACAATTTTCGTGCAACAACCCTGATGTCCATAAAAAAGTGCATGTTTTTTTTTACGAAACCCTTCTGTAGGTATCAAAGAACGATATCGCGAAAAATTCAGCTTCCGCGCTTATTTACATTTTTACTATGTTACGTCCTGACCCTTAATACACACGTATTTCAGATTTTTCTATCGTTATTTGAAATTAAACGATTTAATTTCTTTTATTATTTCCACTCGCAAAGGAAGGAGCCCAGACGCTAGATCATCCGACCGGATAATTAATATCAAATTTCGCCAATACGTATCCGCTCGCGACAATTCGCGAGCGCTCGCGATTTTACCTGAGAATTGCATATTTCTATTCTCTTTCTCGGAACACTCACTCTTCCGTCTTATATTCAAATCAGCATTTCGAGGTTTCCCTCATGCTGGATTTTACCTCTTGCTTAGCGACAGCGCGTGTCCCGCACTGTCAGCATTTTCGGCCGCTTCGCGACGGCCAGTTTCATTCACTCAAAATTCAGTCTTACTTCAATCTTCAAACCGATCGGTCGGACTCACCTAGAGCGGACACCTTCCTCCGCGATTAAGTTAGATTATAATTTAGAGTCATTCATTCACACACATATACTCTCGCGAATTATAATTGTATCAATCGTAGCTTCGTTTGAACGAAATAAAACGCGAAGTTGTTACTCTCGAAACGGGATCTTTCGATCTTATTCGAGGAACCGAACCCCTTAAATCTTTAATATTCCTGAATTGCGTTACCAAGTTAAACGCGCGCGCGACCGCTGCGACTATCGTGTCCAAGTCGACGCGCTTGCTAGTAAACCTCTGAGACGTAACAGAGAAATTTTTGGTGTCAGAAGTGGGATTCCTTCCTCGAGTTTCCAGTGTAACGCGTGCTAAAGTGAGTGCGTGACGTTTAAGAAGAAACAACATCGAAAGAAAATCGAAAGAAAATCGAAGAAAATAATCGACATCCACGGAAAAGCAGAAAGACGCGCGGTGCCCATCCTGAACCGATAAGCAGATCGACCGGATATCTACAAAGATGCTGATGTCCAGCCCGATCATTCTGCTGTTTCTACCGATTTTCACGTAAGTACCATCTACTTACTTTGATACGATCACTGATCGTTCGACGAATATATTTCGTCAACCGAAAATCTTATTTTCGGGCAAAATATATAAAACATCTCGCCAATCGAGAATTCCGATTTTCGGAAAATTTACGGGATAAACTCCATCCTCCCGCTGCTTAAATTATCAAAAATCCCCAATACTCGGATCACCCGAATTTCGACGTTTGGAAACTCCAAATGGTAGAATTTATCGATAATCCGAAATTTAACAATTTTCGAACGTTTTGATTTTTCGATTTTCAATCATTTGAATTCCAAAGTTTTCTCAATACCCAGTGATTCCGATTCCAAAATCTTCGAATATTAAAATTTCCCAATTTTCAAGATCTAAGCCTTTTATTTTCCTTCGAATATTTAAATTTGTAATTTTTTAATAATTTAAAGTTTAACATTTTCAAGTACTGCAACTTCACATTTTTCAATATTTAACATTGTATTTTTCGATTGTTCAAACTTTTCCATTTACGAATTTTTGAATTTCTCGGAATTTTTAATTTTTGAATTTTTCAAGTAATTAAACTTTTCAGTTTGCAAATTCTAATTTTCAAATTTTTTCGCATATTTCAACTTGTCAATTTTCAGTTATCCGAAAATTGTAATTTGTATAATTTTGCAACTAGTCGAACTGACAATATTCGCTATTTTTTATTTTTGCTTTTGCCGATCTAATTGCGTAGAATTTATTATTTCCGAAACTTTATGATTTTTTTATTTTCAAATTATTTGAAAATTATAATTTCCGAAATTTTTGATTTTTCAGCTATTGCAGATTGATCATTTTCGAAATTGCAAATTTTTCGATTCATTGAGTGCTACTCGAAATTTCTAATCGCCGAAATTTATAATTTTGCAAATCTGAAATTATTCGAAATTTATAATCTCCAAAATTCTTAATTTTTGCAACTATTTAAAATTTCTATTTTTCGTAAATTTTAATTTTTCGATTATTCAATTATTTGAAGTTTAACATCCTTTCGAGTTTTCAACGCTACTGCCAATTATTTGCAGCGATTATCAATATTGATCGATGATTTGAAAAAAAAAAAAATCGTTCTCGATTTTCATATCCGAAATGAGTGTTCTATTCGTCTAGACGTACTAGACCAATATTAAAACTCAAACATGTCGGGTCGAACAAATTATTACCATAATCGAACGTCGAAAACCAGCAGACGAGATCACGACTGTTGCAATATGCACAACGACAATACCCATAAAAATTCCCAAGAAAATGCGCGAGTTCACTTCAACGGAAGTTTTGGAACGGGCGATCCCGATCAACAAAACATAAGAATAAATCTCTGTAACGGTCCCGCTGCACCTCCGATGAGAGATTTCGAGATGGTTTCGAACTTCCATCGAATGAATATACGCAGCGATAACGATTGGCTAACGACAGTGCTTTCCCCAATCCCTTGCTTCGACGGAAAAAATATACCGATCGAAGAATTCATATCCGATGTACAGTACGCCATGTCCACTCTGGACGTTAGCGATTTTGTCAAATTTCGCTACTTGTTGTTTAATAAACTGGCGGGCGACGCACATAATCAAATCCACCCGAAACGTCATATATATACCTCCGTACAAGAGATTCTGGACGATCTAGAAAGACTGTACTCGCAAGAAAAAGACGAACGTAAAAACAGACACAGATGGCACTCGCGCGACGAGCCTGAGTATAGAGACTATCCGCGTTCATCCTCGAATCATCATACGCGACACGAAAACGTATCTCAATCGCGACACGACAAATTAGATTCCGATTTAGACCGTAGTCATTACGAGTCTTTAAACTATCACGAGACTCAGCACGACAGCGCGACGTTGAGTCAGTCTCAAAAAGCGCTCCTTTCGATGAAACAAAAATTATCCACGCTAGTATCAAAATTAGCAGTCGGCTGCCTCAGTCGCAAAGCTTTATAGATTTCAGTAATTCCGAAATTCGGAAAATCATAACGCTGTACGTCATAAATAACTCTACACAAATTAACATCATTAAACAAAGCTACGTACCGCCGAATTTACACATCAATCGCAATATAATTTGCGAGATCGATACTGGCGCATCTGATTGCGAATATTCTCTAGGAGCGGTTGCGATGTCCGTCAACGGAATTTACGCAATTTTTCACGTTGTAACTGATGAATTTCCAATCAAGGAAGACGGCCTTATAGGAGTCCTATACCTTGAGATTTGGATAGCCATGTACGGTGAAACCTATCCTCCTAACCATCTTGAAATCGTTACGGTGCCGGCCAACACCCGGAAACCCATGTGTATTCGCGTTCTTAACGAAATTTCCGCGGGCTACGTCCCATTAAAAACAATCACGCAGGGCGTGAATTACGGAGACGCTGTTGTCAAAAATCGGAACGGAATTGCATACCTCTATATTACTAACACCACAAAAGAACTCGTAGATGTAGTCATACCGTTTGTAGAATTAATTCCACTCGTACCTCTGAATAAGCCACCGAGGCGTAATACTCTAAACTCACTAAAATTAAATCCTCGTTGTCTACCGCTCTCAGAAAACACTTCGGACAAATACCAAATATCCGAACTTACTGACTCGAGTATCGCTCTATCATCATCCGAAAGTCTAGCATTCGGCGCATTCAAAAACGATAATAATAAGATGCTGCATCGATATAAGAACTGCACGTGTTCGTACAACGAATTGTGTGATTATTTCTATCACTCAGCGCTAGAAAAAATGCGCGAAGAAACAACTATCACGCGAACACATGACGTCGACCGCCCGCCACTGGAATTCGCTGACATCACAAAACAGCAGCCTCCGCCTAACACAGTGCAACTACTGATACGAGACGACCGTGTTGTGGATTCCGAGCCGAACAAATCGACTCCGTCTACGGAAGGGAAATCGACACATCTGCAATCGACTGCAACGGAAAAGAATATTCAAAAACAATCAACTCGCTCAACCGGGGAGGCGATTACAAAATCGATTACTTCCAAAGAAGGATCGTCATCAGCACCATGTATCTCGAATGAGAGATTGTGGGAATCTGGAATCATCGCGAACGAAGAATCCGATAAGTCGATACAAAACGACGTTGGGGAACCATCACCTCAACCGACATCGTCAAGCAGTTCGTTACCTAACTACGACACAATAATCGATAAAGATTTAGACATCGAAAATTCGTGCCGTCAACGATCTTTCTCGGACACAGCTGATCATCTCAAACGGCCTCACCGAGTAAAATCGTGCGAGTTGTTGACACACGAAGGTGAGAACCACGAAGCATCGCTATCTGATCCAAAAGTTAATCAGAGCTACGCACGAATCAGCGCTTCCATATCTGCAACCAACGTTTCCAACGAATCTCGGAAAAATTCACACAACATTCGCCGATTGTCCGTTAAAAAGACATTCAAAAGCTATGCTTCAAAGGTCACTGCAGTAATCGACCTCGCGAAGGTGCACTTGGCCCCCTATGCAACAACTGGGGAGGCGATAGATAAAATATCTATCGCTGCTAACAACAGCAAGAACGAATTCGTCGTAGAAAATTCGTACTACCGACACTTCTTCACGGATACAACCGACCACCTCAAACGGCCTACACGATTAAAATCGCACGTGCCGGTGACAAACAGAGTTCACGACAGGGAAGCAACGTCACTTGATCCGAACGCCAATCAGTGCAAGATACTAGCGGATCCTTCCCAGTCTACGGTCAATGAACATGGCAATGGTCAATCATATGAACACGAGACAAACATGCTTCCTATCACACTATCTGAAGACGCCAAAACAATAGAAACGAATCGTCATCCATAGGAAGAAAAGGTCGAGATAGAACTTACGAAATAACAATCGGTATTGCGGACGCAAACATCATCCCCCATGCAATAACCGGGGAGGCGATCGATCGAAGATCTATCGCATCAAAGTGAAATTATCCGCCGTGGCTAACGAATTAATGATATAGTTTTATAAAATCTTCTACACCGTGCTGAACACATTTCCCACAGACAAATCTGTAAAATTGTATCGTAACTGTCAACGGGGTCCGTTTATACGACGAGCAGGCGCATCCCGAAAAGGGAATAGGATAGATCGAATTTTTTTTTCAATATTTTATGTTTCTTTTTCTCTTTCTGTCTCAATCATAGCATCGCACAATTAACACTAGTAGAATAAAAATCAGGCAACACAAAAGCGATTTTCGAACACAGAATCCCCAATCACACGCTCGCTGATTCCTCCTGATACCTTTCTATGCTCACCCGAATGACTATCCAACAGTTACCATCAAATAAAATTATCCGCGATTTGTGATACAACGCATAAAAAAGCGACGAACCGCTCCTGGAAAGTATACCAACTCGGAGCGTTCAAAAAAAAAAAAAAAAAAAAAGAGATGTGTAACCTACTATCGGAATTCGACGGTTAACGAGATTAACCAACCTTTTTTTTGCGCCCTTACACGTGGTAAGCGCCCAAAAGAAAGGGGGAGGGTTCTCTCTCTCGTTACCGGCTCAAAACGCATTCTTTCACAATTGACGGTTCTCGAGTAAATTTAGTCCAGTCAAAGTCTGGTAAATAGACATACATGAAAAAAAAAAAAAAAATTAACTCAACTCCGAACTAAGGAAGTGGATAACGCTTTTCTAATTAGATAAACTCAGTACAGATTTTTATGCAAATTCCGGACTATATTCGATTCGAACACATTTGACACAAAATTCACTACGAGACTGAAAAGTATTCTTAAACTGCCAAATACACTAAATCATTATGATTTTACGCATAAAACGATAAAATACCTACCTAAATTAAAGTGGATTTATCGATTTTCGATAAACTATAAATCTTGCTGGTCGCAAGATCAGCTCTCTAATCCGAAATAAGATCAGTTTCAGCAAAATCTTTGGAGGAACCTGCACATCAAACTATTAAACGTTAATGTACCACAAGGACCAAAGTAAAGGACTATACTATGCCAACTAGGTAAAAATATCCTAACAACCTGTTTCCCCCGGAGTACAAGGTAAATTACGAATAATAAGCACTATGACCATCGTATCTTCTCTTCTTTCTCCTCGAAAATAACTTCAATTCGAACAGTTTTCTCGAAAAACTCCAAGTTAAATTCAATGATCGTTCAAATCCTATACTCCCTATTATAACCAATTTTCGATAGTTTCAGATTCGAAACAATACGCAAAAAAAAAAAGAAAAAATATTTTTTTTTTATTGCGTCAACAACCCATCAACATATTCACCAACCAGCTACTCAACATTATTTTCACACCATCAAGGACCTCTCTACCAACAGTAAGCCAAAATTAATCGGGATACTCTAACAACAGGAAAACACCAAAGGATTTTCAACGCAACGACTCACCATCCGAAAGAAGACCCCAAATCCACACGCGACTCTCACAACACCCCAAATAAAATACTTAAGCTCGTAATTATGGAGCTATTCTCCAAACACTTTTAACGGGTTAACTATAAGTATACACTACACTACACGAATAAACATAATCACGTCAGGACGCGCTACGCCGTATTGCCTTCACCATAGCCGAGGCATTGCGTTGCCTCGACTATCTCTTTAGGCGGGGAGGTGTTACGTCCTGACCCTTAATACACACGTATTTCAGATTTTTCTATCGTTATTTGAAATTAAACGATTTAATTTCTTTTATTATTTCCACTCGCAAAGGAAGGAGCCCAGACGCTAGATCATCCGACCGGATAATTAATATCAAATTTCGCCAATACGTATCCGCTCGCGACAATTCGCGAGCGCTCGCGATTTTACCTGAGAATTGCATATTTCTATTCTCTTTCTCGGAACACTCACTCTTCCGTCTTATATTCAAATCAGCATTTCGAGGTTTCCCTCATGCTGGATTTTACCTCTTGCTTAGCGACAGCGCGTGTCCCGCACTGTCAGCATTTTCGGCCGCTTCGCGACGGCCAGTTTCATTCACTCAAAATTCAGTCTTACTTCAATCTTCAAACCGATCGGTCGGACTCACCTAGAGCGGACACCTTCCTCCGCGATTAAGTTAGATTATAATTTAGAGTCATTCATTCACACACATATACTCTCGCGAATTATAATTGTATCAATCGTAGCTTCGTTTGAACGAAATAAAACGCGAAGTTGTTACTCTCGAAACGGGATCTTTCGATCTTATTCGAGGAACCGAACCCCTTAAATCTTTAATATTCCTGAATTGCGTTATCAAGTTAAACGCGCGCGCGACCGCTGCGACTATCGTGTCCAAGTCGACGCGCTTGCTAGTAAACCTCTGAGACGTAACAACTAAAAAATTCATTTTTTTGCAAACACTCTACTCTTCACAATTTTCGTGCAACAACCCTGATGTCCATAAAAAAGTGCATGTTTTTTTTTATGAAACCCTTCTGTAGGTATCAAAGAACGATATCGCGAAAGATTCAGCTTCCGCGCTTATTTACATTTTTACTAAAAAATTCATTTTTTGGCAAACACTCTACTCTTCACAATTTTCGTGCAACATCCCTGATGTCCATAAAAAAGTGCATGTTTTTTTTTATGAAACCCTTCTCTAGGTATCAAAGAACGGTATCGCGAAGGATTCAGCTTCCGCGCTCATTTTCATTTTTACGAAAAAATTTATTTTTTGACAAACACTCGACTCTTCACAATTTTCGTGCAACAACCCTGATGTCCATAAAAAAGTGCATGTTTTTTTTTATGAAACCCTTCTCTAGGTATTAAAGAACGGTATCGCGAAGGATTCAGCTTCCGCGCTCATTTCCATTTTTACCAAAAAATTCATTTTTTGACAGACACTCGACTCTTCACAATTTTCGTGCAACAACCCTGATGTCCATAAAAAAGTGCATGTTTTTTTTTTATGAAACCCTTCTCTAGGTATCAAAGAACGGTATCGCGAAGGATTCAGCTTCCGCGCTCATTTTCATTTTTACGAAAAAATTTATTTTTTGACAAACACTCGACTCTTCACAATTTTCGTGCAACAACCCTGATGTCCATAAAAAAGTGCATGTTTTTTTTTATGAAACCCTTCTCTAGGTATCAAAGAACGATATCGCGAAGGATTCAGCTTCCGCGCTCATTTCCATTTTTACCAAAAAATTCATTTTTTGACAAACACTCGACTCTTCACAATTTTCGTGCAACAACCCTGATGTCCATAAAAAAGTGCATGTTTTTTTTTACGAAACCCTTCTCTATGTATCAAAGAATGGTATCCCGAAGGATTCAGCTTCCGCGCTCATTTCTATTTTTACCAAAAAATTCATTTTTCGACAAACACTCGACTCTTCACAATTTTCGTGCAACAACCCTGATGTCCATAAAAAAGTGCATGTTTTTTTTTTATGAAACCCTTCTGTAGGTATCAAAGAACGATATTGCGAAAGATTCAGCTTCCGCGCTCATTTCCATTTTTACCAAAAAATTCATTTTTCGACAAACACTCGACTCTTCACATTTTTCGTGCAACAACCCTGATGTCCATAAAAAAGTGCATGTTTTTTTTATGAAACCCTTCTGTAGGTATCAAAGAACGATATTGCGAAAGATTCAGCTTCCGCGCTCATTTCTATTTTTACCAAAAAATTCATTTTTCGACAAACACTCGACTCTTCACATTTTTCGTGCAACAACCCTGATGTCCATAAAACATTGCATGTTTTTTTTTACGAAACCCTTCTGTAGGTATCAAAGAACGGTATCGCGAAGGATTCAGCTTCCGCGCTCATTTACATTTTTACCAAAAAAATCATTTTTCGACTAACGCGACGAACAAATATCCAGAAATGTGGATATTTTTTTTTATACAACACTTATCTAAAATCAAATAATAGTGTTAAGGAGGTTTCAGTCTCAGAATTTTACAGTATTCTTTTGTAAGTTTATCTCGATGTCACTACTAATTGTCATTGACTATTGTTTCTGTTGACGCAGAGTACATAACGAGGAAATGGAATATTCAATAGAAAAACGAAAGAGCGTAATGAACGTCACTTTATTCGAGAAGATATTACGATGTACTCTTATCAGGTTTTGAAATCTGAACAAAGTCGTTGTTGAAATTGAACTTCATATCTCGACTGTGAACAAGTTTCTCTTTTGAATACTTTCCACCGCGCGCTTCGCGCCAAGCAGCACGGCTGCGACCTACTGCACTGCGGCGATCTATAAACACAAGTTAGCATTAATTTATATATTGTCGGCATTCCCACATAACTTGTTGAGTATTATACAAGGTCTCCCAGCGTAACTGTATCACCCGGGATTTCCGGGTGTGGGACGTTCGTCGGAATCGACAGCCATTTACAGAATAAAAAAATTCGCAATGCTATTTAATTGTAAGGCGACTGAAATTCAGCCAATCACCAAACTCAGATAAATCATGTAATTGCACGCGCGAAAACATGTTTAGTAGATACAGACTGTGCGTGACAAAAGAAAACGCTCGGCAATGATCGACTCGCGGCATGCCTTTGACGACTCATGCAGCTTCGCCCCGACTGGTGGAACGCAATTTTTGTTATTTTGCAAATAACAAAAAAATGCATGTTCTTCTTCTTTATGACCCCTGGGAGCCTCTGTGCAATGAGCCAAACGAGTCTGGCAACGATGCAGATATGAACGTGGTTTCTACACGAACCAAGACCTTTTAGCTTGTAAAAAAAAACCGGTCTCATCGTTTGATGAATATCGGTTTCCGGTGTGAGTAAAAAATGAATAACCAAGAATTTGTTATTTGCAAATTAACCAGAATTGTGTTCTATTTTTCGGCGAAGGGCCACCTTTTTTGAAGGGCGAAGTCGCGCGAGTCTTTGAAGGCATGCCGCGAGGCGATTATTTTCGCCGTACGTGAAATTAATTTATTTATCTGAGTTTCTTGATTGGCTGAATTTCAGTCGCCTTTCAATTAAATACTATTGCCAATTTTTTTAATTCCGCAAATACCGAGTGATACAGGTATCCTGGGACCATATGTACATTATTACCTACATACATCTAAAGCTTTCTCAAATGCTATTAAGGGGACCAAGCAGGTTTCGTCAACCGAAAATCACTTTCGATTGTGTATAACACAGCAGCAACAAAATGTAAATAGTTTTCTTTGTAGTGTACACGTATGTCAATAGTATTCAGTAGTAAGGTACAAACAAGTGCTGATAGTATTTGTAACATTCTAGTTATTGCCATTTGTAGTAAACAAGCGCTTTTCACTTATTATCACGAATTCGGAAAAGCCATTGAAAATATCTTCAGTCTGAAAAATCCGGGAAAAGAAAAGTTTTCCGGGTCCGTATTTCCTTCATTCCGGGAAAAGAAAGGTCGTTCACAAAAATCAGGTTTTTCACCTGAATCTGAAAAAAATGTTCTAAAAACATATTCACACAATGGCAAGCTACAAAACCAAAAAAAATTTTTGTGATTTCTCTTATAGCTCGCTATTGTGTGGATTATTTTCGAATACATTTTTTTTAGTTGCGTCAATGAAGCTTGGTATTGAAAACGACTTTTCTCTTACAGTTACTAAAGATACGTTTGCGCGTTTTACCGAAATAGCGTTAATAAGTAACAATTACGGGAATAGTATAAACGACACTAACAAGATTATTATAAATAATATAAGAATTTTTAATGTATTTTTCTACTAAATCATATTGAAATACATACTCACCATAAGGAAAGATGTTTCCATTCAGATGTTACCTTGTTTTACACAATCCTGAGTGACTGAATTTTCGGTGAGTCAAAGCTCCGCGGTCCCTTTAATCGTGGGTGTCGATGGCCCGAAAGGGGGTCATTACGATGCTGCTGTGTGATAAAATGCATGCGAAATGTACGGATACGTACTTGGTCGTCCGCTCTCTATTCCATAGCCATCTGTAAACGAATTTAAGAGCAAGCTTAACATTTTATATTTAAAATAAAGAATAATGTTAAGAAATTGATAACATTTATAATTAAGTGGATGAAAAATTGATTGAAAACAAATGAAAAAAAAAATATAGTGTTTTATTACAATGCCTATTAATATACCTGTAACTATTATCAATGTTATTATTAAACATACCGCTAGACGATGCCGGCTCGCCCGGGTTACGCAATCTCTCCCGCTCCGCTAGAATATTGGATTGCATTGCAACGTAGGCCTCGGTGGACGCTCGGGCGGATCGTGTTATTTCTAATTTCTCATTGACGTTTCTCAATTCCTGCTGTAGCTTTTCTTTTTCGGATTGTTCATTTGATGAGCACGCCATATTCGCTTCTATTATAAAAAAAAATAAGACAACTGCAGCTAATGGAGCTAAGTATTCATTTAAGACCGTTACGATTTTTAACCCTCTTAAAAAGATGTTGAAAAGGCGAGTTTATCGCGCTGACTGTACACTAGCACTTCAGCGTGCGATTGTATGCGCGTGCGAGACACACTGTCATCACACGAGCGACATCGTTTCCCCGAAAATCAAAATCGGTGAAATTAGTAATCGCTCGCGTGGCATCAGGTAAGAACAATAATACCATTCGTCTCGAGTTCGCTCTCATTCTTCCGTTCGCGCCACGCAAAGTAAGTGAGTCATCGCAAATTCGAACGGCTCAAGAATAGCCTAAACATCTGTTTCGATAGCGCGTCTGCGCTCTTTATTTTCTTCATCGTCAAGAAACGCTCTTAATTTTGGAGCAACTTATAAAGACTTTTGTATTCTTATTTCGAATCGTAATCACAAGTTTTTATTTTTCCGATTCCCACGTAATCTCGAACTCAAAATATTCCGCTCCGAAAGAAACGATTCAACAAAAAATATGCGGAAGTTCTGATTTACAAAAAACTTATCAGCATTGCATACTAGACACCTCCTTGATTCAACAATTTTATCGGACTGATTCAGGGGGGGCACCTGTGTGTAAGCGATGAAACTAATGTGGGATTTTAAACGATTTTCAAATATTTCCAAATGGGATACATTTTTTTTCAAATCAACCAAAAGAAAGGAGCTAAAAACATTCATTTTGCTGAATAATAATGCAAAAACCATCATAACAACGTAAAAAAAACGTTGTTTAACGAATTATTATGTTACCAAACTCTCCCTTTTAACTACGGTTGACATTGATATTCATCAATTTTCCCCCAGAGTCGCCGTAAGGCTTCTAATTTCGCATTTTTACGCGGTCGGCGGCGCACGTACGTTAGCCGTTCGGCTGGCCGCCAGCTTCAGCTTCTTTTATTATTTCAGGATAAAGTCTTTCAATAAAATTTACTATCACTTTACTTACGATTGGTAATCGATGCCAGAGTACGCACAAGTAACTTATTCTTCTTCGATTTCTTAAGGACACTGAGATAACGGACAATTACGACGATTTAATAACGAATCACTGGTATACGTACGCATTCACTTCGAGGTTCGTGAATCACTGACTCTCGGTAGGTCTACCATGGGACACTGTCTAATGAAACGATATCGTTGCAGTCCGGCAAAACACAGATACAAAACATTCCGTGTAACTTAAACCGGTATGTTCGCAATATGAAACGCCATTATCATCCATCAGTACATGAAGAAAGGCAGTTCGAATAATAACTCTAACAGTAAGATTCAGTGAGGATTTTGTACTTTTTTCGACATTGAAAAAATCTAAAAAAAAAAACAGTATTTGGAAATACTATGAATATTGATCTTTTTCATAACAAGAGGGGATAATACAAAATTGCTATTTTGTGAAACAAAAAGTGTAACAGGTAATGAGAATTGGTAATTTTACAAGGATGGATATTTATTCGAATTTGCAGAATTTGTTAACTTTCGTTTTCGAAGCATATAAGAATACGGCATACTGTAAGGTTGTTATCGGGCAAAGAGAAAATTTCGATTTGGTGATAGGCGACACGGCCCGCGCGGTGAGGGGTTGCGACTGACCGACTCCGCGTCGTACCAAAGTTAAGAACGGCATGAAACGATATTGTGGATTTTTTAACTCCGGAACTGGATGGTGAATGGCTTCAAAATTTTTCGAAATGTATCACCAAACATCTAACTTCTGTACAAAAAAATCATTACAATAATGAGAACGAATCATTCACAACGATTGAGAAAATGATGAAATTTTTACGACAGATAAGTATAGACGTATATAAGGACTTTTATCCGAAATTTATTTCTTCGATTCCGGATGATCAATAATCTCCAAAATCGTTACATGTGTTTTCAGAGCATTGAATAAGAAATAGGCACAGATTTATTGATTTTCTAAGAAAATCGTTACCTCCACAAAACTACCTTAATACGGTAGTTTTGAAACAACAAAAAAAAACATGAAAGGATTTCGACATTTGTTTGATACAATTCTATCAGCTATCGGATGCTTCTCGTCCATACCTTCCAATCATTATTCATTTTTTTATTTTTTGATGGCTACAATCGTATGCTGCGCGCAAGTATTCTTATCTCTCTATGTAGCTTTTTCTTTCGGCTTTAACAGTGGATTAAATGTTATATATCGAACTGTTAAAGTTCGTCAAAGAACTGTGAAACTACAGCAAATAAAGCGACAACAATATAAGTATCGAACTTTCGATACATTGCGAGATATAATCGTGACACACCGACTTTTTATAAGGTGATTATTATTATTATTTATTTTTCCGTAATACAAAAGCAACGTATTTGACAACTTGGCTATAAAAAAGTGAATAAAAAATTCGTTATTTATTAATGGAATTTTTATTAGCCATTGTACGATTTTTTTATCAATCATTACTTTTGCACAATTACTATTATTATTATCTATTATCCCGTAATACGGAAGTTGCGAAACAAAAAAAAATATATACACGCACACACATTTTGTGGCCGCTCTTTTGTTTTGACGCGTTTATTCTGTAGACTAACTATCGTGAACGGCACGTTTAGTAGTCTGTATGATATCGCTTGTCAACGGCATATTATACGACGCGCGACAATTTATTGAAAATATATTATCATTTCGATAAGTTGCCGTGGACTGTGCGGTTGACAATTTGTGTGTGTGTGATTAATGAGTAAATCGGCGGGTGAAATGAGTAGCCCAACGTCCCTCGCAAAAGCAATCGCTGATGTTATTGACAGTATCGAGGATGTCGACTTTAGTCAGCCAAACTTTTTCGTAAAGGTACGTGTTTTTTTTTTTAATTTCTTGTCCGATAAAAAAATCGCTATTGCCAAAAAAGTAGACCAATTAAAAAAAAAATCTAACAAAAATTGGATTAGTTAATTCAATTTTTATTAGATATACGCGACAGGGTCGTACGGCGCCAAGGCAAAACGGGGGCGCCACAACGCATCACGAAGCGTATGCGAAAAAACTAAATCTCTAATTAATTAATGTTAAATGCAATAAATTAATTAATTAATCAGCCAATCAAATTTTTGTTCGCCGTTTTACGAATTCGCGAAAAAGAAAAATGTAAAAAAAATCGTAAAACGGCGAACAAAAATTTGATTGGCTGATTAATTAATTCATTATATTGCATTTAACATTAACATAATGCATTGTTAATGGTGAATTAATTAATTAATTAGAGATTAATTTTTTTCGCATACGCTTTGTAATGCGTTGTGGCGCCCCCGTTTTGCCTTGGCGCCGTACGACCCTGTCACGTCGACTATCAGACGCAGCGCCTTGGCAATCGTCGTTGCCGGGCCGGCATCCATTTTCCGGGGAGATCGAAGACGCCGGTGACGCTTCGAGAATCGGTATCTTTCGTTCGCGAAGATTCGTGTTTTACGATTGTATTGTTCGTGAAATCGTGTCATTCAGTTCGCAACGATTAACAGCGATACGATTTCCAGTAATTCGTTTCGCAGTGATTTGTGTTTTTGGAGTGTTTCATCGTCGTTTTTCGGCCTCCATTTCCCGGGGAGATCGAGGCCGTCAGGGACGTTTCGGGTCCTTTTCGTTTGCGAGGATACGTATTACACGTATCTATTTTTCGTGGAATCGTGTTATTCAATTGACGCTACGCATTCGGAGTTAAACTTTCGTGTGGTGCCGCTATTAAAATTGTTCGTCGATCTTCTCACCTGTTGCTTCGTTTTCCACGTGTTTCGGCCATTTCGGTAATCGATTACTCCGATTGCTCCAATTTACGAGCGTCGATCACATCATACAAGTGAGTAAATCCTCCTGTCCCATAATTTTATACGACTCTTTTTTTATTTATTAATTTCTTTCCCTTCCTTTTTAGTACAATTTATATGGATTTTTTTTTTCGAAAAAATCGTAGTGTTCGCAGCAATATGATTCACTGTGATAAGATTCGCAGCGAGACTATCCACAGTGAGACAATCACCAATGTGATGATTCGCAATGGTGCGTTTTGCTGCAGTGCGTTTTGCTGCGAGACGATTCGCAGCGGTGCGTTTTGCTGCGAGACAATTCACAGCGGTGTGTTTTGCTGTGAGACGATTCACAGCGGTGCGTTTTGCTGTGAGACGATTCACAGCGGTGCGTTTTGCTGCAGTGCGTTTTGCTGCGAGACGATTCGCAGCGGTGCGTTTTGCTGCGAGACAATTCACAGCGGTGTGTTTTGCTGCGAGATGATTCACAGCTGTGCGTTTTGCTGCGAGACGATTCATAGCGGTGCGTTTTGCTGCAGTGCATTTCGCTGTGAGACGATTCGCAGCAAGACTATCCGCAGTGAGACAATTCGCAATTACATGATTCGCAGCGGTGCGTCTCGCTGCGAAAAAAAACAAATCGAATCAAATAAAAAGAGAAAAAACAATTGATTCATTTCTTATATATTAATTATTTATTAATATATAAAAATTATTATTTATTTATTTAAAAAATTTTTTTCTTTCAAAAAATTATTAAAATTATTTTTATTGCATTTTTTTTTATATGATTCAAATTTAAATGCAAAAAATGAATTGAAAATTAATATCAAACGTATCTAACGAATTTTGCAATTTTTACAGTGTCGATACACGTCAGCCTGGCGGGGTCGGACGAGGTGATTCAATTTTTACGACAAGAAGTGGCGAACTTCGAAAATCTCATCGCAACGGAGAATGCGGAAACGTCCGCGATTATTGCACGCACAACGGAGAGAAAAAGAATATTGCAGGAGCTGACAAACTCAGGTATTGATATATTATTAATATTGATATTTATTATATATTATTAAAACGCTTTCCGGCACTGAGCGTCAGTCCGTTAACCGGCAACGAGCCTGAAAATGTGTCGGTAGAAAACATTTTCTTTGCGTTAATGTAACGGCTGACTAAACGAGACCCCGCGAAACGCGACTTCATCGAATATTTTTCGAAAATTCGCATTCGCGTAATTCGTTAGTTAAACAACATCTCGTCTCGTTTGAAGAATGTGACATCGATTCGATTGTTGTTCGATTGTTCGATTGTCGCTTAATATATAATATATTAATATATTAAATTAATTATTAATATTTATACATTTATTATTATTTTTTTTTATTTACTATTATATATTTATTATTAATTATACATCGGAAGTGGCGCGTTTGCGGAAGGAAATTGCCGAAAAAACCGCTCAGTTGGAGAAGGAAGAAGCAGCTCGATCGGCGGCAGCTTCGCAAGCTGCATTAATCGGCAGGCAGCTCTGGCAACTCGGCAATTTACCAAGCAAGTCCTCTGATTATTCTTTTTCTCGACGTTGCTTTTGTCCACACAATTTTGTCCAATTTTAATCATTTTTCAAATTACTCGTAACTCTTCTTCCACTATATGTATTATTATTCTTAACGATACTCTGCCATTTTTATTTGTTTGCAGATTCTGAAAATAAAGAAAATCTGCCGGGATCGGCTGACGGTAGACAACGAGGCCGGTATCGAGGCAACTATCGTGTCAACGATCGAGACGGCCATCGAAGCGGCTATCGAGGCGACTATCGAGTTAACAATCGTGGCGGTTATCGCGGCGGCGGTAACTTTCGCGGCAATGACCGCGGGGGTCAACGGGGACGGATGCACGGTGGTCTGCGGAGACAAATGCGTGGTGGGGCGCGCGGTAGACGCGGCGGCGGAAATATTTATATTTTCAAATATTAAAACGATATTTCTTTATTTATTATTATTAATAATAATTTATTATTTCGCTTAAAAAAACCGAATATTACTATTGTTATCGAATAATTAATAAAAAACAAAAAGAAGGGAAAAA
Organism: Cryptus viduatorius; assembly: GCA_964006125.1. Lineage (NCBI taxonomy): Eukaryota > Metazoa > Arthropoda > Insecta > Hymenoptera > Ichneumonidae > Cryptus > Cryptus viduatorius. The sequence goes on from OZ023223.1 coordinate 21,680,356, forward strand.
AACATTGTACCGGCAATAATAATTGAGTTTCCACTGCACTATCGTCCGCCTCCCTTTCCCCCCACCTCTTGATATTGATATTGCCGATACTGAACGATCGGAAGAAGGAACGGATTGGAGTTGGGCGAAGGGGTTTACTTTTTTTTCCATTTCATTACTCTTTCGATCTGTAATGTTGGACATTGAACTTTTCGAAAACTGAACTTTTGAACTTTTTGAAACTTTTGCGCTGCGCGCGCCCGAAACCTCCTGTCAAATCTCGTCGACCAATCACGGCACTAATAAACTGACAACAATGAGCTTCGATATGAGTTACAACAATAAATGCGATCTATTCGATATACATCGCAAGGACCTTTTTAAGAGAGCGATAAAACTGGATAAAACTGCGTTGATAATATTCCGAACGCGAATGAGCGTTTTTTTATGTACCGAGTGCAGCGAGCGTCTGTACATACCTCGTTTCGTATCATCCGTCTCATTCCTCCTTTGCACTCAATTGAATTAATTATTTACACACACGAATAGCGTTTTGGCTTTCGCCGGGTCCGCATAGCGCTCGAAGAGCACTGTGGGACCGACCGTTCGCGACTTCGACGAGGGCATCTCCTTATTTTCTTTTTTTTTTAGCTTTCACCCTATCATCCATTCTCTTTCCAAAATGAACACCGAGCTTTCCCTCATTCTATTATTTTATTGTTTTTTTTTTAACGGATGGAGAAAAAGCGTTATCGCTGCACGCACTCGCGCGCAATTAGTAAACGCGAATCAACAGCGGCCAATAGACTTCGTAATCATCGCTGTAATACACACGCAACTCTTACATGAAAAAAAAAGGAACACAGACCCACGTAAACACGATACCATACCAATGTAGAGAATGGATTTTTTCGTGAACATTTGTAGATATACTACACATGTTCGCTATCTATAATGTACCGCGATCGAACTTTAAAAATCTTTAAAAATTATTCTAATAATTATGCGAATGATTCTTTTTTTGGCGACTGTGAAATTAACATGGTATTCACCATTAATTCAATTGCGTCTGTCCAAAGGGGGCTAAAAGAAAAAAAAAACAAGTTTGTTTTGTATCGTCATTTTTCACTTGCGCCGTGTTCAATGATCTTCCATTCTTCGCCGTATTAGACAACTGAAATACATTCGTAAAAAAAGGAAAAAAAAAGAAAGAAAAATGAAACGAAGTTTGGAGTGGTCGTTTGACTTTTGTATAATATTTCGAGATATAGTAGAAAAGAGCGTAAATAATTAATCGTACTAATAAAGATCCTACGAAGGAGAAAATTTCCGATTCGGAATGAGCGTTTATTAAGCAATGCTGAAGTGTTTCCCCTCCCGCCGGCGAAAAGTCATGGGATCGGAATAAATTTGAATAACAAGATCTGTGGTCAATAATTCGCACACGCAACAAGTACACTCAATTATAACATTGAAATTAGGCACACACGAATATAGAATGAAATACTCTCTATTACTTTTAAACAAAATAACACCCTTCAACTAAAGAAAACAAAACCAATTTATTAATAATCAAATTTTGAAATTTTCGCGATTCGGATAGTCTTCAACATTACATGTAATCCGGTAACTACGGTTATCCGTGACCATTTTACTTGCGACGCTGATCTGTAAATGAAAATAGTAGGCCGAATTAAGCAGCGTCCCGAAAATATTACCCTACGTAAAGTTAGGTATATCTAGATACCATTGCGTGTCTTCTGCAGATCTTCCATGATCTGTAGTTGTTTTTTTTCGTAGGCTTCAGCAATGGCTTTGGCTTCTTTTGCTTTCCTCAGCTTTTCGGCGCTGATTTCAAGTTGTTCCCGGAAATACTGCAGCTCAGAACGTTTCGATCCATCATTTTGATTCGACATCTGTGGTAGTTAAATTATCCATTACAAAACAGTAACATTCTATTTTTAAGTACTTCATGAAAGTGTATAGGTTTAATATTTTCGTTTTTTTTTTCAATAGTTAAGGTCGTCCTTGCGGTAAAGTTTGGCCAAACGTGAGATTCAAAGAGAATTTCGAGTACTGAATGTGATAAAAACATGTTTTAAATCAGGCATAATAGTAGTATCAAATGTTATTAACGAATGAACGAAAAAAAAAATTGTTCAAAAAAGTACCCGACAATCTAACTTTTCTTTCAAATAAATATAATTGGTACATCTTTTTCTGAACACTCATTAACTTTACCGATTTTTTTCGAAATTTTAATTTTGTTCGAGGTGTATTGGTTGGTTTTATAACAAATTCGTATTCAAAATTTGTAACTGTCTACAAAAAAAAATTTAAATATTCAGAAAAATCAGCAAATTATTTTTATTATGGAAATAAAAATGAGTTGCCGGCTGATGTGTTGAACAATTTTGTTTCATTCATTTCTCAATGACATTTCGGCACCATTATTAAGCAAAAATAATCTTTTAAGCCTCTTCTGTATGCTTGATTCCTTAACAATTTTAATCCAGTCAGAAGGGTTCACAATTCTCTTTCAATCTCACGTTTGGCCAAACTGTACAGTAAGTACTACCGCAACGTTCTAAGTCGAGTAAACTTTTATCTACTGAGAATAGATTTGACATGCGAAAAAACTAATACGGAACTATTTTCGGAATTACATTTACTGCATATCGATGGAAAATGATTCATTTCATGATAAAGGAAAATTATTGATTTTTGTCAAATGAATTGTTATAACTGTCGCGTTATCAAATCTTGAGATATTGATATGAAGTGTAGATACGACTGATGTTATTTATATTCTAGTCCTTTACATATATTTTTCTCTCCGAGTAAGTCAAAGAGAAGGAGGACCATATAAATGAAAAATCCTTGTGTAAATAATAGTATGTTACGATATAAGTGTGAAGAAACTCTTTCTGACGAGTGTGAGTTTGCAGCACGAGCCGAAGGCGAGTGTTGCAATCACACGAGTTGAGAAAAAGTTTCTCGCACGGGTATCTTACGGAATTTTATTTCGCGAGAGAGAAGTGCGACTTCTCGCATGTGAAGCGAAGCAAAGCGTGCGAGAAGTCGGCACAGCACACACATAGCACAGCACAGTTGGCATATTTTGAGTGTCAAACGTCCTTAGACGTACATGTAGGTACAACCCTGTGAACGTATGCACTACATACGCTACGTTTTTATCGTAACTCGAATATGGTTCCCTATAACAGATTTTCTTCTTAAAAACAGTTGCATAACATGTTTTTATCTCAAGAATCGGGGAAAGATTGTCTAAATTGCCATTTTTTTTTGTTTTTATATATGTTGCAATGAATACCCGTTTTCTAATTTTCATTTTTCGGCCACCAATTATTATAATTTTATTTTTCGTCATCATTTAAACGCGGTAGGTCTTTTCGCATTTGTAAATAGGTGGAACTTTTGCGGCGCTCGCACTCCGTTAGATTAACAAATTGAAAGTAAAGACAGATAGTTTTACTTACGATTTTTATTTGCTGATGTGAACGCCGAAATGAGCAAACGTGAGTTTCTGAAGCTTCGTAAAGCACTAGAATTTGTATCGGATACGGAAGCACACCGAATTGACACGTCTTGTTACTTTCGACGATCGTAAGACACTGGCCTCTGAGTGGATTAGTAGTCATCGTCTCCTCATGAAATAATAAAGTTCGAAGGCACAAGAAACCCGATCCCAAACGTTCAGTGTGTTGTGGTTGTGTCTACACCAGCGGCAATTATATGCGAAGTTATCGCTCGGGGATTCATTTACTTTACTCGGTATTCCATATCAAGAGGCGCAGTAGCGCCTCGACGCCAAGTACTAAAAAAAAATTTTTTTAGCGTGGCGCTACCGCTCCTCTTATACTCGAGAATGCCGGAAGTCAATCTTTAATCGATGATTTCTCGGCAATTCGGGTTCGGAGAAGATTTTTAATGACACTTTTATTATATAATTCGCACTCAAGCTTTCCAATGCGCCTAATTATAATTGAATCAGTTCCGGCGAAGCCGAGATCTCGGCATCGTGACCGTCGAAGGGTCCGATTTACGATTAAAATGTGTCCTGTTACGCTCGATCTATACGTACGATCAGCTGTTCTTGTACTCTGTATATATATATATATATTGGTTAGTTATATATAAAATAGTCAGATATATATGTCTACGTCTACATCAGTTCATCGAAAAATTCGTGCGGTGGCGCGCTCGTCGCCACAGCCGGCTTAGCTGTCAATTGTTATCGTCGGCCCGTATTTTTACGGCGTCAAAATTTTTTTGAGTGTTTCCGAAAATAATAATTGTGTATTGCGTATCGTGGTTTAGTGTCTCGACGCGAAGTAAAAAAAAAAATACGTGTTACGTGTTATTTTATATCGATTACAACGTTCCTTTGCGATCTCGAACAATATAACCGGCAATCATCAAGGGGAATATGTGACATGCCGTTCGCCCATTTTTGTATATAGAATAGAATTAATTTTGTTCGATCTAAATTATCCGATTCTTGTAATTAATTTTCAAGATAAAATTTTAAAAAAATATTAGCTTTTCAAAAAGAAGTGAAATTTCACAAAATATTTTTTTCAAAAAATTAAAAAGGTACGCCAAGTACTAAAAAATCCGATTGGCATATATTATTTAAAAAAAAAGAACAAAATATTACAGGCCAAGTGCAACAGAAAAAAAAGATTCTATATGACAAAAAATATTGTTTCTTTTGCAAAAAAATTGCTGTAAATATTGGCGTTCCAGTGTTTGAAAGCGTCACAATAAACCACTAGCATTGGAACGCCAATATTTACAGCAATTTTTTTGCAAAAGAAACAATATTTTTTGTCATATAGAATCTTTTTTTTCTGTTGCACTTGGCCTGTAATATTTTGTTCTTTTTTTTTAAATAATATATGCCAATCGGATTTTTTAGTACTTGGCGTACCTTTTTAATTTTTTGAAAAAAATATTTTGTGAATACAAGGTGTCTCAGGATACCCGTATCACCCGGGATTTTCGGGCCTCCGACGTTCGTCGGAGTCGACCGCCGTTTGCAGAATTAAAAAATTCGCAATAGTATTTAATTGTGAGGCGATTGAAATTCAGCCAATCAGGGAATTCCGATAGAACATGTAATTTCACGCGTGACAATATGTGTTCAACAGATACAGTCTGTGCGTGACAAGAGAACACGTTTGGCGAAAATAATCGACTCGCGGCCCGCCTTCCAGGATTCGCGCGGCGATTTTGCAAACAACCAAAAAAAGCATGCATGCTCTATTATTTATGACCCCTATTAGCCTTTGTGTAATGAGCCCAACGAGTCCGACAACGATGCAAGTAATAACTTAGTTTGTACAAGACCCAAGACCTTTTAGCTAAAGAAAGAAAGAAAAAAATGAGATTCTTCCGTAGTTGCGGTCTTCGTCACGATCTCAGTTGATACAATTCGCAAGACCGTAACTACTGAAGAATCTCGTTTTTTTTTCTTCAAATTAAATAACTTGTGATATTCGCATATATATTACGATTCGATCGTTTAATCATCCGGACGTATTATAATGATAAAGAAGAGTTTAAAAACACCGTCGCTTACATCCTCGACTCATCGCGAATCGTTGTACGCAAAGGAGAGATTAAGTTGAGAGTATAAGTGGAGGATTGCGCATAATTGGAGGATAAGTTGAAAATAAATTGACGAAAAGGTGAGTAAAAGAGAGACATGTATTTTCGGTTTCGCGGTGCTGCGGCTTCTTCGGGTATACGCAAATTGTCATTATCGTTCTACTGTGCCATTGGAAAAACTCGTGAAACCAGAGGACCAGAAAGGGAACGAAAGATCTTACCCGACCGAGTCTCACGATCTACCCCGACTACACAGTATATCGATAATGACAATTTGCGTATACCGGCAAACGCCACAGCACCGTGGAACCGAAAGTACATGTATTCTCCATTTCGTCAACTTATTCTAAACTTAATCTCTCTTTTGCGTACAACGATTCGCGGTGACCCGAGGATGTAAGCGGCGTTCTTTTTAAACTCTTCTTCATCGTTATAGTACGCCCAGACGATTATGTTGAAGCTAATTATCGTTAATTGTGGAAAGGAAGAGTTCTCGCGCTCCCGCTGTCATAGGCCTCGGCCTATTGTTCTCGCGGTCGAGCTATCGAAGTGTCACGTGATCGCGGCGTCTCGCTTGAGTTACTGTGGATCCCGATATATCGTTCTCGCTCTCGTGTCGCTCTTGTTTTTCGCATGTGCTATCCTCGGCAGGCTCTCGACGAGAGCTTCGACTGAAATTATTTCGAATTGATCGTTCGATAGATGCGTTAGAATTAACGCTCTCAAAGTTCAGCAATGGTGATACAGTTCTCGTGGCATCGTAAGATGCAGATCCCGCCGAATTACGGATAATTTACGCTATTTCGGTGAGTTACATTCACGAAATGTAACTCACCGAACGCACTCATTACGTGAGAAATGTAACTCACCGAAATAGCGTAAATTATCCGTAATTCGGCGGGATCTGCATCTTACGATGTGAGAAATGTAACTCATTCGTGAGAAATGTAACTCACCGGTCGGCTGAGTGTTCCCGAATGCACTTGTGTGTGATCCCGTGGCTCATAGCCAATAACTAATTGTTTTCGTTATACGCTTTTGAGATTTCAATTTTGGATTTCGTTTGCTATTCTATTGACCTCGGATCGCGACCCTTCTACCACAACCCGCATCCTGAGCAACCGTGCATTTCCGCAACCGTTCGCTCTTGCGAATGCATCGACTTTCGTTCTGGTTACACTTTGAGTTTCCGTTTTGTTATATCGTTTGTTTTGTCCTTGCGAAGGTCGCTGTTCCACCGACCTCCAAATTACTCCGGTTTGGTAATTCCGGCGAAACATAAATTAACCTTGTGGAGGTCGCCGTTCCACCGACCTCCAGATTAGTCCGGTTGCTAGTACCGGCGATACAAAAATTAACTGGCGCTCACCGGGATGACGATGCATCCGCGAGGGTTGACGACCGAAGGGGATAGAGTTTTCGAGTTCACGTATTTTTTTGAGTTTCGATTTGGTTTTTCTTTGAGTTTTGAATTTTTAGAGTTGAAGTTTAGCTCTGCGCTCGTGATCAAGGAAAACTCGTCACAAAGTTTATAATGCAACGGACCACAGAATATTTTTTATTTGACTCGGTACGAGAATAGCAGTTTCGCGCATGCTTTACGTGCACGAAACCCTCATTCACATCTTGTGAAGTAAAATTTTGAACGATACTCGTGCGAAATCGTATATTATGCTACAAGGGAAGAAAGTGTGTCTTTTCCTACCATGAAAATGCACTTTCTTCCGTCTGGCATATGCTATATTTTTCATGACTAATGCTATAATTTACCATATTTTTATGCCTGCCTACGGATGTCTCAGCTACTTTTCTTCCCTAGGGAGAAAAGGTACTACTTTTCCTCCCGCTGGTCAAGAATAGCTAACTTTCAACCCGCATTGCAGGCACGAACTATGGTATTTTTAACACAGTCGGGAAACAAACGTTTTCTTAACTCGTAGGATTCTTTCACACTCGTGAAAAAAAGTTTTTCCGCCCTTGTATCGTACAATACTATTCGGATATTTTCATATTGACGGTTTGAAGTTACAGAGGAGTTTATCACTTAGTACAATAATCCTATCTCATTTTCTCCTATACAATCCTATCCTATTTTATGTACTTTTTTATTTTCCAGATAAGTTTGAAGTTGAAGATCAATAAGAAAAACATGATAAAGAAAAAATTATTCGAACGAATGTGGAGGACTAATAAAGATTCAATTCGCGAAAAGGTGATACATTTATTGGATTCGAAGAACAATGGTGCAAGAGGTGAAAATCCCGAAGTGCCAATAACCAATGACGTCTCCAAAGATGTAGAAATTCCGGGCGAAAAGTCAGATTTAAGCATGTGTTCAAGTTATTTATCCATCAGTAACGAAAAAGATAGAGTTTCTGGCGATAACTTTGTCGTCGAAAAAACAAGAAATACGTTATCTCAAAATAATGAACAAGACAACAAAACGTTGCAAAGTGTTTCTAATCTTAAAGACAATACTATGATTCCTCAAGGATCAATAACAGGAGTTTTATCGTGGTTAGAAAAATGCTCGATAGATAATGAACGTGTTACATTGGAGAATGATGAATCGCGTTCTCAAAGTACGATTAATTGGTCCGAAAAAAGTCATATAAGGAAAAATCAAGTATCGGAGAAAGTTTATGACTGTAAGGATGATGTTTCGATGGAGGAAATCGCGACAGCGCGTATATTACCGAGCTCGGACAACTTTTCGATTGATAGTCAAAATAATGAACTTTATATTTCGTGTCTTAACCATATGAGGTCTGCATCAAAAAGTAGCAATATGAATAACATCGAAGTTCTCAATAAAGTTTCGAAACTTGATAAAACCCCATCCCTTGGAAACGGAAGATCGGAGAAATCGGAAGTTCCAGTGGAAACCGAGATAAGTTCTGACAATGATGAACTTTATAATTCCTGTCTTAGCAGTATAGTGTCTTCACCAAACAATAGTAGTATGAATAACATCGAAATTCTCAATAAACTTCCGAAACTTGATAAATGCCCATCACTTGAGAACGAGAGATTTGAGAAATTGAATGATTCGGTGCAGGAAACCGAGACAGCGGGCATATTACCGCGGTCGGACAACCCTTGGTCCTGGACTGAACCTTTTAGAATTAATTCCTGTTTTAGCAGTATAATGTCTTCACCCAAAAATAGTAATACGAATGACAATGGAGTTGTCGGTAACGTTTCGGAACTCGACAAAATCCGATCACTTGATAACGTCAGATGTGAAAAACTGATAGGCACATATACGCGTATTGATGATTCTAGTCTTCTTGTACCCGAATCTACAAATCCTTATCGTTGCGAAAGCGATATAAATACTGTGAGTAGTTTTTTGCATAGTAATAGAGATTCAGACTCAGACAATGAATTAGACCAACATAATAATCGAGAAAAAACAACAGAAGATGCTGATTTGTTACAAACAAGTAAAATATTTTCGATTGAGTTTCATACAAACAGGCCATTCACAACAACAGAACTGGATGTTGCTCCATTTGAGGCTATTCAAAAAACGTTGAATAAAAACAATACGAAATTTTACTACTCCGGAAAACAGTTTGTTGTAAATTCGAATGTTTTTAGGAAAGATAGTAGAGGACAAGTTGAGTACAATGCTAATGATAAAAGTTTCCGCTTAAACGCTAAGCCTCAATCTATGGGAACTTGTTTTGATCATAATGCTATTCGCACTTTCATGAAAGATTTATTGAGGCAAACCATGCTATACAAGTGCCCATTACGAATTTATTCCATTAGAGAAAACAAGCAAGACGTTGTAGCATATGCAAGGTGCAGATATAAAAGCCACAATCAAAAATTTAAATTCGAATTTGATGGCATGAATCAAGAAAATACGATTGTATTTGTGTATATAGAGGACGGTGAAAAGTTTACCCTGCCAATAGTTCATTCGGGAAAGCCGATGATGGAACAGTTGCGGGGCGAGGAACGGACGACAGTTAAACAAGTATTGGAAAACGTCGATCCGCAAATGTTTTACGACGATATTTCCAAAAATATTGACAAAGATCTTGCGAATGAAGGAAATTATCAAAATTTAAGAAACGAAGCTACTTATCGAAAAGCACGTAATGAAATCACAACGGCACAGCGAAAAAGCATAACATCTAGTGATGTCTCCGATGTCGTTCAAAAATGCAGAGATGATTATAAATTGAGAGATCCTTACGTCAGACTGGCCGGGGAACCTTATCGGTTTTAAATGTATTCTCGACAACAGCTTAATACTGTCAGAAAAGAAGACAAAATTGTATACTTTGATGCCACAGGTAGTATCGTTCGTAAGCCAGAAATTCAACTGAACGCTAATCAAAGCGATTCTGTCTTACATAAAGTAATTTTGTATTATGCTATGGTCATAAGAAAAACATTTTTCAAAAATAATAATGAGAACACGGGTGAAGGAAGGTACAATAAAAGAAGACAGGGTGAAAACAGTAAAAATGGTCAAGTAATTACTGAGGAAAGCAGTAAAGAACGCGGTATAACCGTTCCATTAATGGAAATGGTAACGTGTGAACACGATATTGCCTCGATCAGTAATATTTTGGCAAGGTATAAATCGTTCGTAGAAAATGAACATCGAAAATCGCCTTTCTTTAGAGTCATTGTCGTTGATTGGTCCTGGGCTACGATTCGTGCCATTATAAAGGAATGGTTTGAGAGCAATATTAGTGATTATTTACAAAAGATGTATGACTTTTTGCGAAGCGGACATAGCTTGCAAAATAACTTCATTTTAATATACTATTGCAATGCTCACAATCAGCATCGCATAAGCAATGCCCTTAAGCGGAATTATCCTCTATTCAAGGAAAGGCAGTTAGTTTTAGAGTGTACAGCAGTTATGATAAATTGTACCAGTTTAGAAGAATTAGATAATGCATTTGAGAATACGATAACAATTCTGATGACGAAATCTGCTGTAATTGCAAATGCTGCAATGGAAACGTTGAATGTTCAACGAACAAGAGGCATTGTTGTCGACAGTGAGGAAGAAAGATCTGACAACGAAACTGAACAAATAAACTTTTCTGATGAGAAAACAAATACATCTATTTACAGAAAATCTCCCTTCTACAAACGTTTCACGCGCATATACACACATGTCAAAAAATCGATAAATATCAATGAAAAGGCTGAAGATGAAATCACAAATTCATGCTATGTACCTGAATTGGCGGAATATATTACTGACACGTATATGCCATATGCACCAATGTGGACAGGGATTATTCTGAATAAAATACTCCCAGATACGATAAGATTGAGCAATGCATGTGTAGAGGGATACTTCAATACGGTTAAGCATAGAGTTTTGAAATCGCGAAAGAATATAGCCGGTGGTGAATTTATTAATTTAATGCGAAAGTACAAAGATAATATTTGCTCGCGGTATGAGTTGAAGAATATTTTGAGCACTCAACGAATGATAGGTACAACGAAACCAAAACAATTTAATGATCCAGATGACCCAGAAATAGCTGACGATCTGCAAGTTACAGAAGGCTGGGCGGAAAAGGCGCGAAAACAAAGCCAAAGAAAAAGAAAATCTCATTATGATGGGACAAATCTAGAGTCTGCAACAAAAAAACACAAACTGTCGATTGACGATGCAAATAAAGAAGTGATCGAAAACTTGGATGAGAATGAACCGGTCATACTGGAACACACTATTGATGATAACGTTGATTCAACATATTTGACGAACGACAATAACCAAGTTATTTCAACTAACGAAAACGTTCCATTCATTTCAAGGGAAAAATCAAGCACTTTAACAAACAAAACGACGACGACCGATTCTATTCACGCGTGTGCTCTTCCGAATGCCCTCTTCCCCGATATAGACTATTATACGAAATTAATTTATAACAAAAATGAAAACGGAAAGAAATCAAAATTTTGGTATTATATGGGGCAATATATTTGTGATCGTGATATACCTGTCATACAGAACTCTTTCATTCAATTACTAGGACTTGATTATCGAACATTAAGACCAAGATCTTATATTTCAAACAATGCTGTCGATAGTTATGCAGTTGCAAAGATTGGTTCATTCGCATGGAATAACGTAAATTACATTCCTGCTTACGAAACATTGCGTATTTTAGGATCAGGATATACTTGGAATCACCATAGAAGTTGGTCTATGTATCACCTCACTTGCAACTTCGACAACATAGTTCTTTTGCCATACTGCTATCAAAAGCACTGGATGCTTATTGTGCTGAATGTAAAAGAAAAAACATTAATGCACATTGACCCCATGTCTAGGAAATCTGGTGACAAAGCTAGAGCTGTGCGTGCAATTAAAAAATATTTAAATGATTGTAAGGCTTTCAGTAATGTTCCGAATAATTTATGCAGTATTATATGGGAAGTAATTGATGACGACCAGGAAAGACCGATTCAACGTGACGGTTGCAATTGTGGGGCTTAAGTAATGTATTTTATGGATTGCATTGCAACTGGAAAACCACTAGCAGATCCCAATTTTAAACCAGCAGAAATGAGAAAACGGGTTGCTAATGAATTATTAGTCTTGTCACAGTCAATGCAATATATTTGCTACCTTTGTGGGAAAGAATCCAATGATGAAGAATGGTCAGTACAATGCGCAAAATGCAAGCACTGGGTGCATACAAACTGTGTTAGGAAAGTCGAGCATGATAATACAGATTATTTAAATGATAAAGATAGTGTCTATACATGTAAGTTATGTTCTGTACAAAACAGACCTTGGATGAAAAGGAATGGCGAGTCAGAAGTATCGACAGAAATTAATTCCACTTCACCCCGTAATAGAAAAGAAAGTGAATATTAATGAATTTTTACTATTTCATTCCCCATAAGACAATAAAGTAGTTACTAGCAACATAAAAAAAAACTTAATAATATGAAAGAAATGTATCTTATGTGTCAGCTTTGCGACATTCTTTGGACTGTGATCGAGAAATTCATAATGATCGTCCGAACATTTTTGAGAGTGTGAAGATAAACTGAGGTCAAGAGGACTCAAGTGTCCAAAAGCATTTGATAGTCTACATTTTTATTTGCCCTTTATAAGTCACAACGTTCAAAATAAAATTAACGAATGCAAAATGGAAGCAACATACTGCTGCAATATTATTTGAGAATAGATGTTGATCTGACTTGTAATGGATTTTCATTATTATTATTTTTTAAAGATTACACACCTATTACACTCATAAACATTCAGAATTAGGCGCATTAATATTACAGTCGACAAATTGCCAAGTCGATAGTTATTAATCGATTAATATCCATGCTTTCTTTCATTGGGCCCATTGAATAATACATTAATTGTGAGAAATATTTTTAACATCTGACAAGCGAATGTTTAAAACATTCATTCCCTGGTATATAATAAAATTCCACCACGATCAAATTTCGATAATAAAGTTGCATATATTGTGATAATGTGAACTTTTCCTGTATAGTTGAAATTCACAATTTCCGTCAGAAAAATCTTCACCATATTAACTCTTTATATACGGGGCTCTCCCGCCGACAGCGACTACGTGTTTGCATAGTACTGGAGACTCCATAACAACTTTTATATAAAAAAACGACCTTATTTGAAAACATTATTCGAAAAATACGACGTATGCTTATTTTAACATGATATAAATAGTTGTTCATACGCGTTTTTCACTGCCTGATATAGTTCTCAGTCGTCCAAGGTTGTCGACTGAATTGTACAATGTAAGCTCGGCAAAGATCCCCCGTACATAAAAGGATAATACAAAAATAAATGCAACTTGCATATTGAAAAAATGTAGACTTGCGCGGTCTGCTTAGTGCGCGCAAACTCAATAAAAAACTATCGAGGGAACTGAGAACCATCGGTTTCGGACACTTTCCCGAAGGTAAGCCATGTAAACCCAAGATGTCGGGGTTTTTATATCGTAGATTTTGACGCCTCTCATCACTGGCGGTAAAAATGTGAATTGAGAACTCGACAAAATGTATTGACGTCGATTTGTCCTATTTATCCTCGGTTCACCTTCGATACAATTGATAATTAAAAATTCAAAGAAATGTTTGAAGTAAAACCGATGTTTTAGCACGGATTCTAGACCGTGGGCTGAAACAATGTTCCCGATGAAACCGAGGATAATGAGAGGACGAACTGATTGCAAAAAAAAGACTACGGTTTACGCTAAATAAATCCACGGAAAACTGTCAGATGCCGAGCGTTGGTTTACTCACATTCTGCCTCAGTGATTTCTGATAGGGATGTGTCGTAATTACCGGTCTGCCTATCGCGACCAGAATTAAGCATACCTTGATTACCGGTCTGCCTATCGCGACCAGAATGCAGCATATCGTGATTTCAGGTCTGCCTATCGCGACCAGAATGCAGCATATCGTGATTTCAGGTCTGCCTATCGCGACAACAATTAATCACATTTTGATTACCGGTCTGCCCATCGCAACAAAAATTTTGTATGTTATGATTTCAGGTCTGCTTATTGCGACCAGTATTAACTCAATTATGACGACTGGTCTGCATAATGCGACCTTCGGTCTGCCTACCGCGACCATTACTCAGCTTATCGCTACAAATGTAAGTTTTTTTTATAACACATGCACCCAAAATCTCGCATTCCGTGCCTGTGAAGTGAGCTCAGGAAGGCACTTTTCAGCATTGCGTACGCGACAAATACTACTCACTCGTACGAACGCAAGCTCATCTTTTCTCTTGGACTAGTGCGAAAAAATGCCTTTCTGCCCACACTTCCCAAACACAAGAAGCGTGATTTTCGTGATTTCGTTATAAAAAATTCTTGGTATGTCAAGGGCGCAGAATGGGAGTTCAAGACGAGGGTGAAGATGCAGCACGAGCCAAAGACTAGTTCAGAACGCTCTTTCTACGCCCTCGACATACAAATAACTGTTTCGTAACTCGTGCATGAAAAGCGACAATTTTTGTGGCAGTTTTGTGGGATGAAAGTGACTCTTGGCGTAGGAGTATCAAGAGTAAGATTTGTGCATGCGCATTCCCTCGCAAATACTGCTCCTCAAAGCGTCTCTACTTCTGCACTTGTTAGAACAAACATAGTGTGCAAATCGAGCCGAATTGGCGATTGCAACTCGTGTGATTGCAGTCTCACACTCGTGGCAATCGCCAACTTTAGGCCCTTCTTGCACAATATAATATTATGACACACTTTTCTTGCACCAGAAATAATGTACTTTTTCGCAACAGGGTGCAATAGTGTCGTAAATCGAGTTAGATTCACGGGCGAGAAAAATCGGAAAAATCTCTCGCCCTTGTATTGAAAATATCTTTTTTATGCTGCCTCCGTGAAAAGTTCGTCTTTTGATGTCTACATTCAGTGCGTAGAAAGTCACTTTTTTTGCGAGCGCAGGTACAAAAGTCGACGCATGCGTATGCCGTCGTAATCGTCACTTTTAACGCCATAGTACATAAAGAGTCTTTTTACGCACAGGCTAGTGTGGTTGGGGTCGTCACGGTCGAATTTCTCGCGCAGTCTGCACAAAAATTGGTGTGTATGGTATGGGCGTCATAGGCAATTCTGTACTCGTGTGACGTGCCCCACTAGATCAGAATGACCTGCTTTTGCGCACTTATCATACAAATAACTTTATTTTTTATTTTTTAGCTTATATTTACGTTACATGAAAAAGGGGGCCACTGGAGTTAATCCTTTTATGATCCTAAAGCGTTCTTCACCTGGTGACCCTGTGTGTGTTTATTGCGCGCTCAGCGAATCACACTGTCCCTCCACCTATCAGAAAATAACATAGCACCCTCCCCTTCCGGTAGGAATTCCACTAATAAGGATACATTTCATGCGTATAGATCATAAAAGGGTTAAACCAACTGATAGAGCCACTGTAATCGGGACGGAAAATCGCGAAGTTTTTTTCAATGTCAATTGCGTTATAAAAAAAAGTATGGAAAAAATATTTCAGAATTCAATTGTGACGTTTGCAATATATAAATCCGGCGTTTGAAAAAATTCTAAACGTCATGCACCAATTTGAATAACTGAAGTCTTTCTGTAGAATGAGATTTATAAACGTTAGCAATGGAAGGTCGAAAACTGAAATGAGGAAAAATAATGTAAAAAATACAAAATACGTAGAGCATACAAAACAAACAATACAAAAAATCGACTCTTTAGCTTATACAGATTTTATTTATTCGTCGGTTCTCCAAAAAAATAATATGTACGTAACAATAATAAGCATTTTTAGTATTCCGTATTCGTTTATTAATAAATAGTTTAGAGAAATTCCACACAAGAAGATATTCGGCAGAAGCATGGAATTACATTTGCGAATGTATATGAAAACAGAAGATTTCATTTCATATTGGCTTAGACTCGAGTAACTCCAATTCCTTCACAACGCGAACCACTGTCTAACACCATCTATCGCATCGAACGGCCGCAACTCGTATAGACTTCACATTGTGAGCCTTATCCGGAAATCTTACAACAGTCCTGATGACTCGTTGAAAAATTGGACTCCTGTGATAATGATTTGATAACTTGAAAGTTTTTAAAGCACACGAAATTGTCGTGCATACGGTGCTTCAAATTGTGTGCCCGTTCTCGACCAAACTGTCACACTGCCATAAGTGCACGAAGTCCGAACGTCAATGTCTGTGATAATCTACATACTGAAACCCCAAGAACCTCATGGAATCCTTGACGTCCCATCAAAGTTGAAGTAGGAAGCTTTGGCCAATGTATAAGGAAAAATGTACTGTTTTCTTATCCGGGCTAACAAAAACATACAGTTTGTCGTCAAATTTTCACATCCATGAACGTTGCCAGGTTTCCGCGTCTATATGTGTATTACCGATCAAATGATCATCGCACATGAATATCCAAATATGGATAATATCACTTCGTTCCCATTCCCGTCACCATCCAAAAAAGGCCACCAAGCTATGGACTTCGTTGAAGTAGCATTATTAACCAGATCTTCGAAACCAATTACGTCTCGTGCTGCGATCAATACCGATCCCGTCATATACAGATTAGAATCTGTACGGCATTTCAAGATTGTATGAAACCCACGGAATCCTGAAACTTTGAAAAAACTATCGATCCATTCGCCAATTAATCATCTATGTATGGAAAAGCTAAAATTTTCAATCGGCGATATCCATGGCCCTGTTCAAGCACATTTTGGGAAGATTCAACAATTGCCTGAAAATGTTGTTGTATTAGAAATGTTCAATTTCAATTCGCTGTACAATAAGTTATCACAAGAATCATGACGTCTTATAAATTTTATGTTCCAGTAATTTTTCCACGCATATAAAACTTAGCGATATGCGTAGTTAGTTCGTGAGGTAGCCGCTATAGCACCCTATGCTATACATTTTTAATATTTCATTAATATTATTTATTAATTTAATTGTGAACTTTCCATTGCTGATGCGTTGATGGATGTGACTGCATGACTTTTTTTATAATTATCACGATTTAGGTCATTGCGGCTTAACCTCGTGGTTGTTGTCAACATTTTTCTATAGGGACACATTAGACCTGTTATTGAATGCGAAATTTTTGTCAACACAATCGAAGAGCACTCTTCAACTGTTGATCGATTATAATTTTTTCGCGTCATGTCTGGAATCGATAAAGTCTAGGGAAAAACTTTACCCGTTTAGTAAGTATACAATAACACAAACAAGTTGGTCATTAGATGCTTCACTGTCGTGAAAGTATTACTTTAATGTTGGATATCATTTTTATAATAATACCAAATCCGCATTGAAAGTTGATCAATATGTGAACAATGTGGGCATTTGTCAACTACGAGGTTTTTAATTAATTGAAATTCAGATTATCGTAGATGTCAAATATTTTAGTCATTCGTTCGCGTTGTGTCTATTTTTATATAATTTGTATATAAAGATTCTAATCATTATCTCGAAATTTATAAAAACTATAGTGCGAACGAGAATTCCTAAGAGAATTCCTATTTTAAACCGCGTTTGATCCGAATAAAAAAGAACAATATTTGAAGGATTATTTGATTTTTACTATACGTTATTTCGATGTTTTGGAATTTTGATATACGGTCATCGGTATAGAACGTCGATAGAGGTCGTTGATCTTCTTTTCTGATTCCTAAGGACAATATTGAGTAGTGAAAAAACACTCCTGATTCGAGGTCGATTCGGCGTGATTATTCGAAACGGCGACAGTAGACTGTTTGAGGTAAGTGAGAATTATAGCGTATAGGCAAAACCTTTTGGATATTAATCGTAGATACCTAGGGAAACATAAAAAAAAGCGAATAATGTATTTGCGATAAATTGGATTATATTAATATTTCCCAAAATATTTTTTTCCAAAAAAAAAAAGGTACGCCAAGTACTTAAGAATCCGATTGGCAAATATTAAAAAAAAAAAAAATGAACAAAATTTTATAGGCCAAGTGTAGCAGAAAAAAAAAGGATTCTATATGACAAAAAATATTGTTTTTTTTTTTGCAAAAAAATTGCTGTAACAAATTGGCGTTCCAATGCTAGTCGTTTATTGTGACACTTGCAAATACTGCAATGCCAATTTTTTACAGCAGTTTTTTGCGAAAAAAAAAAAAACAATATTTTTTGTGACATAGAATCCTATTTTTTTCTGTTACACTTCGCTTAGAAAAATTTTGTTCATTTTACCGTGTTTATAATGAATTTTTGCTTTTATAATTTTATTTTTAAAATTAATTTCGAAGGATCGGATAATTTAAATCGAACAAAATTAATTCTATATACAAAACCGGGCGAACGCCACGTCACATATTCCTCAAGATGATTACCGGTTATGTTGTTCGAGATCGCAAAGAAAAGTTATAATCGATATAAAATCACACGCATAACATAACAAGTAATTTTTAGGCACTCACTATAACAATAGGCAAAGAGTGCCTATTAAAATGACCATCCGTTGCTCTTCGGAGGCTGTCGAAGGGGTTACTCCGCAGCGCATACTCCAAAAATTTTTATTTTTCACCATTTGCTTCGCTGTATCTCCAACATCATGCGTAGTTACTTTGAAGTGACTGCGATGAATAGAAATATTTTTTTTAGCCTGCGATGCAATGAAAACAACTTTTTGGCTGAATTTTTCTTCTCGGACGTCCGTATCACACTGTAACTTTAAATGCTGCGAACCAATTTTGTTCTCCTTCGCAGGGTTGTTTTATTACATTATTTCCAGTATGCACATTACTTTTAAAACCAATCTAAGACCTTTAAGTATTTTTTCTAAAAAATTATTGGCCACAATTTGCATTTGCCTTCGGTCAAATGTCCGTACGGTGCCATCATAATGAACTCTACGAACCAAATTTTTTCTCCTTCGCAGCATCATTTTGTTTTATCAAAAGCACTGCGCACAGCAAATTTAGAGACAATCCTACATCTCTAGCTATTTATTCATCACAATTTTCTATAAAAAAAAGATTTTCTCACATCTGATGTCCGTACGGTGCTCGAATTAAGAATCCTGCAAACCAATTCTTTTCTTTTTCGCAACAATATTTCATTGCATCGAAAGCTCTATGCACAACCAATTTTGAGTCATTCTGACAAATATAATTTTAATTATAAAATAATTCAAAGACAGTGGTTATAATAAGATTTGCTTTAAAGGTTATGTTATTTAGATTTGACAAAAATCCATTTTTCCTCATGTTAAAAAAAAAACTTCGATTGTGAAAAATAAAACACGAAATATCATACACAGATTCACAAAAGTTTGCGTTTTTTATTTCGAAAATAATATATTATCACCGAAAA
Organism: Cryptus viduatorius; assembly: GCA_964006125.1. Classification (NCBI taxonomy): domain Eukaryota; kingdom Metazoa; phylum Arthropoda; class Insecta; order Hymenoptera; family Ichneumonidae; genus Cryptus; species Cryptus viduatorius. The sequence continues at coordinate 21,699,827 of OZ023223.1, forward strand.
TCATTCGCAATATTTTACCATATTTTATTCACATTCGTAATAAAAATGATACATTTCACGTATTCACTGCAAAAATTGGTAGTAAACTCACAAAAGAGATTCATCGAATATCCAAAATAATTAGAATTTCCCAAATAGAACTGAAAAATATCGCGAGAATATATTTTTTCGTTTTATTCTATCTGTCAAACTTTGGAAGCAGATGACAATTTCGTAGCAGACGATACACAGATGCTCATACGTCGCGGCGCGCGTACTCTGTGGCCGGATGATTTTCAAATAATAAACAAGCGCCTCAGCGCCCTGCGGGCGCAGACGCTCTTGTTGGTGGGCTCCGCCCCCCAAGCCCCCCGAAAAATGTCCCTTTGGGACATTTTTTAAGGCACTCACAGGAATACACGTCGCGCTACGCGCTCCGTATCGAGTATGATTACACTTTGCATTATGCGCTGCATATCGAATATGTTTATACGTCGCGCTGCGCGTCTCATCTCGGAAGAACGTATGGCGGAAAATCATTCATCGCTTATGTAAATTGATTCATAGTTTAACCTTCATCGAATATAAACATTTCGTTTCTATACGAATTGATTATTATTATTCACAACTGATATGTCCTTTCTGTTTTACGAACAATATAACGAATTGCATCACGTTGAACTTGATCAAATTAATGTAACGAATCAAATGATATCTAGTAAAGGTCGTTTTATTGGCTTAACCCTTATGACCAGATTGAATGAGTATAAATCAACACAAAAAATATTTACCAACACGAACACCATTACCATTTACGAACAGGTGTAATGTCCCCTTTAAATGCATCTGTTTAAATGTTTTTTTCTTCCCTAAAATACATAAAATCACTTTATTATTGCCTCTGGACAGGACCCGAAGTATTGGAGCTGAATATTAAGAAAAATTGCTTTTTGGTACGATTTTCAATTAAATTTGCTTGATATTAATTGTTGTAGTAAAAAAATTATAACTCGAGAACGAACATAGATATCGTCTTGGTTCGTGTATTGAAGAGGAAGTAGTACCCTGCTCAAAATAAAGTTGTAGTGTCTTGGATGCGTCCAAAATAAAAAAAATTAATTTCTCGATGAATTCGACGGCGAGGACTCTTGGACTGTCGATCTATAAGAGAATTCGGTTATAACACTTTAAGCATCTTTTCTCTTCCCTATAATAGATGGAATCAATTCACTGGTTATTGTCACTGTCGGAGAGTAAAACATTGCAGACGAGAAATTCGAGAAATTTTATTTTTCTATCGATTTATTTTGTTTTGAGATAAGTATATTGAAACAATTGAAATAAAAATAGAAGGGTAGTTGGAAACATACGAGGTAAAAATTGATTTTTTTTTTTTTTTCGAAAAATTGTTAGAAATTTGAAAAAAGTAAACTGCAGTAAAGTAACTGCAATAAGATTTTTATTTTCGATTCAAATCATCCCGACACAGAAACTAATGACGTGGCGTACGCAAACTTTATCACGTCTGCTATTGAATTATCGTCGGCTTCGAAGGTTTGACAGATAGAATGAATGGAAAAAAATAAATGGCCGCGATTGTTTTCAATTTTCTTTGACAAATTGCAATAACTTTGGATATTCGATGATTCTTCTTTGTGGAATTATAACCAGGTTTTCAGTGCACCCACGAAATTTTTTATTTTTATTGTGAATGTGAATAACGTATATAAAATATTGAAAATGATATTCGTCCAAAATATATTATTCTCGAAATAAAAAGGATTAATATTTGGCAATCAATGTATGATATTTCGTATTTCATTTTTCGCAACCAAATTTCCGTTTGTGACATGATAAAAAATTGTTTTTTGGAAAATTAAAATAATATAACCTTTTAAAATAATTCCTCACTAAAAATAATTGGAGAATAAAAATACTAAGAAATGTCAGAATGTCTTCAAATTTGCTGTGCGTAGTGCTTTTCATAAAATAATATAATGCTGCGAAAAAGAAAAAATGAGGTTCGTAGACTTCATAATTGGAGCACCGTATGGACATTTAGCAGAACAAAATTTACAACACCTCATTAAAGGCTTCGCTGTTGTTTCAAAATGATTGTGCACAATGGTGATGATATGATACATCACCTCTGTGAAGAAGAGAAAAATTTCTTCGCACGGTCCAAAGTTACAGCACCGTACGGATACTTGTCGAAGCAACAATGGATTTTATTGTTAAGCAAAAGTTGAAATGCTGCGCAGGATCTTCAAAATGTATGTGCACAATGGTAATGATATGATACATCATTCCTGCGAAAAAAAGAAAAATTGCTTCGCACAGTCCAAAGTTACAGCACCGTACGGACACTTGTCGAAGCAAAAATGGATTTTTTTTCTTAAGCATATATTCAAATATTATGCAGGGGCTTCAAAATGTATGTGCACAATGGTGATGATATGATACTTCATTCCTGCGAAAAAGAGAAAAATTGCTTCGCACAGTCCAAAGTTACACTTTGATACGGACGTCTAAGAAGATAATTTCAGTAATAAAGGTATTTTTACTCAACCGCAGGCGAAAAAAAATATTACGTCATTGGAATCACTTCAAATTAACAACACATGATGTTGGAGATACATCGAAGCAAATGGTGAAAAATAAAAATTTTTGGAGTATTCGCTGCGGAGTAACCCCACCAACAGTCTCCGAAGAGCAACGGATGGTCATTTCAATAGGCACTCTTTGCCTATTGTTATAGTGAGTGCCTAAAAATCGACATCTCGTTTCAATCTTTATTCCTATTTTACGTAAATATAAATGGATTCTACGCGGTATAGCGCAAATAAAAAGTGTGCAATCATAAAAAAAAAGAATTTTCTATCCTTCGACCGTCGAAGATTCATCGCAGCCGAAATCTTTGTCAATTATGTTCACCCGATTTATTCGTTTACAGTTAATAATAAAAACTGCAAATTCTTTTTCTGACAACGTATTTTCTCAAAACAAGCCAAAATTAGAGTCGAAATCTTTTTTCGCTGCCGAGATATGATTTTTTTTAAGCAAAGACTAATTTTACGAATTTTCGTCAAAAAACGAATCGTTTTTTCATATTTCTCGAAATTGCCGTCTCTAATCCTTTCCTCTCAAAGAAATCGTATTTACAAACTGACTCTCCGCGTTATTGCGCAGATAAAAAGTGTGCTATGTTTAAAAATTTAATTTTTTACGCTTCGACCATCGGTGATTCATCACATTCGAAATCTTTGTCAATTTTGTTCGCTGGATTTATTCGTTTACACTTGATAAGAAAACTCCTAATGATTATTCTATCGACGTATTTCCAACGTTTTTTTTTTTTTTTCAAATTTTTTCAAATTTTCGTCGAAATACCAATTTCTTTCATATGCTCACGTCTTGAAAAGTTTTTGTTTTGCAAAAAAAAAACAATTGTACTCTTAAAGAACAATTATAAACAATTATTTATCAAGAAAGTGAAAAACACTGAATTTGTCGATTTTACGAGTTATTCCGTACCGAGAAACTTATCCTCGTTTGTGATTAAATAAAATTAAAAAAAATACGATATGATATGATGCTAAATTTGATATTTTTAAGCGACGATAAATATCAATAAAATTTCATTGAAAAACGAAAAAAATTATCGAATTTCTCAAACTTCTCGTCTCCAATACTTGTCTGTTCTACAGAGACAATAACGAGCTGATTCCATGTATTACGAAGAAGAAAAAATATATTTCTCAAATGGTAGAAATGAAATTTGTTATAAGAAGACTGTCAAAGAGCCTTCAAAGTCGAATTTTTCAAGAATTTCATCAATTTGTAAAAACATATTTTGGAGCTATCCAAGATGACAAATTTTTGATTCGAGTAACGTACTACTTTCTCTTCAATACAAAACAGGAACCAAAACGATATATTTTTTCGTTCTCGAGATAGCATTTTTTTGCGGCATCCATAAATATCGACAAAATTTCATTGAAAATCACAAAGAATAGCAAATTTCTTGAACTTGTCTTCTACAATGATTCGGTTTCCTACAGATAAAATAACGAACTGATTCCATCAATTATGGGGGAAAAAAAAACACTGAAGGGGAAGGATTTAAAGGGGATATTTGGCCTGAATGCTAAATGGTAATCGTATTGGTGTCGGTACATGTTTTGTGTGTTTGTTTTATATTCATTAAATCTGGTCATAAGTTTTAAGCCAATAAAACGACTTTACTAGACATGATTTGATTCGTTAAATTAATTTGATCAACTTCTACGTGGTGCAATTTGTTATATTTGTCTCGTGTCTCAATATTTGACAATTTATCGTCAAACAAAAAGGAAATATCCGTCGTGAATATTAATAATCAATTCGTACAAAAAACAAAAATTTTTATTTGACGAAGGTTAAACACTATGAATTAATTTACGTAACTGATAAATGTTTTTCCCTCATACGTACTTTCGAAAAGAAACGCAGAGCGCGACGTATAAACATACTTCATCCGTAGTGCATAGCGCGATGTGTAAATACACTCGATACGGAGCGCGTAGCGCGACGTGCACCCCCGTGAGTGCCTTAAAAAATGTCCCTCCGGGACATTTTTCGGGGAGTTTGGGGGGCGGAGCCCACCAACAACAGCATCTGTGCCCGCAGGGCGCTGAGATGCTTGTTTTTACTACGCGTCGAGACACTAAACCATCATACGCAATACATCATTATTATATCATTATTATTTAACTCTCAAAAAAATTTTCACGCCATAAAAATACGTGCCGACGATAACAACTTACAGCTGAGCCGGCTGTGGCGACGAGCGGGCCACCTCGCAAATTTTTCGATGAACGGATGTAGATGTAGAGATATATATATGGGACAGGACACTTTATAATCGTTTGGACCCTGTGGAATTTGCGACCTCGATATCTCAAAATAGGCTAAACTAATTGAATGGTAACTAGGCTCTTTCGAAAGATTGACCCAAAATTACATTAAAAAAGTGTCCGCGAAAATTCGATCGTTGTATCATTTCGAAAATATATCGAACCAAAGTTCCACGTCCTATACACTTCCGGTATATTAACGTAGATATACACAGTAGCGTCACGCCTTATACTTTTTTTTTCAGTACTTGGCGTCGAGGCGCTACCGCGGCCTCTTGATAAGAAAATGAGCACGGAAGCTGAATCCTCCGCGATATCGTTCTTTGATACCTAGATAAGAGTTTCGTAAAAAAAACATACAATTTTTTAAGGACATCAGAGTTGTTGCACGAAAATTGTGAAAAGTCGAGTGTTTGTCAAAACATGAATTTTTTGGTAAAAATGTAAATGAGCGCGGAAGCTGAATCCTTCGCGATACCGTTCTTTGATACCTAGAGAAGGGTTTCGTAAAAAAAAACATGCAATTTTTTAAGAACATCAGGGTTGTTGCACGAAAATTGTGAATAGTCGAGTGTTTGTCAAAAAATGAATTTTTTTGTAGAAATGTAAATGAGTGCGGAAGCTGAATCCTTCGCGATACCGTTCTTTGATACCCAGAGAAGGGTTACGTAAAAAAAACATGCAATTTTTTATGGACATCAGGGTTGTTGGACGAAAAATGTGAAGAGTCGAGTGTTTGTCGAAAAATGAATTTTTTGGTAAAAATGGAAATGAGCGCGGAAGCTGAATCCTTCGCGATACCGTTCTTTAATACCTAGAGAAGGGTTTCGTAAAAAAAAACATGCAATGTTTTATGGACATCAGGGTTGTTGCACGAAAAATGTGAAGAGTCGAGTGTTTGTCGAAAAATGAATTTTTTGGTAAAAATGGAAATGAGCGCGGAAGCTGAATCTTTCGCGATATCGTTCTTTGATACCTACAGAAGGGTTTCGTAAAAAAAAACATGCAATGTTTTATGGACATCAGGGTTGTTGCACGAAAAATGTGAAGAGTCGAGTGTTTGTCGAAAAATGAATTTTTTGGTAAAAATGGAAATGAGCGCGGAAGCTGAATCTTTCGCGATATCGTTCTTTGATACCTACAGAAGGGTTTCATAAAAAAAAACATGCACTTTTTTATGGACATCAGGGTTGTTGCACGAAAATTGTGAAGAGTTGAGTGTTTGTCAAAAAATAAATTTTTTCGTAAAAATAAAAATGAGCGCGGAAGCTGAATCTTTCGCAATACCGTTCCTTGATACCTACAGAAGGGTTTTGTAAAAAAAAACATGCAATGTTTTATGGACATCAGGGTTGTTGCACGAAAAATGTGAAGAGTCGAGTGTTTGTCGAAAAATGAATTTTTTGGTAAAAATAGAAATGAGCGCGGAAGCTGAATCCTTCGCGATACCGTTTTTTGATACCTGGAGAAGGGTTTCGTTAAATAAAACATGCAATGTTTTATGGACATCAGGGTTGTTGCACGAAAAATGTGAAGAGTCGAGTGTTTGTCGAAAAATGAATTTTTTGGTCAAAATAGAAATGAGCGCGGAAGCTGAATCCTTCGCGATACCGTTCTTTGATACCTGGAGAAGGGTTTCGTAAAAAAAAACATGCACTTTTTTATGGACATCAGGGTTGTTGCACGAAAATTGTGAAGAGTCGAGTGTTTGTCAAAAAATGAATTTTTTGGTAAAAATGGAAATGAGCGCGGAAGCTAAATCCTTCGCGATATCGTTCTTTGATACCTAGAGAAGGGTTTCATAAAACAAAACATGCACTTTTTTATGGACATCAGGGTTGTTGCACGAAAATTGTGAAGAGTCGAGTGTTTGTCGAAAAATGAATTTTTTGGTAAAAATAGAAATGAGCGCGGAAGCTGAATCCTTCGCGATACCGTTCTTTGATACCTAGAGAAGGGTTTCGTAAAAAAAAACATGCACTTTTTTATGGACATCAGGGTTGTTGCACGAAAATTGTGAAGAGTCGAGTGTTTGTCAAAAAATGAATTTTTTGGTAAAAATGGAAATGAGCGCGGAAGCTGAATCCTTCGCGATATCGTTCTTTGACACCTAGAGAAGGGTTTCATAAAAAAAAACATGCACTTTTTTATGGACATCAGGGTTGTTGCACGAAAATTGTGAAGAGTCGAGTGTTTGTCAAAAAATAATTTTTTTCGTAAAAATGAAAATGAGCGCGGAAGCTGAATCCTTCGCGATACCGTTCTTTGATACCTAGAGAAGGGTTTCGTAAAAAAAACATGCACTTTTTTATGGACATCAGGGTTGATGCACGAAAAATGTGGAGAGTCGAGTGTTTGTCGAAAAATGAATTTTTTGGTAAAAATGGAAATGAGCGCGGAAGCTGAATCTTTCGCGATATCGTTCTTTGATACCTACAGAAGGGTTTCATAAAAAAAAAACATGCACTTTTTTATGGACATCAGGGTTGTTGCACGAAAATTGTGAAGAGTCGAGTGTTTGCCAAAAAATGAATTTTTTAGTAAAAATGTAAATAAGCGCGGAAGCTGAATCTTTCGCGATACCGTTCTTTGATACTCAGAGAAGGGTTTCGTAAAAAAAGACATGCAATGTTTTATGCACATCAGGGTTGTTGCACGAAAAATGTGAAGAGTCGAGTGTTTGTCGAAAAATGAATTTTTTGGTAAAAATGGAAATGAGCGCAGAAGCTGAATCCTTCGCGATACCGTTTTTTGATACCTGGAGAAGGGTTTCGTTAAATAAAACATGCAATGTTTTATGGACATCAGGGTTGTTGCACGAAAAATGTGAAGAGTCGAGTGTTTGTCGAAAAATGAATTTTTTGGTCAAAATAGAAATGAGCGCGGAAGCTGAATCCTTCGCGATACCGTTCTTTGATACCTGGAGAAGGGTTTCGTAAAAAAAAACATGCACTTTTTTATGGACATCAGGGTTGTTGCACGAAGATTGTGAAGAGTCGAGTGTTTGTCAAAAAATGAATTTTTTGGTAAAAATGGAAATGAGCGCGGAAGCTAAATCCTTCGTGATATCGTTCTTTGATACCTAGAGAAGGGTTTCATAAAACAAAACATGCACTTTTTTATGGACATCAGGGTTGTTGCACGAAAATTGTGAAGAGTCGAGTGTTTGTCGAAAAATGAATTTTTTGGTAAAAATAGAAATGAGCGCGGAAGCTGAATCCTTCGCGATACCGTTCTTTGATACCTAGAGAAGGGTTTCGTAAAAAAAAACATGCACTTTTTTATGGACATCAGGGTTGTTGCACGAAAATTGTGAAGAGTCGAGTGTTTGTCGAAAAATGAATTTTTTGGTAAAAATGGAAATGAGCGCGGAAGCTGAATCTTTCGCCATATCGTTCTTTGATACCTACAGAAGGGTTTCATAAAAAAAAACATGCACTTTTTTATGGACATCAGGGTTGTTGCACGAAAATTGTGAAGAGTAGAGTGTTTGCCAAAAAATGAATTTTTTAGTAAAAATGTAAATAAGCGCGGAAGCTGAATCTTTCGCGATACCGTTCTTTGATACCCAGAGAAGGGTTTCGTAAAAAAAGACATGCAATGTTTTATGGACATCAGGGTTGTTGCACGAAAAATGTGAAGAGTCGAGTGTTTGTCGAAAAATGAATTTTTTGGTAAAAATGGAAATGAGCGCAGAAGCTGAATCCTTCGCGATACCGTTCTTTGATACCTAGAGAAGGGTTTCGTAAAAAAAAACATGCAATTTTTTATGGACATCAGGGTTGTTGCACGAAAAATGTGAAGAGTCGAGTGTTTGTCGAAAAATGAATTTTTTGGTAAAAATGGAAATGAGCGCGGAAGCTGAATCTTTCGCGATATCGTTCTTTGATACCTACAGAAGGGTTTCATAAAAAAAAAACATGCACTATTTTATGGACATCAGGGTTGTTGCACGAAAATTGTGAAGAGTCGAGTGTTTGTCGAAAAATGAATTTTTTGGTAAAAATGGAAATGAGCGCGGAAGCTGAATCCTTCGCGATACCGTTCTTTGATACCTAGAGAAGGGTTTCGTAAAAAAAACATGCACTTTTTTATGGACATCAGGGTTGTTGCACGAAAATTGTGAAGAGTCGAGTGTTTGTCAAAAAATGAATTTTTTGGTAAAAATGGAAATGAGCGCGGAAGCTGAATCCTTCGCGATATCGTTCTTTGATACCTAGAGAAGTGTTTCATAAAAAAAAACATGCACTTTTTTATGGACATCAGGGTTGTTGCACGAAAATTGTGAAGAGTCGAGTGTTTGTCGAAAAATGAATTTTTTGGTAAAAATGGAAATGAGCGCGGAAGCTGAATCTTTCGCCATATCGTTCTTTGATACCTACAGAAGGGTTTCATAAAAAAAAACATGCACTTTTTTATGGACATCAGGGTTGTTGCACGAAAATTGTGAAGAGTAGAGTGTTTGCCAAAAAATGAATTTTTTAGTAAAAATGTAAATAAGCGCGGAAGCTGAATCTTTCGCGATACCGTTCTTTGATACCCAGAGAAGGGTTTCGTAAAAAAGACATGCAATGTTTTATGGACATCAGGGTTGTTGCACGAAAATTGTGAAGAGTAGAGTGTTTGCCAAAAAATGAATTTTTTAGTAAAAATGTAAATAAGCGCGGAAGCCGAATCTTTCGCGATACCGTTTTTTGATACCCAGAGAAGGGTTTCGTAAAAAAAAAACATGCAATTTTTTATGGACATCAGGGTTGTTGCACGAAAAATGTGAAGAGTCGAGTGTTTGTCGAAAAATGAATTTTTTGGTAAAAATGGAAATGAGCGCAGAAGCTGAATCCTTCGCGATACCGTTCTTTAATACCTAGAGAAGGGTTTCGTAAAAAAAAAAACATGCAATTTTTTATGGACATCAGGGTTGTTGCACGAAAATTGTGAAGAGTCGAGTGTTTGTCGAAAAATGAATTTTTTGGTAAAAATGGAAATGAGCGCGGAAGCTGAATCCTTCTCGATACCGTTCTTTAATACCTAGAGAAGGGTTTCGTAAAAAAAAACATGCAATTTTTTATGGACATCAGGGTTGTTGCACGAAAATTGTGAAGAGTCGAGTGTTTGTCAAAAAATGAATTTTTTGGTAAAAATGGAAATGAGCGCGGAAGCTGAATCCTTCGCGATATCGTTCTTTGATACCTAGAGAAGGGTTTCATAAAAAAAAACATGCACTTTTTTATGGACATCAGGGTTGTTGCACGAAAAATGTGAAGAGTCGAGTGTTTGTCGAAAAATGAATTTTTTGGTAAAAATGGAAATGAGCGCGGAAGCTGAATCTTTCGCGATATCGTTCTTTGATACCTACAGAAGGGTTTCATAAAAAAAAAACATGCACTATTTTATGGACATCAGGGTTGTTGCACGAAAATTGTGAAGAGTCGAGTGTTTGTCGAAAAATGAATTTTTTGGTAAAAATGGAAATGAGCGCGGAAGCTGAATCCTTCGCGATACCGTTCTTTGATACCTAGAGAAGGGTTTCGTAAAAAAAACATGCACTTTTTTATGGACATCAGGGTTGTTGCACGAAAATTGTGAAGAGTCGAGTGTTTGTCAAAAAATGAATTTTTTGGTAAAAATGGAAATGAGCGCGGAAGCTGAATCCTTCGCGATATCGTTCTTTGATACCTAGAGAAGTGTTTCATAAAAAAAAACATGCACTTTTTTATGGACATCAGGGTTGTTGCACGAAAATTGTGAAGAGTCGAGTGTTTGTCGAAAAATGAATTTTTTGGTAAAAATGGAAATGAGCGCGGAAGCTGAATCTTTCGCCATATCGTTCTTTGATACCTACAGAAGGGTTTCATAAAAAAAAACATGCACTTTTTTATGGACATCAGGGTTGTTGCACGAAAATTGTGAAGAGTAGAGTGTTTGCCAAAAAATGAATTTTTTAGTAAAAATGTAAATAAGCGCGGAAGCTGAATCTTTCGCGATACCGTTCTTTGATACCCAGAGAAGGGTTTCGTAAAAAAGACATGCAATGTTTTATGGACATCAGGGTTGTTGCACGAAAAATGTGAAGAGTCGAGTGTTTGTCGAAAAATGAATTTTTTGGTAAAAATGGAAATGAGCGCAGAAGCTGAATCCTTCGCGATACCGTTCTTTAATACCTAGAGAAGGGTTTCGTAAAAAAAAAACATGCAATTTTTTATGGACATCAGGGTTGTTGCACGAAAATTGTGAAGAGTCGAGTGTTTGTCGAAAAATGAATTTTTTGGTAAAAATGGAAATGAGCGCGGAAGCTGAATCCTTCTCGATACCGTTCTTTAATACCTAGAGAAGGGTTTCGTAAAAAAAAACATGCAATTTTTTATGGACATCAGGGTTGTTGCACGAAAATTGTGAAGAGTCGAGTGTTTGTCAAAAAATAAATTTTTTCGTAAAAATGAAAATGAGCGCGGAAGCTGAATCCTTCGCGATACCGTTCTTTGATACCTAGAGAAGGGTTTCGTAAAAAAAAACATGCACTTTTTTATGGACATCAGGGTTGTTGCACGAAAAATGTGAAGAGTCGAGTGTTTGTCGAAAAATGAATTTTTTGGTAAAAATGGAAATGAGCGCGGAAGCGGAATCCTTCGCGATACCGTTCTTTGATACCTAGAGAAGGGTTTCGTAAAAAAAAACATGTACTTTTTTATGGACATCAGGGTTGTTGCACGAAAATTGTGAAGAGTCGAGTGTTTGTCGAAAAATGAATTTTTTGGTAAAAATAGAAATGAGCGCGGAAGCTGAATCCTTCGCGATACCGTTCTTTGATACCTAGAGAAGGGTTTTGTAAAAAAAAACATGCACTTTTTTATGGACATCGGGGTTGTTGCACGAAAATTGTGAAGAGTCGAGTGTTTGTCAAAAAATGAATTTTTTGGTAAAAATGGAAATGAGCGCGGAAGCTGAATCCTTCGCGATATCGTTCTTTGATACCTAGAGAAGGGTTTCATAAAAAAAAACATGCACTTTTTTATGGACATCAGGGTTGTTGCACGAAAAATGTGAAGAGTCGAGTGTTTGTCGAAAAATGAATTTTTTGGTAAAAATGGAAATGAGCGCGGAAGCTGAATCCTTCGCGATACCGTTCTTTGATACCTAGAGAAGGGTTTCGTAAAAAAAAACATGCAATTTTTTATGGACATCAGGGTTGTTGCACGAAAAATGTGAAGAGTCGAGTGTTTGTCGAAAAATGAATTTTTTGGTAAAAATGGAAATGAGCGCGGAAGCTGAATCTTTCGCGATATTGTTCTTTGATACCTACAGAAGGGTTTCATAAAAAAAAACATGCACTTTTTTATGGACATCAGGGTTGTTGCACGAAAAATCTGAAGAGTCGAGTGTTTGTCGAAAAATGAATTTTTTGGTAAAAATGGAAATGAGCGCGGAAGCGGAATCCTTCGCGATACCGTTCTTTGATACCTAGAGAAGGGTTTCGTAAAAAAAAAACATGCAGTTTTTTATGGACATCAGGGTTGTTGCACGAAAATTGTGAAGAGTCGAGTGTTTGTCGAAAAATGAATTTTTTGGTAAAAATAGAAATGAGCGCGGAAGCTGAATCCTTCGCGATACCGTTCTTTAATACCTAGAGAAGGGTTTCATAAAAAAAAACATGCACTTTTTTATGGACATCAGGGTTGTTGGTCAGGGGTAAATTCGATTTTTCGCATACAAGGACCCGCGCGCGGCGCTTAAAACTCTTCGATGTTGTTTGTTGTCCCTTAAGAAAGGGTTTTGGTAAAAGAAACAATCCTGCGCCGAGGTACACATAGCTTGTTTAATCAAAATCAAACGGATAAAGCGTTTGGCGATGAACATAACCTCTTAGCGCTTTTGACAGTTGCCTCGGCGTGAGAGCTGGAAAACCGTTGCAACCTTGCAACGTTTCAAACTTCACCGCTATAAAATATTGCGAATGGTTTTCGGTGATAATATATTATTTTCGAAATAAAAAACGCAAACATTTGTGAATCTGTGTATGATATTTCGTGTTTTATTTTTCACAACCGAAGTTTTTTTTTTTAACATGATCAAAAATGGATTTTTGGCAAATCTAAATAACATAACCTTTAAAGCTAATCTTGTTATAACCACTGTTTTTGAATTATTTTATAATTAAAATTATATTTGTCAGAATGACTCAAAATTTGTTGTGCACAGTGCTTTCGACGCAATGAAATATTGTTGCGAAAGAGAAAAGAATTGGTTTCCAGGATTCTTAATTGGAGCACCGTACGGACATCAGATGTGAGAAAATCATTTTTTTATGGAAAATTGTGATGAATAAATAGTTAGAGATGTAGGATTGTCTCTAAATTTGCTGTGCGTAGTGCTTTTGATAAAACAAAATGATGCTGCGAAGGAGAAAAATATTGGTTCGTAGAGTTCATTATGATGGCACCGTATGGACACTTGACCGAAGGCAAATGCAAATTGTGGCCAATAATTTTTTAGAAAAAATACTTAAAGGTCTTAGATTGGTTTTAAAAGTAATGTGCATACTGGAAATAATGTAATAAAAAAACCCTGCGAAGGAGAACAAAATTGGTTCGCACCATCTAAAGTTACAGTGTGATACGGACGTCCGAGAAGAAAAATTCAGCCAAAAAGTTGTTTTCATTGCACCGCAGGCTAAAAAAAATATTTCTATTCATCGCAGTCACTTCAAAGTAACTACGCATAATGTTGGAGATCCACCGAAGCAAATGGTGAAAAATAAAAATTTTTGGAGTATGCGCTGCGGAGTAACCCCTTCGCCAGACTCCGAAGAGCAACGGATGGTCATTTTAATAGGCACTCTTTGCCTATTGTTATAGTGAGTGCCTAAAAAACGACAACATGTCGACTAAAAAAACTGGCGCTCAGCGTCTCAATTTTGAACACTTCGGTGATATGGATAATATCTTTAAAAACGATGCAAACGGCACACCGGTATGCACTGCATCGTCGTCGAGAAGTGGTAAAAATATAGCAACTGAAATTGAAAAAAAGATGGAGAACGATGGGTATTCCGATGATATCGAATATCATTTAGCGAAAAAACGCAAGCGAAGCTACCTAGAAAAACAATTAGACTCGTTTGAACAACATCTCGATTCACGGGAGGAAGCGAAACAAAGTCGTCAGAACAATACATTAACTGTGCAAAATAAAGCTGTAAATAGAGGTCAGCACCTATAGATAATATTTCAAAATGGCGGCGACTGGTAGTGGGGTCGTTTTTCGCTGCCGTCTCGCTCTCGCTTACTCATCCCCTCTCTCGATGGTCAGCTGGAGAGCCTTATGCTGCCGGTCGAGCTGTCTTAAGGGTGGTTAGGGAGGGGTTATGGAGAAGAAGATGTTACTTCATCGACGTCCGGATCCCAACCACCCACTCTTGGTCGATCACTCGACTAGCTCGACGCGTGGGCTGATGGTGGGGGCGTGTGGTGAAGGGAGTTTGAGAGGCGAGTACGTGGGGTAGTGACATGAACTGTTACTGATGGGGTCACAAGTGTCTGGCATACCGCTGAGCGAAGGCCAGCTTTGGTGCCGCTGACGAGCGGCTCGAGCGGTCGACGCTGACCGAAGGTCAGCGTTGTAGCACACAAAAAAAATCATGCAATGCTAGAAATTTTCTTTTTTATTTTTGCAGAATTTTAACAAAAAAAAAAAGAAATAAGTTTGAAATAAAAAAATGAAAAATTTTTTTTTGAAAATAAAGAAAAACGAAGAAAAAAATAAAGGCAGGTAAGTAATGATGATAAAAAAATGTCACAATATTTTTTTTATTATTATTATTTTTTAAACTTAGGTATACATTTTTTTTATTCTTAAATATTAGTATATGTATTTACAATCTATTCACTCGGTTTTTTAGAAATATTGTCCATCACTTGACGGAATATATTGTGACGTGCTTCTCGAAGTCTTCGGACTCTACTTCGATCCGCGACCCGTCCAAAATATAATGACGCCCTTGTTTTTCAATTCCCTTACCTTTCCCTCTGATTCACGCCGAATTGTTGCTGGGCGCCAGGATATCTATCACCCGATATCCAGGGTATTCTCAGATCCTCTAATATCTCAAACTTACAACTAACTTACACGGCTAGCGTGATAGGGAGTGCAGTTCGGGCGCGAAGTAAATTCAACAAATTTATAACGTTTCACACACTACGCACGAAATAAAAGCAATAAAACGGCAATTTATTCAATTATTTCCCGTAGTTTAACAAAAGTTTTAGCCTCTTCGACCGGCTCTCTCCGAACGACGATTCGTTCGCAACAATACAATATTTTTGACTCGCGGGACTCAACGTAAATTATTTTCTCGATCTGTCGTCGACGCGGCGAGAATTATTCGAAATTTAACCGCTAATTTGCCGAGTACGGGCGAGAAAGCACTCTGCGATCCGCGTATCGCTCTCGGCATACAGAAAACCAAAGATGGTGGGCACCACGTGCACCTACCTGTTTAATTATCCGCGACGCGATGCGATCGACCTTCTAGCTTCCCTCAGCTTTCCTCAAGACAACGGTCTTATATCGGCCGTCGACACGGCGTTAATTCTCCTCGGCGGACGTTGATTTTCGATACTTCTTCCTCACGGAGATACAATTTCACGGAATCCCTTATCGCTCGTTTATTAGCTCACTATATTTCTCGATTCACTACTGATCGATTCTACTATTATGCGTCTAACTTTTTCCACGCATCTAACGAGAGTTCTAATTTTGCGTCTAACTATTAGCACGCTTCCGGCGAGAGTTATAATAATGCGTCTAACTTTTAGCACGCTTCCGGCGAGAGTGACGCTTCCTCGCCCGTACTTCGTTACGCGGACCGATAGCTGAGGGGAAGGGGGTCGCGACGGTTCCCTTGCTGTACTTCCGCAATTTTGATTGGTTCCTCGCGGCTCCTCTCCTATTGTCTTCTCCTCGCGCGGTAACCGGCGTAGCTACGACTTTTCGCGTATCTGAAAAATATAAGACAGCTCTCCGGCAGACATATGTTCTATATTTTTCTATTCCCTCGGGTACCACGGGAATCGACTCTGTGCGCGCGCTAACAAAGACTCTCGCGCGTGCCCTACCTATAGCGTGATGCGAGAGCGTTTACAACGCCTCGTCACATCCCCCCACTAGGCCCTGACTTCCTGCGTTATCGCAGGTAGGCACACGCCGATACACACCATCACGCCCTATCACAGAGTCCTTCCCCGGCGCACCTGGCAATCCATCACCAAAAATTTTTCACAAACAAAACCAATACCAAATAACTACTTATATGCGCCGCAATCGCGCCTCGGGCATTTCGGCTGTTTCTCGCTTTCTCAAGAAATTTCAAACTCTGTTATCTCGGATCTCAAAACCAAAAAACCTTTTTCGCGACCTCGCGCTTCTCGCGTTAGCACGGTCACTTTTCAAGGAAAAATTAAAGATTCCCGACAATAACTACAAAATTCTATTCATCCAATCACATTCGCTCAGTCCTATCGCTTAGAACTAATGTATCATCGAGCTCTCCGCGTTTGTCGCACTGCTATGGAATTTCAAATCCTTTACGTGACAACGACCTGCCGATCGTCCCTCTGCATCGGTTAATTCTACAACGCTCGGCGATACGACGCGCGACACGGTAAACGGACCTGCATATCGCTTAGCAAATTTCGACGTCATGTTATTCGCGGCTTTCGACAATACACGGTATTTGCGGAAAACTAAATCACCTTCGTGTAGGGGAACGTCCCTCCTACTACGATTATAGTACTTCGCTTGTTTTTCTGAAGCCTCTCGAATTTTTTTCGTAACGTGATCTCTTAGCTCGACGAGTTTACTCATTCGTTTTGCCCATTTCGCCTTATCTGGTGCATTCGGTATGTCGCTCTCGATCATCCGCGACCAATAGTGCGCCGGTTTCGGTTCCCTACCTATGTTTAAGAACGCCGGACTCACACCGAGTGACGAATGGATCGCAGTATTATAGGCGAACTGAAATTCGCCAATGTGCATATCCCATTCGCTATGGTCAGCGGACACATAGCTTGCTATCATTGTTTTTAAATTTCGATTTACCCGTTCCACGGGATTTGCCTGTGCGTGATACGGTGGCGTTGTTATCCGTTCGATTCCGTATTCGTCTGTCAATGATTTTACTGTCCGGTTCACGTATTCTGTTCCGTTGTCCGTCAGTAGACGTCGTGGTGTACCCCATCGGTTGAGTACTCTCGACCGAAACGCATCCGTTACCGTCTTACCGTTCGCCGCTGCGACCGGTACGCACTCAATCCATCGAGTGAAAAGATCTTCGAACACTATTAAATAACGATTTCCCGCCTTCGATCTCGGATATGGCCCCATTACATCAGACGCAACGGTATCCCACGGTTGCGCGATCACTCGTGGTCCCATTAACCCCATCGGTCGCGACTGATTTGACTTATGCCACGCGCACGTAATGCATTTCCCTACGTATCTTTTTACGTCTCGATACATTCCCGGCCAATAATAATACATAACGACACGGCGATATGTTCGTTCGACACCCGGGTGTCCGGCCTGTTCGCTATCGTGCGCTCGCTGCAATATTATTTCGTGGTCGGTTGACGGTACAACTAATTTCCACGCCTCTAAGTCCTCTCCGGTTGCTTCCTTTAACGCGTCCGGCCGATAAAAATAGAGAGCGTCTCCATCAATTTTCCAATCAGGAAATTCTCGCGGATTACGGCGTATGGCTACGAGCCTTTCGGTGTACCAATCTAATTCGAAGAAATCTCCCAACGAATCTACTTCTGCGTTCCAATCCGGTTCAACGTCCGAATACATTCTCGATAAAGCATCCGGTGCTTCGTTCTCTGTACCCTTTCGATATTCGACTTTCATGTTATACCCTGATAATTCTAATGCCCATCTGGCCAGTCTGCCTATCGGATCGGTCAGATTATAAAGCCAACGAAGACTACTGTGATCCGTGACGACAGTAAATTCGTACCCCTCTAAATATGGTCGAAATTTCCGTACGGCCCAAACTACCGCGAGACACTCTTTTTCCGTGACTGTGTATCGCGTTTCGGGACCAGTCATCACGCGACTTGCGCACTCTATCATTTTCTCCCCATCATCGTACTTTTGGGTGAGTATCGCGCCTATTCCCTTATCGCTTGCATCCGTATAAACTATAAACGGTCGTTCGTAGTCTGGGTACGTGAGTATCGCGGCATTTATTAACTCGTCTTTTACGGCTCTAAACGCGGCTTCCTCTACCTTTGTCCAATCCCATTCTACGTTTTTACTCGTTAATCGGTTCAACGGACCTGCGACGCGCGAAATATTAATGAGATGACGGTGATACCAATTTATCATACCGTTGAAACGACGTAATTCTGTTACGTTCCGCGGACTTCGATAATCGATAATCGGTCGAATTTTCTCCGGATCTGGTCTCAAACCATCGCGATTTACTAAAAAGCCGAGGTAACGTACCTCGTTTCGACAAAACGCGCTTTTTTCGTAATTCAATATGAGACCGGCTTCTCGGATTATTCCCAAAATCTTCTCGATCCATTCGAGATGTTTCTCAAAAGTACGATTTACGATAATGATATCGTCTAAGTAAGCAAACGCGTGCGGCTCGAGCGCGGGACCGATTAGACGATCCATTAGCCTCTGAAACGTTGCCGGCGCGTTACACAAACCGTACGGCATCCTCCGAAATTGAAACAACCCTTTACCCTCTACTATGAACGCGGTAAAGTGTTTACTACTCTCGGCCATCATTATCTGATGGTACGCGGCACTCATGTCCAGCGTGGTAATGTACACGGCTTCTTGCAGCTTACTTAATATCGTATCCATTCGCGGCAATGGATAAGCATCCTTTCGCGTGACTTTATTCAACTCCCGATAATCTACGCAAAATCTCCAACTACCATCGGGTTTCGCGACCATTACCGGTGGACTCGCCCATTCGCTTGACGAAGGCTCAATAATTCCTCTCTCTAACATTCGATCAACTTCCTCATGAAGTTTCGCTACAACAACCGGCGAACGTCGGTACATACGCTGTTTTACGGCTTTATCCAATGGCGCATCGATCACGTGCTCAGTGAGCGTCACTGGCACATCGAAATCTTGCGGCATCGTCGGTTTAATTCTCGCGAGTAGATCGTCTAAACGCTTCCTCTCATCACGAGCGGGTTCTTGGATCCCGAAACACACGCCGACTGTCGCGATCTCTTCGCACTTACTAACAATCGGGTGTTCGACACCACCTCTCCCCACCGACCAAGTATGACGGCTGCCATAGATATTAATCCCAAACGCGTTTATGAAATCCATCCCTAATAAGCAATTGGATTTTAAGTCACGGACAATAATTGCTGGAAACCATTTTTGTATCCCGTCGAGTTCAATCGGGAATAAGGCCTCTCCGAGAACTCGTTCGGGTGTACCGTTCGCCATCGTAACATAGTCATTTCTCGATCTTGGATACTTCCGGTGAGGTATTCCGAGTTCGTCTACGATAACGCCTCCTATTCTACCAAAAACCGATATAGTCGCACCCGTATCGAGCAATGCATCGAGCAACTTTCCCCCAATGATTAATTGCGCGAAAATACGCTCGTGGCCTTTTTCTCGCTGCCACTCCTCCGGAGGAGCGGGAAAAGCCATTGTGAACTTTATTGGATCGAATTGTCTCGTCGTTACGTCTAAATCAAAATGTACCGTTTTTTCGCTTTCGGTATTCCGATCATCGTCGGCGCGACTCGCTGCCGGAGGACGATCGGTCTCGTTTGTTTCACCGATAATTCGCGATTCTATTATCTCCTCGTCCGACTCAACGTCGTCGTCGAGTGTCCATATCCCAATCGATCGGTTGATAATTTTCCCGTTATCTACGACTTCTACTGTATTTTCCCTATCAGTGATGCACGGAGAGCTCGATGGACCTGCGTTTACATCTACGCGTACTAATTCTGTCGAGTCCTCTACGCGAACTGCACTCTCTATTACAGGGGAATTTATTTCTACAGGAATCGTATTTTCTCGCGGGTTAATCTCTAATCGGTACGCTGGCCGCCCCACGGTTGCCAGGCCCGATTGGCGTTTTTTGCAAACGCACAACCGCAATTGTCGGTATTCACGCCCTTACGGCCACAGCCGAGACATAACGTAGCCTGCGGCTGCTCGCAAACTCGACTGAAATGCCCTAAATCACCGCAATTAAAACAGAATAACGGCGATCGTCGCACGAAATTTTTCTGTTTTGGCGAGGATGAACGAGCGTCGTTCTTCCCATTCGTCGGCGATTGCCTCCCCCCACTAGACTGTTGTTGCCGTTGCACCGCTTGTCTTGGAGGATTCGAAGCCGTTGTCTGCGCGTACGTTTTCGTAACTGCCTTCGGTTCGACCGTTGACGCCTCTAAATTTTCTGCAGATTTTCTCCGATTTCTCTTTCTCAACCCCTGCGTCGTTCTCTGACGGCACGGCGTGGATTTTATGCGCTGGCGATCGATGTTTTTCGTATCGATTGTTCCAGAGTGGGGAATGGCGTCGAGCCTCATCTCGCGCCCTCTGTTTCTCCACACACGACGTGGTTTCACGCGGCTCAGAGTGTGACTCCTTATCACTTAACTCGAGCTTTGCGTTGTCGACTTGTCCTTTTGTCTCGATATGACCGCTGTTCCGTTTGCGTCGTCGTTTCCGCTTCTGCCGACGTCTCGGCGTGACCCGCGTAGAAAAAATTAGTATGGGATTGACTCTGGGAGAACGATGGTCGAGAGTCTGGGATTTATTTGGGATTGAATCTGGGAAGCACTATGGGCAGTTATCTGGGTTTTGGGACCCGGCTAGATGGTTTCCCAGACCTTTTCCCATCGCTTCAGTGGACGGGGGAGTCCTCGTGCAATCAATCCCATACGTATTTCCAGATTCTCTCCCGGCCGTACCGTACGACCGGGGGGATCCTCGCGCGATCAATCCCATACATAGAATCCCATATTATGTGTAAATGAAAGAAGAAGGAAAAATAGATTTTGTCAAATGGAAGGAAAAAATTAAAAACGAAGAAATATGCTCAAATCTAATTTTTTTCAACGAATATGATTTCGCCGTGCAAAGTTAAGCGCTGTAGTACATAATCGGCGGTTAAATTTCATTTAAGGCCCCAAAAATAATGTGATGTACTGGGAAAAGCTTGGATAGATAAATTAAAAGATCTATGTTAAACTCATCCAATACTTTACAATATTTTTGGGACCTACATCGAATTTCAAACGCCGATTACGTACAGCAGCATTTAACTTTGCTCGGGGAACTCATATCCGTCGAAAAAAATTGGTTTTAGGCATATTTTTTCGTTTTTTATTTTTTTCTTCCATTTGACAAAATCTATTTTTTCATCTTCTTTCACTTACACATAACATGGGATTCTATGTATGGGATTGATCGCGCAAGGATTCCCCCGGTCGTACGCGACGGCTGGGAGAGAATCTGGAAAAGCATATGGGATTGATTGCACGAGGATCCCCGTTTGTATGCGACGGCTGGGAGAGAATCTGGAAAAGCGTATGGGATTGATTGCACGAGGATTCCCCCCGTCCACTGAAGCTATGGGAAAAGGTCTGGGAAACCATCCAGCCGGGTCCCAAAACCCAGATGACTGCCCATAGTGCTTCCCAGATTCAATCCCAAACAAACCCCAGCCTCTCGCCCATCGTCCTCCCAGAGTCAATCCCATACTAATTTTTTCTACGCGGGGATGCAACGTGCTTTCTGCTGCGAGCGCTCGGCGTCGCGCATTTCACGTTGTTCGTCACGACGTTCTCGACGATGCTTGGCCACGCGCCTCCTCGACTTGTCATCGTACTCGTCTTTCCTAATCGACGACGTACTGTCGTCCGATGCGCGTGTGTCCCTCGCGACATATCGTGTCTGACCTCTCGAACATCGAGGATCTTCGCGGTACTTAGTTCTACCCGATTGTGAACTCGTGTTCCCGCTCCTCGATCCACTCGACGAAACTCTTCGACTGTTCCTCGCCGGGTTTTTCTTCTCGCCCGCGCGATCTGACTCGTCCGAAGAGAGTTTTCTCCGTCTTCTACGCTTCCGTTTTTTCCGATTTCCCATAGCTGACTTTTGACTAACCTCGCTGTCTGTCTGGGTACCAATTTCCCTCGTTGGTGGTATATCGGCAAAGCACGTCTGTGTAGCGACATCTCGGCGATTCACGACACCGTCTCGCGTCCCCTCTGGATCGTCCCCCTGGACTTTTCGCGAGGCCTCGCGCAGGCGTCGTTCATCGCTCCTGTCGTTACCGGTTTCACTTCCGCTCCTGCACTCTGCACGATACCACTCCGGAAGTATTGACTCTGTCGATGTTGAGGTGACTGTATTGCGTCGAGCGTTATCATCCGAATTTTCTATTTCTTCGGGTTCCTCCTCGCGCGTATCGTCTGCCGAACTCTCCAGTCTCGACCCTCCGTGACTCGACTCGAGCGACGTATCACTTCCTCGTGCTCGCCGTCGGCCACACTCGACAATCGTTGCCACTGATGATCCCATAAGAATGAACCGAAGTGCTTCCCGCGCTTCCTCGTCTGACCATCCTTGAATATCTGCGAGTGTTACATCGTCATCTGTGCCTATCGCTAAATCAGTCTCATTTCTCGGTACTGTACCGATCTCACGTTGACTATCGTGTGGAACTGCGTACGTTGCGTCGTGTTCGTCGTTACCGACCCCGCTATCCGATGTGGCGGGCAAATCGATTGACGCACTATCCGACATTTTTCGAATCGCGAAATACTGTCGGACACCCTACAACTATTCACCGATCTCAAGACTTATTACTGAGCGAACGCGAATTATTTCCAGCGAACGCGAATTATTTCCAGCGAACGCGAATTATTATTTTTTTCGAATTATCGCGAATTATTTTTTTTTTTATTTATATATTCCGAGAAATAGTTTCTCGGAAGGTCACGGATTTATTGTCATTACCGACCCCAATTATACGCGATATTGCCTCGATTGGCTACGAGCTGTCAATTCTCGCGCAGCAAGCAAGATGGCGGCTGAGCGACGCGGTACCCCGTGTACCCGAGCGTCGTACACTTCGCGCTGTCTGTCTCACTCCTCGAACGAGATTCCAGATAGGCGACACGGTATCAAGAGACGCGGTCGCGTCTCGAGACAAGTACATTTACGTTCTACTTTACCGACGACGCTCGATAGACGCGACAAGACTCCTATACGCGAAACATCGCTGTTTTCGGCCTCTCGAAAAACATTTTTATTTTTTTATTAATACACGAACGTTTTACGTAATAAACGTTTAAACATTAATTTTTTATTTATTTTTATCTATCAAATCCGATTTATTTCAAGCCTGTAGGATACCGGCGTATAAGAAATATCGGTTTGATTTTTTTTGAGCGACCCGAAATACGAATTCAGTGGTCGTCTCCACCGCACACAACATGGCGGCACCCATCACCGTAGTGTTCGCCGCCATATTGCTTTATATATATAGGTATATAGGTAGATATCAGCGGCGTCGTCGGCGCACACTGTGCACTATATATATATATATATATATCGCTGCAAATTGCAGCGGACGCTGCATTTACTTTTGTTTGCTGCTGCTAAGTTCGTATGTATATATTATAAACATATGACTGGAAGTATTAAAAAAATATTACAAAAATAAAAAAACGCAAATATTTTAAAGAAAAATTATGATAAATCAACATTTAAAACGGGACATTAAAATATTTCAATCAAATCTTTGCAAAAAGATATGAAATCCCACAAAAACACCAATAATGGTGTACAAAAAGTTGAGACAAGTACATTTACAGTAGTTGTTTTGACAACACACTAAAATATAAAAAATAGTTCTTTAAAAATTAAAAAACATATGTTCGATCTTTGCAAAAAGTTATTAAATAAATTAAAAGCTTCTTAGGGTTCGTGGCCAAGTACATGTACATTTTGACTCACTTAGTAAAAGGTCAGTCATAGCAGCATACGAGTTATGAATTACAGTCGGATCATTTTGTAAGTCAAAGTATATTTTAAAAGTAACTTGTCTGGCCATTATACTGAACAAATCAATATGTGAATGCGTAATTAGCTAAAAAAACTTCTAATAACTTTGTAATCAATTATTATGTGACGATTACGGCCAGACAAGTTACTTTTAAAATATACTTTGACTTACAAAATGATCCGACTGTAATTCATAACTCGTATGCTGCTATGACTGACCTTTTACTAAGTGAGTCAAAATGTACATGTACTTGGCCACGAACCCTAAGAAGCTTTTAATTTATTTAATAACTTTTTGCAAAGATCGAACATATGTTTTTTAATTTTTAAAGAACTATTTTTTATATTTTAGTGTGTTGTCAAAACAACTACTGTAAATGTACTTGTCTCAACTTTTTGTACACCATTATTGGTGTTTTTGTGGGATCTCGTTTACCCGAATGTCCCACCCTATCCGATCGATCGCTCGGATGGATCTCTCATCAATCCTTTATCACAAATTTACAAAATTATTTTTCGCCAAACCGCGTCGAATCGCGAAAATACCCCAAATTATTTTCCCCGAGACGCGTTATCTGTTTTACGAAAAATCGCGGAATCGTTTTTCGAGATTTTCGAATTTATTTAATTCGACACGTCGCGGAGTTATTCTCGACGAGACGCGGAAATTATTATTCGAATATTGGCGCGGTTATTACTCGACACGCCGCGAAACCTTTTCGCCGAAACGCGGAATAATTTTTTAACGAACGCGTTATTAATCGCGAAAAAATCACGAAATTATTTTCTCGAAAAACCGCACTGTACTGTCAAAATTTACACTAAATGTTACCTCGCGCTTCGAGGGAGATCGCGGCAATGCGGTACCCCGTGTACCCGAACGTCTCACGCGATCGATCTCTCGAACGGATGTCTCTCACTATTTGTTCAAAGTTTTGCGTCTGTAATTTTCGGAAAATCGCGGAACTGTTTTCGAAAGATCGCCGAATTTATTCCGATTTATTCGCGATTTTATTTTACGAAAATGTCGCGAAATTACCACGAATTATTACACGCACTGTTTATCGTACCGACTCACGAATGTCCGTTGTTTGCGAGCTGTCGCTTCTCGCGCTACGAGCGAGAGCGCGGCTAGGGGCCTCGGTACACGTGTACTCGAGCGTCGCGCACTATACCGTCTGTCTCTCTCGCGCTTCGAGCGAGATTTCGGATGAGCGACACGGTAACCGTTTACCCAAATGTCGCGGACTATCCGACCGACGTCTCGGACGTTGAACGAACTCGCGATTGAGCACTACGGAAATATTACTTCGAATTTATTTCACGCAATGTATTAACGTTCGCGAACTACGAGCGAGCTTCTTCGACGATCCTCGCGCACTGTTGATGTTTACATCCGCGCGCGCGTCCTCGAGACTCGAGCTCGGCTCAGCGTATCTATTGTTCTCGAATGGTCCGAAGTTTTTTTTTTTTTACTTCGCCCGCCCCACGTTGGGCGCCAAAAATTGTGACGTGCTTCTCGAAGTCTTCGGACTCTACTTCGATCCGCGACCCGTCCAAAATATAATGACGCCCTTGTTTTTCAATTCCCTTACCTTTCCCTCTGATTCACGCCGAATTGTTGCTGGGCGCCAGGATATCTATCACCCGATATCCAGGGTATTCTCAGATCCTCTAATATCTCAAACTTACAACTAACTTACACGGCTAGCGGGATAGGGAGTGCAGTTCGGGCGCGAAGTAAATTCAACAAATTAATAACGTTTCACACACTACGCACGAAATAAAAGCAATAAAACGGCAATTTATTCAATTATTTCCCGTAGTTTAACAAAAGTTTTAGCCTCTTCGACCGGCTCTCTCCGAACGACGATTCGTTCGCAACAATACAATATTTTTGACTCGCGGGACTCAACGTAAATTATTTTCTCGATCTGTCGTCGACGCGGCGAGAATTATTCGAAATTTAACCGCTAATTTGCCGAGTACGGGCGAGAAAGCACTCTGCGATCCGCGTATCGCTCTCGGCATACAGAAAACCAAAGATGGTGGGCACCACGTGCACCTACCTGTTTAATTATCCGCGACGCGATGCGATCGACCTTCTAGCTTCCCTCAGCTTTCCTGAAGACAACGGTCTTATATCGGCCGTCGACACGGCGTTAATTCTCCTCGGCGGACGTTGATTTTCGATACTTCTTCCTCACGGAGATACAATTTCACGGAATCCCTTATCGCTCGTTTATTAGCTCACTATATTTCTCGATTCACTACTGATCGATTCTACTATTATGCGTCTAACTTTTTCCACGCATCTAACGAGAGTTCTAATTTTGCGTCTAACTATTAGCACGCTTCCGGCGAGAGTTATAATAATGCGTCTAACTTTTAGCACGCTTCCGGCGAGAGTGACGCTTCCTCGCCCGTACTTCGTTACGCGGACCGATAGCTGAGGGGAAGGGGGTCGCGACGGTTCCCTTGCTGTACTTCCGCAATTTTGATTGGTTCCTCGCGGCTCCTCTCCTATTGTCTTCTCCTCGCGCGGTAACCGGCGTAGCTACGACTTTTCGCGTATCTGAAAAATATAAGACAGCTCTCCGGCAGACATATGTTCTATATTTTTCTATTCCCTCGGGTACCACGGGAATCGACTCTGTGCGCGCGCTAACAAAGACTCTCGCGCGTGCCCTACCTATAGCGTGATGCGAGAGCGTTTACAACGCCTCGTCACAATATATCTAATGTGTTAGTAACAGGCCGTAAACCTGCGACTATTGCGTTTGATCCGAAGATCGCGCCCTTAAGAGCATGCGCAACTACCGACAAAATAGTGCCGGTCTTCCCACTTTCAAATGCAGCAAGAGTTCCAGCCTATTTCTCCTTTAGCCTTTCCTCTGTTGAAATTCAACACTGCCACCACGTCCCCCCGTTTGCCCTCATAAAGGGGCAAAATAATCACTGGAAAGGACAACACCGGCCGCAAGCGACCGGCAGAAGCCTTTCCTCATTGATGGGGGTTCCGCCCGAAGCGGACCTTCCCTAGAGTGCTTCTACGCCGCTGCGTCCTGCAGCAATCCTGCAGTATTCACCTTGCTTGACCGTTGGCTCCACACTCAAGCCCGTGGTACCTGTACGTCTGCGCCATCGCAGTGAGCGTAACAGGTGGTACGCTCTTTCCAGGATTACGGCAGCGACGTTTGAAGAGAAACCGTAACCCCGGGAACCCTATTAGTTGGACTAGACCTCTGGAGCCCGCAGAGGTTTTCCCAGAAGAGACAGCGCTCTCTTTGGGACACCATAGCGCACGTAGTCCGTCAAGCCCTATCACCACAACAATGGGTTGGGTTGGGTTCATCGATAGGGACGGAATATATATTCGTGATGAAGACAGATTAATTCGGAGCCGATCAAACGGTGTTTATCGTTTATCTCGTCATCATCTCTGGGGCTATAAAAATTTCGCCCAGTGACTCGTCGCCATACGTTGCTCATGTACTCTTCCTGAAGCATTTTTAGACCTGCCGTATTAACCTGCTCTCTCTTGGGATCTCGCCAGTCATTTACCGAAACCTCGACGTTGATTCCTTCGACGAGTGTATCTTTAAGCTGATTGACGAGTTTAAGGTCCCCACGAAGCAAATCTATGTTATAGTTGATGCATGGTATGAGATTCAACAATCCTTCGTAGAAGCTGAAAGCGAAGAAACGGAAAAAGAGATTGTACATCGTAAACGGAAAAACCACAGGCCGATACCAATCGAGGAAAGCGAATCCGAAAATTCTAGCGAAGAACATGAAAATGCTGATGAAGCAAGCGATGAAGAAAGGAATATCGATGCAACTGGTATAAGAGAACCCGACGGTAATACGCGAGTAAACACTCGGAAAGATAGCCTCGCATATTTCATAACCACGACCGGTAAACCATTCGACGACGGTAGTAAAAAATTACAAGAAAGAAACGAACTGCCAAAAACGAAAAGTTTAAGATTAAAGCGCCCTCAATCCTTCGTGAAACGGGGTAATAAATTTAATATTGCCCTACCGATCTCTGACGACGAGACCGAAGGCCCGACGCAAATACTTGAAAATATTACAGAAGTATTACACAACTGTGAATACCTGGCAGGAAGATTAGGCATTCAGTCATTAAGCATCGCCAAATCCGAAACAATTTGCAATGTCCCTTGGGATAGAATACATTCGGAAATTCAGCGAATATTCGAAGAGAGTGATTTTAAGATAATAATCTGCAATGGGATAGTTAGAGAAACCCCCGAAGATGAACCCGACGAAATAATTCGAGAAATGCATTGTTCACCTATCGGAGGACACCGTGGAGTAAGCAAAACTTATAATAGAATTCGCCACCAGTATTATTGGAAAAATCTAAAGGCAGACATTCAATAATTTATCCAGCGATGTCTACAGTGTCAATTAAAAAAATTAGTCAGAGTTAAAACTAAACAACCTCTCGTAATTACCGATACACCCGGCACTGCATTCGACAAGATCGCCATGGATATAGTAGGACCCATAGCAAAAACTAAAAGAGATAATGAATACATACTCACTATTCAAGATCAATTGACAAAATTTTCTATGGCAATAGCACTCCCTAATGCTAGAGCCGTAACTATCGCAGAAGCGATCGTGAAACATTATAATCTGTCAATTCGGCGCACCGAGAGCAGTATTAACCGATCAAGGGGCGAATTTTTTGAACAAATTTATGCAACAAATTGCTAAATTATTTAGAATCCGGAAAATTAGAACGACCGCTTTCCACCCCCAGTCAAACGGTTCTTTAGAGAGATCTCACCACGTGTTGGGAGAATACTTAAAACAATACACGACGCGAGAAAAAAACTGGGACGAATGGGTCGAATTGGCAATATTCAATTATAATACGAATGTACACGAGGGGACTAAACACACACCCTATGAAATGGTGTTTGGCAAAATAGCTAGAACTCCCTCCAGCATGCCGCTGGCTGCAAGAGAAAGACTCGCTACTTACGACGATTATTTAATTCAGCTAGTAACGCAAATACATTCGATCCAACAGATCGGTCGTGAGAATCTAATTTTAGCAAAAGAAAAAGCTAAAGAAATTCACGATCAAAAAATAAATACAATAAATTTCAAAGTAGGTGAACCAGTATTTCTGCTTAAAGGGCCGAACCTCGGAAAACTAGGAGACCATTACGTCGGACCATACGAGGTATTGGAGCTGCTGGAAAATGGAAACGTGCGGATAAAGATAAAAAAGGGCTCACGTGTTGTACATCCGAATCGGCTACGAAAATCACGTATTCCTGCATCGTAAAACCAAAAGAAGAAAAGAAGCCGTTAGACAACAAATAAGATAAACTATGAACATCCTTGAATATTCACTATAACCTCTCAGGGAAATTTACAAAGAAAAAAAGATAGATAACTAACTAAATAAAAAGAAAAAAAGGAGGAAGAGGAAAATAGATATATAGCTACTGCGTGGGAATAGTACTACCTATTAAACGTTCTCATATTTATGAAGTTATAAAAAAAAAAGAAGAAGAAGAGGAAAAAAAACACAACAAGAAATCTCATAAATAATATACGAATAATTCATTGACACAAAGTCGACACTTGAACAACCACCGCAGCCCGATTATCGTTACGAAAGGGTCCGCCTACAAAGTTATCCAGGTCCCCCACAGTTTACGTTAGATGCCGCAAAGTTTGCCGCCGCTGGATTTTATTACACTGGTATAAAGGATTACGTTCGATGCTTTGAGTGCAAACTCGCCATAAGCCAATGGTCGGAAGGCGATGATCCCATGCGAGATCATGCAAAGTATCAAGAGCTGTGTCGATTCGTGAGGAATCTACCGTGTGGCAACGTCCCTATCGGTACGGACCCCGCGACGATTCCTCCCCCTCGGCCGGAAAGGAAAAAGGCTCTGACCAACACAGAGGGAAAAAGGCATTCTTGTATACAATGCGAAAGAATGTGCGGCAACGTAACGCCGAAACCGGGAAATTCGTCGTTAACTTTTTGGAGCTGGAAAAAGGCTGCGCATCCAGCGTTTCTTGATTTTAAGGATCGCATGGAAACCTTTAAAGACTGGCCTAAATGGGCCCCTCAGACAGCCGAGGATCACGCCAACGCGGGATTCTTCCGAGAGGGAAGTGGCGATCGAGTACTTTGTCATTATTGTGGGTGCGGGCTAAAGGATTGGCAACCCGAGGACGTACCATGGGAGCAACACGCACGATGGTTCCCGAAGTGCGAATACCTCCTCTCTGTGAAGGGACCGGAGTATGTAAAGCAGATAAACGCACCTTCGGTAGTCACCACCGATACCCCTTCGGGCCCACCGCCGTCACTATACGCGCACATGGGCGGCGTGACGCTCATCCCCTCGGATCCGGTGCCCGAGAGTTGTCTACGCGCCAAGAATAGTAAACCGATCCCTTGCGACAACGGTGTCGAAACGAAAGGTAAAAACAACGAAATACCGAAAACAGAGAGAACGTCTATGACGCTTCGTAACTGGGAGGATATGGGATATCCAGAGTATCATGATTATTGTGAACGTCTCAAGACATTCAAGGATTGGCCGAAGAATTCGCCACAGGCAAAGGAGAGTCTTGCTCGCGCAGGATTTTTCTGGCCGGGAACGGGCGACCTCGTGGTTTGCCACCATTGCGCGGGTGGACTAAAGGAGTGGCTACCCAACGACAAACCATGGCAACGACATGCACGACTATTTCCGAAATGAAAGTACCTACTTTCGATAAAAGGGCCGAGTTACGTAAAAGAAGTGAATGAAGGGCCAGTACAGGAGCCAACTGTTAATGACACTCGAGTAATCGAACAACCGGAGTTCGTAAAGAAGGACCCGCCGTTCGCCTCCGCCGTCTGGAAAATCTTACGAAGGCAATTAACGAGTTCCTTGTTAGTGAGACTACCTACAAAACCGATGATTCCGAGTATGGATCATTGAGGAGAGCAGGATATACGGTATACACGCTCGACGAGGCAATAAACGACACACCTAAGGAGGCTGGAGTGGCAACTCCCCCATCCGGCAAGACTAAACCAAGAAAGACAAAGAAATCCGTTAGTACATCAACTTGATAACGCTGCTCGCCCCACCGCCTCCACGCTATAATGACCTAGAAATCAATCAGTATGTTATCGACAATCTTTATGAGGGTTGCAGGTCGGCAGGTATCGAAACTATACTCTTACCCTGCCGACACGCAATCTACTGCGGCAAATGCGCCAAGAAGAACGGCGACTGCGTAATCTGCGGAGCTTTGATATTCCGTTACACCAAGATCACGATAGTACATGATTACAATTGTAGAGACCGGGGAATCTCAGTCGTTCCCAGTAACGTAACTGTACTTGAAGGCACCCGGCCGCAAAAGAGGAAATAATGGAAGGAAAAAAGGGGGAGGAAACGAAAAAATATATATGCACGTATAATTAACCAACTACGAGTAGGATGCAAATTAAGAATGAGAAAAAGGGAAATGCATTGTTAGGACATTACGGATAGTAAAATTAGCAGATAGAATTAGACGCGGAAAAAAAGGAGAGAAAAGAAGTTATAGACGAAAGGAAACTAAACAAAAAAAAAAAATTTTTTAATAATCATTTTACGAACAAAAAAATAAGTAATTAATAACCCGCGTAGAAAAAATTAGTATGGGATTGACTCTGGGAGGACGATGGGCGAGAGGCTGGGGTTTGTTTGGGATTGAATCTGGGAAGCACTATGGGCAGTCATCTGGGTTTTGGGACCCGGCTGGATGGTTTCCCAGACCTTTTCCCATAGCTTCAGTGGACGGGGGGAATCCTCGTGCAATCAATCCCATACGCTTTTCCAGATTCTCTCCCAGCCGTCGCATACGAACGGGGATCCTCGTGCAATCAATCCCATATGCTTTTCCAGATTCTCTCCCAGCCGTCGCGTACGACCGGGGGAATCCTTGCGCGATCAATCCCATACATAGAATCCCATGTTATGTGTAAGTGAAAGAAGATAAAAAAATAGATTTTGTCAAATGGAAGAAAAAAATAAAAAACGAAAAAATATGCCTAAA
Organism: Cryptus viduatorius; assembly: GCA_964006125.1. Classification (NCBI taxonomy): domain Eukaryota; kingdom Metazoa; phylum Arthropoda; class Insecta; order Hymenoptera; family Ichneumonidae; genus Cryptus; species Cryptus viduatorius. The sequence goes on from OZ023223.1 coordinate 21,731,869, forward strand.
ACCAATTTTTTTCGACGGATATGAGTTCCCCGAGCAAAGTTAAATGCTGCTGTACGTAATCGGCGTTTGAAGTTCGATGTAGGTCCCAAAAATATTGTAAAGTATTGGATGAGTTTAACATAGATCTTTTAATTTATCTATCCAAGCTTTTCCCAGTACATCACATTATTTTTGGGGCCTTAAATGAAATTTAACCGCCGATTATGTACTACAGCGCTTAACTTTGCACGGCGAAATCATATTCGTTGAAAAAAATTAGATTTGAGCATATTTCTTCGTTTTTCATTTTTTCCTTCCATTTGACAAAATCTATTTTTCCTTCTTCTTTCATTTACACATAATATGGGATTCTATGTATGGGATTGATCGCGCGAGGATCCCCCCGGTCGTACGGTACGGCAGGGAGAGAATCTGGAAATACGTATGGGATTGATTGCACGAGGACTCCCCCGTCCACTGAAGCGATGGGAAAAGGTCTGGGAAACCATCTAGCCGGGTCCCAAAACCCAGATAACTGCCCATAGTGCTTCCCAGATTCAATCCCAAATAAATCCCAGACTCTCGACCATCGTTCTCCCAGAGTCAATCCGATACTAATTTTTTCTACGCGGGAAATTAGATATAAAAACTCAAACACCTATAATAGTCGTTACATAAGGACGACCTAATGAAAAAATTAAAAAAAAAGAGCATAAAAAAAAGGAAGAAAAAAAAAGTTACTTTCATAAGTAACGTTTCCAAAAACAGGAACGTGTGGAACAATGGCTCTTCATCACTGCTACTGTACGGAGTTCAGTTGGTGTCGACCACTTATGAACGACACCCACGAAGACACGCTTTGGATCTGTCTTAATCGAATAAGGCCCCGAGTAATCGTGGCGGGAACAGAAGCGCTGTTCTGTTATTAGAAAATTGCATTCTATCTGGAAATTCCGAAAAGAAGAGTAGATCTGTATGTGCCCCCTGAGTGGCGAACGATCCAACCGGCAGTATTAGATGAATGGGTCGGTAAATTACGCGATAATCTATACGAAGATATAGTTCTTGGAGCTACTCTGTACAAATGGCTACCCGACGCACTCGTACCGTTGGGACAAAGGCTATCGGACATACCGATACCTGGGCGCGATGGATGGCCGGAATCTCGGGAAGAAGTTCCTTTGTGGGGCGAACCCCGGCTTCAATATTCCGACGGAACGCATCGACCCGTAAGAATAAACCGACAGATACCCCATGACATTGTAAATGGGATGGAAAAAATATTCTGTTATTGGAAACTCGAATTGCCCCTCGAAAACGGGCGCAAACTCATCCTGTGGGTACCCCCCGAGAGGAGAAGACTCAATAAAAAGGGGCGAGCCCTTTACACCTCGTTGTTATGTCAGAATATGTATCAACCCATCATCCTCGGAGGTGTAAGATACACGTGGAGAGGCAATTCTCTCCTCCCCGAAGGTCAATTAGTGGAAACAATGGAAAGCTAAGGCTACGGACTTTTCAATTACCATCCGCCCGAAGACACCGATGAAGACGAAGAAGACCCGTTAGTGCCCTCGACACCGTATGAAACAGCTCCAGGTTCCGGTGATGAGAACGACGGTATTGGCACCCTGGACACTATGGAAAATGGATCGCAACAAATAGACGAAAGAGAACTTTTTGAAGAAATATGCAGGAAATTATACACCCACATAGAAGAGGAGGACGAAACTCTCGAAGAGAAGAAGCTACTAGAAACCCCGGTATAAAAAAAAAAAAAACAATAATTATACTACAAGAGACAATATATATAAATAAACAAGGGAAACGACAATGACGCTTTCTTATGGTAAAATTGGAAATGATAAGTAAAAACATTCAGAGGAAATAAATATAAAAAGATAAGGAAATCGAGCAGTTCCAAGGTAAATGCAATTAGTAATATGATGATAAAAATAAAATCTCTCTCTAAGAAATAAAAAAAACAAGCGTCTCAGCGCCCTGCGGGCGCAGATGCTCTTGTTGGTGGGCTCCGCCCCCCAAACCCCCCAAAAAATGTCCCGAAGGGACATTTTTTAAGGCACTCACGGGGGTGCACGTCGCGCTACGCGCTCCGTATCGAGTGTATTTACACATCGCGCTATGCGCTACGGATGAAGTATGTTTATACGTCGCGCTCTGCGTTTCTTTTCGAAAGTACGTATGAGGGAAAAACATTTATCAGTTACGTAAATTAATTCATAGTGTTTAACCTTCGTCGAATAAAAATATTTCTTTTTTGTACCAATTGATTATTAATATTTACGACGGATATTTCCTTTTTGTTTGACGATAAATTGTCAAATATTGAGACACGAGACAAATATAACGAATTGCACCACGTAGAAGTTGATCGAATTAATTTAACGAATCAAATCATGTCTAGTAAAGTCGTTTTATTGGCTTAAAACTTATGACCAGATTTAATGAATATAAAACAAACACACATGTTACGTACGAGATAGAGCGCTGCTCGTTTCGGGCGTAACAACTATTTTTTTCCCGCGAGAAGTTAAGTCAAAATCCCTTTTGTTTTGTGGGTGTCGCCTTGCTCCGCCCCATACGGGCTCGGTCTCTGCTACCTATTATCCTATTGAAGGAGAATAAAGGTAAAAGGGAAGGAAGGTTCTAGACTACAATTATCTGCACTTTAGTGAACTTTAATTTCTGTATTGATAGATGTTTAAAGGTCGTTATCAAAGGTTGACATTCGATTGATATCGTATGAAACACTCTCTCTCTCTCTCTCTCTCTCTCTCACGCACACTCCATACTTTTCCTTATACTACTTACTCTACTTACAGGTGTAGTTGATTAATTTGTTTCGGTTGTTGATTTCTCTATTGGTTATACACAACACTACACTACACTATACTATACTCAAGGTCTCTATACTGTCTGGTTATTATCACGAGGGCTTTACGCACGGCGGAACGCACTCGAAGTATTATCGCGTCTTTCCGGGTTTTCACTTGGAGACCGATACTACGAGATTTACTCGACCTATTGTGCCACACACTCGGGGAGATCTGATGACCGAACTAACTTTGTTCACTGCTGTCTTCAGACTGCCCCGCTCAGACTTGCGAGGATCCGCGCGATCGTCGGAAGGCGCGAGAGGGAAGACAATCCTGCACAATCAGCGTCTGCGAGTTTGCAGTTTCGAGGTACGAAGTCCACGCCACGTGCAGGGATCTCGCGATCGCTGAGCGTGTCGGAAACTTCATACCTCGTGGTCCTCTGTTTTCTTCATCATGCAAATCAAAAGCTATATCGAGGGATACAATTGTGCAACGCATCGCATAAGCGCAGCTGCGGTGTGAAATCACACCCCAGATGAGCTCCGCGATGCGCTGTTGCTGAGGAGAGTTGCGCCCCGCCTCGTCTCGGGAATTTTCCATCAGAAAATTCGGGAAAAGATACGGGACGCAACACACAAAACATGTGCCGACACCAATACGATTACCATTTAGCATTCAGGCCAAATATCCCCTTAAAATCCTTCCCCTTCAGTGTTTTTTTTCTTCCCCATAATTGATGGAATCAGTTTGTTATTTTATCTGTAGGAAACCGAATCATTGTAGAAGAAAAGTTCAAGAAATTTGCTATTTGTGATTTTCAATGAAATTTTGTCGATATTTATGGATGCTGCAAAAAAATGCTATCACGAGAACGAAAAAATATATCGTTTTGGTTCCTGTCTTGTATTGAAGAGGAAGTAGTACGTTACTCGAATCAAAAATTTGTCATCTTGGATAGCGAAATATTTTTTTACAAATTGATGAAATTCTTGAAAAATTCGATTTTGAAGACTCTTTGACAGTCCTCTTATAACAAATTCCATTTCTACCATTTGAGATATATTTTTTTTCTTCTTCGTAATACATGGAATCAGCTCGTTATTGTCTCTATAGAACAGACAAGTATTGGAGACGAGAAGTTTGAGAAATTCGATAATTTTTTTCGTTTTTCAATGAAACTTTATTGATATTTACCGTCGCTTAAAAATATCAAATTTAGCATCATATCATATCGTATTTTTTTAATTTTATTTAATCACAAACGAGGACAAGTTTCTCGGTACGGAATAACTCGTAAAATCGACAAATTCAGTGTTTTTCACTTTGTCGATAAATAATTGTTTAAAATTGTTCTTTAAGAGTACAATTGTTTTTTTTCGCGAAAAAAAACTTTTCAAGACGTGAGAACATGAAAAAAAATCGTTTTTCGGCGAAAATTTGTAAAATTTGAAAAAACGTTGGAAATACGTCGATAGAATAATCATTAGCAGTTTTTTTATCGACTGTAAACGAATAAATCGAGCGAACAAAATTGACAAAGATTTTGAATGTGATGAATCTCCGACGGTCGAAGTGTAAAAAATTAAATTTTTAAACATAGCACACTTTTTATCTGCGCAATAACGCGGAGAGTCAGTTTGTAAATACGATTTCTTTGAGAGGAAAGGATTAGAGACGGCAATTTCGAGAAATATGAAAAAACGATTCGTTTTTTGACGAAAATTCGTACAATTAGTCTTTGCTTAAAAAAAATCATATCTCGACAGCGACAAAAGATTTCGACTCTTATTTTGGCTTGTTTTGAAGAGGAGAAAATACGTTGCCAGAAAAAGAATTTGCAGTTTTTATTATTAACTGTAAACGAATAAATCGGGTGAACATAACTGACAAAGATTTCGGCTGCGATGAATCTTCGACGGTCGAAGGATAGAAAATTCTTTTTTTTTATGATTGCACACTTTTTATTTGCGCTATACCGCGTAGAATCCATTTATATTTACGTAAAATAGGAACAAAGATAGAAACGAGATGTCGATTTTTTTTTATTTGAAAATCATCCGGCCGCAGAGTACGCGCGCCGCGACGTATGAGCATCTGTGTATCGTCTGCTACGAAATTGTCATCTGCTTCCAAAGTTTGACAGATAGAATAAAACGAAAAAATATATTCTCGCGATTTTTTTTAGTTCTATTTGGGAAATTTTAATTATTTTGGATATTCGATGAATCTTTTTTGTGAGTTTACTACCAATTTTTTCAGTGAATACGTGAAATTTATCATTTTTATTACGAATGTGAATAAAATATGGTAAAATATTGCGAATGATTTTCGGTGATAATATATTATTCCCGAAATAAAAAACGCAAACATTTGTGAATCTGTGTATGATGTTTCGTGTTTTATTTTTCACAACCGAAGTTTTTTTTTTAACATGAGGAAAAATGGATTTTTGACAAATCTAAAGAACATAACCTTTAAAGCAAATCTTGTTATAACCACTGTTTTTGAATTATTTTATAATTAAAATTATATTTGTCAGAATGCCTCAAAATTTGTTGTCCATAGTGCTTTCGATGCAATGAAATATTGTTGCGAAAGAGAAATGAATTGGTTTCCAGGATTCTTAATTGGAGCACCGTACGGACATCAGATGTGAGAAAATCATTTTTTTATGGAAAATTGTGATGAATAAATAGCTAGAGATGTAGGATTGTCTCTAAATTTGCTGTGCACAGTGCTTTTGATAAAACAAAATGAGGCTGCGAAGGAGAAAAAAATCGGTTCGTTGAGTTCATTATGATGGCACCGTACGGACATTTGAACGAAGGCAAATGCAAATTGTGGCCAATAATTTTTTAGAAAAAATACTTAAAGGTCTTAGATTGGTTTTAAAAGTAATGTGCATACTGGAAATAGTGTAATAAAAAAACCCTGCGAAGGAGAACAAAATTGGTTCGCACTATCTAAAGTTACAGTGCGATACGGACGTCCGAGAAGAAAAATTCAGCCAAAAAGTTGTTTTCATTGCACCGCAGGCTAACAAAAATATTTCTATTCATCGCAGTCACTTCAAAGTAACTATGCATGATGTTGGAGATACACCGAAGCAAATGGTGAAAAATAAGAATTTTTGGAGTATGCGCTGCGGAGTAACCCCTTCGACAGACTCCGAAGAGCAACGGATGGTCATTTTAATAGGCACTCTTTGCCTATTGTTATAGTGAGTGCCTAAAAAGGAAAAAAAAACCACAAAAACAAAAAAAAAGGAGAGAAGAAAATAGTAATAGTTATCACCATTAATTGATCGAAGGAAAAGAGAAAGAAGAAAAAGAAAAAAAAATACATATAGAACAGGAAAAAATATATAAATATATAGATATATGTACCCATACATAGGAAAAGTATTTTAATCGATAATAAGGTTAATCAGAACGAAAAAAAGGATAGGAAGTAGGGAAAAATAGTATAGAAATTGTGTGGAAATAGAAACTTGAGAAGGCGGACAAAAATGAAAGGATGCAAACAAGACGAAGTTCACGAACTAAAAGGGAGTAATAATAATAGTAATGACCATAATAGCCAGAATAAGGAAACATATCTAAACATAATGTTAATAACCATACAGTCTAGATAGATAATAAGAAACGAATACAACTTAGAGTCCTCAAGAAAAAAATAGATAATTATAGATATTACTATTAAAGAAAAGGTGAGCTCACAAGGAACTCAATCGGCGGAAACATATAATCAACGGTAACAATAAAAAAAAATATATATATCAAAATAAAAATCATAAACAAAAAAAAATGAAAAAAATAATAAAAAAATATTTAATTATGGAAAAAAAAGGGGGAGAAGAAATAGAAATTAAAAGAAAATTTTCTTGTTATAATCTAAATATAAAGTATAAAAATAATAATAATACATTTTTCTTAAGCCGAAAAAAAGGAAAAACGGGGATTTAATAGAAGAAAATTGTTGGGAGTCGTAGAGACTTGACCAACAACAAAATCTTCTATCTTGTGTGACGTGATTTTTTCAATCATCGTCACAAATAACGCAAGAAGTACAATTTTCTACAGATAGCGATTCTTGTTGTTATAGTTCCGGTTTTGATGCCTCTCACTAACGTTCGCATTACGGTTTTGTTCCCATATGTTCTCGATTCAGGATTTTTGCAGTTATTATTTGAATTTAGTTTTGGTTTGTTCAGTTAAGTTTAGTTTGGTCGGCGTACTTGACTTTACTCGGCGGTGAATCGCGAAGAATTAAAAGCCCGAGTAAATGAAAGTCCCGACAAGGTGTAGTTGCAAGACGGCAAAGTCCGGTGCAAAACCGGCACCTCGCGACGTAGTGCAATGCGTGGAAGAACAGGCGGAGATTTAGTTTGAGTCCCGGGCAAGGTTGGAGCACCTTGCCGCGGTTTTGTCAGTCGAGGTGAGTGCCTTGTTCTCCCGCATTGACTAGGGGTAACGATTGCGAAGATTCCTTTTAGATCCCCGATTACCGCTAAGAATTTCGAATCTCGTATCGATAACGTAGTGAAATAGTTGAGAGGGCAGTAGCTATCGATCGCGATCTCCGAAATAATAATAAGATTTCGTCGAGATAGTGTAATAGGCAAATCAGTCTACCGAGAGACGCCCTCGAGGTACCTCGGACTTCTCTCGCGCTCCCGTGTTGACGTTCGGCCTATTGTTCGTGCGCTCGAGTGAGGCTATCTCTCTCGCGCACACAGTGTGGCCTAGCTGTCAGTTTCTCGTTCGCATTTTCGGCTATCGCTCGAGTTTCGTGAGTTGAGTGTAGCGAAAGAGTTTGTAATAAATTCTTCGCGATCCCATGCATGAGTGAAGCATTAGAAATAATGCTCCTTGTGCAGCGGTGATAGTGTTTCAGTTCTCGGTGTATCGTGAGATACAGGTTCCCGCTCAGTACAGGATTAATCTGAAGTTTCGGTGAGTTTTTGAATTATAAAAATTTGCCGATCGCTTATCGATCCGCTTTCGTTACGTTCTCGTTAGCTCGCTTCGATCGTTCGATCAGCTGAGCGTTTTCGGTGCACTCGCGTGCGTTCCCGTAGCTTATAACCAATAAGAAAATTACTCTCGCTCGCAAGGGCTCGAGAGTTCGATTTTTTATTGTTTCGTTACCGTTCGTTATTTTATTGGCTAAGGATCGCGACCCTCTACCATAACCCGCATCCTGAGCAACCGCGCATTTCCGTAACCGTTTGCATTCGCGAAGGCGGTGAGAATTAGGATTAGATTCACGTTTCGTTTTGTCGTTGCGGAGGTCGATCGTTCCGTCGACCTCCAGTTCAGTCCGGTTTGATAATTCCGGCGAAACAAAAATTATCCTTCGGAGGTTGGACGCTCCACCGCCTCCAGATCTAGTCCGGTTGTTGATACCGGCGAAATAAAAATTAACTGGCGCCCCCGGGATCTCGTTGCACTCGCGGAGGCAAACGGCCGAAGGTGACATAATTTTCGATTTCGTTTCGTGTCGTAATTTTGGTTTTTTTGGCTTTTCGAGTTCGCGTTATCGTTTCGAAGAAAAATACGTCACAATAGATAGCGTCAACCGCGAATCTTGTCTCGATATGTATCGATACGGTAATATTAAAATAGGACAGACAACGGTTACAGGGATTACGACAAACGGAACGATTACGCGACCTATACATATAGTAGGGTCGACTTATAACGATGGTTCTTGCGAAGGTAGTACTTATTCTGATCCATACGGGACATGGGATAAAGTAATAGTACATGGAAGTGTGAAAATATCGTTGAGAGATTACAACGCTCGAGTAAATGTAGATACTAATAAAATACATCTACGCTCCGGAACAAATTGCGAGTTAAACGAGGGTCATTGCGTCGATTTCGACGGCGGCGATACATACTGGGATCCGCTGCCCGAAGACAGTTGTAAAACGGGCAGGTACGGACTCTTGTACGAAGGAATTGCCGATAGAATTACGGATTACAACGTAGGCAACGAACAAACAGTATACACTCTCACTGAAGGAGACGTAACGTTCGGACTTTCTAGCAAAAACCAGATTAAAGTTTGCGGATATATTTTGACGAAGACCGAGCATCCTAAGCTCCTTATCGTCGAAATTTCGCGAGGAAACCCCTTCATCGCGAAAAAACCAATTGAAGTGAATAATTTGGATATCTTCACATATATGAACTCCAAATTCGTGTTCGTAGAGAAACATATTCGCACGCAGATTAAAGATATGTATCGCGATATATTGATGCAACGTTGCAATGTCGAACGACAAATATTGCAAACCACTTTAACAATAGCAAGAATTTCTCCGGACGAATTTGCTTTTGATCTAATGAAAGGACCGGGATATATGGCTGTGTTAGCCGGAGAAGTGGCACACATTGCCCAATGCATTCCCGTCGAAGTAAAAATTGCCCGCCCGACCGAATGTTATAACGAATTACCAGTAACAAGGGGAAATTTCTCTTTTCACTTGTCACCACGAACTCACATATTATTGAAACCTGGCACCGAGGTATCGTGTAATCGACTCCTCGCCCCTATGTATCTATTAGATGGAGAATGGTATTCTTCCGGACCCACCCCTATGCAAACTGAAACCCCCACAGTAATCAAACCACTTACAAAAACCACCTGGAAATACGTTAGTCCCTACGCATTAGCTACAAGTGGAATCTATACGCAGAGAGAATTGGAAGAACTCCGCGATCACCTAATGTTCCCCGCGGAAAGACCAGCGATATTAAATTGATTGGCGCGAGGAATTACCGGACATTCCACCATCGTTCAAGGCGGTTCGTTATCAAATCTTCTCGATGAAGAAGCATTAAATAAAATCGTAGAATCCGCATGGGATAAAACATGGGGTTTAGATTCGGGAACGTAAGTGCAGGAGTAATAGGAGTAATGATCATAATCAGGGGCATTAAACTCATCATCGACACAATAATACACGGATATGCTCTGCACATGGTATACGGATGGTCCATACATCTGTTAGGCGCTGTTTGGGACTCTGTCACGAGTCTGTTATTGCACCTAAGTAAAAAACAACCCAAACCGGGCAGGGGAAATAAAGGCGATATGGACACCGAGACGGAAACTACCGAACCACTCCAGCCGCCCGCATACCAGGGTTGCGGAATTCCCATCGGAGACCTATCTACCGTCCCATCTTTAACATATGAATTTGACCCGAGGGTCCGAGATTTCAATCAAATCATGAGACACTCCGTATCAAATTTTCGTACGCCACCCCATCCATGCCGAAGAGAAGAATTATACCCTATGCAAGACTTAGCAAATGCGCAAATAAACGGGGCCGGGGAGACTGTGGCTATACGCACTCGCCCGGTTTATGACACGTTGCCGAAGGCTAGAGCCGTGTCACCGAAAGAAACCGCCGCATCCACCTCGACTACTTATTCAGATGGTGCGGAAGAGATTAGTGAACCCAACACTTTATCTCACGAACTGAAAATTGATGGGTTAGAACCGGGCGAAGGCTCAAACACAAAGAATAAACAACAATATTTCCTATTGCAAAGACCAAAGAAGGAGGATAAGCAATAAGCTGGAGAGAAATAAAATCAGGCCAAATCTAGAAGAAAGACTAGCGTAAGGATAAGATAGGGAAACCCATAATAAAATATATACGAATTGTTAACAATTGTGAATAACAGGAAAAAGGGAGAAAACAAAAAAAAAACATAAAAACAAAAAAAAACACATAAAAACGTAACTATATTTTAAGTGAACATAAAAAAAAGAGAGGGAAAAAGAGAAAAAAAAATAATGATATCGATAATCACGGTTTTAAAATGACATACGTACGCCTCTTGACAAATAACGGAATGGGGGCTTGGAAGAACGCTATATCAATGACTACGATAAGAAAAAGAAAGGAAGAAATATATGACGTAAGATTACTATTTTCGACCCAGGCTAAACAAAGGAAAGTGAATTGGAAAAAAGAGAGGAAAAATAAAAATATATATATATATCCCGAGAACCCATTTTCAACAACTAATTTCTTGAAGAAAGAAACTTGAATGAAAAAAAAAGGGATAAGAAATATATAAGAATAACGAAGGAAATATACGCTAAATAATCTATAAACTAAGAACATATTATCTATAATCAACCAACCGTAGATTATTAACTAGAAATAAAATCGAAATGGGACAAATAATTAATACCAACATTTAAAATTTAACAACAGAAATCCGAAGACATGGCTAGATGCAAATGTGGACGCGAATTTACTACGATAATACAAACCAGATCTGATCAACATGCACCGCTGCCGAAAACGCTGAAAATCAGAATCAACGAAGTGGCACCCGCAAACCTGGTGCCAGGAACTGCTGTTATTTACTGTTACTGGAAACTCTCTTTATACTTAGATATCGTGGATAGACCTTTCTTGTTGTACGTTCCACCCGAATGGCGACAAGTCGAGAAGAACCGTTTGAACGAATGGATCGCTCAATTACGAGCTAATCCGCTCGAAGATGTTACTCTAGGGCAAACGCAATATGAGTGGCGCAACGATATCCTCATGCCACAAGGACAACGATACTCTACGATCCCCATACCTGGTACGAGAGGATGGCCAGAGATCAGCGAACCGGTACCTGAGTGGCACGAGCCACTTAAACTACAAGGGTTGGGAAGACACCTGCCCATCGCCGTCAACCGACGATATACTAGCCCTCGGCTAGGAAAAACTCATCTGTTATTGGCGAGTGCCACTGGACCCGCCTGGCTATCAACAGCGATCCATTTGGGTACCGCCAGAATGGCGTAGATTAAGCCAAAGAACACGCGACCAATGGTTAAGACGAGCATCCGTCCGGCTCGGCCAGGATATACATCTCGGAGGAACTACGTACGGATGGTACCTCGACACACTAACACCCCTCACGCAGAAGCCGGAACTCATCGAATACATAGGAAAAGGACAATACAGTCACGTAACAGTCGCAGAAGGCAATAGTGAGGACGAGAGCAATAGCGACGAAGAAGCCACCAACGATGCTCTCGATCTCTCCAGCAAAGCCACGTCCGAAGATATGGAAGTAGACCGCGACTCGCTGCAGGGACTATTGGAAGTTGACACCCGCGCGGTACCTTCGAATTTATCCCTTCGAAGCATTTCGGGTCTCGAAGAGGAGATAAGGAAATTAGAATACGCCAGAAGTCTAGCAGAGAGGGAGTTGGAGAATAAAGAGACACCGGATAACTAGTAATCGGTTATGTCGACGGTCAAGTGAGTCTACCCCTTTTGATAAACAACCCTCCGTTTTAATCGAAATACCATAGACTCCTATACTAATAAAAAGATAATGATAATAACAATGATAATAATAATAATAATAACCTCTAACAATGAATAAGAACTTCATATACATCCAATTAATGTAATCATTGTCAAAATTCACAGATCGTCCAGTACGTCCTGTCGATCGCCATCAACCACCCAAAGAACAGAGAAGAAAGAATATATCTACAACAGATTTATTGGCCCTTGAAACCCGGGTGTTACGTCCCACCGGAGTGGAAGGAAATACCAAACGGCGTACTCGCGGAATGGACATGTAAATTACCACGCCACACTGAGAAAAAAACACAGTTGAATCAACTAAATATACGGGTCCATACGTTCAAATAAATATTTAGTTGATAAAACAAATTTTTTGTTCTTTAAAATAATCATTCACTTCAGCCGACCACAGTAAGATTCGGGCAAACAATTTTTTGTTGTACTAACGGAATATTTATTTGAACGTATACACCCGTACATTTATTTGATCCAACTGAATTTTTTTCTCAGTGCAAGGCCGGTCCGTCATTTTGGGCGGAACAAAATACACAATGGTGGAGGACATTTTATTACCGCTGGGCCAGGATTTCAACACCGTAGTCACCACTAGCGATGTTTACGCTTTCGGTGTCGAAGAATGGCTATAATAAACTGGAATGCATTATCAAGAAGAAGACCTCACGTCGACAATCAGAAGCAACAAGACAACCTCACGAAACTCGCGTATGTTAGCGACTAGTTATAAAAAAAAAGGGAGAAGCCATTTCGAATTTTATTATAGTTAATGGGTATTATGGTTAACTTTTACAAATTGTACAATTATTAATCTCGCTTAATGCCGAAGTAGTGCCTTACTTAAATATTATTCATAAAGCGTATCCGCCAAAAGCATAGGAGATAGGGAAGAAATCATATATTCACATAGAAACGAATGTTTCGCATAAGCAGAGAGAAAACAACTACATAAAGACAATAAAGCCACAATCTTATACTTACCTTAGGAAAAGAAAGAGAAAAGAAATATAAAATGTAACAATTCATTATCTTTGATTCAATGTATAAATCTCATTCTAAGAAACGAACGAGCGATGGTAACAAAACCACAGTATATACACTCGTTAAAATATAAAAAAAAAATATATGTATATGTTGTGACGAGGCGTTGTAAACGCTCTCGCATCACGCTATAGGTAGGGCACGCGCGAGAGTCTTTGTTAGCGCGCGCACAGAGTCGATCCCCGTGGTACCCGAAGGAATAGAAAAATATAGAACATATGTCTGCCGGAGAGCCGTCTTATATTTTTCAGATACGCGAAAAGTCGTAGCTACGCCGGTTACCGCGCGAGGAGAAGACAATAGGAGAGGAGCCGCGAGGAACCAATAAAAATTGCGGAAGTACAGCAAGGGAACCGTCGCGACCCCCTTCCCCTCAGCTATCGGTCCGCGTAACGAAGTACGGGCGAGGAAGCATAACTCTCGCCGGAAGCGTGCTAAAAGTTAGACGCATTATGATAACTCTCGCTTAACGCGTGCCATTAGTTAGTCGCTCTGCAGTCATTTCTTTAGTGTGAGAACAAAGGCATTAGATAATCGAATAAGAGATTCGATAAGTAGTTGAGACTAGTGAGCTAATAAACGAGCGATAAGGGATTCCGTGAAATTGTATCTCCGTGAGGGAGAAGTATCGAAAATCAACGTCCGCCGAGGAGAATTAACGCCGTGTCGACGGCCGATAGAAGACCGTTGTCTTGAGGAAAGCTGAGGGAAGCTAGAAGGTCGATCGCATCGCGTCGCGGATAATTAAACAGGTAGGTGCACGTGGTGCCCACCATCTTTGGTTTTCTGTATGCCGAGAGCGATACGCGGATCGCAGAGTGCTTTCTCGCCCGTACTCGGCAAATTACCGGTTAAATTTCGAATAATTCTCGTCGCGTTGACGACAGATCGAGAAAATAATTTACGTTGAGTCCCGCGAGTCAAAAATATTGTATTGTTACGAACGAATCGTCGTTCGGAGAGAGCCCGTCGAAGAGGCTAAGATTTTGTGTTCGACTACGGGAAATAATTGAATAAATACCGTTTTATTGCTTTTATTTCTTGCGTAGTGTGTGAAAAATTATTTGATTTGTTGAATTTACTTCGCGCCCGAACTGCACTCCCTATCCCGCTAGCCGTGTAAGTTAGTTGTAAGTTTGAGATAATAGAGGATCTGAGAATACCCTGGATATCGGGTGATAGATATCCTGGCGCCCAGCAACAATTCGGCGTGCATCAGAGGGAAAGGTAAGGGAATTGAAAAACAAGGGCGTCATTATATTTTGGACGGGTCGCGGATCGAAGTAGAGTCCGAGACTTCGAGAAGCACGTCACAATGTATATGGTTATATGGATGCATACCCATCGAGATGATCGTTAGGCTTCCCCTAACAATCATCTTAAGGGGGGAGGTGTTACGTCCTGACGTAACTCTCTTCATTTTTCATTAATAACAGTTTTTCGCAACTCATTTTTCTGCTTATTTTCTTACTATATGCAAACCTTTCTCCTTCCAAAACAATTCATACATCTCACGGAAAATCCAAATATCACTTATCCTCATAAAAATCACGAGAAGAAATGATTTCTCTCATCAATCGTTGAACGATACTTCAGGAATGATTTTCCATTGGGAAAAATATGTCCAGGAAGGTTAAAATAATCAGCATTGTTACGTCTCAGAGGTTTACTAGCAAGCGCGTCGATTTGGACACGATAGTCGCAGCGGTCGCGCGCGCGTTTAACTTGATAACGCAATTCAGGAATATTAAAGATTTAAGGGGTTCGGTTCCTCGAATAAGATCGAAAGATCCCGTTTCGAGAGTAACAACTTCGCGTTTTATTTCGTTCAAACGAAGCTACGATTGATACAATTATAATTCGCGAGAGTATATGTGTGTGAATGAATGACTCTAAATTATAATCTAACTTAATCGCGGAGGAAGGTGTCCGCTCTAGGATGAGTCCGACCGATCGGTTTGAAGATTGAAGTAAGACTGATTTTGTGAATGAAGAAAACTGGCCGTTGCGAGGCGGCCGAAAATGCTGACAGTGCGCGACACGCGCTGTCGCTAAGCAAGAGGTAAATCCAGCATGAGGGAAACCTCGAAATGCTGATTTGAATATAAGACGGAAGAGTGAGTGTTCCGAGAAAGAGAATAGAAATATGCAATTCTCAGGTAAAATCGCGAGCGCTCGCGAATTGTCGCGAGCGGATACGTATTGGCGAAATTTGATATTAATTTTCCGGTCGGATGGTCTAGCGTCTGGACTACTTCCTTTGCGAGTAAAATAGAAATAAATCATTTAATTTTAAATAAAGATATGAGAATCTGAAATACATGTATATTAAGGGTCAGGACGTAACACCTCCCCGCCTAAAGAGATAGTCGAGGCAACGCAATGCCTCGGCTATGGTGAAGGCAATACGGCGTAGCGCGTCCTGACGTGATTGTGTTTATTCGTGTAATGTAGTGTGTACTTATAGTTAACCCGTTAAAAGTGTTTGGAGAATAGCTCCGTAATTACGAGCTTAAGTATTTTATTTGGGGTATTTCAAGTCGCAGGTGGGTTGGGAGTCTTCTTCCGGATGGTGGATCGTTGGGTTGAAAATCCTTTGGTGTTTTCCTGTTGTGCGAATATCCCGATTGATTTTGGCTTATTGTCGGTAGAGAGGTCCGTGATGGTGTGAAAATAATGTTGAGTAGCTGGGTGGTAGATATGTCGATGGGTTGTTGACGCACAAAAATGTATATATTTTTTTTTCTGCGTATGGTCTCGAATCTGAAACTATCGAAAATTGATTATAATAGGGAGTATAGGATTTGAACGATCATTGGATTTAACTTGGAGTTTTTCGAGAAAACTGCTCGAATTGAAGTTATTTTCGAGGAGAAAGAGGAGAAGATACGATGATGATAGTGCTTATTATTCGTAATTTACCTTGCATCCGGAAATTTTAAAGTCGAATCGAGCTAATGTGATTAGCTTATACTTATTGCGGCTGGTCAGTATATGGCGGCATTGAACCCATGCGAGTACGGCACCTGTGTTTGTTGTGATATTCGACTCGGAGGTAGAGGCTGAGGAAGGCCGCGTGCCATTCGGTATGAGTCATCGTTCAGCGGTTGACCGATAGCGTGTTGCATACCCCGAGTCGGTATGTTGTAAGCCGTCGTAACACAGGGCGTAGTAAGGGGAAGCGGCGGAGGTTCCCTTATCTCAGAGATCTCTATGGTCGGTCGTGTGGTGCTGTGCGAATTTCGCCTTGATCTTCGTGCGATTTTGTTGCGTTTGCACAATGCTATCAAGCAGCTGGCCTTGGAAAATAAAGAAAACTTCCAGGCTATCCCCAGGAAGATTATTAGCGATCCTAGCCCAATGCCCGAGTATCCCGCGATCGTTTCCAATCTATGCATTCTTCTGTTTATTCGTTTATGTTTCATTAATTCGTTAGCGCGGTTTATAATCGATTGGAACTCGACACTTCCGTCCGTGAGGTCGGAGTCGTGATTTTTGTCGGAGTCGACGGGAGTTGGGGAATCGGCTTCGGATAATAGTTCAGCGAGGTTTATCGAGTCGTTTTGGTCGAGTACGGTAGTATTCAGTGATTTGGCGTATAATGCTGATATATTGAGCGTTGCTCTCGGGGAAAATTCCTCGAAGGCGGAGGTCGATATCACGTCGGAGGATGTTATTACAGCGACGCTGGTTCTAGCTTCGCAGCGTGGCCGTAATCGTAGTATTCCGGTCCCATTAATCGTTACAGACCTTGGCACGTAGTTTTCGCATTTAATATGGACCGTTTCGGCATCTGGGCACGAAAAGATCCATTGGTTTGTGGAGTGTATCCTCGACCAGTGCGTTCGAGCACTGGTTTTGACGCGAATATCGCACGATGCGAAGTCTACGAATCGCGGCTCGGTGATGATTTTCACTTCGCAGTCGCTATGACTGTCTACCCGATACAGGACATTGTTATTTTTGCAAATATATCGATCAGCGGAATTCTTGCATTCCCTGAGGTCCTCCTGATCCAGGCGGAAATACGAGTCTACATTGTCGGAAATCGCAGAAAATTCCGATCGAGGTTTGATGTAGGCGAAGCTAGTGCCCTTAGTGTTCGAATATTGGTGCACCGGCAGTGGAATATTCTTATACAGCGTGTAAAATTTTAATTCTAAGAGGGGTACCGAGATTATATATACGAGGTTTCCGTTCGAGTGATAGATCGTAAGTTCTGATAATTTAATTAGTTCCGATGAATATTTCGGTTCTAATGGCACAGGAAATTCCGAATTCGGTCGAGCCCGTTGGATGGCTTTAGCGCCCTGAATAATTTGGTGCGGTGAAAGAAGTCGGGGATGTAATTGTCCTTGCTTCGCAAACAGAATCGCGTCCGTGAGTATCGTAGTGTCCAGTTCGAATTCCGTAACACTATGTTCGAGTGCGGCTGTGGCATCGTTTAATTTTTCGTTAAATTCGAGTGCGCGCACGGAGTTCGCGACGATGTCTACCGCGCGGGTCATATTACTTATGCGACCCGAAAGCTGCAGTGCTGTAGCTGTTAATTGGCGCCTTTCCTCTTCGAATTGCGATTTAATAAGATGTGTTTGATTCGCGAGCAATTCGATGACAGAACGAGTGTCGTTTTCCAATGCTTCGATACGTTCGTCATAAAATTGCGCGTCTTCGGCGTCGAGTGTACCGAAAAGTGCGCGGCTAATTGATCCGATAAATCCCAGTGGGGCTCGTTTTTTCCTTTCCGCATGTTCTTGTGGGTAATCTTGCGTCAATCCTTCGATTTCTATCTGGTCTCTACTCAATGTTTTGAGTGTTTCTTCTATACCCTTGAGTTGTGCGTTCGCTGAGCATGCATATTGCAGCCGGCGACATTCGCGTGAGAGGTTCTCCCAGTCTACAGTATGTTGTGCGACTCGCCGTAGAAGTTTTGTCAAATCGACATGTGTAACGAGATTCCAAGAGATCTGGTACGTTCTCAACGTTCCCCACTGATCCGAGTATATTCCGGGGTTGCCTGATACGGATGTTATCGTGTATTGTCCATCCTCTACGCCCAACCTGCAACGAGCGAATGTGGCGTGAGAACGGGTGCCGGAGATGTGTTGGGTGGCAGTACTTCGCGGAGATTCTCGGTGTAAGTATTGCGTACTTATACGTATCTTATTTAAAATTATTTTTTTTTTGTATATGCATGGTCGTGAGACTTTGTTGACGTTGCTTTTCTCTGATTGTATATCGCAGGCTGTCGTGGTTGAGGGACGGAGCGTCTCTTCATTTCTGTACCGACCGTACTTGGAGAAACGTCGTCGAGGATGAACGCAGAACAGAGAAAATTAGCAATGTGCATTCTTTCGGTAAGTGTCTTTGAGTGGTTTACTCTTATTCTTCATCATTTTTTTTTTTATTACTGTTGTTTTCCTATTTGATTTGTTATCAATTTCGCGTTTAGTTTACTATTATTTGTTTTTTTTTTGTTTACTCCATTATTGTTTTTTAATTAAATTACCCTTGTTTTTCTATTTACAGCAATGGCATTGGGGTTTCGGCACGCGGGTACGCGTTGCCCGTCGTGAATATCGGCGGTTGCTGGAGTCGCTGGATCCGTGGAGGGACGATGACCTCGGCGTCAATCGATTGTTCGCCGAGGCGAATGTCATTTGTCACGACGGCGTCCTTATTCACGGGAGTCGACTCGGGTCCGGAGCTTGGCTGAGGGGGGGTGCCCTCATCCATATTTCGGGTGATTCGGACGAGGAAGAATTTTTTGAATTGTTTTGAGTGGTGTTTTTTGTTTTGACGAGAAGTTTATATTGAATTTGTATTGTATTGTACGTTGAATGATGATTTTTTAGGGCACAGGAATATCTTTCCTGTGTTCCGAATAAAGAAGAAATTTTCCTTTAATTCTCTCTCTTTTCTTTTCTTTCTCTTCCCATTTCTCTTCCCTCTTTCCATCGCGAGGATGCCTCCCCCTCCCCCTTGCAACGTAGTTGCAAGCGCGCCGAGATTGCGAGTGAGAAGAGAGGAAGGAGAAAAGTCGGAATTTAGGAAATAAGAAAAAAAAATTTAGGAACTAGATCGTTAGAAGATAAAAAAAAAATTTAGGGGTTAGGAAATTAGAAAATAAGAGAAAAAAAAAAGAGAAAATTAGGAATTAGAAAATTAGGGAATTGGGAATTTCATCAAAAGATGAGAGAGTTCACGAAAGAAAAAAAAAAAAGAGGAAAGAAAAAAAAAAAAAATTTTGTTTTGGAAAAGAGAAGAAAAAAAAGAATTTTGGGAAATTTTTCCAAGGTATTGGATAGTCCCACTATCCAATATTCGGGTAATAGGGCATTTTATATTGCATTTTTTTTTTCTACTAGGTTTCTATTCCGCCTTTACGCTTGGCGTAGTAGCGTCTTTATTTTTTATTCCGCCTGTACGCGGTCCAGTGCATCTCGCGCGTCACGGAATTTGCTGACGCGGCGGTTTGGCGGCGACCTGCTGGCTGCCGTCTTACCTATGGTAGTATGCCTATAGTGGTATACTAGCATTCGGTTGTCTTGCCCGTTCTACTGGCGATTTCGCTCGACGAGTTTTATCTCTGTTTAGAGTGAGACATTGTGGCGAGCGATAGAGAGGGCCGCATGCAGCGTAACCGTAATGGCCGCCGCTGGGCGGTCTTTTATTGTTAGGGTGGCATATAGTATAGATACTATCCGCGTTCGTTGTCGCCTCCCCTGTTATCGGAGGGGGACAGATGCTCATAGGTCGATTTTTCAGTGTGATTATTCCACGTTACTACGTCTATTTTGTTAGCGTTTGATTATCGGTATCGTTGTTCGATTTTTATCCTGTCGAATAAAAAATCGAAAATAATGGGAGAAGAGAAGAAGTAAAAATTTTTTTTTTTGTTTATAATGCGTACTCGTAGTGACGTACGATTGTTGATTTTCCTATGTTTGTCGTCTCTCTTCTCTTTTAGTTGAGGAAAAACAGCGTTATTTCTTTGCTCGTGTGCTTCGCGGCTTTTACTCCGCGAGTCAAGGAATTGCTGACGCGGCTCGAGATAAGGACTGTGTCCCTGCGAAGGTTCTCGCGTGCAAGCCGATTATAGTAGCTTGGTATGTTTACTACGCGCCTCCGCGTGTCGATGTATGAGGTAGATTGAAACACATGAATGGAAATGGTTTCGTAAGCATTTTTTTTTTTTTTTTTTCATCTCTACGCGTGGTGCGGCTGCACTCTACGCGCCGAGGAATATGCTAACGCCGCATTTCGATGGTGGCCTGCTAGCTACCGTCTTAGCTATAGGGTGTGCCGCTGGACTGTAGTTCCGCCTTCCCGTAGTAGTATCTACGCTCGACGAGGCTTATCTTTTGTTAGAGTGCGACGACGTTGCGTTTGACGGAGAGCGCATTATGCGATCTGCGGCTTGCCGTGATGAGGTCGTTCATTAATGCGGCCGTAGCGTAATACTCGCTCAGCTGTTGTTTTGAGCTGAGTTCATTGCTGCCTCCCCTGTTATGGCTACGATACATATGCTCGTATGGGCAGCTATTCTTTAATACCTTCCTATTGCTGTTGCTTACTTTCCTTTGTACTATTGTTATTGTTTGTTTGTTTATTGTTGTTAACGTACGTGTATACCTTTTCGGTACACGCGTACACGTGTATATATAATATATATTTTTTTTTTTTATTCATAATATTTTTTTACTTTGTCGACGTGAACGACATATCTTTTCTCTTGTCGTTCACTTCCTTCGCGTGGTAGTAGTAGTTCGATGTTATTTTTCGGTAATATTTCCGAGATTCGGTAGGGGCCGATGTATTCCTCATCAAATTTTCCCGTTTTCACAGGTTTTTCGAGCCATACGTAATCACCGATTTTGTGCGTATGTTTTTTCACTCTTCGATCGTAGTAGGTTTTTGATCGTTCCTTTGCTTTTATTAAATTCGCGCGAGCCGATTCATTGTCTAGCTTCAACTTTGCGATTAGGTCGGAGAAATATTCGTCGAAGTTCCGATCGTTCACTAACCCTTTTGGCTCGTAATTAAATTGCGAAGGGATTCTCGCGGTTTTCCCAAACACGAGTTCGAACGGTGCGTATTTAGTGCCTTCGTGGATACTAATATTATACGCGAACATCGCCGAAGGGACCCAGTAGTCCCAGTTACCGCGATTTCCAATATGTTGTTTTAAATGTTCAGTCAGCACGTGATGGCTTCTTTCCAGTGAACCATTGGATTGCGGGTGGTAGGCGGTTGTCGTGTAGTGTTTTATTTGGAATATTTTCGTAAATTCCTTAAAAATTTCGCTCACAAAATTTGTTCCCCTATCGGAGACGATGATCTTCGGCGCTCCGTAAATGCATATGAATTTCATTGCGAGGGCCGTAGCGACGTCTTTTGCGGTGGTGTTACCCATAGGTACTGCCACCGAATATTTCGTCAGGTTATCTTGGATTGTTAGAATGTTTTTATTGCCCGATGCGGTGATCGGCAATGGCCCATAGATATCGATTGATATCTTCTCGAAAGCTTCCGTTGGAGTGTCAGTGATAACCATGGGTTCACGGTGTTTTACGCGCACTAATTTGCGTCGTTGGCAGTCCTGGCATCGCCTGATGAATCGTTCGACGTCTTTCTTTATCGTCTTCCAATAGTATCGTTGTTTGATTAATTTCCAGGTTTTTGTCATGCCTTTATGACCGCCGACAGTCGAGCAATGGTATTCTTGTATGACTTCGCTTCTGTCCTCTGGATCTGGCACGATTATGTATTTATTGCAGATATAGATTTTTACTTCGGTTGTGCGAAATATAATGTTAAATCGTTCTACGAGCCATCTTCGCTCGATATGATTAAACGATTCGTTATCGAGGGAAATCCGAGGGATCTTTACATCGTGTCGCCTCATTAATTCCTTCAGTGTCTCTAGACACGGAATTATTTCGTCGGGATCAGGAGGCCTGGAGAAAGTGGTGCCGTATACGAGACCAAAAGAGAATAAATCCCCCTTTTTTCGCATTACCACCTCCCCTGGTGTGATTTCTTCGTCGCCTATGTCTTTCCAATCCAATCTTTGCTTCTCGATGAGCATTCTGGTGGCTTGTGAAACTATTTCCTTATCTGATGAAAGCCAGTATGCGACGGATGCTCTTTCTTCGACGATGTGTTGGTTGACGATTTTTACGGGCTCTTCTTCCGAGTTCTCTGCTTGGTTCGTGTCTCTTTCTATATCTCGATCCTCTGATGGCTGATCCATCTGTCTATCCTCGTCCTCCGACTTCGAAAAATCAGGCAATGAAGGGTCGGAGGGTATTGGTATTTCTTCATATGTAATTTGCGTATTTTCCGTTTCGAACTCAGAGTCGGAGGTTTCCTCTTCGTCTTCCGGTTCGTACATCGAGCTTAGCGGGCCAGTTACACGTTGTTCCTCCTCCCCTGTTGTTTGTAGGTAACTGTTTAATTCCTGTGGGGAAACTGAAGGAATCTGTTGTTCATTTGTTCGCCTCGAGATAGAATTACGCTCAGTTTTTTGTCCGCTTGACGGCGGTGTTCGCATGTAGTCCGTATACTGAGCGTCCCATTCTGTGCTTTCACTGTCCCACCAGAGTTCGTCTTCGTCGTGCTGACCCTTTTTCTTCCGCTTTTGCAGACGTTTGGGTGTTTCAGCGTCGTCTTCGGGTTCCGTTGGCTCGTAGCTTCTCTTTAAAGATTTTTCTGCGGGTCTTCTGTCGCCACGCAGTGCCGAGATCTTGAAGCGTCTGCCGAATCTTCGCCTTCTCATGTTGCTTTCGGTTTCGCGGCTATCGGAGGGAGAAGATTCCCAGTCCGAGCTAGATGAATAATCCGCGAGTCTCGGTTGATCTATCGTCAAAGTATCGGGAGATGGCTCGCGAGGTTTTATTCGCGATTTTTTTCTTGGTGGTGATACTTCGTCCTCGGAGCTAATACGGGCTCTCTTCTTCGCTCTCAATGGGCGAACTATAGCGGAGCGTATCGGTGGTTCCTCCACTGGATTTCGTGAGAGAGCGTCAGCATTTGTATTTGACCTCCCCGGTTTATGCTTGATTTCATAATCACACCCATCGAGGATTTCCGCCCATCGCCGCAACTGTGAAGTCGGATCGCTCAGTCTCTTTATCCAGGTGAGTGGTTTATTATCCGTGACGAGAGTGAATTTTCTTCCGTAAATATAGGATCGGAATTGTTCTAATGCGTAGATGATCGCGAGCATCTCTTTCTTCGTCGCATCGTAGCGAGTCTGAGTTTCGGAAAGCGTTTTCGATAAATAGGCTATCGGGAGATCCTTGCCTACTTCGCCTTGACTAAGAACGGCACCAAGCGCGTAATCTGACGCATCGGTGGTAATGATGAATGGTTTCGTGTAATGCGGATACTGTAATATTGGCTCTTCGCACAATTTGTCGCGTAATTCCTCGAAAGCCTTTTGTTGCTCCTCCTTCCATTCGAAAGGTACGTTTTTCTTGAGTAGACTCGTCAAGGGCTTCGCGATCAGCGCGAAGTTCTCGATAAATCGGCGATAATAACCGACGAGTCCCAAAAACTGCTTGATATTTTTCACATTTTTGGGGATCGGGAATTTCTTCACGGCGTCGAGCTTCTGCGGATTTGGTTTCACACCGTCGCGTCCAATTATATGACCGAGGTATACAACTTCCGGTCGAAGGAACTCGCACTTGTCAGGTTGTAGTGACAGTCTTGCTTTTGTCAGGCGTTTCGCTAGTCGTCTGAATTTTTTCTTGTGCTCCTCCAACGAATTCGCGTATATTACGATATCGTCGAGGTAAACGAACATCTCATTACCTTGCAATCCGGAGAGTACCTGATCCATGAGCCGTTGAAAGGTGGCTGGAGCGTTTTTTAGACCGAACGGCATGCGATTAAATTCGAAGTGGCCGTGAGGTGTGGAAAACGCTGTCTTTTGTTGATCCGACGGCTCCATTGGGATTTGATGGAATCCTGAGGCAAGGTCGAAAACCGAAAAGTATCGTGCATTGCCCAGTTGGTCCAGGATATCTGTTATGTTCGGTAGCGGGTACGCGTCTTTGACTGTTTTTTCGTTTAATTTCCGAAAATCCACTACTAATCTCCAACGTTTTTTCCCTTTGGAATCCGCCTTTTTCGGAACGATCCAGATCGGTGAGTTGAACGGTGATGTTGAAAGCTGAATGATGTCTTTCTTCAGCATATCGTTCACCTGAGAGTTTATTTCTTCCTTCATGTTTTGTGGAAATCGATACTGCTTCGTGTTGATCGGTAGTTCGTCGGTCGTATAGATCTGATGTTTGACCACGTTTGTCTTGCCGAGATCTTCGTCGGGTAAATGGAAAATTCCCGAATTTTCTTTTACAAGAGACATCACGTGTTCGCGTTCTTCTTGCGTGAGATGATCCAAGCGTAATAATGGGAGTAGCTTCTTCACTCTCTCGCTCGAATCGGACTCGATTCGTGCTATTCGCGCTTGTTCAACGATCGTTAGTTCTTCAGCGTCGACTTCTACGTATTCCTCGAATGGTATTAGCTCGATTCGAGGTACGAAGAGTCCTATTTCTTCGTCTGTGGAATTTATCGCGAATAGATACGCGATACCGCCGTGGTTTTTGACTACTGCATTTCCACAGTAAATTCCTTTTCCGAACGCGATGTTAGCGATGTAGCCTTCTTGCAGATCGTTCGTAATTTCGATTTTCATCAATTTCCGGGTTCGTGCAGGTAGAGTGACCACTTCTGTTTCGATAAACGGTATTATTTGGTACGGTTTCGGAATACATATTCCTCCTTTGCTATAACTGATACTGGCTTTGTGTTTTCTGAAGAAATCACGGCCAATAATTCCGTCTTCGGCTATTCTAAAATCGTTCCTGGCGACTTGGAACTCGCCTGCTAAACCGTTCACATGTAATTCGATTGAACCCAGTGAACGAGTAGTACCTTCCGTTACACCGTTTATTTCATATTTTAATTTGCGATTGAATTCTATTCCGGGTAGGAGGAAACGGCGTTTGATAACCGAAATATCGGAACCGTTATCTATGTAGAATTTTCCCTCGCCTCCCTTCAAGCTTGCACATCCGAGTCGGACGACGCTGTCAGGTCTGTATGACAGCTTCGATATATTAGCTTGATAGATTTCGGCTGTTTCTGCGCTTCCTCGTTGTCGCTCGGCGTCGCGCTTCGCCGAGCCCCCTTGGAGTTTAAATTTTCCGAGTTTGATTTTTGAGAAGTGTACGAAGAGTCCGATGTACGGCCACGGTTAGCCGAGCTATCTCTGCTCTTCTTGGAGGAACGCGAATCTTGTGAGCCTTTGCTGTCTTGAGAGACACTGCGAGATTTACCCGATTTCTGTTTTGTTTTTGATTTGTCGGAGGTTTTCTTATTTCGCGTATTCGGATAGTCTTCGGTATCGCTCGAGTCGGAGGAAGAAAAACGTAGTCTTTTCTCTTTTCGTTTGTTTGCATTGTTATTTTTCTTCGATTCGTCACGTTGGTAACGGCGGGGATGGCGATGTTTATCGTTAGTTTTAGAATCATCTCTCCTTTGACGCGAATCGGAGCGATACCCATCGCGAGAGGAGTCCCGTTTTTTCAGTTGTGTTCTGCGATAGTTTTCCCGCGAGTAGTCGCGAGTTCGATTTTTTGGTTGGTCTTCTGAATCGCTGCTAGAGTGGCGACTCTTTCGACCTGTATCGCGGCTGTGACGTCGGGGGCGCGAATCGTCTCTCTTTCCCCTGCGTTCTAAATCTTCGTAATATCGGCGATTTTGGAGTCTCCAACAGTTGTCGATTACGTGAGTTTCGCTCTTGCAATAGATGCAGAACGGAATTATTTCTTTCGAGTCCGTGTATTGCACCTGTGCGGTTGAGCGGGAGCGCGAACGAGAGTGCGAGCGCGAGTAATACCGGGAGCGCGAGTTGTCGTCTTCGCGGTTTTCCCTGTGACGAAATTCGCCCCTTTCGCGTTTTCGACTGGGGCGATTTGTTGCTTTGACGTTTACTCGATATTCGCGTCCGTCCACAGCAGCCAATTCTTCAAGGATTTTGTGTTTTTTTTTGAGTTTTTAGATCGTATTTAGCGCGATTTTTCCGGACTTTTTCGCGATCTTCATAGATTTCCTGTGCTTCTTGCGCGTAGGCTATCGCTTGTTCAATTGTTTTCGGATTTTTATTCAAAACCGCGTCGCTGATGCATTCGTGCAGCCCCTTTACAAACCTACTGACGGCGTTTTTCGTGTGGCTCTCCTGAAGTGATCTTATTACTTCCCTCGAGCGATCGAGACCCTGAGCAGCGCAACGGTGCAGCCGCTCAGTAATTCGTTTGGCGCGGGCTGCATAATCGTTTAGTGATTCGTCGGTGCCTTGTGCGATGTTTGCTAATTCTACCTGAAGCGCGAGCTCGTCCTTTTTATGGGAATATAGTTTTTCTAGATCGTCTAAAATTTCCTGTACGGAAGTATATATTCTGCGCTTCGGGTGAGTTTGAGCGCGAGCGTCACCCTTTAATTTATTAAATAGCAAGTAGCGAAACTTTACAAAATCGTTAACGTCCAGAGTGGACATCGCGTGGACATAACGTCCAGAGTGGAGAACGTTGGTTCTTGCGGTTGATTGAAATCGCCCGCTCCCCAACTTTCGTTGAAACGAACTCGCGGGTTTTGTTGTGGATTTGGGGTGCTCTGTCGCGGAATTTGCGGTATGTTTTGCATATTTTGTTGTCTATTTGATTGGGGCGTCCACAACGTGTCAAAGTCTTGCAACATCCGGTTTGTTCGATGGTAGTTATTGTACGCCTGATTCATCACGTTTATCAATGGATAACCTCCCTCTAGGAGGTTATCCATTGAGTACGCTCTTTGATTTAATAGGTTGTTACCGTGGGGTCCCGTACGCAAGTGTGCATGGAGATTCAGTCCGTCGTGGGGGTGGTCGTCAAGGAATTGTTCGGGAGTATCCGGGCGTCGAGCCATATTATTTTATGCAATTTTTAAGGCAGAAGATGCTATTCGACTTTATTCGATTTCGGGAACTCCGGTCCCTAGTGGGCTTCGTACGACGTTGACTAATATATATATTTTTAGGAATTCGGAGAAATTTGGAAATTGTAGAATCAAAGAAATTCAAATACTGAAGGTTTCCGAAGGTTACTTATCGATTTGCAATAGTTGAAAAAGATCGAAAAGTCAAAAATTTCGGCAATTATAATTTTCAAATAATTGAAAAATTGAAAAATCAAGAGTTTCGGAAATAATAAATTTTACACAATTAGATCCACCAACAATAAGAATTTTGCGAAAATTGTCAGTTGTAGCTAGCTTAATAATCAAAAAATTCAGAATTACGAAATTTATAATTTTCGGATAATTGAAAAATTTAAAATTGCGAAAAAATGTGAAAATTAGAATTTGTAAACTGAAAAGCTTAAATATTCGAAAAAATTGTACAATTTTACAATACAGAAAATTAAAATTTTTATATTGAAAATTTAAATCATTTGAAAAATTAAATATTTAAATTATTGAAAATTGGTAAATTTAGATATTTGGAAAAGATGAAAATTTTTAATTATTAAAATCAAAAAATTTTGATACTTGAAAAATTTAGAAATTCAAAAAAAAAAATGAATAGTAAAAGTTTAATATTCGAAAGTTGTTAAATTTCAGAATATCGACAAGTTTTAGTATTGTAATTCTCCAACTGTCGAAACTCGTACGATCCGAATATTGGGGATTTTCGCCAATTTAGGCGAGTATATTCTCGAAAATGAAATTTTCGGTTGACGAGATGTTTTTCGTCGAACGATCAATGATCGTATTAAAGTAAGTTGATGGTACTTACGTGAAAATCGGTAGAAGCAGCAAAATCATCAAACTGGATATCAGCATTTTGTCGATTTCCGGTCGATCTGCTTATCGGTTCAGGATGGGCACCGCGCTCTTTCTGCTTTTCCGTGGATGTCGATTATTTTCTTCGATTTTCTTTTTGATGTTGCTTCTTCTTAAACGTCGCGCACTCACTTTTGCACACGTTACACTGGAAACTCGAGGAAGGAATCCCACTTCTGACACCAAAAAATTCTCTGTTACGTCTCAGAGGTTTACTAGCAAGCGCGTCGACTTGTACACGATAGTCGCAGCGGTCGCGCGCGCGTTTAACTTGATAACGCAATTCAGGAATATTAAAGATTTAAGGGGTTCGGTTCCTCGAATAAGATCGAAAGATCCCGTTTCGAGAGTAACAACTTTTATTTCGTTCAAACGAAGCTACGATTGATACAATTATAATTCGCGAGAGTATATGTGTGTGAATGAATGACTCTAAATTATAATCTAACTTAATCGCGGAGGAAGGTGTCCGCTCTAGGATGAGTCCGACCGATCGGTTTGAAGATTGAAGTAAGACTGACTTTGTGAATGAAGAAAACTGGCCGTTGCGAGGCGGCCGAAAATGCTGACAGTGCGCGACACGCGCTGTCGCTAAGCAAGAGGTAAATCCAGCATGAGGGAAACCTCGAAATGCTGATTTGAATATAAGACGGAATAGTGAGTGTTCCGAGAAAGAGAATAGAAATATGCAATTCTCAGGTAAAATCGCGAGCGCTCGCGAATTGTCGCGAGCGGATACGTATTGGCGAAATTTGATATTAATTTTCCGGTCGGATGGTTTAGCGTCTGGACTACTTCCTTTGCGAGTAAAATAGAAATAAATCATTTAATTTTAAATAAAGATATGAGAATCTGAAATACATGTATATTAAGGGTCAGGACGTAACAAGCATGTAAAGCTAAAAACAGGGTAAAAGATAGATGATAAAATTATCTACCACACGAGCTAGATGCGGACAGAGGTCTCAATCCTCCTCGACACACGCACTACCCTCGGTGAAACAGCGAACTCCGCTGCCGACGTCGGTACAATCGACTACTGCATCGACTCAAGGAGTATAGATCTAAGCTTTTACCCTGCGGCCCGACCATTAAAGTTTACCTAACTGAAGGTCAAAACGGGGCTCCAACGTAAAAAGGGGAACCTACATTACCTTATGTATGGAAATTAACCCCGACTACCGAAATAGTTTCAGTATTTCGACACCGAACAGCATTGCATAATATTTCTGAATAAACGAGTCACGCGATTGAGAGTCAGAACATCCCCCACATCATCCAACCACACATCATTATAATGACATAATTTTCTTTAAGCACGATCCTAAAAGAAATACGGTTTCATACTCCCACACGCTTTCTAATTTAACGCTAATTTAATGAATATGACCATTTTAAAAATCTTCGCAATCAAATTATAAATTACGGTATCAAATGGATCAAAGATGGTAAAATTGTCCAGAATTACAGGAAGAATAATCGATACAAGTTATTGGCAAACGCTATTAATGCCATGAAAATATTAATAAATTCAAAACAACAAAATTATTTTTGAACTTAGAAGTGCTATTCGATACTAGTTAAGAGTAAAATATCATTTATGACGAGAAATCAAATACGATCATACAAAGGCTGATTAGTCAAATCACGCAAAGCCACGAAAAATAGTCGAGACGAATAAACGTCTGTGATTTCGTGAAATACGTGCAGTCACCATAATGTTTGATAACACAATATGTAACGGTGAAGGAAAGGGCAAAGATGGTCAAAATTTGAGAAATAACAAACGAATGAAACAGAAAATTTACATTACTAAAGCTAAACAATTCAAGGAAGAGAGTTGTAAATCATTTCCGAACCGCCGAACCGAGTTGCGGTAGCGCGGGATGCAACACAAGTATGCCTCGACGATGAGTCACGAAGGTAAGGCGGCTCAACCACCGAGCGCGAAGACGCAATTCCCTCGAGAAAAGTCACATACCGCGCGCAGAAGAAATGCCTCCCTACGATCGGGAGAATGAAATAATGATATTTTAATGTAACTATTATCCTTCCGATAATGTTCACCGTATAAGTTGGTATTAGGAGTAAAAATGTACTCCTGGAATTTCGTTTTCTCGGCTCATGGTGCACAAATTTATAAATCAGTCAATATATCAAATTAATCAGGAATAATTCCTTATTCTTATGTCGCAACTATTTTTTCCAAAATTTATGGGAAAAGTCGTAACGTGAGCAACTACAAAGTACATGTAGCAGGAAAACGTACGTCGCATACAGTTGACTCGGTTCCCCCCCCCATTTATAGTATAAAAATAAACATCGCAGGTTATATCAAAATGTTCAGGAACATTACACCTTTAACATGGAATTGTTAATTTATCGATATTATTTAACATTCGACCAGAATTCACTTTCAAAGACAGAAAATAAGTCGGAATCGGCAAACTGTAAGGATAATAAAAGGGGCCCGGGCAAGGAACGAGTTGCGTAAGCTAAGCTGCATAGCGTCAAGGTTAGTTCACGACGATAGGGGAAGGTCTAGCAGGTACACCGAAAGAGGGGAGTCATACAGCTCGCCCGGGCAACGGAACAGTAGTTCCGGAATGACCATATAAGGGAATAAGACGATCGTACGACGTTGTTACCGGGCACGCGCAATAGTTACTGCACGCCTCTTAGGGGGGCAACGCCCAAAGATATCGGGCTGGTTATGCTACCGATACCTCGGATATTTAGGAAAATGCTGATACTTTATAATGAAATAATTTGTACAAGAGCCGAGAAATATTTTTACCCTTCAGGTATATAATAATTTGACACCCAAACGATGACAATGCTACGAAATTATTAGTAATAAAATATAAATATCTCTCGACTCTTACCACCGTCCTCGGAATACGAAGACATACCGGAGAATTTTACAAACAGCAACTATCAGTTGATTTTCTCTCTCTCCTATGTTAAACATATCAAATCTTAATTATTTTTAGTAATTTGTTTACGAATTATTAATATTAAAATTACAAATAACTCAGGCAAATAATTAAACATAAGAAAGGAAAGGGAATTCAATAGAAACGGGATAAATTTACAATTATCTCGCAATACGAATATTCCAGAAATCCTGGAATCTCGAGCAAGCCGAGAGAAGAATAGCGAAGGGGCAACGTTACTCATCAGGGGAGCAGAATGCCCGGGATACATGAGGGAGGGTTCTTCCCCCTCTGATTACCA
This sequence comes from Cryptus viduatorius, assembly GCA_964006125.1. NCBI lineage: Eukaryota > Metazoa > Arthropoda > Insecta > Hymenoptera > Ichneumonidae > Cryptus > Cryptus viduatorius. Next base: position 21,763,222 of record OZ023223.1, read on the forward strand.
TTTTTCTAGTATATAAGAGCCCGCGAAAAGAGGGCACGAGAATACCAGGACAGAGTAACTACAGTCAGGATTAGAGATCAGGAGTAGAGTTAGGAAGTCAACGGAAGCGCGCAACCGGCGCATCCGATCGGTAGGTTGGTGCTCCGGCTGGGCGGCGAGAAGGATAGAGTCAGAGACCGCGCATTCTGTTTACCACCATTAGAAAGAGAGATCACGGGAATTTTTCGGACAACGAATAGAATTCTACCGCTCTCCTATTGGAGAAGTTTGTTTATAATATTTTCCATCTCCAAAAATTGTACTCATTTTCACTGTGACCAGAGTTTTCTTGGTCCAGTCCAGTTCACCAAATTGTCACTCTCAATTCATCCGTTGTAACGAAGTCAGCTTCGCTTCACCGTCAAAATCCTCTCTTACTTTATTGTTGAAAGAGATTTCTGTACGAATAACGGTCTTGGAATCAATTGTACTTCCCAAACCTCGCATTCTCTTGCATTCTTTTTGAATCTGCCTGAGATATTTTCCTTTGAATAAAATTTGAATATTACGAGAATCCCGCGTACAAAGTCGTGTTTCACCGATTTCATCGCAACAATCAACACCTCAACGAACAACGTAAGTACAATTTAATTCAACTTCTTCAATATTTCTATAATTAGAAGTGTGTATAATATCCTGTGTCACTCTACCTCCCCGATAATTCGCCTAGCCGTCGCCAGACATCATCTACATTACTCACAGAACATCATTCAGGTTACCAGATCATTTGTACCGCGTTGAAATATTTCGACATAATTAAAATCACCTATGATCCGCATTCTATTTACGCGACAGATAAGATATTCCGTAATACCTCTCAGACAAGTCAACGAATAGCATTCGAAGCCCTATCCTTAGTAAATTTCCTCACGGTTAGACTAGAAAATGGGCAGTTGCGCCGATAATTGATGCCAGGAGTGGTAGAGGAGGCCAGCGCGTACTCAATCGTACTCGACGGAACCACGCGTTAAAAATTAGGGTGAAAAGAGAAACATCCACATTTTTGACGTAACAGATCGTTTGTAAACTACGTTATGCAAAAAAGACCAAACGTCGGACGCGTCGTCTGTATAGCGCATAACGCTAAAGGCTTTGATGCGCAGTTCATATTGCGTTATACCGTCGAGGAAAAACGGGTCGTCCCTCAATTAATTACTAACGGGAGTAATATTATGGAGATAAAAGTCGAGAAAGTAAAGTTTCTCGATAGTTTAAACTATTTTCATATGGCCCTTAGTAAACTCCCAAAAGCCTTTGGCTTAGGAGAAAATGTTTTTAAGGGGACGTTCCCTCATCTTTTCAATCGGCTGGCAAATCAGTTTTATATAGGGCCGCTACCACCTCTCGCTGCTTACTCTCCCGACACAATGACGCCATCCAATAGAGAGGCGCTAATTAAATGGCATTCTGAAACGGTAGAATCGGGCTACGTCTTCGATTTTCAAAAGGGGATTGTAGCATACTGTAAAACAGATGTAGCAATACTCAGGGCGGCGTGTGCGGCATTTCGTAGGATTTTTCAGACACGCGGTAACGTATGCCCATTCACCGAGGCGGTAACTATAGCCTCGGCCTGTAACAAAGTTTTCCGGCGAAACTTTTTGCAGGAAGGTAAAATCTCGGTATTACCGCGAAACGGTTACCGCCGAAGTGATAGACAGTCGGACGTGGCTATCGAGTGGCTATTGTGGTGCGAGTTGCAATACGGTCGTGAAATCGCACACGCGGGTCGTGGTCGCGAACATAAATTAATCGACGGAACGCGCGTCGATGGCTATTTTAAAACAGATGACGGTTCCGAGCACGTCCTTTAATTTCACGGGTGTTTTTATCACGGTTGCGACAAATGCTACACAGACCCGCGCAAGCGTAACGACGACTGGAATGGCAGCACTCTAAACGATCGTCTCCAGAGAACTCTAAATATTTCCACTCGCATTAACTCTCTCGGCTATACGCTGCACGAGATTTGGGAGTGTGAATATAGGAGGCTGAAGACTGATAATCCTGCGATCGCCGCGCATGTTAACGATCACGCGATATTAGCTAACCTGCCGCTAAATCCACGCGACGCGTTTTTCGGAGACCGTACGGGAAACTGGCCGTACTTGCAAATGTACGGGTATAACGAGAAAATACGATACATCGATGTATGCTCGTTATACCCGTACCCCCTTCTGAAAATCTTGAAATTTTTTGAAAAATACGAAAAAAAAATTTTATTACAAAATAATCATACCGATGAAAACAAAAAACACAAATTTAATCCGCAAACTTACGAAGCGTCCGCTCGAGTAGAGATATACTTATATCCGACGCTAGAACCGGTATTGACGCCATGATTGTTGACTCAATGTTTTTTTTCAGATTATCGTTTCCTATGTGTTTGAAAGGACATCCGAGATTGTCACCGAGTCAAAGACAACCCATAATAATTTTGATGCGAGGAAGACAAAATCGTCGTTAGCAACGAATTTCGGCGAGACACTTCTTTGTTTCAGAGGTCTTCGTTTCCTTGTCGTTTTGGCGTTTTCCACACATATCCTGGGATTAAAGAATACGATTGTTTCATAATTATGTAAAAACATCGTCGTCAACGGCAGTGTGATGTTTTTCCGGTGATTAGTGGATAACTTGTCGCTTGAATGTTTTCTGCCATGCGTTGTCCCATCTAGATTAAAAAAAAACAGTATTTAGATCACAAAACGAGATATTGAATAAATACGAAATAGGTACGAAAGGTATAACATATTACATTAAAATTATAATTGCAGATTGTGCGCGAGTCGCTCACGGAAAAGGATCCCTTCTTGAGCGGGATATGCAATTTCTTGCCGTCCTTCATTGTTGATGTCGTCAATATTGTTGGCATTGATCTCCATAAACTGCCTCCCCTCTCTCTCGTAGATCTTAGCTAAGTCATCTGGATGATTCATGCCTATATTATGCAGAACGTACGCCGCGATTATCGTTGGAGCATTGAGGTCAGTCCTGTTCATATCGAGATATTTCAATCTTCGAAATCGTCCAAAAAGCAGGGCGAATGATCGTTCGATAACCTGTCTTGTACGGGCATGTGCCACATTGAATGCGGTTTGCCACCTCGCCAAGTTGCCCCGATCGATGTAGGGTGCCATTTGTACACAGGGTATGCTTTGTCGCCGATAATAAACTGCTCGTCGCTAAAATATTTGTTCGGCGGTTCCATAAATTTTTTGTAGATATCAGAGTTTCGAAAAATCCGTACATCCGAAACAGAGCTCGCATAACCCGTGAAATAGTCTATGAAATGTAACGAGGAATCGCAAATACACTGTAAAGTTATGCCGTAAAAAAATTTGCGATTCACATACGATTCCGGATTTTCGGAGGGAGCTTTGATCGGCACATACGTTCCGTCAATAGCACCTATGACACCCCTTATGTTTGCCATTCGGAAGAATTTACGCTTATTACGCACCGCCCGAGGGCCGGTAGGCCAAACTATAAGTCACTGTGCAATTTCGTTTAACGCTTGAATGACTCTAATAAAGCACGCGAATAAGGTCGATATCCCCATATCGAAACGATTGCCGACTAACCTGGTATGAATAAACAGGAAACATTAGTTATGTCAATACATTATTGGTATTATAGTTTAGAGATATACTCGTACATAAACTACCTGTAGCTGTCAGGTGTCGCTAACAACCATAATATCGCCAGTAATTGTTTTTGGGGGTCAACCATTAGCCGTCCATTTACCCGTTGACTTTGTAATTTTGATGCCAAGACCCTGTTAAGCCATTCGAATGCTTCACGATGCATCCGGAAGTGTCTTTAAAATTCTATAGACGTGCTGTTGGCAATAGTGCGCTCCACAAACATTCTAAGGCGATTTGGTCGGTTCCTGATATTTCCTATGCGTCTACGTAACCTATCTACGAGGAGCTGAATGAGGTCATCGTCATCGTCGTCATTATCAGAATCGTGTACGTTGAATATAGTTTGCCAAAGTGCAACTACATTAAGCATGGATCTGATAACAAAATCCATTGTGTCCTGAAAGCATATGGTAATTATTATTTTAATTTTATTATTCGAAATTATTTTTCTTTCTTTTTAACTACCCAGCAAGAAAAGTGACGACAATGTAGAGCCGCCGTGGCATCAAGAAAGTGCACGGTGTACCGCCACATTTAATAAATGTGTACCCAAATGCGACTGCTTCCGTAACGGCACGCAGTAACGTGATTCCAATGTGGCATTACCCCGACGTCCCGATGTTCCCCGCAACTGTGTGCCGTTATGGAAGCAGTCTCTTTCGGTTGCTCATTTTTCAAATGGGACGGTACACCGTGCATTCTCTGATACCACGATATTCTGACTGGGTTTCGGTATGGAAACATCAACACTTGGGACGCTTTGATGGAGCAACAATAATGTATCCCATCCAGGGTACCGCATATTTTTGTTGTCACTCTTTCTGACTGCAGTCGTGTGACGAGGATGCAAACAACATGATTCACAATAAATATTGTATTACTCTTTTTGTCATTTCTTCCATTTGCAAAAAAAAAAGGAAATTGAACTAAGAAAACGAACATTACAACGTTTCTCAATATAATAATAACAATAATAATAGCAACAAGAACTTATTCAATTTAAAGATATTATTTGACTTGATTTTCATTGTAAAGAATTAGTCTTTTAAACACGAATTAATTCTCTCGAATCAAAATCAAGTCAGCGTCAATCAAGCGCAGCGCAGAATCTCCGTCAATTACCATTTATGTATAGACACAACACAGCAGCACGTACCTCTTGTAAATGTAATAAAAATTAACGGACACGATCTTTTTAACACCACAAACACGACAGTTTTATTCAATTTATTAGATCATTACGTTATGATAAATATTATTGTCAGAATACGCTTCACGAAATGGCAGCCATTTTTTCTTTACTATAAGAATAAGAAGGCATTAAAATATACTATCAGTTTGAAACATATATACTCCTACTACCAGTCTTACATTATTTGACTGAATTGTATTAACAACCGGCCGTTCGGAATGCCAACTAGTTCTATGGCTCGTTGAGTAACTTGCCCAATGGAACAACTCGCCATTCGGACCGTACCCCTGGTACTCATAGAATAACGCCGAACAAGTCGGACCTAGCGCAGCATCCCTGTCTTTGTAATCGCTACCTCTCGCGACCGTTTAACCGCGTATAAAAATGTTCGCTTCCCCGGATTCTCCTAAAATCTTGTGGATCATGATTGATTCAAATCTTTCATTGTTATCGTCCCGTTCCGGCAGCCGAATCATCGCGCATCATAATAAACCCACCATTAAGATGGGAATATCCCCGAATCTTTATCTGAACTGTGGTCGATACCATCGTTACGTATAAAATGACACTTCCGTTAGATCAGCCAACGGTAGTAGTAATTCTACTGAGTTTTAATCTGGCTGTACTATTGGTATTGTTCATTCTTTTCTGTGTGTGTTGTCATCGCATTTTCGTTCGGGAATCACGAGTTAGTACCACTCTCCCACTAAGAGAAAATGGCACCTATTGTTCTTATTGCCATCGGTTCCATCATATAGTAATTTGATAAACTTTCGCGAATGTACTATAGCCTCTTCCGAAACAATTTTTCGCGAGGTTAGGCTCGAAACGAGGCACCCGCGAATCGTAACCCGTTTCGATAACGCGTAAATTGATTAAGTTCATTGACCGAGATGAGGCCTGGCTCCTTACGTAAAAACACGATTCGCGACGTAACAATGCATAGTGCAGAAAAAGATTGATTAAAAAAGAAAAGACACGAAGGACAAATTAATTGGAAAAGAAAAACGTCATGAAGAATTTGTAATGAAAAATTGTATACTTCATTCTAGAAAAGTATTTAGATGTATAGGCACCGTTGTTCATCCCGGATTACTTGGAGAAGTTGAACAATCGTGGCATCGTGGAGGCTCGGTGCGACGAAGCCTCCATCTTTTCTCGCTCCGAAGGCATGACTATATGCGGGACTTCCATGCATCCATGCGCCCATGTTGACGTTTTCTATATTGTAACGTGGCAAAAATCGAGCCCGTTATTTCCAACTCGCCCCAACACTCACGAGGCGATTCCTTAGGGCCAAATGGTAAAATTATAATTATTTTTAATTATTTTCATAAAATTATTGCATGTACGCGCGCGCCTCGGGTGAGAGAGCGAACCGCAACCGAACAGCGAGGGAGACGAAACATCGATTTCCGTCGAAAATCTTCGGCATCGCTACCGTCGACGAGTAAACCGAAGCAGAGATTCTCTTGCCTCGCGGAAAAGTCATCTGCGAAGAGCCTCTACCCCCGAAGCCTATCGTTGTTTAGACGATAAGAACGTTGAGGGAAAAGAACACCGCTTTTTCCGCGTCGCCGCCTTTTAAATCACAGCTCTCGAATTATTGCGAGCGGAAGAAGAATGAAGAAAGAAAATCGCCGCATGGGTGCTCGAACGCGGGGTTTGAGTACCGCGGAGACAATGTCTTCTGTCGCGCGCTCGCGCGACTATCAGCGCTACGACGTTGCGAGAGAGCGTGCGAAATATTTAAATTCCGAAAAGGGCCGAGCTTTCGCAGATTTCGGAATTCGTCGCGCTTAGGTAGGAGGTAGGGGTGTCGCTAACGAGAGCGTGAGAGACACGTTACTGGGGGCACTCTCGTTGAGTTTTCGAGCGAGCTGGATCGTCATTCAATATTTCGGATACCGTACGGAGGAGAATTTCGCGAGCCGAACAACTGGATCGCTCACGGCTAGAAATCGAGAGACATCGGTGAGCTCTTTCGTCCGAGGGACTAATATAAGATCGGTAGTTCGCGGATTTTGTTTGTTTTATTGTTCCGGGTTATTTATTTTCCGCGTTTGGGTTAGCGGCGTGGAAATAAAATTTATATTTTGTTGCGTACTCCCGGTTCGACGGTTTTCGAGAAAGCGTGGCCGTTTCCTCGAGGTTGGCGAAAATCGGTTAACCGTAGGTGCGGAGCCGCGAGACGTGCTCGTTTTTCAGTCTATCGGTTGTAATTGAGAGTCGCGATAATATTTTCAAAATTTATAATTTTCCGAATTATTTCCGTGGACGTGCCTTGGGGATAAATCCCAGGGGAAATCGCCTTTTCGTTACCGTCGTGCGCGCGGGGACATCGTGTGCGCCAGAGTGTGTGTGCGAGTGGATCGGGAAAAAATCGAATTAATTTAATATTATATTTATTTTCGCGCGAGATTTTTGTTTTTCTAACGATCGGTTTTCTGGAATATTCGTTTCTTTTCCTTTGTTTTCCCCGAGAAATCAAATTGTCATCGTGTGGGAGAGAAAGAGTGAAACGCGAGAACGAGAGCCTTCGCGCGACGCGGTAATTTGTTTGTGTGAGTGGGCGAGTGCGTGGGAGCGACAGTGAGATCCCGAGCGCTTGGAAATTTTTGAGAAAAATTATTGTTAAAAAATTTCATTGGTTCACGGGACGAGAGGTTTTCTCCGAGTTCTTCGGTTTTCCCTCTCTTAGCTGAGAAATAATTATTTCAAATAAAAGGAAAATTGTTTGGTTCCTATAATTATCGTGTTCGACAGAATTTATTTTATTTTGTGTGTCCGAATACCGACGTTCAGTTTACCCAGCCCCTCTCCGGTTCTCGAAAAGCTGCTGCTAGCCGTTAGCTAATCGACCTCGTCGAATTTTCTCTGGCATGTTACGCGCCTGGCGCCCATCCCGCGAGGGAAAATAAAAAGGAGAAAATTTTCGTGATGTTTTGTGGCTCGAGGTTGAGGGTTCCCGTGTAAGTAAATTCGGTGTAGAGAATACAATATGGTTGTGGTTTTGTCGTGCGAATTGTGCGTGTCTGTTTTCGTCAACTATGTTGTACGCGCCCCTATGGCGCGTAAATTCCCTAAACTAAACGCCTCTTGCGAATCTGAAAAATGAAAAAAAAATAGATCAAGAGACGCGGTAGCGTCTCGACGCCAAGTGGTTTAAAAAGTAAAAAGTCCGCGCGGTGAGTCCGCGCGCGTCGAGCGCTACCGTGTACTTATACGCTAATATCGTGCCCCCTAAAGTTTGACATTTTTTTTCTCTGAAACGAGACATCGGATCTGAATTCCAAAGACACTTTCATCATATAATTCAAATACAAGCTTTAAAATGCGCCTGGAATCAGCCCGATCGGTGCTCGAAATGATGAGATATCGCGATGTCGCCCAAAAAATCCTCACTTTCACGATAAAATATTTCTTCAGAGATTTTTTCGTCTGTCCGTTGTTTGTCCGATGTCCCATCATGCCTGTGTGTTGCGTCTGTGTGTCCATGCGTGCGCCCTGCATATACAATGGTATATGCGGAACGAACGGTTAGCTGTTACCGATTCCAAGTGTCAGTTCGTGAACACAGCAACTTGTGATATCCGTATCCGCGATCCGTGAATAGTGCACTCGCATTCAGTCATCGAAATAGAGGTTAAATACTAAGAGGTTATTTATAATTTTACTATCGCGAAAGGTACTAATAAAAAAAATCTCTCGTGGTAAAAAAAAGGGATACCTGTGTGAAAAAATTATCTTAACTAATTGCAGGCGAGTGGTAATTTCAATTAATAAATATTATGCGTGTGATTCAAAAAAAAATCTTTAAAAATAAATAATTCAAATTAATAATAATAAAATAAATGAAAAAAAAAGAATAAAATAAATAGTAAAAACATTTTTCTACAAAAATGTAAAAAAAAGACGCCAAGTGGTTTAAACAATGTTTGCGAAAAAAAATTCAAAAAATAAAAATCATAGAAGCCAAGTAAAAATAAAAATAAAAAAACTTGGCGAGTCCTTAGACCACAAATAAATGTAGTAGGAATGAAAGAAAGGACGAGCAAAGTTTTTTTATTTTTATTTTTACTTGGCTTCTATGATTTTTATTTTTTGAATTTTTTTTCGCAAACATTGTTTAAACCACTTGGCGTCTTTTTTTTACATTTTTGTAGAAAAATGTTTTTACTATTTATTTTATTCTTTTTTTTCATTTATTTTATTATTATTAATTTGAATTATTTATTTTTAAAGATTTTTTTTTGAATCACACGCATAATATTTATTAATTGAAATTACCACTCGCCTACAATTAGTTAAGATAATTTTTTCACACAGGTATCCCTTTTTTTTACCACGAGAGATTTTTTTTATTAGTACCTTTCGCGATAGTAAAATTATAAATAACCTCTTAGTATTTAACCTCTATTTCGATGACTGAATGCGAGTGCACTATTCGCGGATCGCGGATACGGATATCACAAGTTGCTGTGTTCAAAATAAAAATAAAAAAACTTGGCGAGTCCTTAGACCACAAATAAATGTAGTAGGAATGAAAGAAAGGACGAGCAAAGTTTTTTTATTTTTATTTTTACTTGGCTTCTATGATTTTTATTTTTTGAATTTTTTTTCGCAAACATTGTTTAAACCACTTGGCGTCTTTTTTTTACATTTTTGTAGAAAAATGTTTTTACTATTTTTAAAAAACACGAAAAACTGTAAATATTAATTTTAACCTTAAAATTAAGTCACACACCTTTTACCTTTCCACTTACCTGAAAATTCATCCCTCGATGGCTGCGTCGTCCCTCGTTGTCGCTGCGCCGTCCCTCGTCGTCACTGCATCGTCCCTCGTCGTCGCCCCGTCGTTGATTCCACCGTGGAAGTCCTCGAACCTGAAACAGAAAAAAAGAAAACATATTAGAGAATATTCACATTCATAAAACTTACCGGAGTAACACTTACCTGCCGTCGAGGTCTCTCGTCGACTCGTCGTCGCAGTAATCCCTCGTTGACTCGTCGTCGCAGTCGATATCCCTCGTCGAAGTCCTCCGGAATCTGAAACAAACAAAAACACACAAATTAATTAATGAACACATTTTATCATATTTTGGCACACATCAACATACTAAATACTTACCTGTCGAAGCCCACCGCTGTCCCTCGAAGTCGATGATTCTCATCACCCGTTTGGCCCTTCCGGCATCTGAAACATAAAAAAACAGATTAATTAATTTACAAAAAAATCAAAATACTCACCTGAATAGATGGTTCCTCTCGAAGCGGCGAAAAATCCATAAAAAATCTCTCGACAAAACGCGATGTCGCGAGGATAACCTAAAAACGTCACTCGCGCGGAAAAACTTCAATTATTACGACGCATCAAAAACACGGCGCGTCGTAATTCCACAAACAAAAATCACAAAAAAAAACGCGCACTCGAAAAAATTACTTGCGCACCCACCCACGCACTTGCAAAAAAAATTAAAAATAAAAACACTTCGCGAGATTCGCGAAACACCGCGAACCGCCGACGCGACGGTAACAGACCGACGGATCGCGCAAATTCCCATACGTTCGCGGAACATCGCAAAACTTCGCGAAGCGACACAAGGCGACGTATCCCCACCGCCAGACCAGCGCGTGCGCGAACGTTCGCGAACGCGCCGAGCCGGGTATATAAGGAGCCGCTCCTCGCAATCCGAAATCAGTCTCTCGAGCTGCAAAGTTCGAGCAACTACTCCTCCGAGCTGAAAAAGCTTCTCTCTTCGCAAAGACTGCAAAGACTCTCTCCTCACAGACTGCAAAGTCTTTCTCCTCAAAAAGACTGCAAAGTCTTTTCTCCACGGAAGACTGCAAAGTCTCTCCATTTTTTCTTAATTGCTGCGAAGCAATTACTTCTTTGCTGCGAAGTAAAGAATTTTTCGCAAACCTTCACTCTCACTCTCCTTTTCTTTTTCTTTCCTTTTCTCATTTCCAATAAAAGGAAAATCCACCGCAAAACACTGTATGTTTCGGAAACCTCGCAATCCTTCATACAAAAAGCGGTTACTATGCCGCGCGGCCAATCGGTCAGAAATCACCGATCCTCGGCTTCGGAGGGAGCAAAAGGTTGCTCCGGGATTCGAACTTCCGAACAGCTGGAAGTTAATACCAGTCGACCTCCTCGAAACTCCCGTCTTTCGCGACCCACAACTTCCTGACCTGTGCCCACCCCCAAAACATCCTCCCCCATCAAAATCTCCTCCGCCCTTAATTCCTCATCCCCCCCGCGCAATCTCCCCTCTCCCAACTACTCCTACACCCCTGATCTCTCCTCCACCCTCAAAACGAATCCCTCTCAGGGAAATTACCCAAATCTCCCCTCCTTCTCCCGAAAAAAAACCTCCCTCTAATGACGAGGAGTTAGAGGAGCTTTTTAATTCTCTTGCAGCCGCCATCGAGGGACCACCACCACCACCACCACCGGAGTACATTCCGACGAGGATTGTGACGCGACCGAGACTGCCAACTACCGGCACCCGACGAAATATCATAGGGAGCCCGCCGAAGAAAAACCCTAGGATAGGGTAAACAGGGCACTTCTACCGCCCTCCCAGACGGCCCTTTTCAGAGCCAACAAGACGCCAAGAATAACTCTTTTTTCGCAAACAAATTATTACCAGCGCTTAATCAGCGCATGCGCCATCTTGCGCACTCCCCCTCTTTGTTATTCAGCAGCCAACGATAACAACTACAGGACGCCTTTCTCGTTCAAATTGTTCCGCGTCGATTTGTTGAGGTCTCTCTTCGTTTAGTCGGTCTATCGCGGCTTGATGTTTTTTTTGCGCTTGCAGTTGTTCCATTTCCACTTGCTGACGTCTCTGTGCATCCAATCGATCTTGCCCTACTTCACGAAGCCTCTGTGCTTGTAATTGCTCCACTTGGACTTGTTGGCGTTTTACTGCGTTTTGCTGTTCTTCCTCAGCTTGTTATTTTCTGTGTACTGATTTTGCGGAAACAGTGAATCCGTCGTACCTCGCAAATCTTGTAGGGGACTATTTGTCAGAAATGATTGCGACATCGGATATATCTGTGAAACAGTATTTGTTTGATTCGTTAAAGAATCATTAATTAATTCAAACAGGTTCCTCTATCAAAATTTTAATACGAACCGATGCTGTCTGAGGTACCGGAAGCGAGCAACTCATTTCATTGTACTCCAAATCGTCTCTGACAATGCCAAGCGCTGACTTCAATGCCGCCAGGTTATCAGACATCGTCATTTTCGGCTTTTGTTGTTGGTATTGTTGCCGCTACATTCTTCCGATACAGTCTTCCGATGACGATGATAATTGAGAATAGTCATTATACTTTATCTAAGGTACTTTGGTTCTTTGCGGCCGTTGGGACAGTTTGTTGACTAAATTTTAAAGCAAAATAGTATTGCCAAGGGTTGTACCAAATGTATATAAAATAAAACAATACAAATAATAAAATTTAGGAACATAATCTTCAAAAAGTTAAAATATAAAAAACAGGTGGATTAAAATCGGACACCAACGAGTTTAATTAATAAAATCAAAACTATTTCAAAACCGAAAAATGTTTTTAAAAAATCATGTTTGAGAAAAAAAATAAACGTGGAGTCAATAATTTCCGTGAATACTGATAATATAGCCGAATCATTCCATTAAAAGATTTTTTTATCCGTTATTTTCTGTGATAAAATACGATGTGCAGAAAATACACAAATGCAAATAATACAATTTGGTAATATATATTGTGACGAGGCGTTGTAACGCTCTCGCAGGCACGCTAGCCGTTAGGAACGCGCGAGAGTCATAGGATAACGCGAATACCGAGTCGTCCCCCGACGATATCCGAGGAGAGAAAAATCTAGAGGATTCGAGAGACTTCCGGCGTACATATTGTACGTTACAGGTGTCCAGCTACGCGGAGAGGGCCAGTGGGAGACACGAGAGGGGAACCACGAGAGGAGAGACGTCGCGAACATTCCATCAATCGGGCGATGTTCGGCGACAAAGGGCTCTTTCCCCCTTCCACCGATTACCGAGACGCGTAACTGAGCACGAGCGAGAGGCACTCTCGCGCGACGCGTGGATCGAAGCAGATCGATTAGCATAACGAGCGATAGAAATTCAAGTAGTTAGAAGTTAGTGTAAAAAGAATAGTCCGCGACAGTTATTTTACGCCGGCGAGCCACGGGAGTGTGAGAAATCATGGTTCACCCTGTCATCGGCTGAGGGATTAATTACTGTGCAGATTAACCGCCGTGACGACGGCCGAGGAATTGTCGGAAGGAATAGAGAATATCGGCTCGTAGCTCGAGGAAAGACACGAGGACAACCCGTGTAGGATTACGGACAGGGAAAATCAAGGTAGGTGCACGCAGTGCAGACCATCTTCGGTTCTTTATTGTGCCGTCCACGTGTTGCCGTGGCTTTCTCGCTCGTGCCCGGTGTTTCCGAGGAGATTCCCGGGTGATTTCCGCTCGCAGCGGCGAGAGACGAATTTATTCTGTTGCACGAAAGAGTTCTATTGAATTTCGCGAGTCAATTCGAAGAGTCACACAGTAGTCGATTGTATTAAAGAATTTCTGTTGATGAATAAACTGATTGTTATTGTGATTTTTTATAATTGAAAGCTTGAAGCGATTTATTGTTCTGAACTGCACCCCTCCTGCTAGCCGTAAGTAATAGTCGAAGTAAGATTGCGGAAGTAAGCCCTCGCACATCGGGGTAGATTCGGTGTGCTGGCGCCCAACACGCGAGTAGGGGAAGAAAGTGCAAGAAAACGGGGCGTCATGATATTTTGGGCGGGGTAGCCGGTTGTCGTCGTCCGAAAGCGACAAAAAGCCCGTCACAATATATATTGTGACGAGGCGTTGATACGCGCTCGCAGCAACGTGTTCGAGCTTTGGAAAAATCTAGAAAATAATGTTTCATCTGGATCGCCGCTCGAGTTGAATTGGTCGTACCTTAGCGTTAAAAGAAAATATTACTGCTGTAAGCGTGATTTACAGAGTGATTGGAGTCCACGGGAGCCACGAGAGAGAGAGAGAGAGAGAGAGAGACGAATGAGGGAACGACAATCGTCACACGGAGACGATAGACGAATCGCTGATACGAGCGATATTCGGCCGAGTCCCCACCCTTCGGACAGCCCCGTGAAGAGAGAATTTGGAGACGATGAGTGAGGATCGTAACGAAGAATCGAGAGAGTTACCTGGAGACCGCCGAGTGAAATAGACGTGCGAATATGTCTCACGGTTGCTAGAGTAACACAGAGATAGGGCAGTCAAGTACTTGAGAGTAGCCGGTTAGGGTCTTAGGGTGGTATTCGATGGAGAATCCTCGAGGACGCCGTGCAACTCCTGGGGCGAGGAAGAGCCGAAGGAACGACGAGTCATCGAATCAAATATTGGACCGAGTGACTCTCGATAGTATGGGCTATGATTTGTATGATTTGTATGAGGATAATAATGCATGATTGTATGATCAAGAGACGCGGTCGCGTCTCGAGACAAGTACATTTACGTTCTACTTTACCGACGACGCTCGATAGACGCGACAAGACTCCTATACGCGAAACATCGCTGTTTTCGGCCTCTCGAAAAACATTTTTATTTTTTTATTAATACACGAACGTTTTACGTAATAAATGTTTGAACATTAGTTTTTTATTTATTTTTATCTATCAAATCCGATTTATTTCAAGCCTGTAGGATACCGGCGTATAAGAAATATCGGTTTGATTTTTTTTGAGCGACCCGAAATACGAATTCAGTGGTCGTCTCCACCGCACACAACATGGCGGCACCCATCACCGTAGTGTTCTCCGCCATATTGCTTTATACAGGTATAAATAGGTATATAGGTATATATAGGTATAGGTAGGGTTTGTATATATAGGTATATAGGTAGATATCAGCGGCGTCGTCGGCGCACACTGTGCACTATATATTGTGACGAGGCGTTGTAACGCTCTCGCAGGCACGCTATATGTTAGGTACGCGCGAGAGTCATAGGATAACGCGAATACCGAGTCGTCCCCCGACGATACCCGAGGAGAGAAAAATCTAGAGGATTCGAGAGACTGCCGGCGCACATATTATACGTTTCAGGTGTCCAGCTACGCGAAGACGGCCAGTGGGAGACACGAGAGGGGAACCACGAGAGGAGAGACGTCGCGAATATTCCAGCAGTCAGGCGATTTTCGGCGACAAAGGGCTCGTTCCCCCTCCCACCAATTACCGAGACGCGTAACTGAGCACGAGCGAGAGGCACTCTCGCGCGACGCGTGGAACGAAATAGATCGATTAGCGTAACGCGTGATAGAGATTCGATTAGTTAGAAATTAGTGTAATAAGAATAGTCCGTGACAGTTGTTTTACGCCGTGCGAGCCACGGGAGTGAGAGAAATCATTGTACCCCGTGTCATCGGCTGAGGGATTAATTACTGTGAGGATTAACCGCCGTGACGACGGCCGAGGAATTGTGAGAGGATAACGGCTCGTAGCTTGAGGAAAGACACGAGGACGACCCGTGTAGGATAACGGACAGGGAAATTCAAGGTAGGTGCACGCAGTGCAGACCATCTTCGGTTCTTTTTGTGCCGTACACGTGTTGCCGTGGCTTTCTCGCTCGTGCCCGGTGTTTCCGGGAAATTTCTCGGGTGATTTTCGCTCGCAGCGGTGGGAGACGAAACTATTCTATTGTTACGAAGCTAATCTTGAGTCTCGCGAGTCCGTTGTATGAAAGAATCGACTGTTAAAATAAAGAGTGTGATGATTGTCCTTTTATTTTAATCAGTGCGTTGAAGAGTATCATTTTATTGTTTCCCGAATTGCACCCCTCCTGCTAGCCGTAAGAGATAGTAGAATTTAAAGGTCGGAAAGAAAACCCTTGCACATCGGGGTTGGTACGATGCGCTGGCGCCCAACGAAACGGTAGAGGAATAAAGTGCAAGAAAACGGGGCGTCATTATATTTTGGGCGGGGTAGCCGATTGTCGTCGTCCGAAGCGACAAAAAGCCCGTCACAATATATATATATATATCGCTGCAAATTGCAGCGGACGCTGCATTTACTTTTGTTTGCTGCTGCTAAGTTCGTATGTATATATTATAAACATATGACTGGAAGTATTAAAAAAATATTACAAAAATAAAAAAACGCAAATATTTTAAAGAAAAATTATGATAAATCAACATTTAAAACGGGACATTAAAATATTTCAATCAAATCTTTGCAAAAAGATATGAAATCCCACAAAAACACCAATAATGGTGTACAAAAAGTTGAGACAAGTACATTTACAGTAGTTGTTTTGACAACACACTAAAATATAAAAAATAGTTCTTTAAAAATTAAAAAACATATGTTCGATCTTTGCAAAAAGTTATTAAATAAATTAAAAGCTTCTTAGGGTTCGTGGCCAAGTACATGTACATTTTGACTCACTTAGTAAAAGGTCAGTCATAGCAGCATACGAGTTATGAATTACAGTCGGATCATTTTGTAAGTCAAAGTATATTTTAAAAGTAACTTGTCTCGCCATTATTCTGAACAAATCAATATGTGAATGCGTAATTAGCTAAAAAAACTTCTAATAACTTTGTAATCAATTATTATGTGACGATTACGGCCAGACAAGTTACTTTTAAAATATACTTTGACTTACAAAATGATCCGACTGTAATTCATAACTCGTATGCTGCTATGACTGACCTTTTACTAAGTGAGTCAAAATGTACATGTACTTGGCCACGAACCCTAAGAAGCTTTTAATTTATTTAATAACTTTTTGCAAAGATCGAACATATGTTTTTTAATTTTTAAAGAACTATTTTTTATATTTTAGTGTGTTGTCAAAACAACTACTGTAAATGTACTTGTCTCAACTTTTTGTACACCATTATTGGTGTTTTTGTGGGATTCAATATAGAACAGATCACCGAAGGAATATATAACGATAAGCGAAAGGTGACTAGTTCACGATATATTCCGCACTGTACTAGCCGTCTGTATTTATAACAATAATGATATATTTCAATGCATTTACGTATTTCGTACGCAAAGTTCCGTTCTGTAATTATTCAGAATAGTTTGTGGGACCTCAAATTTATCCGCTCTCTGGAAGGACCTCGATCTACGTCCACAATCTCTCGCAACCTATAATACTCGGCACTGTGCCGTCGATCCTCACTTTTCGGCGTTCAACGAAAAATGTGTACTGAACGGACCCGCTCGATACGGCAGTAGAGGGGGGAGGTCGTCTTGCTAGCCAATCAGTATATTTCAGTATCCCGCTACTACCAGGTCGAAGCGTGTCCGTTCTCCGCACATATTTCGTTGAACGCCGACGATCTTTCAAACTCTTTCTTTTTTTTATCCATGAAGATAATGAGGTCAAAAAAGTATTGATCAATTTGCCGATTGAAAAAAAAAAGTTAGGGATAATAAAATTCCAATGTGTTTGAAACAATGAACCGTGAACCACCGTGAACCACCGTGAATGCCACTAACGGCGAGATGCTACAGCGGTGTGTTACACGGTAGTATACGGTGGCCTAGTCACGTATATCACCATCGGCGTGGCGCTTACGAGGGTGGTTTTCGGTGGGATATTATAGTGGTCTAGCCACGTATGCCACCGTCGGCGAGATACTTTGGTCGCATTTTTGGGTCCGTTTGATAATGGTGGCAAACACGCTGAAATAATGGTGGAATACACCAATATCCCACCGTCAACAGGGCCTCACTGCGTGGTGGTATACACGGTGGTACACGCACAAGTCGACGGTGGGAAATGGCAGGTACACACTTCGTGGCACACAGGTGGCTACAAGGTGGCTACATGGTAGCTACATTGGTGGGTGTTTTCGCTAGCGTTGAGCAAGTTAAAACAACATTCCTAAAAAACGAATGTTCGAAGTCTGCCTCATAAATAGGACCCACTAAAGAAATGGTTATCGTATTGTGAACTCTTCTTACAGCTCATCCCAATTATATGATACCTTCGATTTTTTCGGATTATTTGTATAATATATAGTCAATTATGTAATTATATTCTTTCCATGACCGAAAAAATACGGACAAAATCCGAAATATTTCCGCTATAGCGGGTATGAATGCTCAAAGAATACACAACTTTGAAGTCCTGTAAACATATTATATAAGTTTAACTTTGGAGACAGTCCTCAAAATAGCCAAATGTCCTAGTCATACTATATACGATATATATTTGAAAATGTCCTTAAACAAAACATTACGCATACATATATGTTTTATATCAGTAGCACATTTTTATATCAATGGAACCAGGATAAATAATTATCAGTTTTCAGAGAAATTTATTAAAAAAGTTTCAGGGAATTGACCTTGAACAATAGATGGCATTTAGCTGGGCTTATAAGGATTGGCGCGCAGGGCTGAAAAAGTTTGCGGTTAGTAACTTGTTTTAATATTTATAAGCTAATGATTTGTGTATCGACTAAGATGTGTCTTACTGAGTGAAACACTCGCACGGTCGCAAACCCATTCATAAACTATCGCGTCAACAACGTGATAGAATTTTTCACGAGATTCGGAAATATATACGACCGACCCATGGAGCGTTACTTCGAATACATCCGCAAAATGCTGTCATCGAGAATTCTGACATATGGGATAATGAAAACGCCTTAAATTATATTCCTCCTCTTGATAACGATGTTGTTATCTCGACCGAACCGAACCCCATAGATGATTGTTCTGTCCCTTTATTTGATTATGCAACGGTTAATGAATCTTCCGATAACCTCTCTAGCGATCATTTGAGCCAATCAAATACATCCAGCAGTGAGTCTATTCCGATAGAATTAGAGAACGAACCAAGTTTTCGAGAACAGCTTGCACGCTGAGCGGTTGATAATAACATTTCTGCATTTGCTTGTGATAAGCTTCTTAGCATTCTTCGATTACATCATTGTCTTTCCAGTCTTCTCAAATGTACAAAAACTTTATTAGGTACTCCTAAGAAAAGTGCAGAGCTGTTAGACGTGCCTCCAGGGAAATACCTGCACATTGGATATAAGGTAGCAATCATTAATATTTTAGAAAGTGCCCACGACGACGATCTTCCACCCAATCTCGAAGTCGATTTAGGCACGGACGGAGCCAATCTCGACAATTCAGGGAACAGCCAAATATGGCCGATTCAATGTAGAGTTGCGCACATTCTTAACAGCTTAACGGAAGTTATCGGGGTATATCGGGGTATCAAAAAACCAAATAGCGCAATGGTATTTTTCGAATCATTGGTAAACGAAGCAAACAATCTTATACGTAGTGGTGGCGTATTGTACTGTGGATCAAGAAAAAACTTTACTTGCGAGCGTTCATTGCAGATGCTCCAGCGCGAGCCTTCGTCTTTAATTATATGGGTCATACTTCACAAAATCCGTGTTCGAAATGTAATGTGGTAGGTGAATATACACAGAGACGCATGTCTTTCTGCGAGGCAGATGCCGCTCTTCGAACAGACGAACAGTATTGCAGGCGGGAGCATGAAGATCATCATAGAGACGGTCCGAGTCCACTTTCGGTTCTTCCTATTGGCATGGTTACTCAGGTCCCGTTCGAATAGTACTTCTCGGAATTGTTAAACGTCTGTTATCCGCCTGGGTGGATGGGAAATTTTCAAATGAACGTCGTCTCTGCGCGCGTGACATTAACTTCGTATCAATAAGGCTTATCCACTTATCTCATTACTGTCCAAGGGAATTTGCGCGACCACCAAAAGATCTTAAGTATTATCAACGTTATAAAACTACCGAGATCCGACAGTTTCTTCTTTACACCGGCCCAATCGTTCTATTCGGTATTCTCAGTAATGATCTTTACCATTACTTTTTACTACTCCACACGTCGATGCGTATTTTATTTTAGCATCTACACGTCCTTCCGAAAGTACATTGCATTACGCGACATTGGCACTCCGTATTTTTGTAACGCAAAGTGAGAATTTGTATGGGAAGTCCTTCGTCAGTTATAACGTTCATGGTTTACTGCATTTTGTTGCCGACCTCAAGCAGTTTGGTTCGGTCGACTGTTATTCGGCATTCTCCTACGAGAACAACATGAGAGTATTTCGGAGGTATCGCGGAAAACCAGACATGTCTTTGCAACAAATTGCAAATCGGCGAGCCGAACTCGCTCAGCGGACTCCTATTCGTAGTCGACAAGGCAATCGCAAAATCATTGCTCTTGAGAAACACGCCGATGGCCCTCTTCCGATGGATGCTGATCCTAATACGATACAGCAATACCGCCGATTGGACAGTCAGAAATTCGTGGTGACTAGAGAACAAGCGTCTCAGCGCCCTGTGCGCGCAGATGTTCTTGTTGGTGGGTCCACCCCCCCAAACCGCCCGTCCCTTCGGGACATTTTTTAAGGAACTCACGAGGGTGCGCGTCTCGCTACGCGCTCCGTATCGAGTGTATTTACACATTGCGCTATGCGCTACGGATGAAGTATGTTTATACGTCGCGCTCTGCGTTTCTTTTCGAAAGTACGTTACGAAAATATGAAAGTTACAAATTGATGAAATTCTTGAAAAATTCGACTTTGAAGGCTCTTTGCCAGTCCTCTTATAAAAAAATCTATTTCTACCATTTGAGATATATTTTTTTTTTCGTCATAATACATGGAATCAGCTCGTTATTGTCTCTGTAGAACAGACAAGTATTGGAGACGAGAAGTTTTAGAAATTCGATAATTTTTTTCGTTTTTCAATGAAATTCTATTGATATTTATCGTTGCTTAAAAATATCAAATTTAGCATCATGTTATACCGCCGAATACCGGTTAGCTACGCCGAGGTTAGCGGTAATGAATATTCTCTATTATTTTTGGGATGTTTATCGGAAAAGGGTTGGAACCCCAGTGAATGTTCGAATGCAGGAGATGTAAGCGAAAGTGTCTTTCTTTAATAATGCGTTGATACGCAAACTCAAATATCACACAGAATTATATTACACAGAATATGGACTATTGTCCGACCAAACTTATGGAGTACTACTTACAGACCCTTTGCACGAGTCTCTCTACACGCAACCAACCGCGCAGTATCGGATGTCCAATTGTACTCCCCGACTTGCGCTCACTCTCACACTTTATAGGAGATAAAGTGGAGCGAGCGATTCAGCATATTTACGAGATTTGGTAATGATGTTTACCTTATCGTCGTTCCAGTATGCGATACTGTGCAGTTGGCGCAATATTTCATGATCGCACGCCTCGGTTATTGCGTAAGCGTAACCTCGGCGGTGCTCTCATTTTTCGGGGGTATAACATCCCTCCCCCCTTAAAGAAAAGAAATCGGGAGATTTCTTTTCGTTTTTATCCCAAAGTTACTCTAAATTCTCCGATTCAAAGCGCTACAATTTTTTTTCCTGTTGGAATCTGCTGATGTTGTGTTCATTGAACTTGGGTTTTGCACGCTTCTGCTGCGTCGGCTTATCCTTCCGGTCTATAAGCCGGTGCGCTCGCCGCAGAGCGTTATTCTCCTCGCAAATTTTGTCTGCTTCACAAGGAAAGGAAATCCATCGCCGGAATGTCGCTGCCCGTTAAGGTAAGGGGGTTCTGTCTCCCGAAAAAATATTATCGTTATTGTCGTATTTCCCCTCTAGTCTTATCTAATAATTTTTTTTTTTTGTTATTTTTCCCATTTATCGCCACGCAGAAAATGCGTTTGACTTCGGAAGAGGAAGTGGTCGATGGCTCGGTCGCAGTTCCGGTCCAGTCGTTGCCGTCAGAGACACCCTCGGCTCCTGCCGTCCCGCCGCCCGAGGTTCCGGTCTTCGATGATCGGCCCTACGCCCGGGGCTCGACTCGGCTGCAACTTGTCTCAAGACGACGTGGGAATCGGCGTGCCTACCCGGCTCGCCAGCGATACCGAGTCTTGCCTCCTTCGGGATCAACCGGAGTCCGCCCGGCCGGGGAAAGTGACGACGACAACGATGTGTGGGAGTTCGTCCGTTAAGGTCGCGATGTATCAATTTTTTTGTGTATTAGTTTTTTATTCCTAATAAACGAATTTTTACGAGATATTTTTTGTATCTCGGTTTCACCTTCCCTTTCACCTATGGCATCCCGGGGCTTCCCCGGTCCACCCGTTGTTGCTGCTGCTGGCGTCTTGTCTGGTTCTTCTGTCGCGGACGCTCGTCGTTGGTTCCGCCTTTCCGTTGGCGTCTTTTCGCATTTATGAGTCGTCACCTTTGTACAGGGGGCTTCTATCGTCGGTTGCGGTGTCCGGCATCGCCTTTGCGTCAGCCAGTATAGGGCGAAGATTATTATTATTAGTAGCGCAATCGCGCCAACCGAATGGTGGCCGATTTTTTCATAGATCTGCTGCGCGCGTGTTACTCGACTCCCCAGGCTGTCTCGGACGTGCCGCAGGCGTACTCCGAGGTCGTTCAACTCTTGTGGTGTGCTAACCACGTGTTCGAGGGTGATGCCCCCTTGTTGCCCAGCTATCACCGGTGCGTATTCTGCCTCCTGGGGTGTTAACGTAAGGTTATATGTTGGCACCAAGTCGTTGTCAGTAATTTCTTGTGTCATGCGTTTCATAGCTTCGACGCGAAAATTCCTCGCTGTAGCGGTGCAACGCCCGGTGAGAACGAGCGATCCAGTTCCGCTGAGGATGGCCTGCTGACTCGGCATACCAATGCAGGCTATTGCCACTGTCTCGGGACGCGGCGCAACGTATAGCCAACGTCCCGGCTGCCGTAAACTCACGATGAGTGTACTGGTTAATTTAACGATGCGTTTCGGGCAATTTTGTTCCCGACCTACCGCACCTCCCACGTAGGTTCGCACGGTGCATGGTGCGTCCTCGTTGATTGTGAATGCGGGGTGTCGAGGATTACAATAATACCTCGTTCCGTCCTTCTTGCACTCCTCTAGCTCATGTTCCGTTATGCGTAGAAAATTCCTATTTTCCCGATCCACTACTACCGGTTCCGGCGTCGTTTCCAGGTAATAATACGTGTCGTTTTCCCCCCGCCTCGGGAGTGGATATGTTCGACTGATACTGTACTCTGTTGCACCGACGAGGGGTATCTCGATGAGGAGTGTAACGTTCCCCCCAACGCGATAGGCCCTTGTGGTGGCCAAACGCAGGATCGCTGCTGCATTTTCTCTTGCCACTGGTCGAGGGAAGCTATATCCCTTCGGCACATGTGGCAATGCCTCGGAGAGATATTTCGTCATCTTCTCTGGCGAGACGATCGTCAGATTCACCGTCCCTGACGCAATCCCGGTAAATAAATTCGCGATATCCCTTACTTCTCCGAGAAATACCTCCATATATGAGTCTAAAAGCCCTAGACTCTCGTCGAATTGCTGCTGATTGGCTAGGCGACTGGTGCTGTTGTGAAAGTACCCATTGACTTCCCGCGGCATGTCATTTAACTTCTGGAAATTTCGCTCAGACGCGTGCGACGAGCGATTGAACATGTCGAGTGACGACTCGACCACTTGCAGCTGTCGCAGCATCCCATTTTTCATCGATTCTTGCGTATCACGTACCGCCGAAATTTCGTTCTCGATACGTTCACCATCGGATGCATCGAGATTTCCCGTAATGGATTTGAGCACAGATCCCAATCCATCGACCAATCCGCGCTTATCCCGATGCTCTCCTCCCACGAGATCGTGTATCACGCCGATTTCTTCCTCGACTTTCTTGGAGAGACGCTCCAGATGCACCAACATCTCCGCACAGTGACCTCCGGAACTCCTTGACTCCTTACATCGGTCCTGATACACGCTCAGATGCCACTGTATCGACTCCTCCAGTGCTATGAGATTCGAAAGATCCATCCGCACAGCCAAAGTCCAGACATCCGTATATAAACTCAACGTACCAATGTGTTCGAAATAAATTCCGGGCACATTGCGAAATTCCCGTATGTCGTAACCATTGTCGCCGCTGACCATCACCAGCATGCATAACACCCTGCAACAGTGTTATTCCTCGCAATACATTTTTTTTTTTTTTTTTTTTTTTACATACAGCTATACAGCTATAGCTCTCCCCCCCCCCTTAAAAATCCGATTCCTCAATTTTCGATATACTCGCGGAGACGATCCACGTGGACCTTCAGCCTCCGCCGCCCTTTGCGAATCGTATAATTGAGGGGAGGATGCACCTCTTCAATTACAAACGGCCCTATCCAATTAGCTGTGAGTTTTGCTGATCTTCCTTGCCGTACTGTTTCGTCATGCAGTAAGACTTTCTCCCCAATGCCGAATTTCCGCTCCTTCGCCTTCCTGTCGTGAAACTCCTTGGCGTGAATTTTCGCAGCTTTAAGATTGGCTTGAGCCATCGCCCAAGATGCTCTCATACGTTCTCGCGATTCCTGCGAGTAATCGTCGTACGCGTACAGCGTACTTGAGGGTTTTTTCAGCGAAGTGGGGAGCTCAGCTTCTGGTCCGAAAATCAGGCTGTAGGGCGTGAAGCCCGTAGCCGTATGCGGGGTGGTGTTGTATCGAAACATGGCGTACGGTAGCCATTTGTCCCAATTCCTCTGATCTTCATCAATGTAACTCTTCAGGTATTCAGCTAATGTTCGATGCGAACGTTATAAAGCACCGTTCGACTGTGGATGATATGCCGTCGTCTGCACTTTTTCTATGTGCAACAGTTTGCAAACGTCTTTGAATACCGAGCTCAGAAAATTCGTACCTTGATCCGTGAGTACGACTTCCGGTATCCCGTAACGACATACAATTTCTTCCGTAAATGCACGAGCGACATCGTTTGCTGTCTGCGAAGGGAGAGGTATCGCGATGCTGTATTTCGTTAATAAATCCTGAAACGTGAGAATATATTTATTCCCCGTTTCCGATTGAGTTAAGGGCCCTACAATGTCGAGCGCCCCCTTTTCGAATGCCCTCGATGGTGTATCGGTAATCACCATCGGAGCTTTTGGCGTCGAACGAATTTTATTACGTTGGCATTTATCGCATGCCGCAACGTAATCTTCTATCTCTCTTCGCATACCGGGCCAGGTATATGCGAGTCGTATCCTATTTAACATACGCGTTGCGCCTTGATGGCCACCGAGAGGAGCATCGTGATATTCATATAGAATTTTTAGGCACTCACTATAACAATAGGCAAAGAGTGCCTATTAAAATGACCATCCGTTGCTCTTCGGAGCCTGTCGAAGGGGTTACTTCGCAGCATATACTCCAAAAATTTTTATTTTTCATTATTTGCTTCGATGTATCTCCAACATCATGCGTAGTTACGTTGAGGTGACTGTGATGGATAGAAATATTTTTTTTAGCCTGCGGTGCAATGAAAACAACTTTTTGGCTGAATTTTTCTTCTCGGACGTCCGTATCACACTGTAACTTTAGATGGTGCGAACCAATTTTGTTCTCCTTCGCAGGGTTTTTTTATTACATTATTTCCAGTATGCACATTGCTTTTGAAACCAATCTAAGACCTTTAAGTATTTTTTCTAAAAAATTATTGGCCACAATTTGGATTTGCCTTCGGTCAAATGTCCGTACGGTGCCATCATAATGAACTCTGCGAACCAATTTTTTTCTCCTTCGCAGCATCATTTTGTTTTATCAAAAGCACTACGCACAGCAAATTTAGAGACAATCCTACATCTCTAACTATTTATTCATCACAATTTTCCATAAAAAAATTATTTTCTCACATCTGATGTCTGTACGGTGCTATAATTAAGAATCCTGGAAACCAATTCTTTTCTCTTTCGTAACAATATTTCATTGCATCGAAAGCACTGTGCACAACAAATTTTGAGTCATTCAGACAAATATAATTTTAATTATAAAATAATTCAAAAACAGTGGTTATAATAAGATTTGCTTTAAAGGTTATGTTATTTAGATATGGCAAAAATCCATTTTTCATCGTGTTAAAAAAAAAACTTCGGTTGTGAAAAATAAAGCATGAAATATCATACACAGATTTACAAATGTTTGCGTTTTTTATTTGGAAAATAATATATTATCACCGAAAATCATTCGCAATATTTTACCATATTTTATTCACATTCGTAATAAAAATGATAAATTTCACGTATTCACTGAAAAAATTGGTAGTAAACTCACAAAAAAGATTCATCGAATATCCAAAATGATTACAATTTCCCAAATAGAACTAAAAAAAATCGCGAGTATATATTTTTTCGTTTTATTCTATCTGTCAAACTTTGGAAGCAGATGACAATTTCGTAGCAGACGATACACAGATGCTCACACGTCGCGGCGCGCGTAATCTGTGGCCGGATGATTTTCAAATAAAAAAAAAATCGACATCTCGTTTCAATGTTTGTTCCTATTTTACGTAAATATAAATGGATTCTACGCGGTATAGCGCAGATAAAAAGTGTGCAATCATAAAAAAAAGAATTTTCTATCCTTCGACCGTCGAAGATTCATCGCAGCCGAAATCTTTGTCAATTATGTTCACCCGATTTATTCGTTTACAGTTAATGATAAAAACTGCTAATTCTTTTTCTGGCAACGTATTTTCTCCTCTTCAAAACAAGCCGAAACAAGAGTCGAAATCTTTTTTCGCTGCGGAGATATGAATTTTTTAAGCAAACACTAATTTTACGAATTTTCGTCAAAAAACGAATCGTTTTTTCAAATTCTTCGAAATTGCCGGCTCTAATCCTTTCCTCTCAAAGAAATCGTATTTACAAACTGACTCTCCGCGTTATTGCGCAGATAAAAAGTGTGCTATGATTAAAAATTTAATTTTTTACACTTCGACCGTCGGAGATTGATCACATTCGAAATCTTTGTCAATTTTGTTCGCTGGATTTATTCGTTTACACTTGATAAGAAAACTGATAATGATTATTCTATCGACGTATTTCCAACTTTTTTTTTTTCAAATTTTTTCAAATTTTCGTCGAAATACGAATTTTTTTCATATGCTCACGTCTTGAAAAGTTTTTTTTCGCAAAAAAAAAAACAATTGTACTCTTAAAGAACAATTATAAACAATTATTTATCAAGAAAGTGAAAAACACTGAATTTGTCGATTTTACGAGTTATTCCGTACCGAGAAACTTATCCTCGTTTGTGATTAAATAAAATAAAAAAAAATACGATATGATATGATGTTAAATTTGATATTTTTAAGCGACGATAAATATCAATAAAATTTCATTGAAAAACGAAAAAAATTATCGAATTTCTCAAACTTCTCGTCTCCAATACTTGTCTGTTCTACAGAGACAATAACGAGCTGATTCCATGTATTACGAAGAAGAAAAAAAATATATCTCAAATGGTAGAAATAAAATTTGTTATAAGAGGACTGTCAAAGAGCCTTCAAAGTCGAATTTTTCAAAAATTTCATCAATATGTAAAAAAAATATTTCGGAGTTATCCAAGATGGCAAATTTTTGATTCGAGTAACGTACTACTTCCTCTTCAATACAAGACAGAAACCAAGACGATATATTTTTTCGTTCTCGAGATAGCATTTTTTGCAGCATCCATAAATATCGACAAAATTTCATTGAAAATCACAAAGAATAGCAAATTTCATGAACTTTTCTTCTACAATGATTTGGTTTCCTACAGATAAAATAACGAACTGATTCCATCAATTATGAGGAAGAAAAAAAACACTGAAGGGGAAGGATTTAAAGGGGATATTTGGCCTGAATGCTAAATGGTAATCGTATTGGTGTCGGTACATGTTTTGTGTGTTTGTTTTATATTCATTAAATCTGGTCATAAGTTTTAAGCCACTAAAACGATTTTACTAGACATGATTTGATTCGTTAAATTAATTTGATCAACTTCTACGTGATGCAATTCGTTATATTTGTCTCGTGTCTCAATATTTGACAATTTATCGTCAAACAAAAAGGAAATATCCTTCGTGAATATTAATAATAAATTGGTACAAAAAAGAAATATTTTTATTCGACGAAGGTTAAAAAGTATAAATTAATTTACGTAACTGATAAATGTTTTTCCCTCATACGTACTTTCGAAAAGAAACGCAGAGCGCGATGTATAAACATACTTCATCCGTAGCGCATAGCGCGATGTGTAAATACACTCGATACGGAGCGCGTAGCGCGACGTGCACCCCCGTGAGTGCCTTAAAAAATGTCCCTTAGGGACATTTTTCGGGGGGGTTTGGGGGGCGGAGCCCACCAACAAGAGCATCTGCGCCCGCAGGGCGCTGAGACGCTTGTTCTTCTTTCATCTTTACTTAAAGATTCGCCATCGCTACGGTCCTTATCACCGTAGCTCGCATGGCCGCCGTTATCTCTATCGTCCGAGTCGCTGTCGCTATCGCGTCGTCCGTCTCTCTCGCGCTCGTCGCTGACTGCCGCCTCACCTGGCATGATGGCTGTTGCGTCATCCGTCGCTCTCGAGTCACCGCTGTTGCCTCGCGCTGTCTCTCTCGCGTCTTCGCTGCGTCGCGATGGAGTGTCCACACGCTCGCTACTATCGCTCTCTCTCTCGTGCTCGTTGCTGTCGTTGGCTGTCTCCTTCTCCGCTCGTCGTGCATGCGAGCGCGTCGTTACATATACTCGACTCAGCGCGTCGGCATTCGTATTCTTTTTCCCCGCTTTATATACTATATTGAACTCATGTTCCGATAATTTTATTTTCCATCGCATGAGTCTCGATCCCGGATCTTTTACATTGAATAGCCACGTTAAGGGCTTGTGATCCGTAACCACTGTAAATTTCGTACCATAAACATATGGACGAAATTGTTCGACTGCCCAGACAATAGCAATTAATTCCTTTTCAGTCGTAGAATAATTTTGTTCTGATTTGTTAAGCGTGCGACTTGCGTAACAAATCGGTAAATCGTCCCCTATCTCCCCTTGAGATAAGATCGCGCCGATCGCTTTATCCGAAGCATCCGTCGTCACGACGAACGGCCTTGTGAAATCCGGGTATTGTAACACCGGTGCCGACGTCAGCGCTTTCTTCAATTCCACGAATGCGTGCTCCCGTTTTGCCGTCCACACGAACGGAATTTCTTTCTTCGTTAGCTCCGTTAACGGCTTCGCAATTTTCGAGAAGTCTTTTATAAATTTTCGATAATAACCGGCAAGCCCTAGAAAGGACTGTACCCCCTTCATATTATTTGGTACCGGAAAATCCCGTACCGCCGTGATTTTTGAGGGATCCGGACGCACTCCCTCATCCGAAATTATGTGCCCTAAATATTGCGTTTCCTTCCTTAGAAAACTACACTTCCCCGGTTGCAGCGATAATTTCGCCTCTCGCAGGCGCGTAAACACTTCGCGAAATCGCTTGTTGTGCTCCGTCAGCGTTGACCCGAATACCACGATGTCGTCAAGGTAAACGTAGCATTTTATTCCGTCGAGTCCCGCCAATACGGTGTTCATGAGCCTTTGGAATGTCGGAGGGGCATTTTTTAACCCGAAGGGCATTCGAGTATATTCGAAATGCCCCTGCGGTGTGGAAAATGCAGTTTTTTCTCTATCCTTTTCCGCCATGGGAATTTGGTGGAAACCCGATGCTAAATCGAGGGTGGTGAAGTATTGCGCCTTCCCCAGCTGATCCAATATATCGGTGATATTCGGTAATGGATACGAATCTCCGATCGTCGCCTCGTTAAGCTTACGAAAGTCTACAACGACTCGTAATTTTACTACTCCCGCCGCGTCAGGTTTTTTCGTTACCTCGAGCAGCGGTGCATTCCATTGGCTTCGACTTTCCTGTATGACGCCGTCCTTCAGCATCTGTTCCGTTTGCTTTGCAACTTCCTTCTTATGCGCTTCCGGTAAACGATACGGCTGCACTTTTATCGGTTTTACGCCCTCGCGAAGGGGAATTTCATGCTCAATTTTCGTAGTACACGGCAACCAGTCCCCCTCCAGGTGAAAGATTTCTGCAAAATCCTCACATATTTCAAGTAGGGTGTCTTTTTCTTCGGAATTTAAATTTCGCACGTCGATTGCTTCACGTAAGCGCGTGAGTCGCGTGCCGCTGTCTTCCCCCTCATTACTGCTCGCCACGCGCGCGATGTTTAACTCGCGTGCGCTCTTGTCGTGACACGATTTTTCTGCTGACTCAAACGGCTCGAGTGTCACTGTCGGTCGCTCGATCTCGACTTCTTCGCAGGTGGTATTTATTATGCATACCGCACAGCTGTTTCCTCGCGGTTTCGTCGTACAGGCGCCGATCGCTACTCCCTCGGCGATCTCCTTCTTATCGGCAAGTCCCATTACCCGACTGCATGTAGCTACGTAAGCGATATTGTCGCTTCGCGCTGGTACTCGCATTTTTAATCTCCCATCGATTAAAGGCATTCGATGCCCGAGAATTCGGATTTCCTTGCCCCGAAGGATATCCACTTTATGCTCGCGAATGAAGTCCATCCCTAAGAAGCCGTGCACCCCCAAATCCATCCCCTCCGGTACTACGTGGAACCAATGTGATATTGTTCTGTTACGTCGCGAATCGTGAATTTACGTGAGGAGCCGGCCTCATCTCGGTCAATGAACTTAATCAATTTACTCGGTATCGAAGCGGCTACGATTCGCGGATGCCTCGTTTTGAGCCTAACCTCGCGGAAAATTGCTCGGGAAGAGACTAGAGTTCATTCGCGAAATGGGAACAAAGGGGTATCTAAACGTTTTCATCGATAGGGTGGACAACATGACAATAAGGGCAAAAATATTCAAGGGGAGCACTAGGTGCTGTAACGACTTCTTGCGGGGTAACGGAACGGTGAGCGCGGAGATACGAAATTATCGCAACTATTACGGAGACTACGAGAAAACAACTAAGAAAAATCACGACAATAAAAAGGAAGTTCATCACGATATCGAAAATTTAACTATTCTCGCGGATTAATTTGGGTGACTCGACGCGCGGTAGACACTGGATAAATTCGTACACCCGAGTGTACTACAGGGGTTTCACGAGTGACTCTAGAATCGCGGATATTAACGGTGATTTTAATGGAGATTCCGCACAAAAGAATAAAAATTAACACGATCACTATAATTGCCAGAAGGGCGATAATAATCTGAGACGGATACATCTCTTAGGATTTCGATCGCGACACGATAAAGAGAAAGGGATGGGAAGAAAACTCACAAAATTAAAACAAAATAAAGCTTACCGAAAAAATAAAAGAAACGAAAGGTATCCGGTCAACAGACGATGCGAAGAGGTTGCTGGTGGTCGTTGGTTGGTGGTGGATCGCTGGTCGATACCCTCGGCGTGACGAGGAAATTGCCGAGCGGTTGAAGGATTTTTTCACGAAGAACACGGAACACACAAAATTGAACACAGAGTTTTTATTTTATTAACTTCACTTGAAGTTAATAGTGAAACAAAACTTGGTACAATTCACAAGCACAAAACGAAAAATAAGACTTGAAAGAAAAACTTCTAAGTCTTTCTCAAAAGATGGTCGCGAACAAAGTAACGTCGTTGACTTCTGGAGGAGTAATAAGTAACTTCAAAAACGTTGAGTAGCAGTATAGCAGTACAGAATATGACTAAAAATGGCAGTGTCCCTCCATAAAGGGCACAGTTTAAATAGTCTTGACATAGACCGTGGTGGAAGGGGCAACTTTTCGGTCGAGGCGTGATTTTCCACGCCTCCCTTGTTCTCTTTCTATTGGGTGTCGATTATCGATAATTATTCTAATTAACTATTTCCAGATTGATTTTGGATTTGTTAATTAACAATTTATTCTTTTTATTTATTTCGGAAGTGTCTCGAATTTGAATCACCTTTCTAGGTGGAAAATTACGGATTTTAATACTTGATAAAAATGAAAATTTTCTTGATAAAGAATTAATTAATTATCAAACCCAAAAATATTAAAATGAACTCTATTGATATTTTGCTTTCATTCTTCACTCTATTACATGCATTTTCATTCGGTTTTTACTATAATATGTGAAATATCGATCGATATCGATTTGACAGATCTAATTAAATTGATTTTAAATTCAATATAAATTTCATAATAACCAGGATGTTCTGGTATTCATTCTTAATGGTTTTTCGTCGGCTTTCAAGATAAAATGATGAATTAATTAAATTAATTAATTAATTTGTTTAACCTTTCCATTTGTCAAATTAACAAATTTCGGGTTAAACTTTTACGACAATTGTGACATTTGGCTATTGTAAAACATGGAAAAATGGTTATTATTAACGATTGTTAATAATTATTATTCGGTTATTCTCTCTTTCTTTATCCCTACTCTTGGCTAAGAATTGCATTTGTCTCTTGATTTTTATGGCTCTCTTCCTATTGGTTGAGAAAAGTTCGGCTATCGATGAGTGGTGGGCCTTCTCGTTCGCTCTATGCATTGCGCGGGTGGCTCACCCTTCCCCTACTCTCTCGGTACGATCACGTGTACCGTAGCTGGCCCGCGAGCTAGCCAATAGCGCTACCTCCCCTTTGGGGTGGCTCTTGACTTCCCTTGTTCGTACCAGCCACGCGCACGTGGTCGCTTCTCTTTCTATCCTACCTAAAAAGTATGCTGGTACAGAGGCTTTCTCGGTCGTGGCGACATAGCAACAACGTGCAATCCTCTGTTCTTTCCCAGCACAGAGTCTTCTCCTTTCTTTCTTTCTAGGAACCGTGACAAATCAGCGAGCTGAATAGAATCGCTTCTTCGAACGAGCACCACTTATCTTTATTTATTTCAACCAAATGTTTAGAAGAAACTTCTCGGAGGTGGTTGTTGAAAAAAACACTTCATATGTAACTCGATATTCTTCTTTCGTCGCTGGTAAATATCGTAAATTGAACTATTTATCTTTGAAGCAATATCGGTTTGCAAGATATTTTTCATTTAAATGTTTTGTCTCTGAGTAATGCGAGATATTGCTGAAGGCGTAAATAATATAATTCGGCGTTTTTTCCAAATTGCTTTTTATGATGGGAAAAGACCAAAAGGTTTATGATGGTTACCTGAGTAACGCGCAAATACCTGACCTACCCCTAGCAGTACAGTATAGCCGGGGAAATACATGAAAATATATAAAAAATAATATGATTACAAAGTTTGAATATCGATGACGAACTGACCAATATTCATATACATGCGTGATTCTATCGGAAATTATCTAATTGTCAAATTCGCGACATTCGGGAATCTCTTATTGTTCGCGGGGGTGGCTGTGAACGATGCCCGAGAGGTGCTGCACTCGTCGGAGGAGATCGGAAGTTTTTCAACTCACTGGGCCCTATGCATAGTGGTTGGGGTTGAAGCTGTCGATATCGCAGCTCCGAGGTGTTGGTCGTCTTCGAAGTCGTCGAGCGCTCGTGTCCATGAGCCTCGCTACGTCGTGGTGTTGGTGAGGTACGGAGTCATCGAGCGCTCGTGTCTATGAGCCTCGATGCTTCATGGTGTTGGTGAACTTCGATGCCATCGAGCACTCGTGTCTATGAGCCTCGATGGGTCATAGTGTTGGTGAGTTTCGGAGGACAGCGCCTTGCTGCCTTAGCAACAGCCTAATACCTTCGATGTTGACTGGCCCAGGTACATGCGCCGGCGTTTCTTGCTGGTGTTAGTGAATTTTCTTCACAGCATGGTGTCGAGGCCACGTGCTCAGCTTTTGGTGATCGAGCCGTGGTCCTATATCTTCAAACAAAACATTGGAATGCTCGAGTAACTCGAACCCATTGAGGATGTTGATTTTTTTTTTCATGTCTTTGAAGACAGAATTATTTTACGACTTCGTCTCGACGATGTCGCTTTCGAAAGTTTGTTAAATTTTCTCTAGTCAATGGTCCTCTGTCTGCGATTCCCACACACAGCGATTTTGGCTTTTTCCTTTATTTCCCTCAGTCTTTCCGTCTCCTCGCGAGTGTACGCGTGCAGCTTCTCTCGGTGCGGTCGAAGAGCAGCGCAAATTTCGCGAAAAGAGTTCCCAAAAAGTGCGTGACGTAACAGTTCCCTTCGTAGTCTCCAAATGTATTTCCGCTATGAATGTCGAGAGTACTGGCTGTCCTCCCAATCCGATGAGCGTTGATTCGGATTTTTCGGCTTGTATATCTCCCCCGAGAACCTCTGGACTTATTAAACTGACTTGTGCTCCCGTATCAGCTTTCAGAGTCAGAATTTCAGTTTTGCATTCCGGTGATTTTATGTGGAAATCACTTGCAATCCCTGCTGACGTGACGTTGACAACGTAAACCTCGTGTTGTTGTCCCTTTCTTTCCGCCCGCTGCTGGTCGGTTCCCAGGAAATCTTTGACGGTTTTCCCGGTCCCCTGTGGCTTCGGAGGAGGTTGCTCGTTGCCGTTACTTTTCCCTGTCTGTTGCGGCTTTTGACCGCCTTGTTGCATACGTTTCCTACAGTCTCTCCACAAATGACCTACCTTCCCGCAGTAGTTACACGTCATTTTTACTTGATTAACTTCCTTCCCCGGTCCTGGTGCGGGGAGACTCGGACGTCCCGATTTTCTCGTGCAATCACGCGAGATGTGTCCCGTTTGTCCACAAGTAAAACATTTTCGGGGTGTTGCACCCCCTGCTCCCACCGAGTGTCGAGGTTGACTACGCCCCGGTGCTCCCTTGCTGCCCTGTGATCCGAGCATTTTTTCTACTTCAGCTGCTCCGACTACGGAGTCCCGTAGACTTCCGTAATTCCGGGAGCGCACTATCATGCGGATATCGGGCTGTAAACCATTCTCAAAGTTTATTTGCGCGCTTCGTCGCACAGCCGCTTCTACATATCGCGCACCATGGGGTTCGGTATCCTCACAAAGTTTTTCCGACACCTCCCCCGTCAGTCTTTCCACCCTTGCGGCGTACGCCGCTACCGATTCCTTCGGTCCTTGCTTTAATAGGCAAAATTCATACTGTAGGGCAGCGAGAGATTTTCGCTTCCCGTACAGCGCTTCCAATTCATGGCGTAATTCCGACATATTACGTATCACCTTATGTCGTAATTCCCGTGTTGCGCGATCTTCAAGTTTTCCGCTTCGTACGAGCGCCAGGAGTGTTCCCCTATGCGCTGGTTTCACTCTCTCCCATACAGCTTCACAGGATGACAAGAATTCCTCTAATCTGTTGGGATTATTGCCATCAAATGTTTTGATATTTTTCAGCGCTAAATCCAAGCTGATATATGGTGAGTCCTCCTCATCCTCCGGATGGGTGGTTCGCCGTCTCCCTTGACGTTCGGCTAACCTTCGTTCCACTTCTCCGGTTACGTAATCGGCCAATTCCGCCCGTATGGCCTCCAATTCTCGATCCCCCCTCTCGAGTCGATCGGCAACCCGTTCCTCGGCTGCCGCGGTGTTGTTTACCTCCGCAGGTGGATCCGGAAATAAATTTCGGCGTACCCCAGGGATCTCCACCCCCATGGGGTAAAGCCTACTTCCATCACCGAAGGTAGTCGTCCAATTCCGGTCTCTATCCGGGTTGTAAAATCCTCCTCTTCGTTCGCCCAGTGTGTTTCGGTATTGCGCCCTCAAACGTTGTATCTCTGCTTCTACTGCACGTGGGGTGAGATCAACCCCTGGGAGTCGTGCACCCCTGGGCTCGAACATACTTTGGTCCAAGTCGGCGAGCTCGTCAAACGCTGCGCCTCTACGTAAATTGACCCCGAAGAGAGGGTTTGGAGAAGATTCGCCTCTCGGCTGTCGTGCCGGGCCTTGTACTGCTAATTCCGATCTCGCGACTGCCGTTATCTCCTGTAACGCAGCCCCTAGACCAGCTGCTACACGCTGGTCCTCCTGTGTGGATGCCGAAGGATCCTGCGGGGGTGGTTGCTGTCCCGAAGTCCCCGCAGCCTGCTCCTCTGGTACCTCCCTATCACTCATGTGGCTTCTACCTGGCTCTTAGCCCTTTATTCACGCCCTGACGGGGTTAGTAACGCGCCTACTGGTTCTCTACGCCCGTACAGGTGTTAGTTTCGTGAATAGATAACTCTTGCACTTACAGGGTGCTTATCTGCCACATCTCAGGTTGCCTCTGCGTTGTATAACCTTCAGGCTCCCTCTTCGATACTGTTTCCACGTCCCTTTCTGCTAGGTGACGATCTAGTGGAGGTCTGCAGTCCCTCCTCGCGGTTGGCTGTCCCGTCGATCCCCTGGTGACGGTTTTACTCACGACTGTATTGGTGTACAGCGAGTGACACACTTTCGGTACACTCTGGTTCGTTTTATTCACTCCGATATCCCACCGCTGCCACCAATGTTATACCGCCGAATCCCGGTTAGCTACGCCGAGGTTAGCGGTAATGAATATTCTCTATTATTTTTGGGATGTTTATCGGAAAAGGGTTGGAACCCCAGTGAATGTTCGAATGCAGGAGATGTAAGCGAAAGTGTCTTTCTTTATTAATGCGTTGATACGCAAACTCAAATATCACACAGAATTATATTACACAGAATATGGACTATTGTCCGACCAAACTTATGGAGTACTACTTACAGACCCTTTGCACGAGTCTCTCTACACGCAACCAACCGCGCAGTATCGGATGTCCAATTGTACTCCCCGACTTGCGCTCACTCTCACACTTTATAGGAGATAAAGTGGAGCGAGCGATTCAGCATATTTACGAGATTTGGTAATGATGTTTACCTTATCGTCGTTCCAGTATGCGATACTGTGCAGTTGGCGCAATATTTCATGATCGCACGCCTCGGTTATTGCGTAAGCGTAACCTCGGCGGTGCTCTCATTTTTCGGGGGTATAACAATCATATCATATCGTATTTTTTAAATTTTATTTAATCACAAACAAGGATAATAACGTTTCATTTTTTATGCATATTTATTATTCCAATTCCTATTTTTTTTTATAAGATTATAATAATCATACTGAAACTATATTGTCCCTTTTTAGGCACTCACTATAATAATATGGAAAGAGTGCCTATTAAAATGACCATCCGTTGCTCTTCGGAGTCTGTCGAAGGGGTTACTCCGCAGTGCATACTCCAAAAATGTTCGCCATTTGCTTCAGTGTATCTCCAACATCATGCGTAGCTACTTTGAAGTGACTGCGATGAATAGAAATATTTTTTTTAGCCTGCGGTGCAATGAAAACAACTGTTTGGCTGAATTTTTCTTCTCGGACGTCCGTATCACACTGTAACTTTGGATGGTGCGAACCAATTTTGTTCTCCTTCGCAGGGTTTTTTTATTACATTATTTACAGTATGCACATCACTTTTAAAACCAATCTGAGACATTTAAGTATTTTTTCTAAAAAATTATTGGCCACAATTTGCATTTGCCTTCGGTCAAATGTCCGTACGGTGCCATATAATGAACTCTACGAACCAATTTTTTTCTCCTTCGCAGCATCATTTTGTTTTATCAAAAGCAATATGCACAGCAAATTTGGAGATAATCCTACATCTCTAACTATTTATTCATCACAATTTTCCATAAAAAAATTATTTTCTCACATCTGATGTCCGTACGGTGCTCCAATTAAGAATTCTGGAAACCAATTCTTTTCTCTTTCGCAACAATATTTCATTGCATCGAAAGCACTATGCACAACAAATTTTGAGTCAGTCCGACAAATGTAATTTTAATTATAAAATAATTCAAAAACAGTGGTTATAACTAGATTTGCTTCAAAGGTTATGTTATTTAGATTTGCCAAAAATCCATTTTTCATCATGTTAAAAAAAAAACTTTGGTTGTGAAAAATAAAACACGAAATATCATACACAGATTCACAAATGTTTGCGTTTTTTATTTCGAAAATAATATATTATCACCGAAAATCATTCGCAATATTTTACCATACTTTATTCACATTCTTAATAAAAATGATAAATTTCACGTATTCACTGAAAAAATTGGTTGTAAACTCACAAAAAAGATTCATCGAATATCCAAAATAATTACAATTTCCCAAATAGAACTAAAAAAAATCGCGAGTATATATTTTTTCGTTTTATTCTATCTGTCAAACTTTGGAAGCAGATGACAATTTCGTAGCAGACGATACACAGATGCTCATCCACATCGCGGCGCGCGTACTCTGTGGCCGTATGATTTTCAAATAAAAAAAAATCGACATCTCGTTTCAATCTTTGTTCGTATTTTACCTACATACAAATGGATTCTACGCGGTATAGCGCAGATAAAAAGTGATCAATCATAAAAAAAAAGAATTTTCTATCCTTCGACCGTCGCAGTCGAAATCTTTGGCAATTATGTTCACCCGATTTATTCGCTTAGAGTTAATAATAACAAGCGTCTCAGCGCCCTGCGGGCGCAGATGCTCTTGTTGGTGGGCTCCGCCCCCCAAACCCCCCGACAAATGTCCCAAAGGGACATTTTTTAAGGCACTCACGGGGGTGCACGTCGCGCTACGCGCTCCGTATCGAGTGTATTTACACATCGCGCTATGCGCTACGGATGAAGTATGTTTATACGTCGCGCTCTGCGTTTCTTTTCGAAAGTACGTATGAGGGAAACACATTTATCAGTTACGTAAATTAATTCATAGTGTTTAACCTTCGTCGAATAAAAATATTTCTTTTTTGTACCAATTGATTATTAATAATCACGGCGGATATTTCCTTTTTGTTTGACGATAAATTGTCAAATATTGAGACACGAGACAAATATAACGAATTGCATCACGTAGCACTTGATCAAATTAATTTAAAGAATCAAATCATGTCTAGTAAAGTCGTTTTATTGGCTTAAAACTTATGACCAGATTTAATAAATATAAAACAAACTCACAAAACATGTACCGACACCAATACGATTACCATTTAGCATTCAGGCCAAATATCCCCTTTAAATCCTTCCCCTTCAGTGTTTTTTTTTCTTCCCCATAATTGATGGAATCAGTTCGTTATTTTATCTGTAGGAAACCAAATCATTGTAGAAGAAAAGTTCAAGAAATTAACTATTCTTTGTGATTTTCAATGAAATTTTTTCGATATTTATGGATGCTGCAAAAAAATGCTATCTCGAGAACGAAAAAATATATCGTTTTGGTTCCTGTCTTGTATTGAAGAGGAAGTAGTACGTTACTCGAATCAAAAATTTGTCATCTTGGATAGCTCCGAAATATTTTTTTACAAATTGATGAAATTCTTGAAAAATTCGACTTTGAAGGCTCTTTGACAGTCCTCTTATAACAAATTTCATTTCTACCATTTGAGATATATTTTTTTCTTCTTCGTAATACATGGAATCAGCTCGTTATTGTCTCTGTAAAACAGACAAGTATCGGAGACGAGAAGTTTGAGAAATTTGATAATTTTTTTCGTTTTTCAATGAAATTTTATTGATATTTATCGTCGCTTAATAATATCAAATTTAGCATCATATCATATCGTATTTTATTTAATTTTATTTAATCACAAACGAGGATAAGTTTCTCGGTACGGAATAACTCGTAAAATCGACAAATTCAGTGTTTTTCACTTTCTTGATAAATAATTGTTTATAATTGTTCTTTAAGAGTACAATTGTTTCTTTTTTTTGCGAAAAAAAAACTTCTCAAGACGTGAGCATATGAAAGAAATTCGTATTTCGACGAAAATTTGAAAAAATTTGAAAAAAAAAAAAAAACGTTGGAACTACGTCGATAGAATAATCATTAGCAGTTTTCTTATCAAGTGTAAACGAATAAATCCAGCGAACAAAATTGACAAAGATTTCGAATGTGATGAATTTCCGACGGTCGAAGTGTAAAAAATTAAATTTTTAAACATAGCACACCTTTTATCTGCGCAATAACGCGGAGAGTCAGTTTGTAAATACGATTTCTTTGAGAGGAAAGGATTATAGACGGCAATTTCGAGAAATTTGAAAAAACGATTCGTTTTTTGACGAAAATTCGTAAAATTAGTCTTTGCTTAAAAAAAATCATATCTCGGCAGCGAAAAAAGATTTCGACTCTTATTTTGGCTTGTTTTGAAGAGGAGAAAATACGTTGCCAGAAAAATAATTTGCAGTTTTTATTATTAACTGTAAACGAATAAATCGGGTGAACATATTTGACAAAGATTTCGGCTGCAATGAATCTTCGACGGTCGAAGGATAGAAAATTCTTTTTTTTTATGATTGCACACATTTTATTTGCGCTATACCGCGTAGAATCCATTTATATTTACGTAAAATAGGAACAACGATTGAAACGAGATGTCGATTTTTTTTTTTATTTGAAAATCATCCAAGTATTGGGTGAATTTAAAATACGATTGGAGGAAAAAGAATATCAAGGGGAGCATGAAAGAACGATTGCTTTGGTTGCGATTTGGCCAGAAGAAGAGCCATTCGTTGCCATTGAATTTGGATCCATTGAGCGAACGACAGCCATAGCAATGAAGGCATTGGTGGCTGTATTCCCGCGTAGAAAAAAGTAGTATGGGAAAGCGTATTTACCTGTGTATGGGATTTCGATGGGAAATCGCATGGGAACTAGTATGGGAAAGGGTTTGGGAACGGTATGGGTTTTGGGACGGAGCCATATTCACCCCGTACGCTTTTCCAGAGTCTCCCCCAGCTATCCCATATGACCGGGGAAACCTCGCGCAATCAATCCCATATCTGTTATCCCATATTATATGTAAACGAAAGAAGAAGGAAAAATTAATTTTATCAAATGGAAGGAAGAAATGAAAAACGAAAAAATATGCCTGAAACCAATTTTTTTCGACGGATATGAGTTCCCCGAGCAAAGTTAAATGCTGATGTACGTAATTGGCACTTGAAATTCGGTGTCGGCCCCAAAAATATTGTAGAGTATTGGTTGAATCTCACATAGATCTTTCAATTTGTCTATCCAAGCTTTTTCGAGTACATCACAATATTTTTGGGACCTTCAACGAAATTGAAAGGCCGGTTATGTACTACAGCATTCAACTTCGCTCGGAAAACTCATATTCGTCGAAAAAAATTAGTTTTCCGCATATTTCTTCGTTTGTTATTTTTTCCTTCCATTTGGCAAAATTTATTTTTTCTTCTTCTTTCATTTAAACGTAACATGAGATTCTATGTATGGGATTAATCGCGCGAGGATCCTTATGCTGGGAGAGACTCTGGAAAAGCGTATAGGATTGATGGCGCCAGGATTCCCGCGGTCGTACATGATGGCTAGGACAGGGCCTGGGAAAGCGTATGGGGTGAATATGGCTCCGTCCCAAAACCCATACCTCTCCCAAACCCTTTTCCATACTACTCCCCATACTATTTCCCATCGAAATCCCATACACAGGTAATGACGCTTTCCCATACTACTTTTTTCTACGCGGGTTGTACAACGCTCACAACCGTTTCCAAGGGAAGTTGTGTCGCACTCCCGGAGTGTCGAATACTCGCCAGGCTCTCGTTACGCTTCACTAAGATTCAAATTCGTCGGATATTTCAAAGGATGTTTTATTATAAAAGAATTATATCTCTCACGATTACAAATACGTCCGCTCGCTTTGCGACTTCTATCTAAACAACAACTCGGGTTTGTTTTATTGCCATGACAACAACATGGAAACGATATTCAATGTAAAATAATATCCCTCAATTCGGCTGTCCTGACAATAATCGACGTCCTCGTCGATGGTTATTCTTGTCTCACTCTCCTCTGGGAATCACCTTCAATCTATCGATTGCGATAATGCCTTTGTAAATTCGTTGACTCTGTTGCTCCCCTTCGATATCTTGGATGAGATACCGGTCATTGCCGATTTCTTTAACGACTTCGTATGGACCACGGTATTTTTCCACTAATTTTCTACTCTCTCCAGTCGAAGGCGCTTCGTACCGTACCAATACTAGTTGTCCCGGTTCCAACTTCTCCGCGTATTTGCGTTTCTTGTTGAACTGTTTGCTAAGTGCTTCCTTATTTTTTTGGAGTAAATTCGCGACGTTTTCTCGTTCTTCTTCGACTCCGAACTGCTCATTGAGCTCTTGTATTTCGCGAGTGAGCAACGAGTCTCCTTTTCCAGTTTGTTTATAATTAAAAATCAGTTCAGATGAGTACTATTATTTATTGCCCATTGAACTTCGTAAATCTTCTCATCCCAATCGCTGTGCTCCGTATCACGTGTAATCGTCGGTAAACAATTTAAAATCACGCTATTGACCTTTTCGATTTGCCCATTTGCCCTCGGGGTGCCAGCAGCAATCATTACATGAATTATCTCGTACTCGGAACAAAACTCTTTAAATTTCTTTGA
This sequence comes from Cryptus viduatorius, assembly GCA_964006125.1. Taxonomy (NCBI): domain Eukaryota; kingdom Metazoa; phylum Arthropoda; class Insecta; order Hymenoptera; family Ichneumonidae; genus Cryptus; species Cryptus viduatorius. The sequence goes on from OZ023223.1 coordinate 21,805,287, forward strand.
ACTGTAGGCCGTTCCTTGATCGCTGATAATACGTCGCGGTTTTCCGTAATGGTGCATTAATTTCCGTAACGCTGCGATTGTTTCGTCCGTTCCTGTGCTCGCGACGGCTTCCAGCATTACGTACTTACTATAAGCGCAGATTGCACCGAATACGTATTTGTTCTCGCGTGTTGTCCTGACAAAAGTTCCCAAATGATCCACGTGTACTGTGTCAAACGGAATACTTCCCTTTTCTATAGGATGAAGATACCCGGCCTTCTTGCCGGTTTGCGCTTTATAATATAAACAATTAACGCAACGATTAACGTACGTCGTAACGTAATCTCGCATACCCGGAAAATAGTAGGTTTCCTTTAATTTGGAAAGGGTCTTATCGATGCCCAAATGTGCGAGGGTCTTGTGCGCCGTTGCGACCACCTCGTGCCTCAGTTCCTTGGGAACGAATAGTCTCCATCGTCCCTTCGTCACGCGGTACACTCTGACATTGCACACCGTGAATTTTTTATGTGTCTCTTGATCCCCGTCTTCTAATTTATCCCGTACAGAAAGAATTTCCGGACTTGCTCGCTGCATAGCCGCTATCCCATCGGTATTGACGTTGATACCTAGGATCGGTAGCCCCACGATGGGAGTCTCTTCGGCCGGATTGACCGGAAATCGGCTCAACCCATCTGCGACGCAGTTATTTTCTCCCTTCAAATATTCGATCTTGTAGTTGAATTCGGATAATCTAATGAACCATCGACCGATACGAGGGTTCAGATCCCTTTTACTCTCCAATAGTTTGAGACTATTACAATCAGTTTTTATCGTGAATTCCAATCCAATTAGATACACGCGGAACTTCTCCAGTGCGCACACGATCGCTAGTGCTTCTAATTCGTACGAATGGTACTTGGCTTCGTCATTCGTTGTCTTTCGACTAAAATAGCTGATCGGGTGCATTCTTCCATCGTCTTGCTCTTGGAAAAGAACCGCTCCTAATCCATGCTGACTAGCATCCGTGTGGACTTCTGTCTTCGCTGTTACACTGTAGATCGCTAATATCGTTCTCGACGACAGTCTAAGTTTGATCTCGTCAAATGCTGTTTGTTGCTCCGAATTCCAAACAAAATCTGCTTTCTTCGCCAACAAATTCGTCATCGGTTTTATAATACCGGCGAAACCTTTCACAAATCTTCGAAAAAAACTAGCCATTCCAACGAAGCTTCGTACGGCTTTAATATTAGTAGGCGTCGGAAATGATTGGATGCTATTCACTTTTTTTTGTACCCGGTTTGATTCCCGATTGCGAAATCTCAAACCCGAGGTAATCTACTTTCTTTTTGAAAAAGTGACATTTCTTCAAATTGATCGTCACACCGGCTGAAACGAGTACTTCCAATATCTTCTCGAGCTTCTCCAGCCCATCCTTGAATGTTCGGCTTCCGGAAATAATATCATCGAGATAGGCCATTGCTGTATCACCTTCTAACGATCCGAGAATTACGTTTATCATTCATTGAAAAACGGCTGGTGCATTGCACAAACCGAACGGCATTCGTTTAAACTGATATTGTCCGTTAGGTGTGACGAATGCTGTTTTGTCTCTTGAGTCTCGAGCTACAGGAACTTGATAGTATCCACTGAATAAATCGAGACTAGTGAAATATCGGTGACCTCTCAACGTATCCAGCTGATCGTCAATTAATGGTAACGGGTATCTGTCTTTCACTGTGATCTTGTTCAACGCGCGATAATCCACGCACATTCTGATTTCTCCACTTTTTTTTCGCACCAAAATGATCGGACTTGCATAGGGAGACGAACTATCCTCAATGACATCCGCCTTCTTCAAATCCGCGATCATATTCTTTACCTGTTCTTTCTCGTGATACGAGAGTCGATACGGACGATAGCAGACGGGCGTTTCCGTATTCAGATGAATCGACATTTCTGCAATGTTCGTTTTCCCCATCTGATGAACATTTCGGGCAACGAATTCACGATACCTATTCATCAAATCGACTAGTTGCGTATGCTCTTCGTCCTCTAAATCTGAATCGATCTCGTCTTTGCGTATTTCGTCATTATTTTTTTCTCGTGTGATCTCTTCCTCGGTGCACACTTCTCCACGCGCAATCGTCTGTCCCCGTTTAATCCTTATCTCGTTACCGCTTAGATTCATAATCGGAATAACGGACTCTCCTTTCTCATTTGTTCCAATAACACATCGTGGAATTATGTCTCCCGTGTGCCGTGTACTACCGTCGACGTAGAAATTGTTCTCGGAAATGTTCCCCACGACACTAATGTGGCCAAGATAATTTTTTGGAATGACGATTTCCTTGTCTGCCACGAATTTGCTTTTATTCGGTTGTTATGCCGCCGAATCCCGGTTAGCTACGCCGAGGTTAGCGGTAATGAATATTTTCTATTATTTTTGGGATGTTTATCGGAAAAGGGTTGGAACCCCAGTGAATGTTCGAATGCAGGAGATGTAAGCGAAAGTGTCTTTCTTTATTAATGCGTTGATACGCAAACTCAAATATCACACAGAATTATATTACACAGAATATGGACTATTGTCCGACCAAACTTATGGAGTACTACTTACAGACCCTTTGCACGAGTCTCTCTACACGCAACCAACCGCGCAGTATCGGATGTCCAATTGTACTCCCCGACTTGCGCTCACTCTCACACTTTATAGGAGATAAAGTGGAGCGAGCGATTCAGCATATTTACGAAATTTGGTAATGATGTTTACCTTATCGTCGTTCCAGTATGCGATACTGTGCAGTTGGCGCAATATTTCATGATCGCACGCCTCGGTTATTGCGTAAGCGTAACCTCGGCGGTGCTCTCATTTTTCGGGGGTATAACACGGTGTTGATACCTCCATCTTCAATAATTCCTCGAGATCATTCGCTATGTTCAACGCTCCTTTCGTGTTTAGAATATGAACATTCTGCTGCTCCGTATAGGAGTGTCCGACCAGTAACGGTACGACTTGTGCTTCGTTAGGGACGACGAAAACGTTGCACTTTGCTTTCACGCCGTCGATTTCAATTTCGACGGTCATCGCGCCTATTGGAGTAACTTTTCCTCCACCGTAACCTGTGAACGGTTCAAATTTGTTTTCAAAATACGTGAGTTGAAGATTATCGGCATAATCTTTCCTAAGGGTGGTCGCACTGCTTCCCAAATCGACGTAACACCTAATCGTGTTATGATTAATCAACGCTTGTTTAAAAAACTTTGCGTGAGTCTTTCCTCCAATGTGCAAAACATTTTCGCTCTCCGTTTTTCGTGAATCTTTACTTCGTTCCTTCTTTTCGGATTTTTCAGGACAATCCCGCGCGTAGTGGCCCACTTTACCACACTTGAAACAAGTAATCTCTTTCGTGTCTCTTCTTTTACTCGTAGCTTCTCCTTGCTCGGCGGGACGATTAAATCGGTCCGATTGTCCTGTTTTCGGTGGATAAGAACGATGACCTTCTTTTTTCGAAAACGATAATCTCGACGCTGGACGTACGTAATCTCCTATGAAGTTATCTCCACTCTTCAAGTCCGGTAATAGATCGGTTGGTTCGTTGTACCAAGATGAAGGCTCCAAATAGGAACGGTATCGAACATTGTCGAGCCCATCGACGATCCATTCGACGATCTCACGTTTCCCCATTCGTGCGTTATTGCATAGTGATAACTTCTCGTAGAAATATTCGACAATATTTTGTCCCGATTTTCTTTTATAATTCTGAGCCTCCAAAACTTTCTTAATTCCTGATTCCTCGCTTAGAAATGTACTCGTTAATAATTGTTTCCAATCGTTCCAGGATCTCTCTGCTCGTTCAAGACTATCTTTCCACTTTTTCGCAACTCCCTCGAGTTTTGACAAAGCATAATGTTTAGTGGCTAAGTCGTCCCAACCATACATATCTGAATATTCTTCGATCTTATTGATCCACCGGCGAATATCAGCAGTAGTAGGTGGTGCACTATGGCGACCCCCACTCCTATCCCCACTCCTATCCCCTCCAATTCGGTCCCGTCTTGAGCTCGGCTTGAAGTGGCGAGATAAAAGTGGGGATAAGTAGCGTTTTGGGGGCGTCATAGTGCACCACCAGTTTATTTGAGTCATAAAAAATTTAAAAATTTAAAAAAGTTAAAAATTTTAAAAATTTAAAAAATTTAATAATTTAAAAAATGTAAAATTTTTATAATTTAAAAAATTAAAAATTTAATAATTTAAAAAATTTTAATAATTTAAAAAATTTTAAAAATTTTAAAAATTAAAAAAATTAAAAAGAAAATTACCTTTCACTGTATCCCCGTCGTCTCCCTCTCTTTCTCCTGTCTTCTTTCACTCTCGTACTCTCCTGTCTTTTTTTTTTGCGCACTCTCCTGTCTTTTTTTCGCGCACTCTCCTGTCTTTTTTTTTCGCGCACTCTCCTGTCTTTTTTTCACGCACTCTCCTGTCTTTAACGCACACTCCTGTCCTTTTATCGCACTCCTGTCCTTTTTTCGCGCACTCTTACTCGCCTAATATTCCTAGCAGTACCTCCATGCTACGAATACACTCGTCGGCATGAAATTTTAATACCCGAACTTTAACGGTGCCCCTGCACAATGGGCAGCGCACTTTTATATCGGCTCCTAACTGGGACCTTGTAGCTCTAATGACTGCCCTGAAGCAGCGCAACCAATTATGGTCAGCTCCTTCAGGACAGAACGGGCAAATTTTATTCTTGAGTTTTTCTTCGATTACTTTTAGTCGGCCGTTTGTTTGATTTATTTGCTCTTCCTGTAAAGCCGTCCTATCGTGTTCCGGATTAAAACGGGTGTTGAAACTCCAATCGTTATTAGCCATTTTTTTTTTTTTTTTTTTTTTAAACAATTATCGCACTATTACTTTTAAAGCAATTAGCCTCGCACTCAGTGTTGTCACGCTCGCGCTACTCGATGAACTGAGTGCCTGTTGCTGCAGTTGTGCAGTAGCTCGCGAAGAAGTTGCTGACACTGCAAATTCTCAGACGCTCTACGGTGCGGACGCCGTCCGAGTCGTCAACGGGTGGGCGATCTCTGTCGCACCTATTCGATGATATGTAAAAATTTTAAAGAATTATTTTTAAAAATTTTAAAGAATTAAATTCAAAAAAATTACGTCAACGGGTTGTAGGTCTTTGTCGCGCCTATTCAATGATATGTAAAAATTTTAAAGAAATATTTTCAAAAATTTTAAAGAATTAAATTAAAAAAAAAAAAAAAAAAATTACGTCAATGGGTTGTCGATCTTTGTCGCGCCTATTCGATGAAATGTAAAAATTTTAAAGAAATATTTACAAAAATTTTAAAGAATTAAATTCAAAAAATTACCTTTCACTGTATCGTCTCTCTCTCTCTCTTTCTCCTGTCTTTTTCACTTGCCTGTCTTTTTTACTCTCCTGTCTTTTTTTCACTCTCGCGCTCTCCTGTCTTTACACACACTTTCACTCTCTCCTGTCTTTTTTGTCACTCCTCCGCGATATTGTTATCCCCCTCCTCGGCATCATCTACGAGAATGATGTCGAGGAGTTCGTATTGACGGTTAAAATGTTCGGCGATGATACGCCCTATGTCAATAAACGGTATCTCCTCTCTATCATCCCCGTAATTAGTTTTATACAGAGCAATGACGGGGTAGGGAATGTCACTGTCTATTGTTATCGCCGTAAACGCAACGGTATTATTACTAGAACGCACTGCACCTAGAGCACCACCATCACCTCTCTCTTCTTCTTCTTCTTCTTCTTCTTGCGCCGAATCGTCCTCGTCTGCGAAGCCTTCATCATCACCATCATTATTATCGTCAATATATCCCCACATATTATGTTCTTCTTCTTCTTCCTCCTCGTCAATGTCCTCGTCGTTGTCGTCGTTATTTGAGGCTGCCTGTTCCACGGCTTGAGCTATTACACTGCTCAGGTAGTTTTCAGCCTCGTAATTCACGGTCTCATCGTCTGCCAATTCACGGAGTCCGTGAATTTCACAGTACACGACGAGAGCCGGAACGGTAGCAAAGAGGGGATGAGGCCTGAATAACTCCCTGAATTCGCAATATGTCGAAACGTCTTCGTCTACCAGATAAACCTCTGTGTAGCCGTCATCGTCTATATAGACAATTTCGCATCGATACATATTATAATTACGTAGCAGTACACAAGCCGTGCCGGGCGCTGTAAACCGGCGGGGAAGCCTCCACTGCGAGCTACAGTTTTTATAAAAATCGTTCATTAAAGTTTTGAGGGTCTTATAGGACCCACACAAATTGTCGAATCGGATGGCTACTATGCACACCGACACTACGTGCAACACTTCGCACACAAAGCCCTCGGGCATTTCGGTGGTGGGGTATCGGAGATACATTTTTCAGAAAAAAAATTTAAAAAATCACGTACACGCACACGTACACACACACAATAACAACTCACTCGATGCCGATGCAGCTCTAATAAATATAACAACTATTTAATCCGTACACTAACGATGAACTTATTATTATATTTTTCCTGTAAGTTGTGCGTTGCGTTTGGAGGCTGATGAAAGACTAATGATGCGTTTCATATATTTGTGAAAAAACAGGAGGGGATATAGAGAGCATAGCAACCATCTTCACTGTAATTAATATCGGTACATCCCCAGACAGCCGCTCAGGGTCACCTCACGGATTGATTCCCGAAAATGTAGTATCAGGGCATTCCCAGGTGCGCTCGTGCAGCGAAAAGAGATGCTCTTTATAAATAGGAATTATAGAATTAAATATCGTGATTTTCTCGACCTAATGAATGCTAGCATATTAGGGTGTGGCACTTTTATTTGGGGGGACCTAATTCAAGAACGGTAATTGCTACGCAATTTTAGACCACGGAAGTACCATCCTTGTAACCCCCTCCTCCCTCTCCCGAGAGGGCCAATCACTGTACCGATTGGTAATTCGCGGTTTTCGCGACGTACAGTCATTGGCATAGGGTATTAAATGTATTAAGAGCGACTCTTTATTTAGGGGGATCGTCATTGGTTGATCCTCATCGAGAGCAATACCAGAGGATTCAAATAGCTCATGGTCGCTTAGCGGATTGATTCCTCAAAATGTAGTGTCAGCACATTCCCAGGTACGGTAGATGCGAATGTGATTTTCTCACAAATAAAAAATTTACGCTCATCAGGCAGTAGCGCTTCGCTTATCGGACGATTTGGAAGTAATGAGCTATTGTCAATAGAAAAAATGTCAGACCATACCATACGTAAATGTATTATAGATTTATTGAAATTAACAAAATTGCGTAGTGCGATACTTCAACGTCGGTGCAATGAACAGTGGTATAGAGATTTGCGCGATTTATCGGGAAATGGTCTTGTAAGGCGTTTGAAATTCGTTGTATGGTGGTCGCCAGTCCGAGTCCTCGCAAAAGCTTACAAGAGAGGGATGTTTAATGGGCATGAAGTGTTAACATGTATTTTCAATGAATTACGACGACGGTGTGTCGAAGATTTACCATGCTTCCGTGGTATAGCCGAAGAAATCAGAGGTAAGTTTAAAATTGTACAGTATCCCCTAAAAAAAAAAAACGGAATCATCTCGGAAATTGCGTGTACTTCATCTGGGAAATTGCGTGTACTTGAATGTGTATAGGCAATGGGAATGCGAGGATTATTCCGTTGACTTGCTTTCTAAACGCTTAAGGAAAAATTTCGCGAATAGGGCGGGGCCTTAGTGTGTTAACGTATGTAGTGTTGCATGTGACCTCGGCCTCCTATCAATAAACTATTAATTAGTATCTGACTTGTAGCGTATCACGAACTATTGGACGCGTCTCCTCATGAAGAGGAAGAGCTTATTGTAGCGGCCGATAATACAGAGCGCCAATACCAGCAGGGGCATGAGGCCCCTCTTATAGAGGCAGCAACCGATAATACAGAGCATCAACATCACCAACGGTGTGAGACTCCCCTTATAGAAGCAACAGTTGCAGTCGATAATGGAGAGAATATGCGTCAAGACGAGCCTAGCGAATATTCACTCGTAAATTTTCCGCGTGATATTCCCTTTGCGCGTGCGTATAAAACTGAAACAGTATGAGAATTAAAGGAAAGTGTGTAAGTGGCTAATTATATTCAAAATCTACAGCAGCATTTCGGCTTCGTCTAACGAGACCTCTAGAAGGTGAAGATGACGGAGCGTCTGAATTACATACACCCGAGGGCCCTATGGAGAGCGAAGAAGAAGAAGAAGTCCAGCATTCGCAACGTTCAGAGGCTGATGATGATGATGATGATGAAGAAAACTGTATATACCATGAAAATCAGTTGTGGGCGTGCCGTCGTTGTAACCCTGGCTTAACGAGGACTAAGTGTGTAGGAGAAGAAGAGGAGGAAGTCGTACCACCCTCTGAACTACCCACACCGTGGGGGAGGGGCGAAGAAGAAGAAGAAGCGACATTACTACGCGCTGAGGTACACCAGAATGAGGGCGAAGAAAACCAACTATTGGAGAATACGATAGCAGAGTGCGAAATACCGCAAACTCTAGAGCCTCGAGATCACAGCTGGTTTCACTGGCTTGATGTCTGATAATAACGATACAGATAAATATACTTTAATTTAGATTTCGAAAATATAGTAAGTTGAATTATTTTGTAACAGGGCGATTGGTAGCAGCTTTAATTGATGATGATGAAGATACTTAAATTGCTTCAGCAGGTACTAGCAATATTTCAGCGAATTTCCGAAACAATAAATGTTTGTCATTTATTCATAATACCTTTTTACAGAAATACAGACTGGCGCCGGTAGAGTACCCAGCGTAGCGACGAAAACCTCAACATTTGGCGACGTACAACCACCGGGGATGCGAGTTGAGATAGTGCAGAGCATCAGACGGTATTTTAAACGATTTAAACTTCGAGGTCAGGAGACTACGTTGCGAATACTCAGGCCTCCCCCCGAAACAAATATCATAGAGTGGCTCGAGGGAGCGTTCCGTGACCTATTAACGTATATGACTAGTTCCTGTTAGGGTGGCGACTATGCCGGCATTGCGTTTACAGCCGACAATTTATCTCAGGGCCCCGTATGGCTTTCTTTTAGACCCGTTCGCGACTTTACGTTTGAAGATATTTGGCAGTTGAAATTCATTGTTGCTCAAAGTGCGGCGTCAATAGATTGTGACGTGCTTCTCGAAGTCTTCGGACTCTACTTCGATCCGCGACCCGTCCAAAATATAATGACGCCCTTGTTTTTCAATCCCCTTACCTTCCCCTCTGATTCACGCCGAATTGTTGCTGGGCGCCAGGATATCTATCACCCGATATCCAGGGTATTCTCAGATCCTCTATTATCTCAAACTTACAACTAACTGACACGGCTAGCGGGATAGGGAGTGCAGTTCGGGCGCGAAGTAAATTCAACAATCCAATAATTATTCACACACTACGCACGAAATAAAAGCAATAAAACGACAATTTATTCAATTATTTCCCGTAGTCTAACACAAAATCTTAGCCTCTTCGACGGGCTCTCTCCGAACGACGATTCGTTCGCAACCATACAATATTTTTGACTCGCGGGACTCAACGTAAATTATTTTCTCGATCTGTCGTCGACGCGGCGAGAATTATTCGAAATTTAACCGCTAATTTGCCGAGTACGGGCGAGAAAGCACTCTGCGATCCGCGTATCGCTCTCGGCATACAGAAAACCAAAGATGGTGGGCACCACGTGCACCTACCTATTTAATTATCCGCGACGCGATGCGATCGACCTTCTAGCTTCCCTCAGCTTTCCTCAAGACAACGGTCTTCTATCGGCCGTCGACACGGCGTTAATTCTCCTCGGCGGACGTTGATTTTCGATACTTCTCCCTCACGGAGATACAATTTCACGGAATCCCTTATCGCTCGTTTATTAGCTCACTAGTCTCAACTACTTATCGAATCTTTTATTCGATTATCTAATGCCTTTGTTCTCACACTAAAGAAATGACTGCAGAGCGACTAACTAATGGCACGCGTTAAGCGAGAGTTATAATAATGCGTCTAACTTTTAGCACGCTTCCGGCGAGAGTAACGCTTCCTCGCCCGTACTTCGTTACGCGGACCGATAGCTGAGGGGAAGGGGGTCGCGACGGTTCCCTTGCTGTACTTCGGCAATTATTATTGGTTCCTCGCAGCTCCTCTCCTATTGTCTTCTCCTCGCGCGGTAACCGGCGTAGCTACGACTTCTCGCGTATCTGAAAAATATAAGACGGCTCTCCGGCAGACATATGTTCTATATTTTTCTATTCCCTCGGGTACCGCGGGGATCGACTCCGTGCGCGCGCTAACAAAGACTCTCGCGCGTGCCCTACCTATAGCGTGATGCGAGAGCGTTTACAACGCCTCGTCACAAGATATAAATGACTCGTGTAATATAAAAATGTCTGTTGTCAAGGGTATCGAGGGTACAGGTAGAAAAGCTCTCACGCACGAGGCCGTCGCAAAAAAATCCATTCTGACAATACGAAACGATGATAACCTATGCTTGCCGCGCTCACTCGTAGCAGCTCGAGTTCATGCCGAACGGGGCGAAATTCGAACAGGGGTTCTGCATGCAAATTGGCAAAGAATTAGACAGATTAATGGGTCGCTGCAGAAAGAGCAGGCATTACAGCTCGCAAGAGCTGCAGATGTTTGCATACCTAGAAACGGTTGTCGTCTCAGCGAAGTTGCACAGTATCAAGATCATTTAGCATTAGAGGGCATAGCGATTGTGGTTTTTGAATTTTTGGGCTTAGGCCGTCGTAAGAAAGAAGCTATATTCAATGGTACACAAAAAGTTCTGAATATATTCGGTTCGATTCAGCATACTCTATATATTGTGTATTACGAACGTTCGCACCATTACGAGCCAATTTTAAATCTTAGAGGGGCTGTCGGCTGCTCGGGTTTTTGTCATCTGTGTAACAGGCTACACCGTCAATTAGATCACAGATGTCTGAAAAAGAAATGTCCGCGGTGCTGGAAACAGCCACCATGCGATCCCAGTGCAAATGAGTTAATAAAATGCGTAGGGTGCAATCGTGAATTTTTTGGGGAAGAATGTGCACGTCATCACAGCACAGTCGTAGTAGTAAAGTACACGTAAAATAAAAAAAAAAGGCGCTACGCTTTGCGAGGCACTTAAGCGATGCAGACTATGTTTCAGAACGATACATCCTTTGGTGAAAAAAAAGAAACATGTATGCGGTTATAGTTTTTGCACGATATGTAAATCCGATCAGCTACACAATCATTTATGTTACATGTCGACCGTTCGACGAAAAGCCTTTAAAAACAATATTTACATTTTTTATGACTTTGAAACGTAGCAGTGTACACCGTTACAAGGCGATCCTACTGTATTCGCGCACGAGCCGAACCTCTGTGTGGCTCAACGTGTCTGCACATTCTGCTGCGATAACGTTTCTATAGACGACCCCTGCGAATATTGCGGGACACACGAATTTGTATTTAGACACAGTCCCGTATGTCAGCTTGTGGAATTAGCTATGCAGGACAACAGAGAGTTTTCACGCACAATTTTAATTGCTCATAATGCAGGAGGGTTTGACGCACAGTTCATTTTGCGCTATTTAGTCAACGAAAAAAAGACGCAGATGCCGGAATTGATAATGAACGGGACGAAAATTATTACCATGCGAATCGGCAAGCTCGTATTTCTCGATAGCTTAAATTACTTTCACATGCCTCTAAGTGCGTTACCAAAAGCCTTTGGCTTAACGGACTCTATTGCTAAAGGGGCTTTTCCCCACTTGTTTAATAGGCCTGAAAATCAAAATTTTGTGGGAAAATTGCCGCCCATAGAATATTTTTCACCGGAAACGATGAACGCTGCTGCTCGCGAAAAATTATTAGGATGGTATAAAGAACTGAGTGATGCCAACTATGTATTCGATTTTGCAAAAGAGATAGTGTCCCGCGTAGAAAAAATTAGTATGGGATTGACTCTGGGAGGACGATGGGCGAGAGGCTGGAGTTTGTTTGGGATTGAATCTGGGAAGCACTATGGGCAGTCATCTGGGTTTTGGGACCCGGCTGGATGGTTTCCCAGACCTTTTCCCATAGCTTCAGTGGACGGGGGGAATCCTCGTGCAATCAATCCCATACGCTTTTCCAGATTCTCTCCCAGCCGTCGCATACGAACGGGGATCCTCGTGCAATCAATCCCATATGCTTTTCCAGATTCTCTCCCAGCCGTCGCGAACGACCGGGGGAATCCTTGCGCGATCAATCCCATACATAGAATCCCATGTTATGTGTAAGTGAAAGAAGATGAAAAAATAGATTTTGTCAAATGGAAGAAAAAAATAAAAAACGAAAAAATATGCCTAAAACCAATTTTTTTCGACGGATATGAGTTCCCCGAGCAAAGTTAAATGCTGCTGTACGTAATCGGCGTTTGAAATTCGATGTAGGTCCCAAAAATATTGTAAAGTATTGGATGAGTTTAACATAGATCTTTTAATTTATCTATCCAAGCTTTTCCCAGTACATCACATTATTTTTGGGGCCTTAAATGAAATTTAACAGCCGATTATGTACTACAGCGCTTAACTTTGCACGGCGAAATCATATTCGTTGAAAAAAATTAGATTTGAGCATATTTCTTCGTTTTTCATTTTTTCCTTCCATTTGACAAAATCTATTTTTCCTTCTTCTTTCATTTACACATAATATGGGATTCTATGTATGGGATTGATCGCGCGAGGATCCCCCCGGTCGTACGGTACGGCCGGGAGAGAATCTGGAAATACGTATGGGATTGATTGCACGAGGACTCCCCCGTCCACTGAAGCGATGGGAAAAGGTCTGGAAAACCATCTAGCCGGGTCCCAAAACCCAGCTAACTGCCCATAGTGCTTCCCAGATTCAATCCCAAATAAATCCCAGACTCTCGACCATCGTTCTCCCAGCGTCAATCCCATACTAATTTTTTCTACGCGGGGTCCTATTGTAAGACCGATGTCACAATATTGAGAAGAGCTTGTATCGCTTTTAGGCGTTTGTTCATTACCAGTGGAAATGTTTGTCCGTTCGACGAAAGCACTACGATAGCTTCAGCTTGTTTTCGCGTTTTTCGAAAAAACTTTCTAAAAAATGATACGATAGGCGTCATACGCGCAGGGGGCTACAGATGGGCTCATAATCAGTCAAAAAAAGCGATCGCATGGCTCGTATGGATGGAGCATTCTCTCGGATGTTTAATAACTCACGCAGGTCGAACGCGTGAAAATAAAATATTTCAAAACCTACTGGTAGACGGGTACTACGAAACCCAGGACGCTGAGCATGTATTGCAGTTTCACGGCTGCTATTGGCATGGATGCCCTCACTGTTTCGCGATAAACAGAGAAAGCAAACAGAGCGACGGGGTATCAATGAATGAGCGTTTCGAGAGGACAATTGCTATGAGTAATAGAATCCGTGCGGGTGGGTACGTCCTAACCGAGATTTGGGAATGCGAGTACGACCGTATGTTAGAAACAAATGGCGAAATGAGGGAATTTGTACGAAATCACCCGTTAGCTATGTTAGAACCTCTCAATCCACGGGACGCATTCTTCGGAGGGCGTACGGAAAACATGGTTACACTCTACGATGTAAACGATACAGAGCAGATACGCTATGTGGATGTCTGCTCCTTGTATCCTTACATCTGTAAATTTGGCAAGTATCCTGTTGGTCATCCCACAGTATATGTAGGTCACGAGTGTAAGACTTTGACAGGTTCTGATAACACAGACCTGTCAAAAGTCGAAGGGCTTGTAAAATGTACCGTATTACCGCCGCGGAATTTGTATCATCCTGTCCTACCTGTGCGCATGCATCATCGTTTGTTATTCGCTCTGTGCCGAAGTTGTTGCGAGAGTATGAGCCAAGAAGAGTGTGTGCACGAAAATCCGGAAGAACGCACGTTCGATGGAACATGGGTGGTAGACGAACTGCGAAAAGCTGTCTCGTGTGGGTATAAAGTGATGAGAGTTGATGAAATATGGCAATATCAAATCACGCAGTTTCAGCGCGAAACAAACGAGGGTGGCCACTTTGCTACCTATATAAATACATTTCTGAAAATCAAACAAGAAGCCAGTGGATGGCCCGATAACTGTTCCCAGGACAGTGTGACTCAAGATCAATATATTGCTGCTTTTGAACAGTCTGAAGGCATTAAGCTGGACCGCAATGCGATAGACAAAAACCCCGGATTACGGTCCGTGGCTAAGCTATGTCTCAATTCATTCTGGGGTAAATTCGGCCAGCGCGAAAATTTGTCACAAACTGCGATAGTGTCCACCCGTAAGGAGCTTATGGAATTACTGGATAGCCCCGAGTACGTAGTCACAGGAATTCTACCTGTTAATCATAACATTTTATACGTTAGTTATACGAAAATTACCGATGCTGTACAACCGACAGGCATTGCTAACGCTGTAATAGCTGCTTATACCACAGCTCAAGCTTGTTTGAAACTTTATAGTTACCTTGAGCGCTTGGATCGTCGCACCCTCTATTGCGATACGGACTCGGTAATTTACGTGACAGACAAAAATAGATCAAACGAATACGAACCACCGATAGGTCAACTTCTAGGAGAACTAACGGATGAGTTGGGCACGGGGCATTATATTAAATCTTTCGTTTCCGGAGGACCTAAATTTTATTCGTTCATAGTTTGCGCTCCCGATGGAACTGAAAGCGAAGTCTGTAAAGTAAAAGGGATCACACTTAATTTTAAAAACAATGCATTAATCAATTTTAACTCAATCCGATCGTTCATTATGGGTGAACGCGAAGAACCGATCGTATTGAGCTCCAACTCTATTCGTCGCACGCCATTTCATCAAGTTGTAACGCGCTCCGAAACAAAATCGTGCAAACCATCGAGTGTCAAGCGAAGACAAGACGGCCAGTATGGTAGTCTACCTTATGGTTATAAAAGTTGAAATATTTTAGAATTACACCGTATGTTATTGTTATAAATAAATAAACTATCTATAATTTAGGAAAATGCTCCAAGACCTCTTTATTAGTTACAGCGTAGTAGAAAGTCTGATCACTCACTCAGATGGATACGAGGTGGAAACATCCCTGGACCGCTATGATCTGCGGTCCTACAGGTTGCGGTAAGACGTTTTTTGTGAAGAAGTTTTTGAAGTTCCTTACACGTATGAACAGTGTGCCCTTTGAGAGAATTATTTTCTATTATTCTGAATGGCAATCAGCTTACACGGAATATGGTAAATCAATAGAATTTCACGAGGGTCTGCCTCAGCCCGCAGATTACGCTAATGACCCCCGTGCTAAACTCGTAATTATTGATGATTTGCTGCGCGAGGCCTCGAATAACGCAGTCATTGATCTATTCACGAAAGGTAGTCATCATAAGAATTTAAGTGTTATTTTTATAACGCAAAACTTATTTCATCAGGGTCACGGTCAGCGAGATATTTCTCTGAATGCCAATTACATAGTTGTTTTCAAGAACCCTCGTGATCGCGCTCAGATACAACATTTAGCACGTCAGATATATCCCGAAAATCCTCGATTTTTACAAGAGGCTTATCACAATGCTACCTCCGCTCCGCATGGCTATCTTCTACTTCACTTGAAACAATCGACACCCGATAACTGCAGGTTTCGCACATGTATTTTCCCCGATGACCCGCATCATTTCGTGTATGTGCCTCGTAAACAGATAAAAAGCAGTCGCACACAAGACGAGCTTCCAGTATTGCGCTTGTAATGGACAATAACGGGTCATCAGGCAGGCAACTGAGCATTGCACAAAATAAACTGTCCGCGTCTCGGAGCGCTTGTGAGTGTACACTTAAGGTTCTGCGTGGTAGCGTTCCATCTCGCACTCATTCGGCTAAAAAGTTAGAGGTCTTCACAGCGCTAATAAAAGCCTGTCAGTTCTACGCCTGTGATGGCACGAAACGGATCACCTCTCTGTAGGAAGCACATTGCGATATTGCAAGTTCTTCAGCATCTCAACAAAGATCAGCGTGAGGCTGTTTTGCGTAAAGCAGACTCATCCACAATACGGTGTATTTGTGAGTGTGCACTAAACATACTTCGTGGCAATGTACCACTGAAGCTCGAGCAGAAGAAAAAATTACGACGACACGCGCATGTTCTTCGCCTCTTAGCAGCAAAGAAAGGGTGCTGGAAAAGCAAGAAGAGGTACGTTGTCCAGAGCGGTGGTTTTTTACCGCTCTTGCTAGCTCCTATACTGGGCACTGTTCTGTCAAGCCTGATAGGTACATAATGGAGCATGCCCGAAAAATGGTACTAGTGCCTGAAGAAAATCTGCCGCAGTTGAGTGCCCCGAATCAGAGGCAGATAATTTTTAATGGACCTACGGCATCACCAGAGTTACGCGCTATTGGTGCTACCTTGAGTAGACTGGATACGGAAATGAATGATATTTTGGCTTGCAACACCTACAAGGATGACAGGGAGAAGTGGTCAGCATATTTGGCGGTGTTGCAGCGCTATCTTCATTTTGCTGACAGCGAGCGAGCTCAGCAATACATGAATATGGCCGTAAAAAAAGAGATACCTGTGCAGAACTATGAAAAGAAAAAGAAATCAGTGCACATGCATGATTCTGTCATAATTGAAAGTATACCGGCGAAATATCGCCCTAAAGCAAAGCTTTTATTGCGGCGACTGCACGACGTGCCTGAGCCAAATTTCGCATGGGATTCTGCAGGTGTAGTTTCCATTAGCGGAAAACCAATCAAAGACTCGAATATTGTTGATCTTGTGAACGATGCGATGCGAGCGAGAAAAGCTCCTAAGCCTGTGGGTCGAAAGCGTTTGCTCGCTTTTTGAGAGAGATACAGGCACCTCGAGAGTTTGTGGGTAATGGGGAACTCTGGGCTGAATCCAGAGCCAATTCAACACTGCAACCCCGCGATAGTGACGCCAACAGAGACACCTGTGACGACGATGGTGATGACGAAGAGGAGAAGGAAGAAGAAGATGGCATCAGCGATATAGAGCCTGATTTTTCCAGTGACCCCTATCAATCGGGCCGCAGTGGTGGGAGTGATAGCATCGGCAGACCTAGTCCTCTTCGTAAATCAAAGCGTCATTTACAGAGTGGAGGATCTGGATATAAAATTAAGCGTTTAACTTGGTCAAATCTCAAATTATAATCATGAAAATATTAGAAAAGGTGTACTTTGATTCGTCCCATCCCGCATCTTTTTCGGGTGCTACTAATCTATTGCGCCTGGCTCGTAAGAAAAAAATTAATGATAAAAAAGCGTTATGGTGGTTGGAGGCTCAGGAAGCGTTTACCAGACATAAACCTGTAAGACGGCGCTTTCCACGACGTTTCTACAATGTACGAAATATTGACGATGTTTGGGAGGCTGATCTCGTCGACCTTCGTTCGCTTAAGGATTACAATGATGGTTTCGTCTATCTTCTCGTAGTCATAGATGTTCTCAGCAAATACGCTTGGGTTGAACCTCTGCGCGATAAGACTGCTTCGTCAGTGGCTAAAGCATTTACACGCATTTTATCACAGAGCAAAGGAAGGTCGCCGATTTGTCTTCAATCGGATAAAGGTAAAGAATTTCTTGGCACTGCTTTTCAAACCTTACTGCAGAAAAAGGATATTACATTTCGGACAGCTCGAAATCCCGATATAAAGGTCTCTATTGCAGAAAGATTCAATAGAACACTGAAGGAGAGGATGTGGCGTTTTTTTACGTATTCCAGGCAAAAACGATATATCGATGTTCTGCAAAATATTGTTTCGGCATATAATCACGCACAACATAGCAGTATAAAAATGGCTCCTACAGATGTAACGCTCGTTACAGCCGCTAGGGCGCGATCTAATCTGCTGAAACGCTATAGTAAAAAACCTGAGCAACAAAAATCTCCTAAATATCGAATAGGGGATATTGTACGTATTAGTAGTGCAAAAGCAGCCTTCGCAAAAGGTTACGAAAGCGGCTGGAGTAGCGAAGTCTTCAAAATACATCGTATATCTGATAGTTGCTGGCCCACAGTGTACATATTACGCGACCTTCAAAACGAGGATATCGACGGTATCTTTTACGAGGCTGAATTATCGCGAGTGCAGGAGTCTATTCAAACAAATAAGAGCAAGACAAAAAAAAAATCATTAGAATGAAAGACGAATTTTATATTGTACTGCCTAGCAATAGTAGCATGGCGTATTACCCCGATAACACAACAACGCTCTACACTACTCGCTTACCGCAGTACGTGACTCTGCATGGCAATTGGGCTGTTTCGTTAGCTGAAATTCATATGCCTATGACCATTTTACATGTCCCCCCTGAGGGAGAACGGAACTTTATCAGTATAGTCACGAATGCTGTGACGCCTACTTCCGGCGCGGACACAGATTTTAAAGAAGATCGTAATTGTGTACCGTCGGGAATCTATCAAAATATAGATTCGTTACTTGAAGCTATAAACGAAATTTCGTGTGTCAACGGGCACTTAAGATTTCGTTGTGGCAGTAACGGTTACGTTATGGCAGAGACTATTTGTCGTGAGTGCACGGGCTTAGAACATGCCTTCTTTTTTTCGCCTGAGTTAAATAAAATTTTAGGTTACGCGCATAGTCAGGCTGTTGTAGTCCAAAGCGGCACTAAGTACGCTGCTCAAAGGCCAGCAAGTCTCACGAATGGCGTGCCAAATATGTTTTTCGTTTATACCGATATCTGTGAACAGTATATAACAGGCGATGTCCATACGCCACTGCTCCGAGTCGTACAATCAGCAGCCGCTGACAATTCTAATTTCGGGTCCATGAAAATTAGAAGTTTTTCACCACAGCGCTATGTGCCTCTATTACGCACTAATTTTCAAACTATAACTATTGATATAAGGGACGAATTCGGTGAACCTATTCCATTTGAGTACGGGACTTTGACGGTGACGCTGCACTTCAAACGTACAGATTAATAGAAATGGATATCTACAGTGATTACTTTGACGCCCAGACAGGAGGCGGTGCGCGGACAGGTCACGGAGGCATTAGCAATGTATACGTTGGATCACCAAATCAACGCGGACACGGTATCGGCAGTTTTCTTGGAGGCCTCTTCAGACGAATTATACCTCTCTTAAAACAGGGGGCTCGAACTGTCGGTAAAGAGGCACTACGTGCAGGCGCTAATGTAGCTAGTGATGTATTGAGTTCCGGTTTGCACCCACGAGAAGCTTTTAAAACGCGCCTGCGTGAGTCAGGTCAAAATCTAAAACGAAAGGCAGAGGAAAAAATTGATAGTCTTATGAAAGGTTCAGGGTATAAAGGGGCTAAACTTAACAGTTTGATGCATTCTATTGACGGACGCTCGTCTCGTCGCATCGCCTCGAAAAAACGAAAGAAGTCGGCGGTGAGGAGAAAACGCTCGAGAAAAGCGAATAAGAATAAGAAGAAGAAGTCTGCGACACGGAAATTAGGGACCTGCATCAAGAAAAAAAAGAGGAAGAAGGTGAGGTCCGTGTCTGATATTTTTGCCTAGAAAAAATGGCTTTCCTGCATGCTCACTCGTGCGAATGCATGAAGTCGGAACTTGAACTATTTACGCTACCTCCGACTCAAACGACGATTGAGGGAACGCAATGGGTATACTATAAACCCATTTCATCACTGACCGATGATTCACCTATAGAGTTTGTGGTGCCTGGTCACGGGGATGAGTACATTGACCTAGCCCATACTATGCTGAGTTTGCGTGTTGAAATTCCAAAGACATCCACAAAAGATGAACTGGTTAAAGTAGGCCCTATTAATAACCTACTGCACTCAATGTTCAATCAGGTAGATGTATACCTGAATCAGAAACTTGTATCACCTCCTAACAACGCTTATGCGTATAGGGCTTATATTGAAACACTTTTGAATTATGGTCAAGGCGCAAAGGCCTCTCATCTTACGAGTGTTCTATGGTACTCAGACACGGCTGGTAAAATGGACGATTTAAATGATGGCAACGCAGGCCTTAAAGCCCGTAGTACTTTTCTGAGCGATGGGCAAACAGTCGATCTTCTTGGGCATCTTCATTGTGATATTTTTAATCAGGACAGGTTCTTGCTAAATGGTGTTGAAATGCGCTTGCGCCTCGTGCGTACCAGTGACGCGTTTTGTCTCATGACCACCTCGAAATATAGCAAAATCCGTATTGCGGAAGCATCGCTTCTTGTTCGCCGTACTAGGATAGCTCCTGGAATACTGTTGGCTCACGCAAGAGCTTTGTCTAAATCTACAGCCAAATATCCCTTGACGCGGGTAGAGGTTAAAGCCATATCAATGCATGCGGGTGTGCATGGAGACACTCTAGATAATGTTATACTTGGTCAGCTGCCCAAGCGCATAATTATTGGCTTCGTGAATAATAAAGCCTTCAATGGCGACCGCACACTAAACCCTTTTAATTTTCAAAATCATGACATCAACTATCTCTCTTTATACGTTGATGGTATTCAGATACCCTCGAAAGCACTACAACCGGACATTACAGATACCTCTCTATATGTAGATGCTTATCATACGCTGTTCTCAGGTACAGGCATTCATTTCCTCAATCAGGGCAACTGTATATCACGCTCATCTTATCCCTGGGGATACTGCCTTTTCGCTTTTGACCTTACACCTGACCTTTCGGCAAACAGTAACAGTCATTGGAATTTGGTGAAGCATGGTAGCGTTAGAATAGAAGTACGATTCAAGGAGTTTCTAACCGCAACAGTTAACTGCATCGTATATGCTGAATATGATAATGTATTGGAAATCGACTCTTCCCGCCAAGTTATTGTAGACTTTAGCGGCTAGTTTATGGTCACTGCTTCTTCAGTTAACATCGAGAGCTCGCTGCGACAAGATGCCGTGTAACTCCGTGAATATTGTAATTGATATACAGGGCTTAAAAGACGCGTTTAATAAGTTTGTGCCTAAAGGAGTTGCCATTGTTTCGGTGACAAGTGATTACGTAGGGTGGTGGGTTATAAAACCACCCTGCTCGTTTATGAATCTGCCTACTGATATAAAACGGCAAAACGTATGGCTCGAATGTAATTGTCACGGCCTGGCATGGTCCGAAGGTGACACGTCTCTAGAAACTTTCGAGAATACTCTGAAGAAAATAGCTGAACAAGCTGATAGAATATTTACCAGAGGCGCTATAAAAGCATCGTACTTGACCAAACTTACAAAGTGTTTCATTGTAAACTTGGAGAAAGAAGATAACGAGGACCCCTCCTCATTCCGTGAACTTGATGATGGTCGTGGTCGTCCTCGTTGCATGTATCATAGCTTGCTGCATAGAAGACCCCTGTACACATGCGCGCTGGACTACGCTATAAGGATCAAAGAATGGCTCCGTCACGGCGATCGCTTTGCCCAATTAAGGGAATATAGGACTACGCGCTCCATAGCTCTGTCGGAGGATGGAGATCGCGACGAAACAGATCGATAACAAATATGAATAGTCTTCAAATTCTTCATTGTCTTCGTGGCATAGAAAATCATACAATTGGAGTGTACCCTGCAGATCGCATCCCAAAGCTGCTGACGAAACCGGCAGCTATTGTCGTTAATACAGATGGACACAAACGTCCCGGGGCTCATTGGGTCGCCATGTACATCGATCGAAGTGGACACGGATGGTTCTTCGATAGCTACGGACTCCCACCAATCATACCAAACCATCTCATACGTCTCCGGGGAAACTGTCGACTCTTCCAATATAACACAACACAGCTTCAAGGAGCTAGTTCACAATGCTGTGGCCATTATTGTGTTATGTTTCTTCATTATATGTGTACTGGACTCGGTCTTCATAAGTTTAAAAGCTTATTTTCAAATAATCTGCAGCGAAACGATAAAATAGTTTACGACTATTACAAGGCATATATTAATAAAAAACATAAATTAATAGCTCTTGGCGATAATAATACTGGTGCTACCGTAGGGGGCAGCTATAATAAGAAAAATTGTGGTTTTTGTAATAGATATTTACACTGTATACAGAGTTGTTGTTCTCGTGAACGTTGTCTGTAAAATATCATAATTTTATTTAATAAAAATAACATATAAAAGAACACAATGCATTCCTTGTCTTAATCAGTCTTCCTCGCAAATACTGCTGAGGTTAGCATGAGTCACAGGGTCAGCAACACGCATAAGCGTGCTGTAATTCTATACGTATCACCTTGAATATCACGCGCATCTCTATTAATCATAGCCGCCATTTTCTTCAAAAAGGCGAATTCAGCAGATATTATGTTACGCATGAAACTGAGATTTACGTGAGTCACGAATACTGCTGCAGTAGCAAAGCCTCCATTTCTTTCTTCTTCTCAAAATGGTGGTGGGAGCATCAAATAATAATCTTATCAACTGCCGCTGTTCTTATCAGTCGCTCTCTGATCGCTCTACGTACATCAAGTCCATACAGAAAAAACAGCACGAGTTAAAAACGCGACTAGAGAGGCACTCGGAGAATATCAGTGCTATTAAAGATTTAATACATTCAAGAACTGAACTTTGTCTTCTAACGCGCTCGTTAAAACACTTCAAAATCTAAAAAAATTGGATTTCTCGCGGATCAACAGAATAGGAAGATTGGCGGAATTTCTACCTGTGGTGAAATTAAGTGAATTGGCGGCTGATAAAGACTACAAGATCACGAATATCCGATATGCCAATAGTAAATGGGGCACTCGTATTACCATCGATGTGGAAAATGAGTTCACGTGCTTTCTGCCGAATCGATTCGTCAAAGCTTTCGATGAAGACACAGAGATGTTTCGCCAAATGATAGCAGCAGCTTAAGGGAACGCATTGTACATGCGATATCTTGGTACCGAATATAATAACGTCGAGTTCAAAGCAGCGCCTCAGTGATTAGTGCTACAAAAAACATTTTGGAATGGAGCACTATAGCTGATACTGATTACACCGAGGAAGCCATTGTTCGTGCGGCATGTTGGGGCAGAATATAATAACGCGTGCTCAAAGCAACACCTCAGCGTTACTGCAGAGTCCCTTCGGTGTGCCACACCTATTTTTTCGAGAGTGACATTATGACGGGTACTGGCTTCGATATCGTGTTTGATATTCAAAGTTTTAAAGGCAAAGACAATGAATTTTTGCCTAAAGAAGTAGCGGTCGGGTCAGTACATAAATTACGTCGTAGAGTATTATGGGTTGTTGCGCCTCCGTACGATATTAGCGAGTTACCGCCACAAGTACGCGCTGAAAATGACTGGCTAACCACCAATTATCATGGGATACATTGGTCTGAGGATGGAATTACTTTTGAAGAACTGTGCTATGAGTTGTACGACACTACTGAAGGTGCTGGTGATGATGGGATAATTTACGCCAGAGGATATGATGCTGTAAAATTTTTGGAAGAAATTACTGGCCGCAAAATTGTAAACCTGGGCAACAATGAAGATCTACCATTGAGGATTGATCCTTCACCATCAGCAACACTGTGCTCGTGGCATAGGAGGCATGACAGCGACAAGAATATTATCTATAATTGTGCTCTCGAAAATGTAAAAAAACTCCAGTATTATCTTAATCCCTTTCCTCTTGATAGAATGTGGCGAGATATAGTCAATAGCAATAAGAAATGATTATATATATTGTGACGTATATTTCACCTAACGAAACTCTAACTCAAACTCTATAAATAAAATTAAAAAAAAAACCAAAAATCGAAAAGCTCAAACCAAACGGGAGCAAAACGCGAACGAAACTTACGTCACCTTCGGCCGTCCACCCTCGCGGATGCATCGGCGTCCCGGTGGGCGCCAGTTAATTTTTGTTTCGCCGGTATTAACAACCGGACTAAACTGGAGGCCGGTGGAACGACCTCCGCAGGGTAGATTTTTGTTTCGCCGGAATCACCAATCCGGACTAAACTGGAGGCCGGTGGAACGACCCCCGCAGGGTAGATTTTTGTTTCGCCGGAATCACCAATCCGGACTGAACTGGAAGTCGGTGGAACTACGACCTCCGCAACGACAAAACGAAACGGAACGAAAACGGTACGAGAACTAACGCCGACGCATTCGCGAAAGCAAATGGTTGCGGAAATGCACGGTTGCTCAGGATGCGGGTTGTGGTAGAAGGGTCGCGATCCGAGGTCAATAGAATAGCCACGAGAAACGGAGATCGAAACCTCAACGTTAAGTTAAGCGGGACCGAAAAATAATAATTTGGCTAAGAAGCCACGGGATCACACGCAAGTGCATCGAAAACGCTCAGCTGATCGAACGATCGAAGCGAGCTAACGAGAACGTAACAAAAGCGGATCGACAAGCGATCGACAAATTTCTATAATTCAAAAACTCACCGAAACTTCACTTTAATCCTGTAATGAGCGGGAACCTGTATCCCACAAAAACACCAATAATGGTGTACAAAAAGTTGAGACAAGTACATTTACAGTAGTTGTTTTGACAACACACTAAAATATAAAAAATAGTTCTTTAAAAATTAAAAAACATATGTTCCATCTTTGCAAAAAGTTATTAAATAAATTAAAAGCTTCTTAGGGTTCGTGGCCAAGTACATGTACATTTTGACTCAGTAAAAGGTCAGTCATAGCAGCATAAGAGTTATGAATTACAGTCTGATCATTTTGTAAGTCAAAGTATATTTCAAAAGTAACTTGTCTGGCCGTAATCGTCACATAATAATTGATTACAAAGTTATTAGAAGTTAATTTAGCTAATTACGCATTCACATATTGATTTGTTCAGTATAATGGCCAGACAAGTTACTTTTGAAATATACTTTGACTTACAAAATGATCAGACTGTAATTCATAACTCTTATGCTGCTATGACTGACCTTTTACTGAGTCAAAATGTACATGTACTTGGCCACGAACCCTAAGAAGCTTTTAATTTATTTAATAACTTTTTGCAAAGATGGAACATATGTTTTTTAATTTTTAAAGAACTATTTTTTATATTTTAGTGTGTTGTCAAAACAACTACTGTAAATGTACTTGTCTCAACTTTTTGTACACCATTATTGGTGTTTTTGTGGGATTTCATATCTTTTTGCAAAGATTTGATTGAAATATTTTAATGTCCCGTTTTAAATGTTTCTAATAATACTGTTTAATTTTCTTCATAGCGTTGTATGATTTGCTGGATTTTCATAATTTTCTTTAAAATATTTGCGTTTTTTTATTTTTGTAATATTTTTTTAATACTTCCAGTCATATTTATAATATATACATACGAACTTAGCAGCAGCAAACAAAAGTAAATGCAGCGTCCGCTGCAATTTGCAACGATATATATATATATATATATAGTGCACAGTGTGCGCCGACGATGCCGCTGATATCTACCTATATACCTATATATATAAAGCAATATGGCGGCGAACACTACGGCGATGGGTGCCGCCATGTTGTGTGCGGTGGAGACGACCACTGAATTCGTATTTCGGGTCGCTCAAAAAAAATCAAACCGATATTTCTTATACGCCGGTATCCTACAGGCTTGAAATAAATCGGATTTGATAGATAAAAATAAATAAAAAATTAATGCTCAAACGTTTATTACGTAAAACGTTCGTGTATTAATATAAAAATAAAAATGTTTTTCGAGAGGCCGAAAACAGCGATGTTTCGCGTATAGGAGTCTTGTCGCGTCTATCGAGCGTCGTCGGTAAAGTAGAACGTAAATGTACTTGTCTCGAGACGCGACCGCGTCTCTTGATCTCACGATACACCGAGAACCGAATCACTATCACTGCTGCACAAGGAGCATTATTTCTAATGCTTCACTCACGCACGGGATCGCGAAGAATTTATTACAAAATTCTTTCGCTACACTCAGCTCACAAAACTCGAGCGATAGCCGAACGCGAACGAGAAACCGACAGCTAGGCCACACTGTGTGCGCGAGAGAGATAGCCTCACTCGAGCGCGCGAACAATAGGCCGAACGTCAACAACACGGGAGCGCGAGAGAGACCCGAGTTACCTCTAGGGCAGCTCTCGGTAAACTGTCAATTTGCCTACGAAAATTCGTAACGAATTATGATAATTATTTTCGGGAGCTTGACCGGTAACTACTGCCCTCTCAACCATCTCATGACTTTATCGAATCGAGAGCCGATACTATACGCGGTAACTTGAACGAATCTTCGCAATCGCTTCCCCCTAGTCAATGCGTGAGATACAAGGCTCTACTCAACTATAACGCAGCGCAAGGTGTTCCACCACTCTTGCCTGGACCAAACGATACCTCCGCCTGATCTCAACGCATTGCACTATCTCTTGGGGTGCCGGGTTTACACCGGACTTTGACGTATTCGCAAGACTCTTCGCCGAGTCCTTCCTCTATTTGGGCTCTTTATTATTACTTCTTACACCACCAAATAGAGTCGGAAACGTCGACTAAACTGAACTAAAAGAAATCGTGAACCAAACTAAGCAAACGGAATCTGAAATCGTGAACCAAACTAAGCAAACGGAATCTCAAAACTCGAACTGATCTAAAATAATAACGATAATGAAGCTAATTGGGAATAATTACAAAAAAATGATACAAAATAAACTGCAAAAATCTCGATCGGTAACTCAACGAGAGCGTGACGGTATCTTAAGTCGCTGGGAGAGGCAGTAACGCGGAACTTCAGCACTAAAATCGTAATTTCCATGCGAGTAACGGTAGTTTTGGATTTTTGTGACGTCGATTCCAAAAAATCACGTCACAATATAAATACTGTGGTATGAAAAAATGATTATATTATTTGGGAATTGTGAAAAAAAAAATTATTATATTATTAGGGTATTGCGAAAATAAAATGTAATATAAAAATTAAAAAAAAAAAATTAAAAAAAATTAAAAAAAGTGGTGCACTATGGCTATCTCCACTGAATCCTATCCCCACTCTTACCCCCACCACTTCAAACCGAGCTCAAGACGGGACCGAAGTGAAGGGGATAGGAGTGGGGATAGGAGTGGGGGTCGCCATAGTGCACCACCTACTACTATCAGCATCTCCAGCCACGGGATCGAAACTCGGTAAAACTTTCGATAGATCCATGAAACTACGATGTCCGCTTGCAGTGTTGTTCATCAGACTTAATCTATCTAATTCGGGGAAATTAGAACCCAAATCCAGCAACGGAATACCTTGGCGACCCTTCGGAATTAATATTGTTCGGAATACCTTGGCGACCGGCTCCTTCTTGTGAACTATCAACTTGCTGCGCCAATATTCTTTGTGCATGGAAATCTAATAACGGGATACCGCTTGGCGTATTTTAATTTATTACGTCACCCGTATGTTCGTCGGCTTGCTGTCCCGACGTCGACTGCATCGGAAACTGAGGTGATGTTTCACCTGTTTGATCGTTTTCGTGATCTGCTGTTTGTGCCGTCACGTCGATTGCAATTTTCTTCGGTCGACCTCGCTTCCTCTTCTGCGTTGTATTTCCAACGTTAGGATCCACGGTGTATTATATTTTTCTCGATAGGCCCGATTATGGACCCGATTACGATTCCGACACGAATCGTACGATTACGATACGATTACGACCCGATTACGAACGATCGATTGAAAAATTCCGTTATTCCAATCCGATCAATGAATCCCAGATTCATTCACTCGTAACTCGCGCGTATATCCGGTTATAATCCCACTTCTGAAATAATTGTCGCACTCCCGGAGTGTCGAATACTCGCCAGGCTCTCGTTACGCTTCACTAAGAGTCAAATTCGTCGGATATTTCAAAGGATGTTTTATTATAAAAGAATTATATCTCTCACGATTACAAATACGTCCGCTCGCTTTGCGACTTCTATCTAAACAACAACTCGGGTTTGTTTTATTGCCATGACAACAACATGGAAACGATATTCAATGTAAAATAATATCCCTCAGTTGGATGAGCTGATAATGCGATTCGGGGGGATGGAGGGGTTCAAAGAGGCCAACTAAAAAAAAAAAAAAAAAAAAAAAAAAAAAAAAAAAAAAAAAAAAAAAAAAACACATAAATGATAAGATAAATACGCCGTAATAATCAAAGAAAAAAAAAAATCCATTATATAATAATCGAATTGAAAAAAAAAAAATTGTAAAAATAACAATGTAAAAAAAAAGAAAAAAAAATGTAACCGACACTTATGGAAAACAAAAACCTATAAAAAGCAAAATCAATAACAATAACCAAAAATATATCATGTTAAAACCATGTAATCAATATTACTTAATGAATACTTAAATGCTCAATTAGCTATTTTCTTTTTTTTAAACACAGATGAGAATGAGAGCGAAAATACCCTCATCCATATTAGGGGTGTTACTGATAACGGGGTTATGTGCGGGGATGATCGGATACGATTGTGGGACAGCTAAGTCAAACGTCACAACGTTATCGCTTCTGGGAATCGAGGAATGCGATGTTTCATCGCCAACACTGAACATCACCACGGTTCGAATCCAGTTATTGCAGATAAACGATTACGCCTCCGTACATGTACGACAGTGTAAGGTAGAAATAGCCAGGGATGTTAGAAAATGCGGAATGTTTTCGCATACAAGCGATGTAGCAAATGGAAAGGGTTCATATGTCTATGAGGTACCCAGAGATGTATGCAATTCGAATGTATGAACATGGATCACTACAAGTGGAAAAAACGTTAATTGCCGGTATCATAGGAAATCACAGTATAAGTCATGCAGTAACAATAGCAGGGAAAATAGGACAGGATGGTGCCTGTGAAGGTGCCTCCTACTCCGATCCTTTCGGTAGTTGGGTTGGCGTAATAGTGTTAGCGGAAGTGAAAATCACCTTGAGAGACTATCGTGCAGCAGTGGGGCTGAAAACCAACAAAGTATATCTAAAATCGGGAATTCGGTGTGAACTTAGTGAAGGACAATGTTTGGATCTGGAAGGGGGACATACCTTTTGGGATACTGTACCAGTTGGAAATTGTGGCAGTGGACAATATGGAGTGTTATATTCGGGAATGGCTGAAAAGGGAGTGGACCAGGATTCGCAAATGTTATACACGGTAACCACCGCAGACGTAATCTTCGCGTTGGTAGTGCGTGGAACAGTGGCCGTGTGTGGACAGAACATAGTGCGAACGGAACATCCTAAGTTGTTTATTTACGAGGTGGAAAATGGACAAATATTCTTACAAGGAAAAGAAATGGAAGTGTTAAACATGGATATGTACACGTACGTGAACTCAAAATTCGTGTACATTGAAAGGCATATACAGACTCAAACGCAACAAGTGTATCACGATTTATTAGTGCACAAGTGTGAACTGGAACGAGAAATGTTGAAAAATCGCTTGGCAATAGCTACGGAATTGCCTGACGAATTCGCGTATCATCTCATGAAGGGACCAGGATATATGGCCGTGATATCAGGGGAGGTAGTACACATTATCAAGTGTATACCAAAAGAGGTGCAAGTACAGCAAAAAGAAGAATGCTATACACATCTACCTGTCACGGAGGGCAACAACAGCTACTTTTTGGCGCCAAGGACTCACATACTGATGAAAACGGGAATGCAGATTACATGCAACAAAATGGTTGCACCAATGTACTACATCGACGGAGATTGGTATGGGATGATGCCTGGACCAATACCTGTATATCCACCAGAGATGATAAAACCAAATACAAAACCAACATGGACGTATAAACGTACAAGATCGTTGGCAACAAACGGAATTTATTCAGCAGCGGAACTGGAACAGCTTCGGGAGCACATTATGTTTCCTGCGGAGCGACCAGCAGTATTGAACACTGTAGCCAGAGGAATACTGGGAAAACCGACCGTAAAACAAGGGGGCTCGTTTGCTAAATTAATAGACGGCCTTGAACTACAGGAGATGATGGAAAATGCATGGAAAAGAATGTTGGAAAAAATCGTTGCTTTCGGAAATATTAGCGCAGGGGTGATAGGAATAGTAATGATAATAAGAGTTATAAAGTTAATCATTGACACGATAATACATGGATATGCATTGCACACTGTATACGGGTGGTCATTATTCTTAATGGGAGCAATTTGGGATTCGGTAACCAATCTGTTAATACATCTCAAGAAGAGAGCGACTGATGCGGAAAAAGAGAAAAGTGAAAGTCAGATAGATCTTGAAAAGGGAGAAACGGAGTCACGGATAGAATCTGACTCGGAGGATGAGATAGAGAAAAGGGAAGAGAGAAATGAAAATAAGGATAAAAGTAATCAAACCGAAACAGTAAAAACTGGAAAAATATATCCGCGTCTAACATAAAAAAAAAAAATAAACATTACAAACAAACAATATATAATAATCATATAAATTACTATTGTTAAAGAGCGATGGAGAACGAGCAAGAGGGAAAAAGTGGCTCTACGACTCGTTGGGTTTTCAATTGGCCATGCGTATCTAGAGAGGAAAGATATACGTTGAAAGTGACCGTAAATAGACCGACCGTAACAGACATATTAGAGAAACGGCAAGATGAATGCGAATATTGGAAAGGACCGGGAGGAGTATGGGTACCACCGGAATGGAAGGAGTTGGATTTTGCACGATTGGTGTTTTGGACAAGAGAAGCATTCAACAGAAAGCAAGGAGTAGCGTTAGGAGGACACAAATACTTACGATGGGGAACGACCATCGTCCCTTTCGGGCAAAAACCCGAACAAATTCGTTATAAAACAGAAAGTTAAAGAAAAAGATTTATCAATAAATACTTATAATGAAGGGAAAATATATATAATCATTTATAAAATTATAATTAATATCACAATGTAAAAGGAAAGCGAATAAAACAGCGAAAAAAGAGAGTTGAAAGAATCATGAATACATGCAAGGTCGATAAAAGAAGAGCAGAGAAACGGGTAGCTGGAAGAAATAAGGTAAAGGGAACGAATGCTCTGCTATACCCTGAGGTAGGGAAGGCAGAGTACGCGAGGAGTCGGTAAAAAAGGGAATAGTATAGAGCTAAGGTAAAGCAGTGCAGGCGAACAGAGCGCGCGAACTGCTATACCCTAGGGATTGGAAGTCGGTGAAGGGACGAATAGCCGCACAAAGAGGAACGGCCGAGAAGCGGGAGTCGCGGGCATCAAGCTGCCGCGCGAGTCACCCTCGGAGGAGTCGAACCTCTGCGAGAGATAGAGAAGGATGGTTGCAGCCTAGGCGCCGCCAC
The DNA here is from genome assembly GCA_964006125.1 of Cryptus viduatorius. Taxonomy (NCBI): domain Eukaryota; kingdom Metazoa; phylum Arthropoda; class Insecta; order Hymenoptera; family Ichneumonidae; genus Cryptus; species Cryptus viduatorius. Next base: position 21,836,549 of record OZ023223.1, read on the forward strand.
AACCAGTGGGATGGCATGAACAACCCCATAACGGGAGTTGTAGGAGAATAAATGGAAGGAAAAATATATATTAGAAGATAGAGAAAGAAAATTAGAGAAAAAAAAAAAAATATTCAAAGAAAAGAACAAAAATATACCATAAAATTAACAAAAAGAAAGAGTAAACAACATTACAAATACGATTATATTTTTTTTTATTGTAATAAAATCGAGGAAAAACGAAGAGAAATACAAAAATAAGTATAAAAAGAAAAAAAAAAAAAAAGAGATTATATAAATCAAATTATTAAGAATTATAAGATATAAAATTATTATAAATTATAAAATATACTTATAAAGATTAAACTTATTAATGATAATAAAATAAAAAAAATAAAATAAAATAAAATAGAACGATTAAATTAAAAAAAAAAAAAAAGGGGATAATTAATTTTTTTTTTGCTGCCATAAGGGCATCGCGAGGATGACTACGCGCAGTTACAATTTCGGTTAGGACCCCAGCACTTTGCGCAGGCTGGGGGCCAATTAATAAAGGGGGTTAGCGACGGAGGGGGAGTGTCGCACGAACAATCCTCACACAAATAGTGTTCGTAAAGGAAATGTTTGTCCGGGGTTGTAAGGAGACGGGGGCCGGTGAAATCAGAATACCCTCCTTCAGGGTGTTGCGAGGAGCGGAGGATCATCCTCTCGAAGGGGCACGTTGTAAATAGAATTTGCAGCCCAAGAAAATCGGGCACAAATTCAGTTTTCAGGGCCGGATCCTCGATGTCTCCCCACAAAACATCGACGCTGCGACGGCGAGAAACTCGTGCTGCACGCACGTTACGCCGGCGGCCGGCTTCCCTGTCCTCCTCGGTAGAGCGTTTTAACAATGCCATCCGATCCTAAAAATATTAAAAAAAAAAAAGGGAAATAAAACATAAATAATACGTAATAAAAAAAAATAATAATAAATAAATAAAATATAACAAAACAATGCTCACCAGTAAAAAACGATTTTGGAGGCACAAGTCGCCTCCCTCCAATAGCAGTACAACCATAGGGTAATATAAATAAATAAATCCACACATTTCTGAAAAAAAAAAAAAAGGAAAAGAGGAGATTAATAGAAATAATTAATTAGAAAAAAAAGGAGGAAAATGGTATGAGGAAAAGTACTTACCGAATCAAATCCAAAAAACGATGAACAAACAACAACGAACAGACAACGACGATGAACAAAGACGATGATAACGAACGGAAGAGGAAAAAAAAACTGATGGAGATGTACCTTGGCACGAAGTCACAAAGCGAGTGACGAACAAGGGAATAGTCGCGAAGAGTTCGGCAGATTGTTTAAAAACACTTGAGATAGCCGAAGAAACCCGAAGGAAGGGGAATGAATGGAGCCGAACTCTATAGGACGTTGGAAAAAGGCATATCGTTGGAACCACCAGATGAATTAAAATAAAGGTTTTGTTAATTTTTTTTTTTTTAAGCAATTATGCAGCCTCTACCGAGGTCTCACGCTCTTTTTCAAAGTAGCGTTCGTCTTAGGGGGGAGGTGTTACGTCCCGTAAAAATTCATAGATTAGGAATTAAAAGTTTATTGAAAGAAAATAAATAATCTTAATAATTAAGTAGTAATTTAGTTACAATAAAATAATAAAAGGAAAGAACAGAGATATTAGGCCAGGAGAGCATGAGGACAACAAATAAGGGAAAGTTAATAACGAAATTTCAGGAATAATGACACCGGAAATATTGGAATAAAGAACAGGAGTATAGTTACAATCAGGTAGACATGAAAAAGAAAGAAAAATAATTCGATATAGAGAAACTCGAGTATAAAGAGATAAGGAAACATATGTATGACATGCGAATATATGTGTCGGTGCAGCTCCCGCTTGAACGGTGCGTGGCGCGAGGCGAGTAACGCCTAAATCGCCCGTCAACGGTATTGAGAGCAGCACCTCACGGACAGCAAAAATATCGATATCGATAGATGGGTTTAAACGCTGAAAAGGTGGAAAACGATGTAATAACAGAGAGAACGCATAGGAATGAGTTAAACAAGAGTGAATACGGGAAAAATGAATAAACAATAATTAAATAAATAATAACTAATCAGGGGGAACTAAAATAATCATAAATAATAAGCAAGTGGTAAAACAGATTGAAAATGGGAAACAGAAATGTTAAACATGAGAAGTAAAATTGTCAAAATAAACGAACAGGGAAAATATTGAAAGGATTATTAAAATTGGAAATAATGAAACGAGTAAAAATCAACGTAAAAATACCATTTAAATTTCTATAGAAAACTCAAGAATCCGTAAAGAAGATCGCAGAAGAAAAGATAAACAAATTAAATAATATAGTATAATCAGAGAAATAATTAACAAATCCAAAGCAGAAAATTAATAGCCTACGAAGGAGTGGGGGAAGTGCAGCAAAGGTGTCAAAGGACGAGGTGCTACAAAAACGCACCTCGCACCAATGATGAGACGCAGGGTCTTATCAACTACCCTCCCCGCCTTCTATCGTCAACTTGGACAGCACGACAACGGAATTAAATCACTCCATCGACGGACTCACAACGGAGATAATCGAACGACAGTCCTGTCACCTTTCATCAGGAGAACTCAAACTTCCAAGAACCATCAGTTCAACTATAAATTCTAATTAATTTTCCATTTCTTCAAAATTTAAGAGTTATCGAGCAAAGATACTCTCCAATCAAATTCAAATTTTTGTTAAAAAGGTTATTGTATCAAGTTTCATTATAATTCAATAAAACGAGAAACAACGTTCTTCCACCAAAACTTCGTGTTATTTCGATATTCGTTCATTCGTTTGGGCGATTATCATAATCGTTTAAACGCTTCATTCAACATTCGCATCCCGTCATTCATCTTATCCAGGGAAATTTGAAGGAAGATTATCATCAGTCGGTTTCCACCCGAACATCAGTCCACACCTTTATTTTCGAAATCCATCTTTTAACCTCCTATGGTAAGTCAAGGGTGTTCTTATTTCACTATAAATTTTCTGGACAATTAGTCTATTGAGTAATTTTTTTGGATTTCATGAACTCTTCTTCTTTCTGAATTTTAATTCCATTTGTTTTAATACAGTTGTTCATTCGTTAATTTCAACGATTTCAAAATAAGTTAACCTCAGGAGTGGAAAGTACAGTGTAGAGAGAGAGGGAGAACAGGATAGAAAATATGCGCGTACGGCCATTGGTCGCGCGTGAAGTTTGAGACGGAGATAGATTAGAGGGAGAAAGAGAGAGTTTACCACGTAAGTATAGTGTCTGGAGTAGAGCGAGAGTAAGAAGTTAACTAGTGGGATAGTTACGAGTAAATTAACCGGTAATTAAAGACTGTCTGCATTTCATTGGCTAATTCTGTTCGCCGAATGCACTCGACGCCCTATCCCGAGTTTATTTCCGAAAGGTTAGGCTCAAAACGGGGCAAAATTCCCGATAAAGCGTCACATCTGAAAAACGTGTAAAGGAAGGGTTCTCGACTCTTCTTGACCGAGATAGAGTGAAAATTGCTAATCGGGACGTAACATTATGAAGAACAAAAAAAAATATATCTCAAATGGTAGAAATGAATTTTGTTATAAGAGGACTGTCAAAGACCCTTCACAGTCGAATTTTTCAAGAATTTCATCAATTTGTAAAAAATATTTCGGAGCCATCTAAGATGACAAATTTTTATTCGAGTAACGTACTACTTCCTCTTCAATACAAGACAGGAACCAAGACGACATATTTTTTCGTTCCCGAGATAGCATTTTTTTTGCAGCGTCCATAAATATCGACAAATTTTCATTGAAAATCACAAAGAATGGCAAATTTCTTGAACTTTTCTTCTACAATGATTTGGTTTCCTACAGATAAAATAACGAACTGATTCCATCTATTATGGGGAAGAAAAAAAAAACACTGAAGGGGAAGGATTTAAAGGGGATATTTGGCCTGAATGCTAAATGGTAATCGTGTCGAGTCGGTACATGTTTTGTGTGTTTGTTTTATATTCATTAAATCTGGTCATAAGTTTTAAGCCAATAAAACGACTTTACTAGACATGATTTAATTCGTTAAATTAATTTGATCACGTTCTACGTGATGCAATTCGTTATATTTGTCTCGTGTCTCAATATTTGACAATTTATCGTCAAACAAAAAGGAAATATCCGTCGTGAATATTAATAATCAATTGGTACAATAAAGAAATGTTTTTATTCGACGAAGGTTAAACACTATGAATTAATTTACGTAACTGATAAATGTTTTTCCCTCATACGTACTTTCGAAAAGAAACGCCGAGCGCGAAGTATAAACATACTTCATCCGTAGCGCATAGCGTGATATGTAAATAAATACACTCGATACGGAGCGCGCAGCGCGACGTGCACCCCCGTGAGTGCCTTAAAAAATGTCCCGAAGGGACATTTTTCGGGGGGTTTGGGGGACGGAGCCCACCAACAAGAGCATCTGCGCCCGCAGGGCGCTGAGACGCTTGTTATATTGTATATCGATTTCTAATAATGACAAATTGCCGAACAAACGACGCAATTTCTTGAGCTACTAATCATTTCTTTTTTATTTTGCATTGACAATTTTTTTCTTAGTCAAAGTTAATTTCGATTCTGTTCATAATCATTTTATTTACATTTTTTATTTATTTCGCGCATTGAAAATTCAAGCTCTCGAGTTAATTTAGTTCGGAAATTTTTTTGTTCAAAGATTATTTATTATCTGCTATTTAATGTGTAATCGTGTGAGTGGAACATGGTTGTGACGAGAGCTATGCGTAAATACCACCGTTTAATGTAATAGTTATTTATTATATAATGTTATGTACTGTGTGTGAGCCGTGAATGTGACTACCATGAATGTGGGGGGACCTTTGCGAGATCCATCATTTCTTCGCATTCGCAGACCGTTTTTTTTTCGTTATTATCACGAAAAGTATTCGTAAAGATATGTTTTGCTTTTGAATTTGCAACGTATTTTAACATTGATTTTTTTTCATACAATTCTTTTTTTTTATTTACTTAAAAATTGTCTGTTCCCCTGCTAATGTATTCAGCTCTTTTGCAATAGCTTCATTCGTGTTCTAGTTCACTTTTTTTATTAAAAAAAAAAGATTATGGTTTTTTTGCAACCTATTTATTATTCCTATTCGAATCACCAACTTTTTTTCTCCGGCAATTCAGTAAATTCAATTGGGAAACTCACTTCGATTTTTAATGTATATTTTTCTCTCCATTTTGATGGGCTAACATATTTGAACCCTTTATAGAATCTTGTATACCGTTTATCAATTTTTCCGTTTAAATTGAAATTTTCATATTTTTTTCTATAAAATTATTATAATCGCATCTAAAATAGATTTTTCGTTTTTGTATTTTATTTCATTTTCTAAAAATGATAAAATGATAAATTCTACATCAGCCGAAAAGACGACGAAATATTTCTATTTTTTCCAGTTACTAACTTTTCTTTGCAATCTTCCCATTGTGATCTTCTTACATTGAAAATCGATTAATTTTCATTTTTTCTTTATTACACGGGTTAGAAATTCAAGCCCTCGAATCAACTCCGTTAGTAAATTGTTTTTATTCACGGTTTATTTTATTTAATATTATGTGCATGGAATATGGGTGTGAAGAGCTCTTATTTATATATACACCTTTGATTGATCCGTTTATAAACATGTTTATCATTTATTACACTATTTCATGTGCTATATGTGATGTATGTGTTACGTCCCGTATCTTTTCGGGCATTTTCCATCGGAAAATTCGCGAAACGAAGCGAGACGCAACTCTTCCTAGCAACGGCGCGTCGCTGAACTCATCTGGGGTGTGATTTCACACCGCAGCTGCGTTTACGCGATGCCCTGCAGAATTATATCCCTCAATATACTTACTCGAATTACGAAGAATTCGCGAGATATGAATTTCCGGCACGCTCCGTGATCACAAGATCCCTGTGCGTGGCGTGGACTTCGTACCTCAAAACTGCAGAATCGCAGATGCTGAACATGCGAGACTGCCTCCTCACTCGCCCTTTCGACGATCAGGAAGATCCTCGCAAGATCGAGAAGAGGCAGTCTCCTGACAGCAGCGAACAAAGTTAGTTCGGTCCCGAGATCTCCTCGATTGTATTGCATTAGGTCAATAAACCTCCGAATAGTCAATCCCGACTCCTGCTACCAGGATAGTAGCCATAGGATCGGGCAAGTAACGTCGCGAGTTGTTCCGCCGCATTGTACATCAATCGTGCCACTCATAAAGTGTAACTTTTTAATTTTAATAAAGACTTAGTGCGAAGTGACCGAAGACTCTATAGAGACGATAAAGAATTGAAGTTCGACGGCTCTTGTTCGAGCATTTTAGTGAAGTAATTAAGTGTAAGAGCTCCGCCGCAGGGCAACGCTCTGTAAGTACGGTAGACGTGTGTGTGAAAGCGTAGTATGAATGGGAGCGAACCATAGTGTTAGCCGGTTAACTAGCACGAATTTTATTGTTAGCCATTACCCCTTTTTAAATCTGAATATATACGAAGTTAATCTTTTTGATTCCCTTAAAACCCGCATTCGTTATTTGGTAGAACCTTCATTCCACTCGTTTTTAGTGGAACAGCGGACCGGGCCCGTTTCAGGGACGGAGCAAAGCACCCACGATAGAGAAAGAATACTCCACGCTCTCGCGCGGGGGTTGGTCTACGACGAGCAAGGAAACCTGCCTCGCTCGCACGTAACATATGGAGTATGAAAGGAGTTTTGGATGACTCATGATATCTTCGGGTTTTTGGACCATTTTGTTTTCCGCTATTAACGCGGAAAGTAATCGTAAAGCTGGGATTCGTATTTTTATCTTTCAACGTATCTTAATGTTAATTTTATTACCATAATTCGTTTTTTCGTTTGCTTAAAAATTGTCTGTTTGGCTGTTTTATTGAGCGCTTTCACAAAAGTTTTATTCGCATTTTCAGTTATATATATTGTGACGGGGGTTTTCGTCAGAACTTGTAGTGGGGGGGGGGACAAGACAAGAACTGAATAATCGTAGGCGATGGGGGAATACTTGACAAAGAGATAGCAATTTATTATAAAATCGGGAAAATAATACAAACGAAATCGGAATGAAAATAAGAAATAACAAACTAAGGAAAAAAAATAACGGAGATGGACTAACTAATAATAAAAAGGATAACTCGAAAGTGATAACAAAAGAAAATAAAGAAAATAATCAACCAAAATAGTGCAAATAAATCTTAACAACTATGGCAACTAAATAATAAACGAACTGAAAATAATACGTGGTGTCGAAAATGCCGGGGGTAAGCGGGGACGGGGGCTGAAAAATAATAAACTAAATCGGGGGGAAAAATACTAAGAAAATAAACAAGAAAAATGATACAAAATAATAATAATTCTCAAAAATAATAATGATTCGAATAACTGATAATTCCTAGTCGTACGGGCGAGGGGAGGGTCGGGGAAAAATAATAAAGAATTAACGGTGGTTGCCACGAGGCGATCCGCGAGGCGTACGCGACTCGTGGCAAGAGAAAATGTCGACGGGACTATCGAATGTTCTCGGCAAAAGGACGACGGGCCTTCGGAAAAATTACAAGGAAAATCGCGGGGAAAATACTAACAGAAATAACTCACAGAAATATCTCAAAAATTGGGGGAAGCTATTCAAACAATACTCTTGGGCGCCAGTTACCTTTTACGGGGTAACGCCGTTATTTAACTCGACATGAGTCAGCAAATCTTCAACTGTACGCGGAGTACGTAATGGCCGGTAACTCAAAGGGACAGCAGAGAGCTCAGGGGAGGGTCAACCGATCTTTGGGCTCGCAATTTAATGCCTTCGGCTCATACACGATTCTCGGGGACTTCTGGGCAATATACGGGGGAAATACTCGATGGGAAAAATATATAAAATTGCACACGATTAACTCACTCTCTCAATAACTTCGCACGCAAAACAATGACGCACGCCACTCACCACGTGCACGAGTCTTCGCCGGTAAATGGCGATACTTGGAAAAATTTATACAAGACAAAAGACAGAAAGAAGTGATTACCGGTCACTTCACTGACTGAACTGCGGGGAAAATTCAGGGGAAAGTCGGGGAAAAATTATAACGCGGGAGGGAAGCTAATACTCGCAAATATCACTCACTCTTATAATAAATTCACGCTGGGCGATTCCCTTACAAAAATGGCGGGGAACGGGGGAATCGTCCACACACGTCTATTCTAATCAAGGGCTCGAACGAGGCTGAGGTAACGCTCGTCCTTCTTCTCGGAAATCTTCTCCGTTGACAGCGCGACGGAAGGCGGTGGAGAGAGAGAGAAGACGGTACTCGGCGTCGGTCGATAATTCGCTCGATCGACGGGCGAGGTGTCAGATGGCGGCAACGATATTGATTTATCGTCGCTCGAGCTATTGAGCGACGATCGAGGGCGGCGGGCGGCGTAGTCGGTGAGAGAGGCGACGGGACGGCAACGGTGGACTTCGGCCAGCGACGAATCCTGTTGTTGTCGAGCGAATATCTTCCTTCGTTGTTTCTCGCTCTCTCTCTAGCTCGTGCGTTGTCTCTGCTTTCGGTCTCTCTCGGTGTCTTGGGTCTCTTGCTGAGCGTTACCTTGCCTAGGCGCGGGGGTACATGGGGGCGGGAGGTCTACTATTTCGCGCGGTGATATTAAAGGGGCTCCGTGGTGAGCGGAGCCTCGACTCAAGTACGAAAAATAATTGCGCGAATTTACTTCGTTACAATATTGTGACGAGGCGTTACAACGCTCTCGCAGGCACGCTAGATATTAGGTACGCGCGAGAGTCGTAGATGGGCGCGTATACAGAGTCGTCCCCCGACGATACCCGAGGAGAGAAAAATGTATAGTATTCGAGAGACTGACGGAGGATCATATTATACATTACAGGTGTTCAGCTACGCGACGACGGCCAGTGGGAGATACGAGAGGGGAACCACGAGAGGAGAGACGTCGCGAATATTCCAGCGATCAGACGATTTTCGGCGACAACGGGCTCGTTCCCTCTCCCACTGATTACTGAGACGCGTAACCGAACACGAGCGAGAGGCACTCTCGCGCGCCGAGTTGTACAGGGTAGATCGACAGGCGAAATAAGCGATAGAGATTCGATTAATTTGATATTAGTGGAAAGAATAAGTCCGTGACAAATAGTTAACGCCGTGCGAGCCACGGGAGTAAGAAAATCGTGATACGCCGTGTCATCGGCCGGAGGATTATTATTTGTGAGGAATAACCGCCGTGACGACGGCTGTGGAATTTTCCGAGGGGAATAGAGGATAGAGGCTCGCAACTAGAGGAAAGTCACGAGAACGACTCGTGTAGATCGCCGGACAGGGAAAACACAGGTAGGTGCACGCAGTGCAGACGATCTTCGGTTCTTTTCTGTACCCTACACGTGTTGCCGTAGCTTTCTCGCTCGTGCCCGGTGTTCCCGGAATATTTCGTGTATGATTTTCGCTCGCAGCGACCGGTGTTATAATTATTTCGTTACGAAGCTAATCTTGAGTCTCGCGAGTCAGCGAAAAGACAGACCAAAGTCTTTTGTATCGGAAGTCACTAGTAAAATAAACGAGAGTGATTATTGTCATTTTATTTTAACCAGTGTGTTGCAAAATTATTATTTTATTGTTTTCCCGAATTGCACCCCTCCTGCTAGCCGTAAGATAATTGATAAGAAGGAACGGTAAGACAGAAAACCCTTGCACATCGGGGTTGATACGGTGTGCTGGCGCCCAACAAGACGGTAAGGGGAATAGAGTGTGCGAACGGTGCGTCATTATATTTTGGATGGGTTAGCCGATCCCCGGTACTCCGAAGCCGGGGAAAAGCACGTCACAATTTTTGGCGCCCAACGTGGGGCTCAAAACAATAAAATATTCGGAAAGTCGAGGAAATTTCGAATTGCATGTGCAGAATATTTTTCGAGGAATGTTCTCGAAGCCGGCTCGAGAATATTTTTCGGGAATTACAAGTGTGAGAAATAAGAATCGACGAGCCGAGCTCGAGCGAATGTGACCGCGCGCGTGAAAAGGTAAACAAACCCCGCGCGGTATACTCGTAATTGCTCGCTCGAAGCGCGTGATTGAGAACACGGGTGAAAAAAATATTCGTGAAATATTATTTCCGTGACGCTCAACCGCACGAACGTAGAAAATGCGAAAGACAGTACGCGAATAATACGACGCTCGTAAGAGAGAAGTGCCGTGTCTCTCAGCCGCGAAGTCGCCTCGAAGCGTGAGAGAGACGACTATAGTGCGAGACGCTCCAGTGCACGTGTACCGAGTAGCGACGGGTACGCACTTACTCACCGCGTGAGAAGTGACAGTTCGCGTACGAATAATATTCGCGATATGATATCGTCGACAGGTGAGCGCAGACAAGGCGAAAATAAATACACGTAGGATCAAATAATAAATTCGTTGATCACGGAAAATTAATTCGACGAGTTTATGAGAAGCATCACATGAATATTCGAAAATTGTTAGCGCGATCGACAGCGGATATCTCGCGAATAATTTTGACAGTGCGGTACAGTCAGTGGAAGAAAAAAATAAGTGCCGCGCTTGTCAAAATAAATTTGGAATAATTCGACAGCGAATTAAACGAAAGTGAAAATAAAACCGCGCCGATTCGACAATCGAGTACGAATCTTTCGAGACAATTAATTCGGAATTTTCGGAAAAATAAATAGTGCGTGGATCCGTTAAATCGGTTACGATTTTTACGAGAAAAATATATCGCGTACGCTTGAAGAAGATTTCGTGATCGTTCGAAACTATTGTACGATTGTTTTGGAAATTGGGCATCGCTCGCAGCACACCTCGCGATCGCCTGCGAAGGTTTCACAATCGGTAATTAAATAATTCGCGATCACTTGGGAAATTTAGTGTAACGTTGAAAAAAGTAGTTCGTTTTCATTCGGAAAAAATTGTCTGTGACCGCTCGGGAAATATCGCGGTTATTTGAGAAAAATCTCGCGTTTGTTCGAAACGAAAATTTCGCGGTCGCACCGACAAGAGGTGAATGAAAATTAATTCGCGGTTGCTTAAAGAAAATTTCGCTACCGTTGGAGAAAGGTTGTACGATTGCTCGGGAAATTAAGCATCGCTCGAAGTATAATTCGCGATCGCTTGTGAAGGTTTCGCGATCGTCAAACGAATACTCGCGGCTGCTTTGGAAATTTAGCAAACCGACGACAAAGAAGTCACACTTGTGAGAAAAATAAAAATGGCGGGCCGTCATATGAAGAAAATGTCCCGAGGTTGCGCGAAGCAGAAAGGACGTGGTAACTCGAGGAATAACTACAAGGCCGTGCCGAAAATCGCGGGCAACGTAGTAACGACGGACAACGTTGAACCGGTGGATCTCGAGGCTGTGCCGGTCGAGGAAGTCGATAAGGAAGAACTCGACGTAGCGTGCGAGGATCGAGACAACCGACCAGTAGACGCAGGCATCGAGACAACAGACCAGTAGACGCAGGCATCGAGGCAACAGACCAGTAGACGCAGGCATCGAGACAACAGACGACGAAGTGACACTCGCGGATGTTCAAGAATGGTCAGACGAAGAAGCGCGGGAAGCATTTCGGTTCATTCTTATGGGATCATTAGCAACAACGATTGTCGAGTGTGACCGACGGGAAGCACGAGGCAGTGATACGTTGCTCGAGTCGAGTCACAGATGTTCGAGACTGGAGTGTCCGGCAGACGATACGCGTGAGACGGAGCCCGAAAACATGGAAAATTCGGATGACAACGCTCGACGCGATACAGCCACCTCATCGACAGAGTCAAATCTTCCGAAGTGGTATTGCGCAGAGTGCAGGAACCGAAGTGAAACCGGTAGTGACAGGAGCGATGAACGACGTCTACGCGAGGCCTCGCCAAAAGTCCAGGAGGACGATCCAGAAGGGACGCGAGACGGTGTCGTGAATCGCCGAGATGTCGCTACGCAAACGTGCTTTGCCGATATTCCACCAACGAAGAAAATTGGTACCCAGACAGACAGCGAGTTGAGTCAGAAATCAGTAGTGAAAATTCGTAGGAAAAGAACACGTAGACGACGTAGAAAAACCTCTTCGAATGAGTCAGATCGCGCGGGCGAGAAGAAAAACCCGGCGAGGAACGCTCGGAGAGTCTCGTCGAGTGGATCGAGTAGCGGATACACGAGTACACCATCGGGTAAAGTCGAACACCGCGAGGGACACACGCGCATCGGACGACAGTACGTCGTCGGTTAGAAAATACAAGTACGATGATGACGAACGTCGGAGACGATACGACGATGAACATCGGAGACGATACAACGACGAACGCTCGAGACGATACGACAACGAACGTTCGAGGCGATACGAACACGAATGCTCCAGGTTATACGTTGACGAGACACGCCCGAGGCGAAGCGAACGATACGCGCTGAATTACTGCGAATCGGGAAGCGAGAGTGGACGCTCTTCGGACGAGTCCGACGATGAAGCGCGATGGCGATTCGAGAGCAACGCCAAGAGGCTAAGCGTCCTTCACGAGACGAACGGCTCCTTTCTGTTTCAATTGCGGAGAGAAGGGACACTTCGGAACGGATTGCACCAACGCGCAAGTGCAATTATGCGTAGGATGCGGACGAAAAGGCGTCACGAACGAGACATGCGGATGCGCATTTTCAAAAAACCAGAAACGGGCCTGGCAATGGCGGGAAAGCCAGAGCTCCGCGTAGACAGTAACCCGCAAACGAATAGTCAGTTACCGATCCTATTAGAACCTTCTCCTAATCCCCCGATGGGTGCAGTTCCGAGGGAGCAATCGAGTCAGGAAAGTAGCGATAACGTAGTTGCGAGTACATCGAGCTCTCCGTTGGTAGGAAATAATAATGAAGAAGTGCATGGGATTTTGAGAGGCGAATCGACCCGCGGTCCGATCGGCGTGTGGACGCTGGACGACCCATGTTGGTGGGATGATGACGAAGTAGAAGCGCGAGCGATCGGCGAGGCCTGTGGCACCGATCGACTACCGGCGAGGGTTCCTGCCGACGGCGAGGTGACCCGCCCTCGAGTAAACGAATCGATCGTTACGTTTCCGGCAGAGTTTGACACGATGGGACCTGAACGCATGAGATTCACTGTTGCGTTTCCCGCTGCTCCGAAAGAATGGAAGCGCGAAAAAGGACACGAGCGAATCTTTGCGCAGTTGACAATCGGCGGCAGGGTATTAGAAGCGTTGATAGACACGGGAGCGACTATCTCGGTTTTCGGGAGAATTAGTGGCGTGATAGTAGATTCGCTAGGACTAGAGCACCGAAACTTCTCGCGACACGAGGATGAGTACGTAACCATGGCGAATGGGACCCCAGAGCGAGTTCTCGGGGAAGCGCTCTTCCCGATAGTCCTAGACGGCGTGCAGAAATGGTTCCCCGCTATAATCGTGCGCCAATTGAAATCACATTGCCTGTTAGGAATGGATTTTATTCGCGCATTCGGGATTAATATATTCGGGAGTAGAGGCACGTGGTCGGTAGGGGAAAACGGAGTCGAACAGCCGATAGTGAGGAATAGCGACGAAGTAGCTACACTAGGCGTTTGTTTCAGAATTCAGGTACCCGCTCGCGACGAGAAAGAAAGGTTAGATAAGATGTTAGCGCGAATCAAGCCGACGCTACCGAACGACGTTAATGTTGTCGTGACGCTCACGCAACACGTGATAGACGCGCCAGTCGATAAAGCCGTGAAGCAACGGATGTACCGACGCTCGCCGGTCGTAGTAGAGAAGGTGCATGAGGAGGTCGAGAGGATGTTGGCAGCAAACATAATTGAACCTTCGAACAGCGAATGGGCGAGTCCCCCGGTAATGGTAGCGAAGCCAAACAGGAAATGACGATTTTGCGTAGACTACCGCGAGTTGAATAAAGTTACGCGGAAGGACGCGTATCCACTGCCGCGCATGGATACAATACTTAGCAAGTTACAGAAAGCTGTATATATCACGACGTTAGACATGAGTGCAGCTTACCATCAAATCATGATGGCCGAAAGTAGTAAGCATTTCACCGCGTTTATTGTCGAGGGAAAAGGATTGTTCCAGTTTCGGCGAATGCCGTACGGTTTATGTAACGCGCCAGCGACATTCCAAAGGTTAATGGATAGGCTGATAGGACCGGCGCTCGAACCGAACGCGTTTGCATACTTAGACGTCATTATAATCGTGAACCGGACGTTTGACGAACACCTCGAGTGGATCGAGAAGAACCTCGGTATCGTTCGTGAGGCCGGCCTCATATTAAACTATGAGAAGAGCGAAATTTGTCGGGATGAGGTACGCTACCTAGGATTTTTGGTGAATCGCGATGGTTTGAGACCAGATCCCGAAGAGATAAGACCGATTATCGAATATGAAAGACCGCGTAACGTGAAGAAATTGTGTAGATTCAATGGGATGGTAAATTGGTACCATCGCCATTTGATAAATATTTCGCGAGTCGCGGGTCCGTTAAATCGGTTGACTAGTAAGACAGTCGCGTGGGAATGGACGGAAGTCGAGGAAGCAGCATTTCAGGCGACGAAATCAGAAATTATAAACGCTGAGATCCTCACATATCCGAATTACGACTTGCCGTTTGTAGTGTACACCGATGCGAGTGACAAAGGGATAGGCGCGATCTTGACGCAGCGATGCGAAGAAGGAGAAAAGATGATCGAGTACGCGAGCCGTGCGATGAAGGGGCCAGAAACGAGGTACACTGTAACTGAGAAAGAGTATCTGGCAGTAATCTGGGCAGTGCGCAAACTTCGTCCGTATTTAGAAGGCTACGAGTTTACGGTCGTAACAGATCATAGCAGCCTCCGATGGCTTTACAATCTCGCGGATCCAGTAGGTAGATTAGCGAGGTGGTCGTTCGAGTTGTCGGGATACAACATGAAAGTAGAGTATTGGAAAGGTTCGGAAAACGAAGCTCCTGACGCGTTGTCAAAGATGTACGAGGATATAGAACCGGATTACGAGGCTCAGGTAGATTCACTAGGCGAAGCATTCGAAATAGATTGGTACCAAGAAAGGCTCGAAGCCATACGCCGCAACCCGCGGGAGTTCGCGGAATGGCGAGTAGAGGATAATGCGATTTATTTCTACCGACCCTGTTACGTCAAAAATGCGGATGTTTCTCCTTTCACCCTAGTTTTTAACGCGTGGTTGCGTCGAGTACGATTGAATACGCGCTGGTCAAGAGAGATCTCTCCCTCCTCTACCACTCCTGGCATCAATTATCGGCGCAACTGCCCATTTTCTAGTCTAACCGTGAGGAAATTTACTAAGGATAGGGCTTGGAATGCTATTCGTTGACTTGTCTGAGAGGTATTACGAAATATCTTATCTGTCGCGTAAATAGAATGCGGATCATAGGTGATTTTAATTATGTCGAAATATTTCAACGCGGTACAAACGATCTGGTAACCTGAATGTTGTTCTGTGAGTAATGTAGATGATGTCTGGCGACGGCTAGGCGAATTATCGGGGAGGTAGAGTGACACAGGATATTATACACACTTCTAATTATAGAAATATTGAAGAAGTTGAATTAAATTGTACTTGCGTTGTTCGTTGAGGTGTTGATTGTTGCGATGAAATCGGTGAAACACGACTTTGTACGCGGGACTCTCGTAATATTCAAATTTTATTCAAAGAAAAATATCTCAGGCAGATTCAAGAAGAATGCAAGAGAATGCGAGATTTGGAAAATACAATTGATTCCAAGACCGTTATTCGTACAGAAATCTCTTTCAACAATAAAGTAAGAGAGGATTTTGACGGTGGAGCGAAGGTGACTTCGTTACAACGGATGAATTGAGAGTGACAATTTGGTGAACTGGACCGGACCAAGAAAACTCTGGTCACAATGAAAATGAGTACAATTTTTGGAGATGGAAAATATTATAAACAAACTTCTCCAATAGGAGAGCGGTACAATTCTATTCGTTGTCCGAAAAATACCCGTGATGTCTCTTTCTAATGGTGGTAAACAGAGTGCGCGGTCTCTGACTCTATCCTTCTTGCCGCCCAGCCGGAGCACCAGCCTACCGATCGGATGCGCCGGTTGCGCGTTTCCGTTGACTTCCTAGCTCTACTCCTGATCTCTAATCCTGACGGTAGTTACTCTGTCCTGGTACTCTCGTGCCCTCTTTTCGCGGGCTCTTATATACTAGAAAAATGGTAATCAGAGGGGGAAGAACCCTCCCTCACGTATCCCGGGCATTCTGCTCCCCTGATGAGTAACGTTGCCCCTTCGCTATTCTCCTCTCGGCTTGCTCGAGATTCCAGGATTTCTGGAATATTCGTATTGCGAGATAATTGTAAATTTATCCCGTTCCTATTGAATTCCCTTTCCTTTCTTATGTCTAATTATTTGCCTGAGTTATTTGTAATTTTAATATTAATAATTCGTAAACAAATTACTAAAAATAATTAAGATTTGAAATGTTTAACATAAGAGAGAGAGAGAAAAATCAACTGATAGTTGCTGTTTGTAAAATTCTCCGGTATGTCTTCGTATTCTGAGGACGGTGGTAAGAGTCGAGAGATATGTATATTTTATTATTAATAATTTCGTAGCATTGTCATTGTTTGGGTGTCAAATTATTATATACCTGAAGGGTAAAAATATTTCTCGGCTCTTGTACAAATTATTTCCTTATAAAATATCAGGATTTTCCTGAATATCCGAAGTATCGGTAGCATAACCGGCCCGATATCTTTGGGCGTTGCCCCCCTAAGAGGCGTGCAGCAACTATTGCGCGTGCCCGGTAACAACGTCGTACGATCGTCTTGTTCCCTTATATGGTCATTCCGGAACTACTGTTCCGTTGCCCGGGCGAGCTGTATGACTCCCCTCTTTCGGTGTACCTGCTAGACCTTCCCCTATCGTCGTGAACTAACCTTGACGCTATGCAGCTTAGCTTACGCAACTCGTTCCTTGCCCGGGCCCCTTTTATTATCCTTACAGTGTGCCGATTCCGACTTATTTTCTGTCTTTGAAAGTGAATTCTGGTCGAATGTTAAATAATATCGATAAATTAACAATTCCATGTTAAAGGTGGAATGTTCCTGAACATTTTGATATAACCTGCAATGTTTATTTTTATACTATAAATTACGACTTTTTCCATAAATTTTGGAAAAAAAAAAAATAGTTGCGACATACGAATAAGGAATTATTCCTGATTAATTTGATATATTGACTGATTTATAAATTTGTGCACCATGAGCCGAGAAAACGAAATTCCAGGAGTACATTTTTACTCCTGATATCAATTTATACGGTGAACATTATCGGAAGGATAATAGTTACATTAAAATATCATTATTTCATTCTCCCGATCGTAGGGAGGCATTTCTTCTGCGCGCGGTATGTGACTTTTCTCGACGGAATTGCGTCTTCGCGCTTGGTGGTTGAGCCGCCTTGCCTTCGTGACTCATCGTCGAGGCATACTTGTGTTGCATCCCGCGCTACCGCAACTCGGTTCGGCGGTTCGGAAATGATTTACGACTCTCTTCCTTGAATTGTTTAGCTTTAGTAATGTAAATTTTCTGTTTCATTCGTTTGTTATTTCTCAAATTTTGACCATCTTTGCCCTTTCCTTCACCGTTACATATTGTGTTATCAAACATTATGGTGACTGCACGTGTTTCACGAAATCACAGACGTTTATTCGTCTCGACTATTTTTCGTGTCTTTGCGTGATTCGACTAATCAGCCTTTGTATGATCGTATTTGATTTCTTGCCATAAATGATATTTCACTCTTAACTAGTATCGAATAGAAAAATCCTTTATCACGATCACTTGACGTATTTGATTACGTATTCACGTATTTGGTATTAATGCCAGCAACAGCTACCGTTGAGTTCGCCGATGAGTTCGTGGTATGAAACACGGATGCACGGGTATGGCGGTACCGCGTGTTGAGACAAAGTTATAAATGCTGATGCACGTTGAGTGAATTGCGCCCGGTGCGACAACTCGAGTTCTACTAATGAGTTTTCCCGTAAACTAAATGAGTTCGATCACATAAGTGATCGTGAACTGACAAAGAATGAGAGAAACTGAGAGAGCGATATACACGATACAGCGCGCTTGACTTCTCCCAAGAGACTGAGAGTTAAGATGGCCGCTGCCGGCCGGCTAGCCGTTACGAGAGCCTCGTGGTCGATTCTAGATCGTTCCACGAGGCCTCGCGACGCCGGCCGGCAGTGCCCGGGAGGTGCTGCCGCGTAGTGTGATTTTTGAGATCTACGTTCGAGGCTGTGCACGACACGGAATTCCGAACATTCTCCGGCCGTCATCGTTGAGCCGATGATGTCCTTAGATGAGGTGTTCCGTGAGTGGCACTGGAAGCGGTGCGATTTTGGTGATGGGCCGGGTGAGTGTGGTTGTCGCTGTCCTTAGCGTAACCACCCTGGTGAGTCCGTCCTTGCCTGGATGAAGTGCGGTTACCCTGGCCAGCGGCCATTTGCTTGGGGGGAAACGCTCGTCTGTGAGGAGTGCGAGCGTTCCTGCCTTGATGTCGTTGACTGGATGATGCCATTTTGAGATCGCTTGCAGTTGTTGCAAGTAATGAGTGCTCCATTGCTTCCAGAAGCATTGGAATTTCTGTTGGATGAGTTGCCATCGGTCCAGTCGAGCGACGTTGAGTTCCATGAGTGACGCTTCCGGCAGTGAGGTGAGTGCGCTTCCGGTCAAGAAGTGCCCTGGTGTGAGTGCAGTTGCGTCATCGGGATCGTCGCTGAGAGGTTCGAGGGGCCTTGAGTTCAGCGTTGCTTCGATTTGTGTGAGAAGCGTTGTGAGTTCCTCGAACGTCAGCTCGGTATCGCCGATGGTGCGTTTGAGATGGAACTTGAGTGATTTTACAGCGGCTTCCCATTTGCCGCCCATATGCGGTGCTGCTGGTGGATTGAATTGCCATTGAGTGCTGTCTTTTGACAGTAGAGTGGCAATTTTGTGATGTTCTTGAGTGCTCTGCGTGAACATCTTCCGTAGAGTTGCATCTGCTCCGACGAGATTTGTCCCACAATCGGAGTAGAGCGTGGTTGGGATTCCCCTTCGTGAGATAAACCTTCTGTATGTTGCGATGAATCCGTCAGTTGAGTAATCGCTCACAACCTCGAGATGTACTGCCGTGGTTGTGAGGCAGATGTATACGCAGATCCAGCCCTTTGATGATTTCGCTCCACGGCCTTTCCACGTTTTTACGGTGAGTGGACCGGCATAGTCTATGCCGGTGTGAGTGAATGGTCTCGATGGTGAGACTCTGGCCTTTGGAAGTTGTCCCATCAGCTGCTGAGCACGTATTCCTCGCTGCCTTGCGCAAGTGACACAGCGAAGAATGTGAGTTTTGACCGGTGCTCGACCTCCAATGATCCAATATGAGTTGCGAATGTTTGCCAGTGTGAGTTGAGTGCCGCCGTGGAGCGTTCTGTAATGAGATTCTCGAATGATGAGTTCTGACATACGTGAGTGGCGAGGCAGAATTGCCTGATGTTTGCTCTCAGGTGAGAGCGCTGACGCGTTGAGTCTGCCTCCAACTCGAATAACTCCTTCGTGATCAAGGAAGGCAGTTAATCGAGCGCATGCGTGAGTTTTTCCGAAGGTTGAGTTTGACTTCAAAGTTTTGAGTTCTTGGGCGAAGAATGCCGCTTGAGTGTCCTTCACCCAGAAGAGTTTTGCTGCTTCCATCTCCCGTGATGAGATGATGGTTACAGGCGTTGAGGTGAGTTGCTTCTTCAGTCGTGCACTAACTTTGAAGCAGATTGCGGTTATCCGAATGAGTTTGTGCAATGATGAGAATTTATAGATTAAATCCCAATGATAGTCAACCTTCGGTGTAGCTACAAAGAGTGCTACTCCCGGACGAGCTTCAGGTGCGCAGAAGTCGCTTGAGATCTTTGGTTGACGTGGCCATGAGTTCTGAGGTTTTATCATCCATGGTGGTCCCGTCCACCAAAGTGGATGATCCTTGAGTTGCTGAGTGGTGAGTTCTCGTGAAGGGCCGTCTGCTGGATTTGACGTGCCTGGGACATGCCTCCACTGAGCGTGAGCGGTGAGTTGCTGGATGAGTAAGACCCGATTTCTTACGTAGTCTTTCCAGCGTGAAGCGGGTGCCTTGATCCACGTGAGTGTTACTTGTGAGTCCGTCCACAGCTGCGTCGAAGTGACCGGTAGCTGCAGAGTTCTCTGAGTTTGACCGATGAGTTTTGAGAGTAACAGCGCTGCAGTGAGTTCTAACCTCGGGATGGTTAGTTGTTTGAGTGGGGCGACTTTTGTCTTTGCGCAAACGAGAGCTGATTTGGCGCCAGTGGACGGTGAGTTCGTTACAATGTAGACGACAGCCGCCATTGCAAGTTGCGATGCATCTGAGAAGCCATGAAGTTCGATTGTGGAGTCGCTCCAAGTGTTGAACCACCTGGGGATTGAGATCTTGGCCAAGTTTTTCAAGTCTTCTCGTATGGGTAACCATCGTGTTGCCACAGAGGATGGTAATGAGTCGTCCCAACCGATTTTTTGTAGCCAGAGCTCCTGAAGAAGAACTTTGGCACGAATGGTGACGGGTGAGATGAAGCCGAGTGGATCAAATATCTGTGCTACCTCAGATAAGATGAGTCGCTTCGTGAGTTTTCCAGAGTTCTCCTTGAGTCGTACCGTGAATGCAAATTCGTCAGATTGAGGAAGCCATTTTAACCCGAGAATTTTGGTCGCACAATCATCAAATGTGAGGATGGGTGCCGTCTCCTTGGTTGAGTGTACAGCCGTGAGCAGATCCTTGTGTGTTGATTGCCATTTAGCGAGAGGAAATCCTCCCGCGTTACACATATCTTTCAGTTGAGTTGCAATTTTTATGAGTTGATCGACTGAGACTGCGCCGCCGAATATGTCGTCGACATATCTTCCTTTGAGTAATGAAGGCACTGCGAGAGGATAGCGGTGACCTTCATCTTCGGCTAGTTGCAGTAGAGTTCGTACAGCGAGATATGGAGCAGCCTTGGTACCGTATGTCACTGTAGTGAGTTGATAATGAGCCTCGTTGAATTGATCGTCGAGCCACAGAATTCTCTGTAGATCCCAATCATCCTTGTGTACATTGATTTGCCGATACATCTTCGTGATGTCTGTCGCGAAGATGTGTCGATGATGTCGTATCCAGGTGAGGACGTCCGTGATGTCTAGCAGAAGATTCTGCCCCGTGTGCATAAGATCGTTCAATGATTGTCCAGATGATGTTGGACAAGAGCCGTTGAAAACAACTCGCAGCTTGGTTGTCTTGCTTTCTGGTCTGAGTACTCCATGGTTCGGCAGATAGTATGTTGCACAGGACGAAGTTCGTGCTTGTGTACTGTCGGATGAGACCCTCAACCCTCCGGATGTTTTTGAGGCATCTGGTGCTAAGGTCATCCCACCTCCAGTGACACAAGCGGTGAACTCGCCTGATTGAGTTATCCTTGATGAGTTTGGTGAGATCCGAACCATGTGACCAAGCTGCTCGTATTCCCTCATGAAGTTCTTGTAAAGTTCCTTGTATGATTCGTCCTTCTGGAATTTTTTTTTTATCCTGTTGAGACAATGATGAGCTGCTGTGTATGAGTTTCCCAACAAACTTGGTGATGATTTGAGTGGTAGTCGGACGATGTAGCGACCTATGTTGTCGCGTGAGTGCGTTGATTTGAAGTGTTCTTCACACTCGAGTTCTTCAGGTGAGAGTGCGCTTGCAGTGTCCGACGTGAGTTTTTCCTGGACCCAGAATCTCGTGAGTAATTCCTGCAGCTCAGAATTATCTGGTTGAGTGCGAATGTGATATGAGACATAAGGCAATGAGTTAAATGAGTTTACTGGACCGAGAACAAGCCAGCCAAAAATTGAGAGTTGAGCGATTGGCATTGAGTCTGATATTTTGATAATGTTTGGCTTGATTATTTGACCGTATGAGTCTGCACCAATGATAATGTCAATGGCGCGCGGCTCTAGGAATTGAGGATCGGCCAGTTTTAATTTTGTGAGATGAGGCCATGATTGATTTGGTGATTGGAAGGAAGGTAGAATTGAGGAGACCGTTTTGAGAATGTGAGCTGGTATCGTAACTTGTGAGTTTGTATTGTTTGATTCGAGCGTGAGTGTTACGATACCCCTTGTTTGAGTTGTCCTTTTCCCTCCAATTCCGATGATTGGTACGGATGAGTGCTGTCGATCGAGGTTGAGTTGAAGGATGAGTGCTTCCGACACGAAGGTGAGTTCTGATCCGGGATCAATGAGTAAGCGAGCCTGATGAGTGCAACGAGTGGATGAGTAAACCTTTGAGATCGCTGTGGCAAGCAGCGTTGTTTGGTGAGTGCGAGGAGCGGCGGATGAGCGGACGATTGCACCGATTTCCTAGTAAGGAGCCGATGATGATGACGGTTGAGATGCTTCCGTTGATTGAGTTGCTGCCGAGCGAGTTTCGTGCAAGATTGTGTGATGCTTGCCGCCACAAGTCTTGCACTTTTGCGTCGACTTGCAAGCATGCACACTGTGACGCCCGAGACAGTTGAAGCAGAGCCGATGTTCTTTTACAACAAGCCTGCGGTCTGTTGTGCTCTTGTTTCTGAAGCTCGGACACTGCACAATGAAGTGATAGCCCTTGCAGCAATCACACTCATAAGCCTTTGTTGATTGAGTTGCACCTTGTTGAGTCGAACCTTGATGTGCTGTAGCCGATTTCTTCCCTTGTTGAGTCTTTCCCGGTGTTGATTGCATTTGCTGCGGAGCAGCAGCCTCAATTCGTTCAAGAGCCCGAACACGTGCGTTAACGAAGTCTTCGAGCTTCTTGAACGGAGGATATTCATGAGATGAGCCGATTGAGTTCTCCCAAGCCTCCCGCGTTGAGGGGTCCAGATTGCAGCAGACGTGATAAACCAAAATGAGATCACCGAGTTGTTCGATCATCCCCATTGACTCCAAAGATTTACGGGCTTCGGCGACGGTGGAGATGATCCTTTCAAGCCCTTTTGCTGACTTTTTGTTGAGTCGGTCCAATTTGCAAATTTTGTCCAGCTGCGCCTGGATGAGTAACCTCTTGTTTTCGTACCTTGAGTTGAGAGTCTCCCATGATGGTTTCAGCGAACTCCCCGTGAGAGGGTAATTCGCAATGAGTTCGGCCGCGCTTCCGGTTAGACAGCCTCGCAGATAATGAAGGCGTTCAATACCCTGGATGCGTGAGTTGTTGATGATAAGGCTTTCGAACATCTCCTTGAAGCGCGGCCAGTCAGCATACTCTCCAGTAAACTG
Source organism: Cryptus viduatorius (assembly GCA_964006125.1). Lineage (NCBI taxonomy): Eukaryota > Metazoa > Arthropoda > Insecta > Hymenoptera > Ichneumonidae > Cryptus > Cryptus viduatorius. Next base: position 21,859,914 of record OZ023223.1, read on the forward strand.
CTTGAGTTTTATGTCCGGTAATTTGAGTTCGGCTTGAGAGGTTGGTGAGAACGGTCTTGGTTGTGGCAAACGAGCGAGTGCAGCTGATTTGGTCCTTCGAGCCGGATCGTGATAAATTGTGAACACTTAGTGGGAAAAATAGTGAAAAGTTCTGTGGAAAATCAACGGTAAATCTCATCGGAAAAAATCATCAAATTGTGCAACTCATTGGCTGTGCCGCGCAACAAGTGTGTGAAAAATCTCAAGAGCCAATCACAGTCGCGCTCTCATTGTTCGCGGCCAATCATCATCATTCTCTGTGTTAAACGATCGATCGGGATCTTCGCGTTAGTGAAGTGACTAATCACGTTCGGGCTTTCTCAAACTGTCGCCAATCTCATTGCCGCACTCATTCTACCATCTCACGGTTGCCCTCTCGGCATCGTGGCTTGGCGTTAGCACAGTGGTTCGCAAAAAAAAATCAGTTCTTCGTAAATTTTCGACTCTCGAAATTTTCATCGACTCAACCGCGCTACGCGAACGTCTCACAAACTTTCGTGTAGCCTCTCACTTTTTCGCGTAACTCTGTGCACTCAAAAAAAAAAAATTCTAAATCGTTTAACTCAGTTTGCGGCGCACTCACTAAACCAGTAAAATTTAATTCGATTTCAAAAAATGCAGTGAAATTTAATTCGATTTAAATCAATCAAAATTTCTCGCAAATAATTTGTAAATTCGCGCACTCAAATTTTTCGGTTTTCGCATCCGGTTAACTCAAACAAACTCCTTGTGGTGAAGTTGCACTCAACTTAATCTCATCATGTCAAAGCCAGCTTCCGGTTGTACTACGCCAGAGATTATTGAGACAGGGGCTTCCCCTCCTCAAATCACGCAGGAAAATTTCACCGAGCATCAAGCCCTGGCTGGTGCATCCGGGTTGCAAGTGAAAGCCAAGGGCAGTGGCAGTGCGCGTTCATCAAGGCAGAACTCACCAGCGCGCCTGCCAACTGAATTTGCACTCAAGTACCAGTCTCAACTCAATCGTCTCGCGTCGATCGAACTCATCGCCGAGGATCTACCAACCGACTCATCGGTATTAGCACTCAACGACATTGAGACTGAACTTGGGCAACTTGAAGCAATTCATGCGCAGTTTGCTGCTACGCATGAATTCTTCGAACTCAACTGGCCAGCAACCTTCATCGACCATGAATACTTCGGGAACAACGTGCATCAACGGGAGGCTACGTTGTACCGTCGCACACTCAAGGCGCTCTCACGTGCCAAATCAGCTGCACTTGCTCGTTTGCCACAACCAAGACCGTTCTCACCAACCTCTCAAGCCGAACTCAAATTACCGGACATAAAACTCAAGCAGTTTACTGGAGAGTATGCTGACTGGCCGCGCTTCAAGGAGATGTTCGAAAGCCTTATCATCAACAACTCACGCATCCAGGATATTGAACGCCTTCATTATCTGCGAGGCTGTCTAACCGGAAGCGCGGCCGAACTCATTGCGAATTACCCTTTCACGGGGAGTTCGCTGAAACCATCATGGGAGACTCTCAACTCAAGGTACGAAAACAAGAGGTTACTCATCCAGGCGCAGCTGGACAAAATTTGCAAATTGGACCGACTCAACAAAAAGTCAGCAAAAGGGCTTGAAAGGATCATCTCCACCGTCGCCGAAGCCCGTAAATCTTTGGAGTCAATGGGGATGATCGAACAACTCGGTGATCTCATTTTGGTTTATCACGTCTGCTGCAATCTGGACCCCTCAACGCGGGAGGCTTGGGAGAACTCAATCGGCTCATCTCATGAATATCCTCCGTTCAAGAAGCTCGAAGACTTCGTTAACGCACGTCTTCGGGCTCTTGAACGAATTGAGGCTGCTGCTCCGCAGCAAATGCAATCAACACCGGGAAAGACTCAACAAGGGAAGAAATCGGCTACAGCACATCAAGGTTCGACTCAACAAGGTGCAACTCAATCAACAAGGGCTTATGAGTGTGATTGCTGCAAGGGCTATCACTTCATTGTGCAGTGTCCGAGCTTCAGAAACAAGAGCACAACAGACCGCAGGCTTGTTGTAAAAGAACATCGGCTCTGCTTCAACTGTCTCGGGCGTCACAGTGTGCATGCTTGCAAGTCGACGCAAAAGTGCAAGACTTGTGGCGGCAAGCATCACACAATCTTGCACGAAACTCGCTCGGCAGCAACTCAATCAACGGAAGCATCTCAACCGTCATCATCATCGGCTCCTTACTAGGAAATCGGTGCAATCGTCCACTCATCCGCCGCTCCTCGCACTCACCAAACAACGCTGCTTGCCACAGCGATCTCAAAGGTTTACTCATCCACTCGTTGCACTCATCAGGCTCGCTTACTCATTGATCCCGGATCAGAACTCACCTTCGTGTCGGAAGCACTCATCCTTCAACTCAACCTCGATCGACAGCACTCATCCGTACCAATCATCGGAATTGGAGGGAAAAGGACAACTCAAACAAGGGGTATCGTAACACTCACGCTCGAATCAAACAATACAAACTCACAAGTTACGATACCAGCTCACATTCTCAAAACGGTCTCCTCAATTCTACCTTCCTTCCAATCACCAAATCAATCATGGCCTCATCTCACAAAATTAAAACTGGCCGATCCTCAATTCCTAGAGCCGCGCGCCATTGACATTATCATTGGTGCAGACTCATACGGTCAAATAATCAAGCCAAACATTATCAAAATATCAGACTCAATGCCAATCGCTCAACTCTCAATTTTTGGCTGGCTTGTTCTCGGTCCAGTAAACTCATTTAACTCATTGCCTTATGTCTCATATCACATTCGCACTCAACCAGATAATTCTGAGCTGCAGGAATTACTCACGAGATTCTGGGCCCAGGAAAAACTCACGTCGGACACTGCAAGCGCACTCTCACCTGAAGAACTCGAGTGTGAAGAACACTTCAAATCAACGCACTCACGCGACAACACAGGTCGCTACATCGTCCGACTACCACTCAAATCATCACCAAGTTTGTTGGGAAACTCATACACAGCAGCTCATCATTGTCTCAACAGGATAAAAAAAAAATTCCAGAAGGACGAATCATACAAGGAACTTTACAAGAACTTCATGAGGGAATACGAGCAGCTTGGTCACATGGTTCGGATCTCACCAAACTCATCAAGGATAACTCAATCAGGCGAGTTCACCGCTTGTGTCACTGGAGGTGGGATGACCTTAGCACCAGATGCCTCAAAAACATCCGGAGGGTTGAGGGTCTCATCCGACAGTACACAAGCACGAACTTCGTCCTGTGCAACATACTATCTGCCGAACCATGGAGTACTCAGACCAGAAAGCAAGACAACCAAGCTGCGAGTTGTTTTCAACGGCTCTTGTCCAACATCATCTGGACAATCATTGAACGATCTCATGCACACGGGGCAGAATCTTCTGCTAGACATCACGGACGTCCTCACCTGGATACGACATCATCGACACATCTTCGCGACAGACATCACGAAGATGTATCGGCAAATCAATGTACACAAGGATGATTGGGATCTACAGAGAATTCTGTGGCTCGACGATCAACTCAACGAGGCTCATTATCAACTCACTACAGTGACATACGGTACCAAGGCTGCTCCATATCTCGCTGTACGAACTCTACTGCAACTAGCCGAAGATGAAGGTCACCGCTATCCTCTCGCAGTGCCTTCATTACTCAAAGGAAGATATGTCGACGACATATTCGGCGGCGCAGACTCAGTCGATCAACTCATAAAAATTGCAACTCAACTGAAAGATATGTGTAACGCGGGAGGATTTCCTCTCGCTAAATGGCAATCAACACACAAGGATCTGCTCACGGCTGTACACTCAACCAAGGAGACGGCACCCATCATCACATTTGACGATTGTGCGACCAAAATTCTCGGGTTAAAATGGCTTCCTCAATCTGACGAATTTGCATTCACGGTACGACTCAAGGAGAACTCTGGAAAACTCACGAAGCGACTCATCTTATCTGAGGTAGCACAGATATTTGATCCACTCGGCTTCATCTCACCCGTCACCATTCGTGCCAAAGTTCTTCTTCAGGAGCTCTGGCTACAAAAAATCGGTTGGGACGACTCATTACCATCCTCTGTGGCAACACGATGGTTACCCATACGAGAAGACTTGAAAAACTTGGCCAAGATCTCAATCCCCAGGTGGTTCAACACTTGGAGCGACTCCACAATCGAACTTCATGGCTTCTCAGATGCATCGCAACTTGCAATGGCGGCTGTCGTCTACATTGTAACGAACTCACCGTCCACTGGCGCCAAATCAGCTCTCGTTTGCGCAAAGACGAAAGTCGCCCCACTCAAACAACTAACCATCCCGAGGTTAGAACTCACTGCAGCGCTGTTACTCTCAAAACTCATCGGTCAAACTCAGAGAACTCTTCAGCTACCGGTCACTTCGACGCAGCTGTGGACGGACTCACAAGTAACACTCACGTGGTTCAAGGCACCCGCTTCACGCTGGAAAGACTACGTAAGAAATCGGGTCTTACTCATCCAGCAACTCACCGCTCACGCTCAGTGGAGGCATGTCCCAGGCACGTCAAATCCAGCAGACGGCCCTTCACGAGAACTCACCACTCAGCAACTCAAGGATTATCCACTTTGGTGGACGGGACCACCATGGATGATAAAACCTCAGAACTCATGGCCACGTCAACCAAAGATCTCAAGCGACTTCTGCGCACCTGAAGCTCGTCCGGGAGTAGCACTCTTTGTAGCTACACCGAAGGTTGACTATCATTAGGATTTAATCTATAAATTCTCATCATTGCACAAACTCATTCGGATAACCGCAAACTGCTTCAAAGTTAGTGCACGACTGAAGAAGCAACTCACCTCAACGCCTGTAACCATCATCTCATCACGGGAGATGGAAGCAGCAAAACTCTTCTGGGTGAAGGACACTCAAGCGGCATTCTTCGCCCAAGAACTCAAAACTTTGAAGTCAAACTCAACCTTCGGAAAAACTCACGCATTCGCTCGATTAACTGCCTTCCTTGATCACGAAGGAGTTATTCGAGTTGGAGGCAGACTCAACGCGTCAGCGCTCTCACCTGAGAGCAAACATCAGGCAATTCTGCCTCGCCACTCACGTATGTCAGAACTCATCATTCGAGAATCTCATTACAGAACGCTCCACGGCGGCACTCAACTCACACTGGCAAACGTTCGCAACTCATATTGGATCATTGGAGGTCGAGCACCGGTCAAAACTCACATTCTTCGCTGTGTCACTTGCGCAAGGCAGCGAGGAATACGTGCTCAGCAGCTGATGGGACAACTTCCAAAGGCCAGAGTCTCACCATCGAGGCCATTCACTCACACCGGCATAGACTATGCCGGTCCACTCACCGTAAAAACGTGGAAAGGCCGTGGAGCAAAATCATCAAAGGGCTGGATCTGCGTATACATCTGCCTCACAACCACGGCAGTACATCTCGAGGTTGTGAGCGATTACTCAACTGACGGATTCATCGCAACATACAGAAGGTTTATCTCACGAAGGGGAAACCCAACCACGCTCTACTCCGATTGTGGGACAAATCTCGTCGGAGCAGATGCAACTCTCCGGAAGATGTTTACGCAGAGCACTCAAGAACATCACAAGATTGCCACTCTACTGTCAAAAGACAGCACTCAATGGCAATTCAATCCACCAGCAGCACCGCATATGGGCGGCAAATGGGAAGCCGCTGTAAAATCACTCAAGTTCCATCTCAAACGCACCATCGGCGATACAGAGCTGACGTTCGAGGAACTCACAACGCTTCTCACACAAATCGAAGCAACGCTGAACTCAAGGCCCCTCGAACCTCTCAGCGACGATCCCGATGACGCAGCTGCACTCACACCAGGGCACTTCTTGACCGGAAGCGCACTCACCTCACTGCCGGAAGCGTCACTCATGGAACTCAACGTCGCTCGACTGGACCGATGGCAACTCATCCAACAGAAATTCCAATGCTTCTGGAAGCAATGGAGCACTCATTACTTGCAACAACTGCAAGCGATCTCAAAATGGCATCATCCAGTCAACGACATCAAGGTAGGAACGCTCGCACTCCTCACAGACGAGCGTTTCCCCCCAAGCAAATGGCCGCTGGCCAGGGTAACCGCACTTCATCCAGGCAAGGACGGACTCACCAGGGTGGTTACGCTAAGGACAGCGACAACCACACTCACCCGGCCCATCACCAAACTCGCACCGCTTCCAGTGCCACTCACGGAACACCTCATCTAAGGACATCATCGGCTCAGCGATGACGGCGGGAGAATGTTCGGGATTCCGTGTCGTGCACGGCCTCGAACGTAGATCTCAAAAATCACACTACGCGGCAGCACCTCTCGGGCACTGCCGGCCGGCATCGCGAGGCCTCGTGGAACGATCTAGAATTGACCACGAGTTTCCACGTACCATCCTTCGACCAAAATGTTTGAGAAATGCCGAAATTTTTGCCGGGATGTAGGATGATCGTGACAAAGGGTGTTAAATAAAAGTTCCGACACTTTTCGTGAAAAATGTGACAAAAAACACACGTCTTTATTTGATGTAAAATTAAGGAATGTCACTGAATATTGCGGTGCACAGTCAACGAGTGAAATGAGATCAATGTCAATGATTAAACAATGAGAGTCAATCACTAAAATATTGTTGAGAAAGTCTACAAAATTAAATTACACTATTAAGATGAGATTCACACTAAAACGTAAAACGTAGAAGAAAAATCCTTTATCACGATCACTTGACATCCGGCTCGAAGGACCAAATGTTTGAGAAGTACCGAAAATTTTTGCCGGGATGTCAAGTGATCGTGATAAAGGATTTTTTGGAATAATGGCGGACACACTTGGCGTGAAAAAGCGCGAAAAACACTTGTCTTTATTCGATGAGATAAAACCTTCGTATTATATACAGAGTTTGCTGATTTTATACAGTTTGAGTTTCCCGTTGAGTTGAGATCGCTCACTGATGCTGGATTGTATTAATGCCAGCAACAGCTACCGTTGAGTTCGCCGATGAGTTCGTGGTATGAAACACGGATGCACGGGTATGGCGGTACCGCGTGTTGAGACAAAGTTATAAATGCTGATGCACGTTGAGTGAATTGCGCCCGGTGCGACAACTCGAGTTCTACTAATGAGTTTTCCCGTAAACTAAATGAGTTCGATCACATAAGTGATCGTGAGCTGACAAAGAATGAGAGAAACTGAGAGAGCGATATACACGATACAGCGCGCTTGACTTCTCCAAAGAGACTGAGAGTTAAGATGGCCGCTGCCGGCCGGCTAGCCGTTACGAGAGCCTCGTGGTCGATTCTAGATCGTTCCACGAGGCCTCGCGATGCCGGCCGGCAGTACCCGAGAGGTGCTGCCGCGTAGTGTGATTTTTGAGATCTACGTTCGAGGCCGTGCACGACACGGAATCCCGAACACACTTCTAAGTTCAAAAATAATTTTGCTGTTTTGAATTTATTAATATTTTCATGGCATTAGTGGCGTTTGCCAATAACTTGCATCGATTATTCCTCCTGTAATTCTGGACAATTTTACCATCTTTGATTCATTTGATACCGTTATTTATAATTTAATTGCGAAGATTTTTAAAATGGGCATATTCATTAAATTAGCGTTAAATTAGAAAGCGTGTGAGAGTATAAAACCGTATTTCTTTTAGGATTGTGATTAAAGAAAATTATGTCATTATAATGATGAGTGGTTGGATGATGTGGGGGATGTTCTGACTCTCAATCGCGTGACTCGTATATTCAGAAATACTATGCAATGCTGTTTGGTGTCGAAATACTGAAACTATTTCGGTAGTCGGGGTTAATTTCCATACATAAGGTAATGTAGGTTCCCCTTTTTATGTTGGAGGTCCTTTTTGACCTTCAGTTAGAAAACTTTTATGGTCTGGCCGCAGGGTAAAAGCTTAGATCTATACTCCTTGAGTCGATGCAGTGGTCGATTGTACCGACGTCGGCAGCGGAGTTCGCTGTTTCACCGAGGGTAGTGCGTGTGTCGAGGGGGATTGAGACCTCTGTCCGCATCTAGCTCGCGTGGTAGATAATTTTATCATCTATCTTTTACCCTGTTTTTAGCTTTACATGCTGATTATTTTAATCTTCCTGGACATATTTTTCCCAATGGAAAATAATTTCTGAAGTATCGTTCAACGATTGATGAGAGAAATCATTTCTTCTCGTGATTTTTATGAGGATGGGTGATATTTGGATTTTCCGTGAGATGTATTAATTGTTTTGGAAGGAGAAAGGTTTGCATAGTAAGAAAATAAGCAGAAAAATGAGTTGCGAAAAACTGTTATTAATGAAAAAAAATGAAATGAGTTACGTCAGGACGTAACACCTCCCCCCTTAAGATGATTGTTAGGGGAAGCCTAACGATCATCTCGATGGGTATGCATCCATATAACCTTATACATAATTTTTTTAATTATATTTTAACGAGTGTATATACTGTGGTTTTGTTACCATCGCTCGTTCGTTTCTTAGAATGAGATTTATAAATTGAATCAAAGATAATGAATTGTTACATTTTATATTTCTTTTCTCTTTCTTTTCCTATGAATAATTCCTATGAATATTTATGAATAATATTTAAGTAAGGCACTACTTCGGCATTAAGCGAGATTAATAATTGTACAATTTGTAAAAGTTAACCATAATACCCATTAACTATAATAAAATTCGAAATGGCTTCTCCCTTTTTTTTTATAACTAGTCGCTAACATACGCGAGTTTCGTGAGGTTGTCTTGTTGCTTCTGATTGTCGACGTGAGGTCTTCTTCTTGATAATGCATTCCAGTTTATTATAGCCATTCTTCGACGCCGAAAGCGTAAACATCGCTAGTGGTGACTACGGTGTTGAAATCCTGGCCCAGCGGTAATAAAATGTCCTCCACCATTGTGTATTTTGTTCCGCCCAAAATGACGGATCGGCCTTGGCGTGGTAATTTACATGTCCATTCCGCGAGTACGCCGTTTGGTATGTCCTTCCACTCCGGTGGGACGTAACACCCGGGTTTCAAGGGCCAATAAAGTTGTTGTAGATATATTCTTCCTTCTCTGTTCTTTGGGTGGTTGATGGCAATCGACAGGACGTACTGGACCATCTGTGAATTTTGACAATGATTACATTAATTAGGTGTATATGAAGTTCTTATTCATTGTTAGAGGTTATTATTATTATTATTATCATTGTTACATCATTATCTTTTTATTAGTATAGGAGTCTATGGTATTTCGATTAAAAGGGAGAATTTACCAAAAGGGGTAGACTCACTTGACCGTCGACATAACCGTTTACTTGTTATCCGGTGTCTCTTTATTCTCCAACTCCCTCCCTGCTAGACTTCTGGCGTATTCTAATTTCCTTATCTCTTCTTCGAGACCCGAAATGCTTCGAAGGGATAAATTCGAAGGTACCGCGCGGGTGTCAACTTCCAATAGTCCCTGCAGAGAATAGCGTTCTACTTCCATATCTTCGGACGTAGCTTTGCTGGAGAGATCGAGAGCATCGTTGGTGGCTTCTTCGTCGCTATTGCTCTCGTCCTCACTATTGCCTTCTGCGACTGTTACGTGACTGTATTGTCCTTTTCCTATGTATTCGATGAGTTCCGGCTTCTGCGTGAGGGGTGTTAGTGTGTCGAGGTACCATCCGTACGTAGTTCCTCCGAGATGTATATCCTGGCCGAGCCGGACGGATGCTCGTCTTAACCATTGGTCGCGTGTTCTTTGGCTTAATCTACGCCATTCTGGCGGTACCCAAATGGATCGCTGTTGATAGCCAGGCGGGTCCAGTGGCACTCGCCAATAACAGATGAGTTTTTCCTAGCCGAGGGCTAGTATATCGTCGGTTGACGGCGATGGGCAGGTGTCTTCCCAACCCTTGTAGTTTAAGTGGCTCGTGCCACTCAGGTACCGGTTCGCTGATCTCTGGCCATCCTCTCGTACCAGGTATGGGGATCGTAGAGTATCGTTGTCCTTGTGGCATGAGGATATCGTTGCGCCACTCATATTGCGTTTGCCCTAGAGTAACATCTTCGAGCGGATTAGCTCGTAATTGAGCGATCCATTCGTTCAAACGGTTCTTCTCGACTTGTCGCCATTCAGGTGGAACGTACAAGAAGAAAGGTCTATCCACGATATCTAAGTATAAAGAGAGTTTCCAGTAACAGTAAATAACAGTAGTTCCTGGCACCAGGTTTGCAGGTGCCACTTCGTTGATTCTGATTTTCAGCGTTTCCGGCAGCGGTGCATGTTGATCAGATCTGGTTTGTATTATCGTAGTAAATTCGCGTCCACATTTGCATGTCGCCATGTCTTCGGATTTCTGTTGTTAAATTTTAATTGTTGGTATTAATTATTTGTCCAATTTCGATTTTATTTCTAGTTAATAACCTACGATTGGTTGATTATAGATAATATGTTCTTAGTTTATAGATTATATAACGTATATTTCTTTCGTTATTATTATATATTCCTTATCCCCTTTTTTTCATTTATGTTTCTTTCCTCAAGAAATGAGTTGTTGAAAATGGGTTCTCGGGATATATATATATATTTATTTCTCCTCTCTCTTTTTCAATTCACTTTCCTTTGTTTAGCCCTGGGTCGAAAATAGTAATCTTACTTCATATATTTCTTCCTTTCTTTTTCTTATCGTAGTCATTGATATAGCGTTTTTCCAAGCCCCCATTTGTCGCGAGGCGTACGTATGCCGTTTTAAAACCGTGATCATCGATATCATTATTTTTTTCTTTTTTTTTTCTTCTTTCTCCCTCTCCTTTTTTTTTTTTTTTTTTACTCACTTAAAATATAGTTACGTTTTTATGTGTTTTTTTTTTCCTTTTTCCTGTTATTCACAATTGTTAAAAATTCGTATATATTTTATTATGGGTTTCCCTATCTTATCCTAACGCTAGTCTTTCTTTTAGATTTGGCCTGATTTTATTTCTCTCCAGCTTATTGCTTATCCTCCTTCTTTGGTCTTTGCAATAGGAAATATTGTTGTTTATTCTTTGTGTTTGAGCCTTCGCCCGGTTCTAACCCATCAATTTTCAGTTCGTGAGATAAAGTGTTGGGTTCACTAATCTCTTCCGCACCATCTGAATAAGTAGTCGAAGTGGATGCGGCGGTGTCTTTCGGTGACACGGCTCTAGCCTTCGGCAACGTGTCATAAACCGGGCGAGTGCGTATAGCTACAGTCTCCCCGGCCCCGTTTATTTGCGCATTTGCTAAATCTTGCATAGGGTATAATTCTTCTCTTCGGCATGGATGGGGTAGCGTACGAAAATTTGATCCGGAGTGTCTCATGATTTGATTGAAATCTCGGACCCTCGGGTCGAATTCATATGTTAAAGGTGGGACGGTAGATAGGTCTCCGATGGGAATTCCGCAACCTTGGTATGCGGGCGGCTGGAGCGGTTCGGTAGTTTCAGTCTCGGTGTCCATATCGCCTTTATTTCCCCTGCCCGGTTTGGGTTGTTTTTTACTTAGGTGCAACAACAGACTCGTGACAGAGTCCCAAACAGCGCCTAACTGATGTATGGACCATCCGTATACCGTGTGCAGAGCATATCCGTGTATTATTGTGTCGATGATGAGTTTAATGCCCCTGATTATGATCATTACTCCTATTACTCCTGCACTTACGTTCCCGAATCTAATGAGGTACCCCCATGTTTTGTCCCATGCGGATTCTACAATTTTGTTTAATGCTTCTTCATCGAGAAGATTTGATAACGAACCGCCTTGAACGATGGTGGAATGTCCGGTAATTCCTCGCGCCAATGAATTTAATATTGCTGGTCTTTCCGCGGGGAACATTAGGTGATCGCGGAGTTCTTCCAATTCTCTCTGCGTATAGATTCCACTTGTGGCTAATGCGTAGGGGCTAACGTATTTCCAGGTGGGTTTTGTAAGTGGTTTGAGTACTGTGGGGGTTTGAGTTTGCATAGGGGTGGGTCCGAAAGAATACCATTCTCCGTCTAATAGATACATAGGAGCGAGGAGTCGATTACACGATACCTCGGTGCCAGGTTTCAATAATATGTGAGTTCGTGGTGACAAATGAAAGGAGAAATTTCCCCTTGTTACTGGTAATTCGTTATAACATTCGGTCGTGCGGGCAATTTTTACTTCGACGGGAATACATTGGGCAATGTGTGCCACTTCTCCGGCTAACACAGCCATATATCCCGGTCCTTTCATTAGATCAAAAGCGAATTCGTCCGGAGAAATTCTTGCTATTGTTAAAGTGGTTTGCAATATTTGTCGTTCGAGATTGCAACGTTGCATCAATATATCGCGATACATATCTTTAATCTGCGTGCGAATATGTTTCTCTACGAACACGAATTTAGAGTTCATGTATGTGAAGATATCCAAATTATTTACTTCAATTGGTTTTTTCGCGATGAAGGGATTTCCCCGCGAGATTTCAACGATAAGCAGCTTAGGATGCTCGGTCTTCGTCAAAATATATCCGCAAACTTTAATCTGGTTTTTGCTAGAAAGTCCGAACGTTACGTCTCCTTCAGTGAGAGTGTATACTGTTTGTTCGTTGCCTACGTTGTAATCCGTAATTCTATCGGCAATTCCTTCGTATAAGAGTCCGTACCTGCCGGTTTTACAACTGTCTTCGGGCAGCGGATCCCAGTATGTATCGCCGCCGTCGAAATCGACGCAATGACCCTCGTTTAACTCACAGTTTGTTCCGGAGCGTAGATGTATTTTATTAGTATCTACATTTACTCGAGCGTTGTAATCTCTCAACGATATTTTCACACTTCCATGTACTATTACTTTATCCCATGTCCCGTACGGATCAGAATAAGTACTGCCTTCGCAAGAACCATCGTTACAAATCGACCCTACTATATGTATAGGTCGCGTAATCGTTCCGTTTGTCGTAATCCCTGTAACCGTTGTCTGTCCTATTTTAATATTACCGTATCGATACATATCGAGACAAGATTCGCGGTTGACGCTATCTATATATCCATATTCTCCGTTGGTTACGTCCATCGTGTGGGAGTGCATTCCGCATCTTTTGATCGTTCGATAAATTTCCACTTTACATTGCCTTACTTTTATAGATGAATATTCATTGATTTGTATTAGTTGGATATAGGTGCGAGAGACGTTAACTTCCTGTTGGGGAATGTTGCATTCTCCCACTCCCAGTAGTGATACGCTGGTGATGTTTGACGTAACACCGGCGCAATCGTATCCAATCAATCCATGAGTCGGCGAGATTCGTGAATTTAACCAGATCATCGTAATCCACGCGAGAAGAATTCCGAGCTTCATTTTTCTGCAATATTATTGTGTTGTGAAATACCGACCGTTTACTAATATTATATTCTCCTTCTCTCCTTTTTTTTTTGTATCTTTAAATTTCAAATGTTCGTTTCTACTCTATAATCTGTGGACACGAAAATTTCGAGAGTATTTTGTGCCTTGACCAATGGGAAATCCTCTCCCTCCTCCGTTGACGGGTTCAACGCGTGGAACAAGAGTTGCCGCGTTGAGTTCCCGAAAATTTCGGGAGTGGGACTTTGTGTATTTAAACGGCTGTTCCCGGGGAAGAAAAATCATTCTTGTCTTTGCACTTGAAAAATCACCGTTTCGGAGAAAAAAAAAAAAAAAAAAAAAAAAAAAAATGTTTTCCGTTATAAACGCCGAGCAATTGAACGCGGCCTACTTAGAGGCTTACGCTGCCTTACTCCGCAGCGGGTCGCAAGAGGCTTTCAATCGGAGGGTAAGTGTTGCGATTATTTATGAAGGGTTGTATGTATATATCGATATATATTTTTATTTTATATTTTTTTTTTCCTTTTTAGATTACTGAATTGCGGGCCCCTCCGTCCGTCGACTTCGGTTCGGACGAGAATTGGGACGCCGAGGAGTCGGGCCCCAGTTATTTGGAGGTGCTGAGGGACGCGGGGGTGTACCCCCCCTGCCTTCAAGCTTCCCAAATTTACTCCTGGGGTTGGAGGATCGGGACGAGGGAGATTTTTCGCACGGAGATGATCCTCTTCCAGGGTTTGATCCGGAGGACTATGACTTCCTCCCGCGGCACCGGGAGGAGGAAGAAATGGATGTGGATGGCGATTCGGAGGGAGTGGGGACACCGCCGGCATCTCGAGTAGATGAGGGGGGCGAGGATCCTCCTGGGCCGCCTGGATCGCTCCGGCCCTTCGCTCAATTTAATTGGTAAGTATTGTTTTTTTTTCACCGGTTTCCCTTTTTTTTTATTATTATATATTTTTTTTTATTAATTTTGTTATATTTTTTTCTGTTTCAGTTCGCGATTCCGGCCCTAATAGGGTTCCGGGCGAGGGGGGGGGTTTAGTTTTAATTTATAGTATTTATTTTTTTATTAAATTTAAGTTTCTTCTCTCTCTCTTTTTTTTTTTTAGATTTAAGTATAGTATAGATACAATACTATAGGTAGTAGTAGATTTTAATTTAAATTTTAATTCATAGGTTAGAGTATAAGATTTTTTTTTTGTTTTATATACTGTTTTGTATTTTCCCCCTTTTTTTTCTAATAAATGCCCGAAAGGGCTTAAAATTAACCTTCTCGTGTCTACCCTTTTCTTTCCTCCCCTTTTTTTTTTATTATTGCGGAGGTTTAGCCTCGTTTTATAATTAACTTTTACGACTGCGCGGAATGTGTTGTTCCGTCAACGCTTCCATTTTTTTTTTCAGAATTGCGATGAGGCTGTTGTTCTGCCAACAGGCCTCACTTATATTGCGTTGGGTTCTGTTGCTCCGCCAACAGTCTAATTTTCATTATTAACCTGAAAGCGTATCCTTCTTTCCCACTCTTTTCTTCTTGGTTGAGTCCTCGGGATTCCCAATAATTTGTTCGAAATTCGCTTTTCTCTTTTTCCTTTCGGTCGAGCCTTCACGGCTCCCGTTAAATGTATAAAAAAAAATATTTTTTTTTCTATGTATATTATTTATTTATATATTTTTTTCTTTTTATTGATTTTTTTTTCTCTTTTTTTTTTTTATTAAGAGGAAAAGTTAGTTGGTCGAGTCTTCACGACTCCCGTAAAATAATATATTTTTTTTTCATTATTATTAAGATAGAAATTTTTGTGGTGGGTCAAGTCTCTACGACTCCCAACAGTTTTTTCCTATTAAATCCCCGTTTTTCTCTCTCCTTTTTTTTCGGCTTAAGAAAAATTTATTATTATTATTATTATATTTTATATTTAGATTATAACAAGGAAATTTCCTTTTAATTTCTATTTCTTCTCCCCCTTTTTTTTTTTTCATAATTAAATATTTTTTTTTTTATTTTTATTTGATTATTTATATTATTATTGTTTTTTTTTTTCATTTCCTTTCTAAATTTTCTTCTTATTAATTCTCCGGTCGACTTCCTCTAAGAATTCCCGCCTTTTTTAATTTTTTTTTTTGTTTATGATTTTTATTTTGATATATATATTGTAACGTTTCACCTTTTGGCCGGTGCCACGCACACGGTTCGAAGGCTCACGTTAAGGGTTCGGGGCGAGCAAATAATCGTTAGACGTTGTCGATTCAGTGATATTGTTCCTTTTATTAAAAAATTATTAGAAAACGTGATACATTGGAATCTGTAATATCGACGCTTACCCTTTTCGTAGTTTTCTATTTACTCTAAAGATTTCGAAACACACTCGAGTTCTCGGCGAGCTGTAATTATCAATTTCTATACAATAAAACGTTTATTAGTTGCTTTACACGCGGATGGCGCTAAAGAAAACGGAAAGTGTTTGAATTATTCGAAATTCTCTATTTACGCATCAATTCATGCTAATTTGACTGAATTTCTTCTTTGAGTTGCGACTCTACCCAAAAAGAAAGACCGAAAAGCGATTTATCGACCGAATGTCGGTAAATCGTGAAAAATTTAACTCTACGAGTTGTTCCCCTTTTTATTCTATCATCCTCCTTTCGTTGCGCGTAACGAGTCGAAGCTCGATACGAGAGATAGTGTATTTTACAATCGATGCCATTGCATCGACGAAGTTTCTTCGCGAATTTTTCTAAGTTGCATGATTTAAATTTTGGTTTAAGTTTGGGAGTAAACTATTATTAAAAAATGAATTTTAATTGCGTTTCTATTCTGCCGTGCCTACGGAGTATCCCACAGGAATATCGTGCGAACCTGTCGACAACGATCTTCCGATACCCGTAGCGCAGGGCCCTCGTCGGAGAGTTCGGCTTCCACGAGATCGTGAACCAACCGTGTCACCACTTGGTCGATCCGCGACTCGCTTCCGGCTCCCTCCCTTTCGGGTTACCTACCTACTCGCGACCCTACTAGCGGTGACTGGATACAGGAATGCCCACTACTTCGTCACCAAAGATGTGTGCACCCTGGTTCGGGAATTTGAGTACACCTGGAGCCAACGTCACCGAAGGCTCTGGGGACCCGGAGGATCAAAAATGGAAATAATACCTATTCTTCTGTTGAAGAACTCGGTGCCTGTTCGACTCGCGCTCGCCCTTTTACGCTCGCGCTGTCGATCATCTGTCCGCGAGAAAATACGGCATCTCGCGGCCGCCTTGCCGACTACCGGCGCGTACTGTACAGTTAGGGGAGTCGGAGCCCACGCGGGCTCTCGCGCTATACTCTCTATACTTACTTATAGTATGCGCCTATGAGATACGTCTCAATATATATATATTTTTTTTTTTATTGTTACTGTTGATTATATGTTTCCTTCGATTGAGCTCCTTGTGAGCTCACTTTTTTTTTTTAATAGTAATATCTATAATTATCTATTTTTTCCTTGAGGACTCTAAGTTGTATTCCTCTCTTATTATCTATCTAGACTTTATGGTTATTAACATTATGTTTAGATGTTTTCCTTATTCTGGCTATTATGGTCATTACTATTATTATTATTCCCTTTTATTTCGTGAATTTCGTCTTGCTTGCATCCTTTCATTTTTGTCCGCCTTCTCAAGTTTCTATTTCCACACAATTTCTATACTATTTTTCCCTACTTCCTATCCTTTTTTTTTTGTTCTGATTAGCCTTATTATTGATTAAAATACTTTTCCTACGTATGGGTATATATATATATCTATATATTTATATATTTTTCCTGTTCTATATGTATTTTTTTTTTTTCTTTCTCTTTTTCTTCGATCAATTAATTGTGATAACTATTACTATTTTCTTCTCTCCCTTTTTTTTTGTTTTTGTGGGGGTTTTTTTTCTTTGAAAGAGATTTTATTTTTATCATCATATTACTAATTGCATTTTCCTTGGAACTGCTCGATTTCCTCATCTTTTTATATTTATTTCCTCTTAATGTTTTTACTTATCATCTCCAATTTTACCATAAGAAAGCGTCATTGTCGTTTCCCTTGTTTATTCATATATATTTTCTCTTGTAGTATAATTATTATTATTTTTTTTTCTTTTTAGGCACTCACTATAACAATAGGCAAAGAGTGCCTATTAAAATGACCATCCCTTGCTCTTCGGAGTCTGTCGAAGGGGTTACTCCGCAGCGCATACTCCAAAAATTTTTATTTTTCACCATTTGCTTCGGTGTATCTCCAATATCATGCGTAGTTACTTTGAAGTGACTGCGATGAATAGAAATATTTTTTTTAGCCTGCGGTGCAATGAAAACAACTTTTTGGCTGAATTTTTCTTCTCGGACGTCCGTATCACACTGTAACTTTAGATGGTGCGAACCAATTTTGTTCTCCTTCGCAGGGTTTTTTTATTACATTATTTCCAGTATGCACATTACTTTTAAAACCAATCTAAGACATTTAAGTATTTTTTCTAAAAAATTATTGGCCACAATTTTCATTTGCTTTCGGTCAAGTGTCCGTACGGTGCCATCATAATGAACTCTACGAACCAATTTTTTTCTCCTTCGCAGCATCATTTTGTTTTATCAAAAGCACTACGCACAGCAAATTTAGAGACAATCCTACATCTCTAACTATTTATTCATCACAATTTTCCATAAAAAAATGATTTTCTCACATCTCATGTCCGTACGGTGCTCCAATTAAGAATCCTGGAAACCAATTCTTTTCTCTTTCGCAACAATATTTCATTGCATCGAAAGCACTATGCACAACAAATTTTGAGTCATTCTGACAAATATAATTTTAATTATAAAATAATTCAAAAACAGTGGTTATAACAAGATTTGCTTTAAAGGTTATGTTATTTAGATTTGCCAAAAATCCATTTTTCATCATGTTAAAAAAAAAAACTTCGGTTGTGAAAAATAAAACACGAAATATCATACACAGATTCACAAATTTTTGCGATTTTATTTCGAAAATAATATATTATCACCGAAAATCATTCGCAATATTTTACCATATTTTATTCACATTCGTAATAAAAATGATAAATTTCACGTATTCACTGAAAAAATTGGTAGTAAACTCACAAAAAAGATTCATCGAATATCCAAAATAATTACAATTTCCCAAATAGAACTAAAAAAATCGCGAGTATATATTTTTTCGTTTTATTCTATCTGTCAAACTTTGGAAGCAGATGACAATTTCGTAGCAGACCATACACAGATGCTCATACGTCGCGGCGCGCGTACTCTGTGGCCGGATGATTTTCAAATAAAAAAAATCGACATCTCGTTTCAATCTTTGTTCCTTTTTTACGTAAATATAAATGGATTCTACGCGGTATAGCGCAAATAAAAAGTGTGCAATCATAAAAAAAAGAATTTTCTATCCTTCGACCGTCGAAGATTCATCGCAGCTGAAATCTTTGTCAATTATGTTCACCCGATTTATTCGTTTACAGTTAATAATAAAAACTGCAAATTCTTTTTCTGGCAACGTATTTTCTCCTCTTCAAAACAAGCCAAAATATGAGTCGAAATCTTTTTTCGCTGCCGAGATATTATTTTTTTTAAGCAAAGACTAATTTTACGAATTTTCGTTAAAAAACTAATCGTTTTTTCAAATTTCTCGAAATTGCCGTCTCTAATCCTTTCCTCTCAAAGAAATCGTATTTACAAACTGACTCTCCGCGTTATTGCTCAGATAAAAAGTGTGCTGTGTTTAAAAATTTTATTTTTTACACTTCGACCGTCGGAGATTCATCACATTCGAAATCTTTGTCAATTTTGTTCGCTGGATTTATTCGTTTACACTTGATAAAAAAAACTGCTAATGATTATTCTATCGACGTATTTCCAACGTTTTTTTTTTTTTCAAATTTTTTCAAATTTTCGTCGAAATACGAATTTCTTTCATATGCTCATGTCTTGAAAAGTTTTTTTTCGCAAAAAAAAAAAACAATTTTACTCTTAAAGAACAATTATAAATAATTATTTATCAAGAAAGTAAGAAACACTGAATTTGTCGATTTTACGAGTTATTCCGTACCGAGAAACTTATCCTCGTTTGTGATTAAATAAAATGTTTAAAAATACGATATGATATGATGCTAAATTTGATATTTTTAAGCGACGATAAATATCAATAAAATTTCATTGAAAAACGAAAAAAATTATCGAATTTCTCAAACTTCTCGTCTCCAATACGTGTCTGTTCTACAGAGACAATAACGAGCTGATTCCATGTATTACGAAGAAGAAAAAAAATATATCTCAAATGGTAGAAATGAAATTTGTTATAAGAGGACTGTCAAAGAGTCTTCAAAGTCGAATTTCTCAAGAATTTCATCAATTTGTAAAAAATTTTTCGGAGCCATCCAAGATGACAATTTTTTTTATTCGAGTAACGTACTACTTCCTCTTCAATACAAGACAAGAACCAAAAAGATATATTTTTTCGTTCTCGAGATAGCATTTTTTTGCAGCATCCATAAATAACGACAAAATTACATTGAAAATCACAAAGAATAGCAAATTTCTTGAATCTTTCTTCTACAATGATTTGGTTTCCTACAGATAAAATAACGAACTGACTCCATCAATTATGGGGAAGAAAAAAAACACTGAAGGGTAAGAATTTAAAGGGGATATTAGGCCTGAATGCTAAATGGTAATCGTATTGGTGTCGGTACATGTTTTGTGTGTTTGTTTTATATTCATTAAATCTGGTCATAAGTTTTAAGCCAATAAAACTACTTTACTAGACATGATTTGATTCGTTAAATTAATTTGATCAACTTCTACGTGGTGCAATTCGTTATATTTGTCTCGTGTCTCAATATTTGACAATTTATCGTCAAACAAAAAGGAAATATCCGTCGTGAATACTAATAATCAATTGGTACAAAAAAGAAATATTTTTATTCGACGAAGGTCAAACACTATGAATTAATTTACGTAACTGATAAATGTTTTTCCCTCATACGTACTTTCGAAAAGAAACGCAGAGCGCGACGTATAAACATACTTCGTCCGTAGCGCATAGCGCGATGTGTAAATACACTCGATACGGAGCGCGCAGCGCGACGTGCACCCCCGTGAGTGCCTTAAAAAATGTCCCTTCGGGACATTTTTCGGGGGGTTTGGGGGGCGGAGCCCACCAACAAGAGCATCTGCGCCCGCAGGGCGCTGAGACGCTTGTTTTTTTTATACCGGGGTTTCTAGTAGCTTCTTCTCTTCGAGGGTTTCGTCCTCCTCTTCTAGGTGGGTGTATAATTTCCTGCATATTTCTTCGAAAACTTCTCTTTCGTCTATTTGTTGCGATCCATTTTCCATAGTGTCCAGGGTGCCAATACCGTCGTTCTCATCACCGGAACCTGGAGCTGTTTCGTACGGTGTAGAGGGCACTAACGTGTCTTCTTCGTCTTCATCGGTGTCTTCGGGCGGATGGTAATTGAAAAGTCCGTAGCCTTGGCTTTCCATTGTTTCCACTAATTGACCTTCGGGGAGGAGGGAATCGCCTCTCCACGTGTATCTTACGCCTCCGAGGATGATGGGTTGATACATATTCTGACATAACAACGAGATGTAACGAGCTCGCCCCTCTTTACTGAGTCTTCTCCACTCGGGGGGTACCCACAGGATGAATTTGCGCCCGTTTTCGAGGGGCAATTCGAGTTTCCAATAACAGAATATTTTTTCCATCCCATTTACAATGTCGTGGGGTATCTGTCGGTTTATCCTTACGGGTAGATGCGTTCCGTCGGAATATTGAAGCCGGGGTTCGCCCCAGAAAGGAACTTCCTCCCGAGATTCCGGCCATCCATCGCGCCCTGGTATCGGTATGTCCGATAGCCTTTGTCCCAACGGTACGAGTGCGTCGGGTAGCCATTTGTACAGAGTAGCTCCAAGAACTATATCTTCGTATGGATTATCGCGTAGTTTACCGATCCATTCATCTAATACTGACGGTTGGATCGTTCGCCACTCAGGAGGCACATACAGATCTACTCTTCTTTTCGGAATTTCCAGATAGAATGCAATTTTCCAATAACAGAACAACGCTTCTGTTCCCGGCACGATTACTCGGGGCCTTATTCGATTAAGACAGATCCAAAGCGTGTCTTCGTGGGTGTCGTTCATAAGTGGTCGACACCAACTGAACTCCGTACAGTAGCAGTGATGAAGAGCCATTGTTCCACACGTTCCTGTTTTTGGAAACGTTACTTATGAAATCTTAACGTACATATGTATGTGTGTATTTTTTTTTTCTTTTTTATTTTTATTTTTAAATTATTGAATTTTTTTTTTCTTCTTTTTTTTTTGTTTTTTTTTTTTCATTTTTTTTTTTTAATTTTCATTAGGTCGTCCTTATGTAGCGGCTATTATAGGTGTTTGAGTTTTTATGTCTAATCTAGTAATTACTTATTTTTTTGTTCGTAAAATGATAAAAAAAAAATATTTTTTTTTTCTTTTCGTCTATAACTTCTTTTCTCCCCCCCTTTTTTTTTTTTCGCGTCTACTGCTATCTGCTAATTTTACTATTCGTAATGTCCTAACAATGGATTTCCCTTTTCCTCATTCTTAATTTGCATGCTACTCGTAGTTGGTTAATTATACGTGCATATATATTTTTTTTCGTTTCCTTCCCCTTTTTTTTTCTTCCATTATTTCCTCTTTTGCGGCCGGGTACCTTCAAGTACAGTTACGTTACTGGGAACGACTGATATTCCCCGGTCTCTACAATTGTAATCGTGTACTATCGTAATCTTGGTGTATCGGAATATCAAAGCTCCGCAGATTACGCAATCGCCGTTCTTCTTGGCGCATTTGCCGCAGTAGATTGCGTGTCGGCAGGGTAAGAGTATAGTTTCGATACCGGCCGACCTGCAACCTTCACAAAGATTGTCGATAACGTACTGATTGATTTCTAGGTCATTATAACCTGGAAGCGGTGGGGCGAGCAACGTTATCAAGTCATCCGACGTACTAGCGGATTTCTTTGTCTTTCTTGGTTTAGTCTTGCCGGACGGAGGTGTTGCCACACCAGTTTCCTTAGGTATGTCGTTTATTGCCTCGTCGAGCGTGTATACCGTATACCCTGCTCTCTTCAATGATCCATACTCGGAATCATCGGTTTTGTAGGTAGTCTCACTAACGAGGAACTCGTTAATTGCCTCCGTAAGATTTTCCAGACGACGGAGGCGAACAGCGGGGTCCTTCTTTACGAACTCCGGTTGTTCGGTTACTCGAGTGTCATTAACAGTTGGCTTCGGTACTGGCCCTCCATTCACTTCTTTTACGTAACTCGGCCCTTTTATCGAAAGCAGGTACTTGCATTTCGGAAATAGTCGTGCGTGACGTTGCCACGGTTTGTCGTTGGGTTGCCAATCCTTTAATCCTCCCGCGCAATGGTGGCAAACCACGAGGTCGCCCGTTCCCGGCCAGAAAAATCCTGCGCGAGCAAGACTCTCCTTTGTCTGTGGCGAATTCTTCGGCCAATCCTTGAAAGTCTTGAGACGTTCACAATAATCATGATACTCTGGATATCCCATATCCTCCCAGTTACGAAGCGTCATAGACGTTCTCTCTGTTTTCGGTATTTCGTTGTTTTTACGTTTCGTTTCGATACCGTTGTCGTAAGGGATCGGTTTACTATTCTTGGCGCGTAGACAACTCTCGGGCACCGGATCCGAGGGGATGAGCGTCACGCCGCCCATGTGCGCGTATAGTGACGGCGGTAGGCCCGAAGGGGTATCGATGGTGACTACCGAAGGTGCGTTTATCTGCTTTACATACTCCGGTCCCTTCACCGAGAGGAGGTATTCGCACTTCGGAAACCATCGTGCGTGTTGCTCCCATGGTACGTCCTCTGGCTGCCAATCCTTTAGCCCGCCTCCGCAATAATGACAAATTACTCGATCGCCACTTCCTTCTCGAAAGAATCCCGCGTTGGCGTGATCCTCGGCCGTCTGAGGGGCCCATTTAGGCCAATCTTTAAAGGTTTCCATACGATCCTTAAAATCGAGAAACGCTGGATGCGCAGCTTTTTTCCCGCTCCGAAAAGTTAATGACGTATTTCCGGGTTTCGGCGTTACGTTGCCGCACATTCTTTCGCATTGTATACAAGAATGCCTTTTTCCCTCTGTGTTGGTCGGAGCGTTTTTCCTCTCCGGCCGAGGGGGAGGAATCGTCGCGGGGTCCGTACCGATAGGGACGTTGCCACACGGTAGATTCCTCACGAATCGACACAGCTCTTGATACTTTGCATGATCTCGCATGGGATCATCGTCTTCAGACCATTGGCTTATGGCGAGTTTGCACTCAAAGCATCGAACGTAATCCTTTATACCGGTGTAATAAAATCCAGCAGCGGCAAATTTTGCGGCATCTAACGTAAACTGTGGGGGACCTGGATAACTTTGTAGACGGACCCTTTCGAACCGATAATCGGGCTGCGGTGGTTGTTCAAGTGTCGACATTGTGTCGATGAATTATCCGTATATATTTGTGAGATTTCTTGTTGTTTTTTTTTTCCGTTTTTTTTCTTCTTTTTTTTTTATAACTTCATAAATATGAGTACGTTTAATAAGTAGTATTATTCCCACGCAGTAGCTATATGTCTATTTTCCTCTTCCTTTTTTTTTTATTTAGTTAGGTAACTATATTTTTCTTTGTAAATTTCCCTGAGAGGTTATAATGAATATTCGAGAATGTTCACAGTTTATCTTATTTGCTGTCTAACGGCTTCTTTTCTTCTTTTGGTTTTACGATGCAGGAATACGTGATTTTCGTAGCCGATTCGGATGTACAACACGTGAGCCCTTTTTTATCTTTATCCGCACGTTTCCCTTTTCCAGCAGCTCCAATACCTCGTATGGTCCGACGTAATGGTCTCCTAGTTTTCCGGGTTTCGGTCCTTTAAGCAGAAATACTGGTTCACCTACTTTGAAATTTATTGTATTTATTTTTCGATCGTGAATTTCTTTAGCTTTTTCTTTTGCTAAAATTAAATTCTCACGACCGATCTGTTGTATTGAATGTATTTGCGTTACTAGCTGAATTAAATAATCGTCGTAAGTAGCGAGTCTTTCTCTTGCAGCCAGCGGCATGCTGGAGGGAGTTCTAGCTATTTTGCCAAACACCATTTCATAGGGTGTGTGTTTAGTCCCCTCGTGTACATTCGTATTATAATTGAATATTGCCAATTCGACCCATTCGTCCCAGTTTTTTTCTCGCGTCGTGTATTGTTTTAAGTATTCTCCCAAGACGTGGTGAGATCTCTCTAAAGAACCGTTTGACTGGGGGTGGAAAGCGGTCGTTCTAATTTTCCGGATTCTAAATAATTTAGCAATTTGTTGCATAAATTTGCTCAAAAAATTTGCCGGTTAATACTGCTCTCGGTGCGCCAAATTGACAGATATAATGTTTCACGAACGCTTCTGCGATAGTTACGGCTCTAGCATTAGGGAGTGCTATTGCCATAGAAAATTTTGTCAATTGATCTTGAATTGTGAGTATGTATTCATTATCTCTTTTAGTTTTTGCTATGGGTCCTACTATATCCATGGCGATTTTGTCGAATGCAGTGCCGGGTGTATCGGTAATTACGAGAGGTTGTTTAGTTTTAACTCTGACTAATTTTTTTAATTGGCACTGTAGACATCGCTGGATAAACTGTTGAATGTCTGCCTTTAGATTTTTCCAATAATACTGGTGGCGAATTCTATTATAAGTCTTGCTTACTCCACGGTGTCCTCCGATAGGCGAACAATGCATTTCTCGAATTATTTCGTCGTGTTCATCTTCGGGGGGTTCTCTAACTATCCCGTTGCAGATTATTATCTTAAAATCACTTTCTTCGAATATTCGCTGAATTTCCGAATGTATTCTATCCCAAGGGACACTGCAAATCATTTCGGATTTGGCGATGCTTAATGACTGAATGCCTAATCTTCCTGCCAGGTATTCACAGTTGTGTAATACTTCTGTAATATTTTCAAGTATTTGCGTCGGGCCTTCGGTCTCGTCGTCGGAGATCGGTAGGGCAATATTAAATTTATTACCCCGTTTCACAAAGGATTGAGGGCGCTTTAATCTTAAATTTTTCGTTTTTGGCAGTTCATTTCTTTCTTGTAATTTTTTACTACCGTCGTCCAATGGTTTACCGGTCGTAGTTATGAAATATGCGAGGCTATCTTTCCGAGTGTGAAAGAGATCTCGAGATTGTTTAACGTTTCCGATGGTACCGCGATCAATGGTTGTATCGCGATTGTTTACTCGCATATTACCGTCGGGTTCTCTTATTCCAGTTGCATCGATATTCCTTTCTTCATCGCTTGCTTCATCAGCATTTTCATGTTCTTCGCTAGAATTTTCAGATTCGCTCTCCTCGATTGGCACCGGCCTGTGGTTTTTTCGTTTACGATGTACAATCTCCCCTTCCGTTTCTTCGTTTTCAGCTTCTAATATCCTTGGCGGTATGTAGTCTCGTGACGTACCGGGCCCATAGGGGTCGGTGACGGGCGCGTGCCACGCTTCGCCACTGTCTTCAGAGTAGCATTGTTCGGCAGGGGTTTTATGGCACGATTCATAGGCTTCTCCGCCAGGTACTGCCGATGGTACTTCCTTTACCGTAGTCTCGTCCATTGGAGTTCCAGTTGTCAACTCGACGTCGCGAGGATAATTATCATTCATGTTTCCTTCTATTTCAACTGCGGCGAATGTTGCGTTGGGTGACTCGTGTTCCCAATCGCATTCCTCGAACTCATCATATACCAATGCATAATTATTATCTTCTTCGTCGCTCTCTACGATGTCTGCTTCTTCATCGTCTGTATCGTGGTTGAGTATTTCTCTGATGTCTTCCTCCGTCAGTTGTCTTCTCTTTTTCCTTCTTGTTTCGGTGTCTTTATTGACACGAATTATAAAAATGTCGTCACTGCCGTCGGGTTCCGGTATCGGGTTCCTTGACAATGCGTCTGCGTTAACATTCGTCTTTCCGGCTTTATACACGACATCGTACTCGTATTCGGCGAGTTTTAAACGCCATCGTAATATTTTCGCATTTCCATCGGTAGCACGCCGGAACCACAATAAAGGTTTATGGTCGGTTACCACCGTAAATCGCCGTCCATACAGGTAGGGACGAAAATGAAGTATCGAATATACAATGGCCAATGCTTCTTTCTCGTATGTATCATATTTCTCTTCGGTCTTACTCAACGCTCGAGACGCGTATGCACACGGGTGATCGTGGTTAATCACTCCTTGTGATAATATGGAGCCGATAGCGACTCCAGAGGCGTCCGTTGTCAAAATAAATGGTTTCAAGAAATCTGGATATCGCAAAACCGGAGCGGTGCATAGTTTTCCCTTTAATATTTCGAACGCTTCGTTTTGTTCCTGACGCCACTCGAAAGGTATATCTTTCCGAAGAAGTTCCGTGAGCGGTTTGGATATTTTCGCGTAACTTTCTATAAATCTTCTATAGTAGCCCGTCAATCCTAAAAATTGGCGAATGTTTTTAACGTTTTTGGGTCGGGGGAATTCGCGAACAGCTACGAGTTTCCTTGGATCAGGACTAACGCCATCCTTTCCTATCACGTGCCCTAGATACGCTACTTCCTTTTTTAAGAATTCGCATTTGTCGGGTTGGAGTTTTAAATTGGCTATTTCTATTCGCTTCATTAATTCCCGATAAGTGTTTTCGTGTTCCTGGAGGCTTCTTGCGTATATTACGATATCGTCAAGGTAAACGAATACGCCCTTTCCGAGAATATTTCCTAGCGTTAAATCCATTGTACGTTGGAACGTCGGAGGTGCGTTTCGTAATCCGAACGGCATACGAACGAATTCAAAATGCCCGTGCGGCGTTGTAAAAGCGGTTTTATGACGGTCCCCGGCGTATACTTGAATTTGATGAAACCCCGAGGCCAAGTCGAAAACTGAGAAATATTTTGCTCCTCCTAATTGATCAAGTATTTCCGTAATGTTAGGTATAGGGTACGCGTCAGCGATTGTTTTTTCGTTGAGCGCGCGATAATCGAATACCACTCGCCATTTCTTATTGCCTTTGGAGTCGAGTTTCTTCGGCACGACCCATACGGGGCAATTATACGGCGAGGTGGAAGGGATTATAATCCCGTTTTTCAGCATATCTTCGAGCTGTCTTTCGATTTCCTTTCGCGTACACTCTGGCCATCGATACCCTCTTGTATTGATAGGTAGATCATCTGTAGTGGGTATTCGATGCTGCAGAAGTGTCGTACAACTCAAACTTTCGCCGGGTAAATGGTATAGGAAAGCGTTTTCTTTCAAAAGATCCTCTATACTTTTCCTTTCACTATCGTTTAAACCATCGAGTCTTAATAATTCCTTTATCCGTTCAAAACGGGCGATAGTAGCCACCTCATTAATTGCATAGCAATATTCCTCTCGAATGATGGGATGGATTTCGCGAGAAATGGGGATGGCTCCGAGCCTTATTACTAACGCGATGTCCTTAATTTCGTACGTTCGTTCATTTTCCCTATTGTTTACACTTTTCCCTCCCTGATTTCCTTGCAATGACTCTCGGATATTCTGCTCTTTAACAACAATTGAATCTTCTTCGAATATTTCTGTAATACACAATTTTGTTTCCTCTGTATTGTTACCGATTTTTTCCATGATTATTTTGTCCAAATCTGAATTTTCTCCTGAATTTTTACTTTCTTCATCTGAAATTATTAAATATAACTCATCGATATCGTCCGACCTTTTACCGCTCACCGTATTCGAACTGCAAACTGAATTTACTGTAACTTTATTATCAAGATCGCTTGCTCCTTCCATGAGCATTTGGTCTTTACTTATATATGATTCACACATAATCTTGTCAACATTTTCTGAACCGATTTTCTTTATAACGCCTGGCCTTTTGCGAGACACAGAGTCGCTCATCGTATAATACCTGGAACCCGAATCGTCTATGGCGCCTGGCCTCTCACAGGGCACAGAGTCGCTCACAGAACGAGAACTTGAAACTGAACCGTCTATGGCGCCTGGCCTCTCACGGGACACAGAGTCGCTCATAGAACGCGAATTTGAAACTGAACCGTCTATGGCGCCTGGCCTCTCACAGGACACAGAGTCGCTCATAGAACGCGAACTTGAAACTGAACCGTCTATGGCGCCTGGTCTCTCACGGGACACAGAGTCGCTCATAGAACGCGAACTTGAAACTGAACCGTCTATGGCGCCTGGCCTCTCACAGGACACAGAGTCGCTCATAGAACGCGAACTTGAAACTGAACCGTTGATATCGCTCGGCCCTTCACTGGGTACCGAGTCGATAATCAAACACGTATCTTTCACCATATTAACTGGATTTCCTTTATTATTATAATCGATGGTGTTCGGCCCGGCGACGGGTCCAGTATTGCTATCTGCACGATCTTTATCAAAGTTTTCAACCGACTTCTCAGAATTACATTTTTTATCTTTTATTATCGCTTTGTCAATCATTGTCCTGGAGTCATTGCGTGATGTTAGTGTTTCCTTTCGATACCTGGAGTTCCCTGGCGTTGGGACGGGTCGAAGCGCCATTACAGGTACTTCTACCTCAACATTGTAGCTGTTACTGTTGGTAATAAAAATGTAAGCCTTTCCGTTATTGTTTTCTACAAACCCACTCTCGAGCGTAAGTCCTTCGCCTGCGTCGAGAGGCGGTAAATATCCTTCTCTGATATCTAAATTTTTAATCCGCACAAAACACAGTTTCTTTGTGTTGGCCGGTATAATCATTCTTTCCTGTGTCGAGAACGGTATCTTTGTATCTTGCATCTTTAATTGTCGTTTCTCGTAATCTATTTTAACGCGATTGCCATCGAGATATTCTGAACCTAATATTCCCTCCTCTGTGATAGGGAAATCATTGCTAATCACATGGAAAGTAGCATAACGCCCGTACGCTTGGATTTTAACGTGACCTAACGTATAGATTGAAGATTCGGTAATACCGTTGAGTTGTAAAATTTCTTGCCGGTTCACGCGTGTCTCGGGGTACAAGCAACGTTCTTTTATGATATTGGGTCCGGACCCTGTGTCAACCATAAGGGTTATAGGAGACGCGACTTCTTTACTATGTAATAAAACGGTAGGTACTGAACTTTCGTTATGCAATTTTATCGTGAAGATTTTTAAAATTCTGGATTGGCGAATTCTACTGCTCTGATCACTCGGACAGGGTGCGAGCTCGTTGTGGCCTCTCTCATCGCACCCGAGCTCGGGAGACCACTCGCGTTTCCCGACGTGTCTTGCGCTTTACTTTCATTTGCCAGTCTCTTGGGGCACTCTCTAATGAAATGTCCCGACGTTTTGCAATAATGACATATGAAATTATTACTTGTCTCTCCGTATGACTTTTGCGGTGTTACTTGATTCCGATTCGGAGGCTGCGAATTATTCGTTCGATAGGGGCATATATAGGCCCCGTGGCCGTCTTTTTTACAAATCTGGCAGTTTATAGGGGGTTGCGGCCCATACCTCAGGCCCTGGGGCACCTGTGCGTCTCGTCCGCTGCCTGGCGCTTGAGCGGACCGCGGTAGTTGCGGGCAATTCGCAGCTATGTGTCCCGCCTGCTTACACAGCTGACATAGTGCAGAGGGTTGCCCTTGATTTTTCTTGTCAGGGGGAAAAATTTTATAACATCGATCTGCCGTGTGGCCACGTTTATCGCACACCTGACATAAAGTTATCATCGGGGCGGCGATTTGATTCGACTGACTGTCGTTATTTTTAGGGGGAAAGAGTTTAAAACACCTTTCCGCGGTGTGGCCGATTTTATTGCATACTTGACATACGGGGACATTCTTCTTTTCAATTTCGTTTTCCTTTGTTCCTTGCGACTGTGTGTTAACCGATTTATTCAATGAACATGTTGCGGCAGTGAGTCCTGTTTTTTTGCAAAGTTGACAATTTACTTGGTCTCCGGTTACTACATGAACATTACGCTTATTGTCGGATTTATTTCCTTTCGTTTCAGGGGGGTTGGTGGTCTCACCTCGGAGCGCGGCACGCCCGGCTAGTTCTCTCTCTATTTTTACTGCCATTTTAATGGCTTCGTCTATCGTGTCGCACGGTCTCATTCTTTGTTCGATTTCGGGTTTTAATCCATTTATAAAACACGGCGGAAGGCTCTCGGTAGTGTTTTTCTTGAAAACTTCATCAGCTGCGCTATTTTTTCCGAATTCGTATGCGTCTAATATTTGGTAACCAATGTCGCGTAGTCGATTTGAAAAGGTAATTACTGTCTCGTTTGGCTTTTGGTAAATTGCTCCCAATTCTCCTTGCAATTGATAAATATTGCGAGCGGGAGAGTAAATGCTTTTCAAAAAATCTGTTAATTCTTCGACCGTCTCGAAAGTGTTTAGATGAATTGTTCGTCGCGGTTCGCCTTTAATTTTTACTCTGAGTGCTTTTACTAGATTTTTCTCGTTTTCGGGTTCCAACATTTCGACTGCTTCCTCGCATCCTTGTATAAACGCGCCAAGTGACGTGGTTTTCCCATCGTATTCTGGTATTACTGCGAGTGCGTCTCGAAGGGATACGACTTGGCTGTGGTTAACCATCGTTGTACAACCTATTTTACTGTCGAGAGGCCTTTCACTATATTTACTCGGTGTCTTTCCTTCGCCCCGGTCTATAGAAGTAACGTTACTAACTTTGGTTGTAATACGTTTTTTATCTGCGTCGTCGATTAATTTTTTTCTATCAAGGTTGTCCTCTTTTGTCTTGAAAAGACTTAATATAGCCTTTTTAGGCACTCACTATAACAATAGGCAAAGAGTGCCTATTAAAATGACCATCCGTTGCTCTTCGGAGTCTGTCGAAGGGGTTACTGCACAGCGCATACTCCAAAAATTTTTATTTTTCACCATTTGCTTCGGTGTATCTCCAACATCATGCGTAGTTACTTTGAAGTGACTGCGATGAATAGAAATATTTTTTTTAGCCTGCGGTGCAATGAAAACAACTTTTTGGCTGAATTTTTCTTCTCGGACGTCCGTATCACACTGTAACTTTAGATGGTGCGAACCAATTTTGTTCTCCTTCGCAGGGTTTTTTTATTACATTATTTCCAGTATGCACATTACTTTTAAAACCAATCTAAGACCTTTAAGTATTTTTTCTAAAAAATTATTGGCCACAATTTGCATTTGCCTTCGGTCAAGTGTCCGTACGGTGCCATCATAATGAACTCTACGAACCAATTTTTTTCTCCTTCGCAGCATCATTTTGTTTTATCAAAAGCACTACGCACAGCAAATTTAGAGACAATCCTACATTTCTAACTATTTATTCATCACAATTTTCCATAAAAAAATGATTTTCTCACATCTGATGTCCGTACGGTGCTCCAATTAAGAATCCTGGAAACCAATTCTTTTCTCTTTCGCAACAATATTTCATTGCATCGAAAGCACTATGCACAACAAATTTTGAGTCATTCTGACAAATATAATTTTAATTATAAAATAATTCAAAAACAGTGGTTATAACAAGATTTGCTTTAAAGGTTATGTTATTTAGATTTGCCAAAAATCCATTTTTCATCATGTTGAAAAAAAAAACTTCGGTTGTGAAAAATAAAACACGAAATATCATACACAGATTCACAAATGTTTGCGTTTTTTATTTCGAAAATAATATATTAGCACCGAAAATCATTCGCAATATTTTACCATATTTTATTCACATTCGTAATAAAAATGATAAATTTCACGTATTCACTGAAAAAATTGGTAGTAAACTCACAAAAAAGATTCATCGAATATAGAAGAAATAGAACAAAAAAAATCGCGAGTATATATTTTTTCGTATTATTCTATCTGTCAAACTTTGGAAGCAGATGACAATTTCGTAGCAGACGATACACAGATGCTCATACGTCGCGGCGCGCGTACTCTGTGGCCGGATGATTTTCAAATAAAAAACAATCGACATTTCGTTTCAATCTTTGTTCCTATTTTACGTAAATATAAATGGATTCTACGCGGTATAGCGCAAATACAAAGTGTGCAATCATAAAAAAAAGAATTTTCTATCCTTCGACCGTCGAAGATTCATCGCAGCCGAAATCTTTGTCAATTATGTTCACCCGATTCATTCGTTTACAGTTAATAATAAAAACTGCAAATTCTTTTTCTGGCAACGTATTTTCTCCTCTTCAAAACAAGCCAAAATAAGAGTCGAAATCTTTTTTCGCTGCCGAGATATGATTTTTTTTAAGCAAAGACTAATTTTACGAATTTTCGTCAAAAAACGAATCGTTTTTTCAAATTTCTCGAAATTGCCGTCTCTAATCCGTTCCTCTCAAAGAAATCGTATTTACAAACTGACTCTCCGCGTTATTGCGCAGATAAAAAGTGTGCTATGTTTAAAAATTTAATTTTTTACACTTCGACCGTCGGACATTCATCAAATTCGAAATCTCTGTCAATTTTGTTTGCTGGATTTATTCGTTTATACTTGATAAGAAAATTGCTAATGATTATTCTATCGACGTATTTCCAACGTTTTTTTTTTTCAAATTTTTTCAAATTTTCGTCGAAATACGAATTTTTTTTATATGCTCACGTCTTGAAAAGTTTTTTTACGCAAAAAAAAAAACAATTGTACTCTTAAAGAACAATCATAAACAATTATTTATCAAGAAAGTGAAAAACACTGAATTTGTCGATTTTACGAGTTATTCCGTACCGAAAAACTTATCCTCGTTTGTGATTAAATAAAATAAAAAAAAACACGATATGATATGATGCTAAATTTGATATTTTTAAGCGACGATAAATATGAATAAAATTTCATTGAAAAACGAAAAAAATGATCGAATTTATCAAACTTCTCGTCTCCAATACTTGTCTGTTCTACAGAGACAATATCGAGCTGATTCCATGTATTACGAAGAAGAAAAAAAATATATCTCAAATGGTAGAAATGAAATTTGTTATAAGAGGACTGTCAAAGAGCCTTCAAAGTCGAATTTTTCAAGAATTTCATCAATTTGTAAAAAAATATTTCGGAGCTATCCAAGATGACAAATTTTTGATTCGAGTAACGTACTACTTCCTCTTCAATACAAGACAGGAACCAAAAAGCTATATTGTTTCGTTCTCGAGATACCATTTTTTTGCAGCATCCATAAATATCGATAAAATTTCATTGAAAATCACAGAGAATAGCAAATTTCTTGAACTTTTTTTCTACAATGGTTTGGTTTCCTACAGATAAATTAACGAACTGATTCCATCAA
The DNA here is from genome assembly GCA_964006125.1 of Cryptus viduatorius. Taxonomy (NCBI): domain Eukaryota; kingdom Metazoa; phylum Arthropoda; class Insecta; order Hymenoptera; family Ichneumonidae; genus Cryptus; species Cryptus viduatorius. The sequence goes on from OZ023223.1 coordinate 21,893,642, forward strand.
TTATGGGGAAGAAAAAAAACACTGAAGGGGACAGATTTAAAGGGGATATTTGGCCTGAATGCTAAATGGTAATCGTATTGGTGTCGGTACATGTTTTGTGTATTTGTTTTATGTTCATTAAATCTAGTCATAAGTGAATAAGTCATAAGCCAATAAAACGACTTTACTAGACATGATTTGATTCGTTTAATCAATTTGATCAACTTCTACGTGGTGCAATTCGTTATATTTGTCTCGTGTCTCAATATTTGATAATTTATCGTCAAACAAAAAGGAAATATCCGTCGTGAATATTAATAATCAATTGGTACAAAAAAGAAATATTTTTATTCGACGAAAGTTAAACACTATGAATTATTTTACGTAACTGATAAATGTTTTTCCCTCATACGTACTGTCGAAACGAAACGCAAAGCGCGACGTATAAACATACTTCCTTCGTAGCGCATAGCGCGATGTGTAAATACACTCAATACGGAGCGCGTAGCGCGACGTGCACCCCCGTGAGTGCCTTAAAAAATGTCCCCTAGGGACATTTTTCGGGGGGTTTGGGGGGCGGAGCCCACCAACAAGAGCATCTGCGCCCGCAGGGCGCTGAGACGCTTGTTCCTGTTTAGTCCCAATGGCTTTACGACTGTACGCGTTATTGAGTTACTTAATTCTGGATTAATTTCCTTTGTATGTTTTTTTTGTGTCGTTCTTATAGTTCCAAATATTTTACGTCTCAGAGTTCGACCGTTTTTCGCGGAAAGATCACAAATTGTTCCTTGTGGTGTAGAATATATATCAAGATCGGTGCTGGATGCATCCGATTTAATAGACTCGTGAGGGGATCCTGGAGGGGTCTCGATAATTTTTATTGTTTTTTCGTTTCCCGAGTGGTCTTCGTGGGTTCTATTAAATTCTACTGGCGGAGCAGTGCCTTCGTCTACCTGTTGTTCTCGTTCAAAGTTTCCCTCTGAATTTTTCCTAGACGGACTTACAGTTCCCGGGTTTAAAATCGCTACGGGAGTGTTCTCCGGACTTGATTTAGGGGAGATAATAACAGTTTCTGTGTCTGAGATCCCACCGGGAGAGAGTTTTGGCGTAGATTCGGGAGAAAACGTGATTTTCTTTCGAAACGATGTCACTGGTGTTCTGACAAAACTTTTCATAGGCGTTTTCACAGGAGAATTCACGGGAGATTTTCCTACAGGTGTCGGTATTTGTTCGGTTGTTTTCACGATCTTAACTACAACAGGGAATTCGCCCGTACTTTCCGCCTCTTCCGTTAGCTGAGCTACCTCATCGGCAGTACGAAGGATATTGATAGCGGTGAAGTTTGAAACGTTGCAAGGTTGCAATGGTTTTCCAGCTCTCACGCCGAGGCAACTGCCAAAAGCGCTAAGAGGTTATGTTCATCGCCAAACGCTTTATCCGTTTGATTTTGATTAAACAAGCTATGTGTACCTCGGCGCAGGATTGTTTCTTTTACCAAAACCCTTTCTTAAGGGACAACAAACAACATCGAAGAGTTTTAAGCGCCGCGCGCGGGTCCTTGTATGCGAAAAATCGAATTTACCCCGAAAACTCGACTCTTCACAATTTTCGTGCAACAACCCTGATGTCCATAAAAAAGTGCATGTTTTTTTTTACGAAACCCTTCTCTAGGTATCAAAGAACGGTATCGCGAAGGATTCAGCTTCCGCGCTCATTTCCATTTTTACCAAAAAATTCATTTTTCGACAAACACTCGACTCTTCACATTTTTCGTGCAACAACCCTGATGTCCATAAAAAAGTGCATGTTTTTTTTTATGAAACCCTTCTGTAGATATCAAAGAACGATATCGCGAAAGATTCAGCTTCCGCGCTCATTTCCATTTTTACCAAAAAATTCATTTTTCGACAAACACTCGACTCTTCACAATTTTCGTGCAACAACCCTGATGTCCATAAAAAAGTGCATGTTTTTTTTTATGAAACCCTTCTGTAGGTATCAAAGAACGATATCGCGAAAGATTCAGCTTCCGCGCTCATTTCCATTTTTACCAAAAAATTCATTTTTCGACAAACACTCGACTCTTCACATTTTTCGTGCAACAACCCTGATGTCCATAAAAAAGTGCATGTTTTTTTTTACGAAACCCTTCTCTAGGTATCAAAGAACGGTATCGCGAAGGATTCAGCTTCCGCGCTCATTTACATTTTTACCAAAAAATTCATTTTTCGACAAACACTCGACTCTTCACAATTTTCGTGCAACAACCCTGATGTCCATAAAAAAGTGCATGTTTTTTTTTACGAAATCCTTCTCTAGGTATCAAAGAACGGTATCGCGAAGGATTCAGCTAACGCGCTCATTTACATTTTTACCAAAAAATTCATTTTTTGCCAAACACTCGACTCTTCACAATTTTCGTGCAACAACCCTGATGTCCATAAAAAAGTGCATGTTTTTTTTTATGAAACCCTTCTCTAGGTATCAAAGAACGATATCGCGAAGGATTCAGCTTCCGCGCTCATTTCCATTTTTACCAAAAAATTCATTTTTCGACAAACACTCGACTCTTCACAATTTTCGTGCAACAACCCTGATGTCCATAAAAAAGTGCATGTTTTTTTTTACGAAACCCTTCTCTAGGTATCAAAGAACGGTATCGCGAAGGATTCAGCTTCCGCGCTCATTTCCATTTTTACCAAAAAATTCATTTTTCGACAAACACTCGACTCTTCACATTTTTCGTGCAACAACCCTGATGTCCATAAAAAAGTGCATGTTTTTTTTTATGAAACCCTTCTGTAGATATCAAAGAACGATATCGCGAAAGATTCAGCTTCCGCGCTCATTTCCATTTTTACCAAAAAATTCATTTTTCGACAAACACTCGACTCTTCACAATTTTCGTGCAACAACCCTGATGTCCATAAAAAAGTGCATGTTTTTTTTTATGAAACCCTTCTGTAGGTATCAAAGAACGATATCGCGAAAGATTCAGCTTCCGCGCTCATTTCCATTTTTACCAAAAAATTCATTTTTCGACAAACACTCGACTCTTCACATTTTTCGTGCAACAACCCTGATGTCCATAAAAAAGTGCATGTTTTTTTTTACGAAACCCTTCTCTAGGTATCAAAGAACGGTATCGCGAAGGATTCAGCTTCCGCGCTCATTTACATTTTTACCAAAAAATTCATTTTTCGACAAACACTCGACTCTTCACAATTTTCGTGCAACAACCCTGATGTCCATAAAAAAGTGCATGTTTTTTTTTACGAAATCCTTCTCTAGGTATCAAAGAACGGTATCGCGAAGGATTCAGCTTCCGCGCTCATTTACATTTTTACCAAAAAATTCATTTTTTGCCAAACACTCGACTCTTCACAATTTTCGTGCAACAACCCTGATGTCCATAAAAAAGTGCATGTTTTTTTTTATGAAACCCTTCTCTAGGTATCAAAGAACGATATCGCGAAGGATTCAGCTTCCGCGCTCATTTCCATTTTTACCAAAAAATTCATTTTTCGACAAACACTCGACTCTTCACAATTTTCGTGCAACAACCCTGATGTCCATAAAAAAGTGCATGTTTTTTTTTACGAAACCCTTCTCTAGGTATCAAAGAACGGTATCGCGAAGGATTCAGCTTCCGCGCTCATTTCCATTTTTACCAAAAAATTCATTTTTCGACAAACACTCGACTCTTCACATTTTTCGTGCAACAACCCTGATGTCCATAAAAAAGTGCATGTTTTTTTTTATGAAACCCTTCTGTAGATATCAAAGAACGATATCGCGAAAGATTCAGCTTCCGCGCTCATTTCCATTTTTACCAAAAAATTCATTTTTCGACAAACACTCGACTCTTCACAATTTTCGTGCAACAACCCTGATGTCCATAAAAAAGTGCATGTTTTTTTTTATGAAACCCTTCTCTAGGTATCAAAGAACGGTATCGCGAAGGATTCAGCTTCCGCGCTCATTTCCATTTTTACCAAAAAATTCATTTTTCGACAAACACTCGACTCTTCACATTTTTCGTGCAACAACCCTGATGTCCATAAAACATTGCATGTTTTTTTTTACGAAACCCTTCTCTAGGTATCAAAGAACGGTATCGCGAAGGATTCAGCTTCCGCGCTCATTTCCATTTTTACCAAAAAATTCATTTTTCGACAAACACTCGACTCTTCACATTTTTCGTGCAACAACCCTGATGTCCATAAAAAAGTGCATGTTTTTTTTTATGAAACCCTTCTGTAGGTATCAAAGAACGATATCGCGAAAGATTCAGCTTCCGCGCTCATTTCCATTTTTACCAAAAAATTCATTTTTCGACAAACACTCGACTCTTCACATTTTTCGTGCAACAACCCTGATGTCCATAAAAAAGTGCATGTTTTTTTTTACGAAACCCTTCTCTAGGTATCAAAGAACGGTATCGCGAAGGATTCAGCTTCCGCGCTCATTTACATTTTTACCAAAAAATTCATTTTTCGACAAACACTCGACTCTTCACAATTTTCGTGCAACAACCCTGATGTCCATAAAAAAGTGCATGTTTTTTTTTACGAAATCCTTCTCTAGGTATCAAAGAACGGTATCGCGAAGGATTCAGCTTCCGCGCTCATTTACATTTTTACCAAAAAATTCATTTTTTGCCAAACACTCGACTCTTCACAATTTTCGTGCAACAACCCTGATGTCCATAAAAAAGTGCATGTTTTTTTTTATGAAACCCTTCTCTAGGTATCAAAGAACGATATCGCGAAGGATTCAGCTTCCGCGCTCATTTCCATTTTTACCAAAAAATTCATTTTTCGACAAACACTCGACTCTTCACAATTTTCGTGCAACAACCCTGATGTCCATAAAAAAGTGCATGTTTTTTTTTACGAAACCCTTCTCTAGGTATCAAAGAACGGTATCGCGAAGGATTCAGCTTCCGCGCTCATTTCCATTTTTACCAAAAAATTCATTTTTCGACAAACACTCGACTCTTCACATTTTTCGTGCAACAACCCTGATGTCCATAAAAAAGTGCATGTTTTTTTTTATGAAACCCTTCTGTAGATATCAAAGAACGATATCGCGAAAGATTCAGCTTCCGCGCTCATTTCCATTTTTACCAAAAAATTCATTTTTCGACAAACACTCGACTCTTCACAATTTTCGTGCAACAACCCTGATGTCCATAAAAAAGTGCATGTTTTTTTTTATGAAACCCTTCTCTAGGTATCAAAGAACGGTATCGCGAAGGATTCAGCTTCCGCGCTCATTTCCATTTTTACCAAAAAATTCATTTTTCGACAAACACTCGACTCTTCACATTTTTCGTGCAACAACCCTGATGTCCATAAAACATTGCATGTTTTTTTTTACGAAACCCTTCTCTAGGTATCAAAGAACGGTATCGCGAAGGATTCAGCTTCCGCGCTCATTTCCATTTTTACCAAAAAATTCATTTTTCGACAAACACTCGACTCTTCACATTTTTCGTGCAACAACCCTGATGTCCATAAAAAAGTGCATGTTTTTTTTTATGAAACCCTTCTGTAGGTATCAAAGAACGATATCGCGAAAGATTCAGCTTCCGCGCTCATTTCCATTTTTACCAAAAAATTCATTTTTCGACAAACACTCGACTCTTCACATTTTTCGTGCAACAACCCTGATGTCCATAAAAAATTGCATGTTTTTTTTTACGAAACCCTTCTCTAGGTATTAAAGAACGGTATCGCGAAGGATTCAGCTTCCGCGCTCATTTCTATTTTTACCAAAAAATTCATTTTTCGACAAACACTCGACTCTTCACATTTTTCGTGCAACAACCCTGATGTCCATAAAAAAGTGCATGTTTTTTTTTACGAAATCCTTCTCTAGGTATCAAAGAACGGTATCGCGAAGGATTCAGCTTCCGCGCTCATTTACATTTTTACCAAAAAATTCATTTTTTGCCAAACACTCGACTCTTCACAATTTTCGTGCAACAACCCTGATGTCCATAAAAAAGTGCATGTTTTTTTTTACGAAACCCTTCTCTAGGTATCAAAGAACGGTATCGCGAAGGATTCAGCTTCCGCGCTCATTTCCATTTTTACCAAAAAATTCATTTTTCGACAAACACTCGACTCTTCACATTTTTCGTGCAACAACCCTGATGTCCATAAAAAAGTGCATGTTTTTTTTTATGAAACCCTTCTGTATATATCAAAGAACGATATCGCGAAAGATTCAGCTTCCGCGCTCATTTCCATTTTTACCAAAAAATTCATTTTTCGACAAACACTCGACTCTTCACAATTTTCGTGCAACAACCCTGATGTCCATAAAAAAGTGCATGTTTTTTTTTATGAAACCCTTCTGTAGGTATCAAAGAACGATATCGCGAAAGATTCAGCTTCCGCGCTCATTTCCATTTTTACCAAAAAATTCATTTTTCGACAAACACTCGACTCTTCACATTTTTCGTGCAACAACCCTGATGTCCATAAAAAAGTGCATGTTTTTTTTTACGAAACCCTTCTCTAGGTATCAAAGAACGGTATCGCGAAGGATTCAGCTTCCGCGCTCATTTACATTTTTACCAAAAAATTCATTTTTCGACAAACACTCGACTCTTCACAATTTTCGTGCAACAACCCTGATGTCCATAAAAAAGTGCATGTTTTTTTTTACGAAATCCTTCTCTAGGTATCAAAGAACGGTATCGCGAAGGATTCAGCTTCCGCGCTCATTTACATTTTTACCAAAAAATTCATTTTTTGCCAAACACTCGACTCTTCACAATTTTCGTGCAACAACCCTGATGTCCATAAAAAAGTGCATGTTTTTTTTTATGAAACCCTTCTCTAGGTATCAAAGAACGATATCGCGAAGGATTCAGCTTCCGCGCTCATTTCCATTTTTACCAAAAAATTCATTTTTCGACAAACACTCGACTCTTCACAATTTTCGTGCAACAACCCTGATGTCCATAAAAAAGTGCATGTTTTTTTTTACGAAACCCTTCTCTAGGTATCAAAGAACGGTATCGCGAAGGATTCAGCTTCCGCGCTCATTTCCATTTTTACCAAAAAATTCATTTTTCGACAAACACTCGACTCTTCACATTTTTCGTGCAACAACCCTGATGTCCATAAAAAAGTGCATGTTTTTTTTTATGAAACCCTTCTGTAGATATCAAAGAACGATATCGCGAAAGATTCAGCTTCCGCGCTCATTTCCATTTTTACCAAAAAATTCATTTTTCGACAAACACTCGACTCTTCACAATTTTCGTGCAACAACCCTGATGTCCATAAAAAAGTGCATGTTTTTTTTTATGAAACCCTTCTCTAGGTATCAAAGAACGGTATCGCGAAGGATTCAGCTTCCGCGCTCATTTCCATTTTTACCAAAAAATTCATTTTTCGACAAACACTCGACTCTTCACATTTTTCGTGCAACAACCCTGATGTCCATAAAACATTGCATGTTTTTTTTTACGAAACCCTTCTCTAGGTATCAAAGAACGGTATCGCGAAGGATTCAGCTTCCGCGCTCATTTCCATTTTTACCAAAAAATTCATTTTTCGACAAACACTCGACTCTTCACATTTTTCGTGCAACAACCCTGATGTCCATAAAAAAGTGCATGTTTTTTTTTATGAAACCCTTCTGTAGGTATCAAAGAACGATATCGCGAAAGATTCAGCTTCCGCGCTCATTTCCATTTTTACCAAAAAGTCATTTTTCGACAAACACTCGACTCTTCACATTTTTCGTGCAACAACCCTGATGTCCATAAAAAAGTGCATGTTTTTTTTTACGAAACCCTTCTCTAGGTATCAAAGAACGGTATCGCGAAGGATTCAGCTTCCGCGCTCATTTACATTTTTACCAAAAAATTCATTTTTCGACAAACACTCGACTCTTCACAATTTTCGTGCAACAACCCTGATGTCCATAAAAAAGTGCATGTTTTTTTTTACGAAATCCTTCTCTAGGTATCAAAGAACGGTATCGCGAAGAATTCAGCTTCCGCGCTCATTTACATTTTTACCAAAAAATTCATTTTTTGCCAAACACTCGACTCTTCACAATTTTCGTGCAACAACCCTGATGTCCATAAAAAAGTGCATGTTTTTTTTTATGAAACCCTTCTCTAGGTATCAAAGAACGATATCGCGAAGGATTCAGCTTCCGCGCTCATTTCCATTTTTACCAAAAAATTCATTTTTCGACAAACACTCGACTCTTCACAATTTTCGTGCAACAACCCTGATGTCCATAAAAAAGTGCATGTTTTTTTTTACGAAACCCTTCTCTAGGTATCAAAGAACGGTATCGCGAAGGATTCAGCTTCCGCGCTCATTTCCATTTTTACCAAAAAATTCATTTTTCGACAAACACTCGACTCTTCACATTTTTCGTGCAACAACCCTGATGTCCATAAAAAAGTGCATGTTTTTTTTTATGAAACCCTTCTGTAGATATCAAAGAACGATATCGCGAAAGATTCAGCTTCCGCGCTCATTTCCATTTTTACCAAAAAATTCATTTTTCGACAAACACTCGACTCTTCACAATTTTCGTGCAACAACCCTGATGTCCATAAAAAAGTGCATGTTTTTTTTTATGAAACCCTTCTCTAGGTATCAAAGAACGGTATCGCGAAGGATTCAGCTTCCGCGCTCATTTCCATTTTTACCAAAAACTTCATTTTTCGACAAACACTCGACTCTTCACATTTTTCGTGCAACAACCCTGATGTCCATAAAACATTGCATGTTTTTTTTTACGAAACCCTTCTCTAGGTATCAAAGAACGGTATCGCGAAGGATTCAGCTTCCGCGCTCATTTCCATTTTTACCAAAAAATTCATTTTTCGACAAACACTCGACTCTTCACATTTTTCGTGCAACAACCCTGATGTCCATAAAAAAGTGCATGTTTTTTTTTATGAAACCCTTCTGTAGGTATCAAAGAACGATATCGCGAAAGATTCAGCTTCCGCGCTCATTTCCATTTTTACCAAAAAATTCATTTTTCGACAAACACTCGACTCTTCACATTTTTCGTGCAACAACCCTGATGTCCATAAAAAATTGCATGTTTTTTTTTACGAAACCCTTCTCTAGGTATTAAAGAACGGTATCGCGAAGGATTCAGCTTCCGCGCTCATTTCTATTTTTACCAAAAAATTCATTTTTCGACAAACACTCGACTCTTCACATTTTTCGTGCAACAACCCTGATGTCCATAAAAAAGTGCATGTTTTTTTTTACGAAATCCTTCTCTAGGTATTAAAGAACGGTATCGCGAAGGATTCAGCTTCCGCGCTCATTTACATTTTTACCAAAAAATTCATTTTTTGCCAAACACTCGACTCTTCACAATTTTCGTGCAACAACCCTGATGTCCATAAAAAAGTGCATGTTTTTTTTTACGAAACCCTTCTCTAGGTATCAAAGAACGGTATCGCGAAGGATTCAGCTTCCGCGCTCATTTCCATTTTTACCAAAAAATTCATTTTTCGACAAACACTCGACTCTTCACATTTTTCGTGCAACAACCCTGATGTCCATAAAAAAGTGCATGTTTTTTTTTATGAAACCCTTCTGTATATATCAAAGAACGATATCGCGAAAGATTCAGCTTCCGCGCTCATTTCCATTTTTACCAAAAAATTCATTTTTCGACAAACACTCGACTCTTCACAATTTTCGTGCAACAACCCTGATGTCCATAAAAAAGTGCATGTTTTTTTTTATGAAACCCTTCTGTAGGTATCAAAGAACGATATCGCGAAAGATTCAGCTTCCGCGCTCATTTCCATTTTTACCAAAAAATTCATTTTTCGACAAACACTCGACTCTTCACATTTTTCGTGCAACAACCCTGATGTCCATAAAAAAGTGCATGTTTTTTTTTACGAAACCCTTCTCTAGGTATCAAAGAACGGTATCGCGAAGGATTCAGCTTCCGCGCTCATTTACATTTTTACCAAAAAATTCATTTTTCGACAAACACTCGACTCTTCACATTTTTCGTGCAACAACCCTGATGTCCATAAAAAAGTGCATGTTTTTTTTTATGAAACCCTTCTGTAGATATCAAAGAACGATATCGCGAAAGATTCAGCTTCCGCGCTCATTTCCATTTTTACCAAAAAATTCATTTTTCGACAAACACTCGACTCTTCACAATTTTCGTGCAACAACCCTGATGTCCATAAAAAAGTGCATGTTTTTTTTTATGAAACCCTTCTCTAGGTATCAAAGAACGGTATCGCGAAGGATTCAGCTTCCGCGCTCATTTCCATTTTTACCAAAAAATTCATTTTTCGACAAACACTCGACTCTTCACATTTTTCGTGCAACAACCCTGATGTCCATAAAAAAGTGCATGTTTTTTTTTACGAAACCCTTCTCTAGGTATCAAAGAACGGTATCGCGAAGGATTCAGCTTCCGCGCTCATTTACATTTTTACCAAAAAATTCATTTTTCGACAAACACTCGACTCTTCACAATTTTCGTGCAACAACCCTGATGTCCATAAAAAAGTGCATGTTTTTTTTTACGAAATCCTTCTCTAGGTATCAAAGAACGGTATCGCGAAGGATTCAGCTTCCGCGCTCATTTACATTTTTACCAAAAAATTCATTTTTTGCCAAACACTCGACTCTTCACAATTTTCGTGCAACAACCCTGATGTCCATAAAAAAGTGCATGTTTTTTTTTATGAAACCCTTCTCTAGGTATCAAAGAACGATATCGCGAAGGATTCAGCTTCCGCGCTCATTTCCATTTTTACCAAAAAATTCATTTTTCGACAAACACTCGACTCTTCACAATTTTCGTGCAACAACCCTGATGTCCATAAAAAAGTGCATGTTTTTTTTTACGAAACCCTTCTCTAGGTATCAAAGAACGGTATCGCGAAGGATTCAGCTTCCGCGCTCATTTCCATTTTTACCAAAAAATTCATTTTTCGACAAACACTCGACTCTTCACATTTTTCGTGCAACAACCCTGATGTCCATAAAAAAGTGCATGTTTTTTTTTATGAAACCCTTCTGTAGATATCAAAGAACGATATCGCGAAAGATTCAGCTTCCGCGCTCATTTCCATTTTTACCAAAAAATTCATTTTTCGACAAACACTCGACTCTTCACAATTTTCGTGCAACAACCCTGATGTCCATAAAAAAGTGCATGTTTTTTTTTATGAAACCCTTCTCTAGGTATCAAAGAACGGTATCGCGAAGGATTCAGCTTCCGCGCTCATTTCCATTTTTACCAAAAAATTCATTTTTCGACAAACACTCGACTCTTCACATTTTTCGTGCAACAACCCTGATGTCCATAAAACATTGCATGTTTTTTTTTACGAAACCCTTCTCTAGGTATCAAAGAACGGTATCGCGAAGGATTCAGCTTCCGCGCTCATTTCCATTTTTACCAAAAAATTCATTTTTCGACAAACACTCGACTCTTCACATTTTTCGTGCAACAACCCTGATGTCCATAAAAAAGTGCATGTTTTTTTTTATGAAACCCTTCTGTAGGTATCAAAGAACGATATCGCGAAAGATTCAGCTTCCGCGCTCATTTCCATTTTTACCAAAAAATTCATTTTTCGACAAACACTCGACTCTTCACATTTTTCGTGCAACAACCCTGATGTCCATAAAAAAGTGCATGTTTTTTTTTACGAAACCCTTCTCTAGGTATCAAAGAACGGTATCGCGAAGGATTCAGCTTCCGCGCTCATTTACATTTTTACCAAAAAATTCATTTTTCGACAAACACTCGACTCTTCACAATTTTCGTGCAACAACCCTGATGTCCATAAAAAAGTGCATGTTTTTTTTTACGAAATCCTTCTCTAGGTATCAAAGAACGGTATCGCGAAGGATTCAGCTTCCGCGCTCATTTACATTTTTACCAAAAAATTCATTTTTTGCCAAACACTCGACTCTTCACAATTTTCGTGCAACAACCCTGATGTCCATAAAAAAGTGCATGTTTTTTTTTATGAAACCCTTCTCTAGGTATCAAAGAACGATATCGCGAAGGATTCAGCTTCCGCGCTCATTTCCATTTTTACCAAAAAATTCATTTTTCGACAAACACTCGACTCTTCACAATTTTCGTGCAACAACCCTGATGTCCATAAAAAAGTGCATGTTTTTTTTTACGAAACCCTTCTCTAGGTATCAAAGAACGGTATCGCGAAGGATTCAGCTTCCGCGCTCATTTCCATTTTTACCAAAAAATTCATTTTTCGACAAACACTCGACTCTTCACATTTTTCGTGCAACAACCCTGATGTCCATAAAAAAGTGCATGTTTTTTTTTATGAAACCCTTCTGTAGATATCAAAGAACGATATCGCGAAAGATTCAGCTTCCGCGCTCATTTCCATTTTTACCAAAAAATTCATTTTTCGACAAACACTCGACTCTTCACAATTTTCGTGCAACAACCCTGATGTCCATAAAAAAGTGCATGTTTTTTTTTATGAAACCCTTCTGTAGGTATCAAAGAACGATATCGCGAAAGATTCAGCTTCCGCGCTCATTTCCATTTTTACCAAAAAATTCATTTTTCGACAAACACTCGACTCTTCACATTTTTCGTGCAACAACCCTGATGTCCATAAAAAAGTGCATGTTTTTTTTTACGAAACCCTTCTCTAGGTATCAAAGAACGGTATCGCGAAGGATTCAGCTTCCGCGCTCATTTACATTTTTACCAAAAAATTCATTTTTCGACAAACACTCGACTCTTCACAATTTTCGTGCAACAACCCTGATGTCCATAAAAAAGTGCATGTTTTTTTTTACGAAATCCTTCTCTAGGTATCAAAGAACGGTATCGCGAAGGATTCAGCTTCCGCGCTCATTTACATTTTTACCAAAAAATTCATTTTTTGCCAAACACTCGACTCTTCACAATTTTCGTGCAACAACCCTGATGTCCATAAAAAAGTGCATGTTTTTTTTTATGAAACCCTTCTCTAGGTATCAAAGAACGATATCGCGAAGGATTCAGCTTCCGCGCTCATTTCCATTTTTACCAAAAAATTCATTTTTCGACAAACACTCGACTCTTCACAATTTTCGTGCAACAACCCTGATGTCCATAAAAAAGTGCATGTTTTTTTTTACGAAACCCTTCTGTAGATATCAAAGAACGATATCGCGAAAGATTCAGCTTCCGCGCTCATTTCCATTTTTACCAAAAAATTCATTTTTCGACAAACACTCGACTCTTCACAATTTTCGTGCAACAACCCTGATGTCCATAAAAAAGTGCATGTTTTTTTTTATGAATCCCTTCTCTAGGTATCAAAGAACGGTATCGCGAAGGATTCAGCTTCCGCGCTCATTTCCATTTTTACCAAAAAATTCATTTTTCGACAAACACTCGACTCTTCACATTTTTCGTGCAACAACCCTGATGTCCATAAAACATTGCATGTTTTTTTTTACGAAACCCTTCTCTAGGTATCAAAGAACGGTATCGCGAAGGATTCAGCTTCCGCGCTCATTTCCATTTTTACCAAAAAATTCATTTTTCGACAAACACTCGACTCTTCACATTTTTCGTGCAACAACCCTGATGTCCATAAAAAAGTGCATGTTTTTTTTTATGAAACCCTTCTGTAGGTATCAAAGAACGATATCGCGAAAGATTCAGCTTCCGCGCTCATTTCCATTTTTACCAAAAAATTCATTTTTCGACAAACACTCGACTCTTCACATTTTTCGTGCAACAACCCTGATGTCCATAAAAAAGTGCATGTTTTTTTTTACGAAACCCTTCTCTAGGTATCAAAGAACGGTATCGCGAAGGATTCAGCTTCCGCGCTCATTTACATTTTTACCAAAAAATTCATTTTTCGACAAACACTCGACTCTTCACAATTTTCGTGCAACAACCCTGATGTCCATAAAAAAGTGCATGTTTTTTTTTACGAAATCCTTCTCTAGGTATCAAAGAACGGTATCGCGAAGGATTCAGCTTCCGCGCTCATTTACATTTTTACCAAAAAATTCATTTTTTGCCAAACACTCGACTCTTCACAATTTTCGTGCAACAACCCTGATGTCCATAAAAAAGTGCATGTTTTTTTTTATGAAACCCTTCTCTAGGTATCAAAGAACGATATCGCGAAGGATTCAGCTTCCGCGCTCATTTCCATTTTTACCAAAAAATTCATTTTTCGACAAACACTCGACTCTTCACAATTTTCGTGCAACAACCCTGATGTCCATAAAAAAGTGCATGTTTTTTTTTACGAAACCCTTCTCTAGGTATCAAAGAACGGTATCGCGAAGGATTCAGCTTCCGCGCTCATTTCCATTTTTACCAAAAAATTCATTTTTCGACAAACACTCGACTCTTCACATTTTTCGTGCAACAACCCTGATGTCCATAAAAAAGTGCATGTTTTTTTTTATGAAACCCTTCTGTAGATATCAAAGAACGATATCGCGAAAGATTCAGCTTCCGCGCTCATTTCCATTTTTACCAAAAAATTCATTTTTCGACAAACACTCGACTCTTCACAATTTTCGTGCAACAACCCTGATGTCCATAAAAAAGTGCATGTTTTTTTTTATGAAACCCTTCTGTAGGTATCAAAGAACGATATCGCGAAAGATTCAGCTTCCGCGCTCATTTCCATTTTTACCAAAAAATTCATTTTTCGACAAACACTCGACTCTTCACATTTTTCGTGCAACAACCCTGATGTCCATAAAAAAGTGCATGTTTTTTTTTACGAAACCCTTCTCTAGGTATCAAAGAACGGTATCGCGAAGGATTCAGCTTCCGCGCTCATTTACATTTTTACCAAAAAATTCATTTTTCGACAAACACTCGACTCTTCACAATTTTCGTGCAACAACCCTGATGTCCATAAAAAAGTGCATGTTTTTTTTTACGAAATCCTTCTCTAGGTATCAAAGAACGGTATCGCGAAGGATTCAGCTTCCGCGCTCATTTACATTTTTACCAAAAAATTCATTTTTTGCCAAACACTCGACTCTTCACAATTTTCGTGCAACAACCCTGATGTCCATAAAAAAGTGCATGTTTTTTTTTATGAAACCCTTCTCTAGGTATCAAAGAACGATATCGCGAAGGATTCAGCTTCCGCGCTCATTTCCATTTTTACCAAAAAATTCATTTTTCGACAAACACTCGACTCTTCACAATTTTCGTGCAACAACCCTGATGTCCATAAAAAAGTGCATGTTTTTTTTTACGAAACCCTTCTCTAGGTATCAAAGAACGGTATCGCGAAGGATTCAGCTTCCGCGCTCATTTCCATTTTTACCAAAAAATTCATTTTTCGACAAACACTCGACTCTTCACATTTTTCGTGCAACAACCCTGATGTCCATAAAAAAGTGCATGTTTTTTTTTATGAAACCCTTCTGTAGATATCAAAGAACGATATCGCGAAAGATTCAGCTTCCGCGCTCATTTCCATTTTTACCAAAAAATTCATTTTTCGACAAACACTCGACTCTTCACAATTTTCGTGCAACAACCCTGATGTCCATAAAAAAGTGCATGTTTTTTTTTATGAAACCCTTCTCTAGGTATCAAAGAACGGTATCGCGAAGGATTCAGCTTCCGCGCTCATTTCCATTTTTACCAAAAAATTCATTTTTCGACAAACACTCGACTCTTCACATTTTTCGTGCAACAACCCTGATGTCCATAAAACATTGCATGTTTTTTTTTACGAAACCCTTCTCTAGGTATCAAAGAACGGTATCGCGAAGGATTCAGCTTCCGCGCTCATTTCCATTTTTACCAAAAAATTCATTTTTCGACAAACACTCGACTCTTCACATTTTTCGTGCAACAACCCTGATGTCCATAAAAAAGTGCATGTTTTTTTTTATGAAACCCTTCTGTAGGTATCAAAGAACGATATCGCGAAAGATTCAGCTTCCGCGCTCATTTCCATTTTTACCAAAAAATTCATTTTTCGACAAACACTCGACTCTTCACATTTTTCGTGCAACAACCCTGATGTCCATAAAAAATTGCATGTTTTTTTTTACGAAACCCTTCTCTAGGTATTAAAGAACGGTATCGCGAAGGATTCAGCTCCCGCGCTCATTTCTATTTTTACCAAAAAATTCATTTTTCGACAAACACTCGACTCTTCACATTTTTCGTGCAACAACCCTGATGTCCATAAAAAAGTGCATGTTTTTTTTTACGAAATCCTTCTCTAGGTATTAAAGAACGGTATCGCGAAGGATTCAGCTTCCGCGCTCATTTACATTTTTACCAAAAAATTCATTTTTTGCCAAACACTCGACTCTTCACAATTTTCGTGCAACAACCCTGATGTCCATAAAAAAGTGCATGTTTTTTTTTACGAAACCCTTCTCTAGGTATCAAAGAACGGTATCGCGAAGGATTCAGCTTCCGCGCTCATTTCCATTTTTACCAAAAAATTCATTTTTCGACAAACACTCGACTCTTCACATTTTTCGTGCAACAACCCTGATGTCCATAAAAAAGTGCATTTTTTTTTTTATGAAACCCTTCTGTATATATCAAAGAACGATATCGCGAAAGATTCAGCTTCCGCGCTCATTTCCATTTTTACCAAAAAATTCATTTTTCGACAAACACTCGACTCTTCACAATTTTCGTGCAACAACCCTGATGTCCATAAAAAAGTGCATGTTTTTTTTTATGAAACCCTTCTGTAGGTATCAAAGAACGATATCGCGAAAGATTCAGCTTCCGCGCTCATTTCCATTTTTACCAAAAAATTCATTTTTCGACAAACACTCGACTCTTCACATTTTTCGTGCAACAACCCTGATGTCCATAAAAAAGTGCATGTTTTTTTTTACGAAACCCTTCTCTAGGTATCAAAGAACGGTATCGCGAAGGATTCAGCTTCCGCGCTCATTTACATTTTTACCAAAAAATTCATTTTTCGACAAACACTCGACTCTTCACATTTTTCGTGCAACAACCCTGATGTCCATAAAAAAGTGCATGTTTTTTTTTATGAAACCCTTCTGTAGATATCAAAGAACGATATCGCGAAAGATTCAGCTTCCGCGCTCATTTCCATTTTTACCAAAAAATTCATTTTTCGACAAACACTCGACTCTTCACAATTTTCGTGCAACAACCCTGATGTCCATAAAAAAGTGCATGTTTTTTTTTATGAAACCCTTCTCTAGGTATCAAAGAACGGTATCGCGAAGGATTCAGCTTCCGCGCTCATTTCCATTTTTACCAAAAAATTCATTTTTCGACAAACACTCGACTCTTCACATTTTTCGTGCAACAACCCTGATGTCCATAAAACATTGCATGTTTTTTTTTACGAAACCCTTCTCTAGGTATCAAAGAACGGTATCGCGAAGGATTCAGCTTCCGCGCTCATTTCCATTTTTACCAAAAAATTCATTTTTCGACAAACACTCGACTCTTCACAATTTTCGTGCAACAACCCTGATGTCCATAAAAAAGTGCATGTTTTTTTTTATGAAACCCTTCTCTAGGTATCAAAGAACGGTATCGCGAAGGATTCAGCTTCCGCGCTCATTTCCATTTTTACCAAAAAATTCATTTTTCGACAAACACTCGACTCTTCACATTTTTCGTGCAACAACCCTGATGTCCATAAAACATTGCATGTTTTTTTTTACGAAACCCTTCTCTAGGTATCAAAGAACGGTATCGCGAAGGATTCAGCTTCCGCGCTCATTTCCATTTTTACCAAAAAATTCATTTTTCGACAAACACTCGACTCTTCACATTTTTCGTGCAACAACCCTGATGTCCATAAAAAAGTGCATGTTTTTTTTTACGAAACCCTTCTCTAGGTATCAAAGAACGGTATCGCGAAGGATTCAGCTTCCGCGCTCATTTACATTTTTACCAAAAAATTCATTTTTCGACAAACACTCGACTCTTCACATTTTTCGTGCAACAACCCTGATGTCCATAAAAAAGTGCATGTTTTTTTTTATGAAACCCTTCTGTAGATATCAAAGAACGATATCGCGAAAGATTCAGCTTCCGCGCTCATTTCCATTTTTACCAAAAAATTCATTTTTCGACAAACACTCGACTCTTCACAATTTTCGTGCAACAACCCTGATGTCCATAAAAAAGTGCATGTTTTTTTTTATGAAACCCTTCTCTAGGTATCAAAGAACGGTATCGCGAAGGATTCAGCTTCCGCGCTCATTTCCATTTTTACCAAAAAATTCATTTTTCGACAAACACTCGACTCTTCACATTTTTCGTGCAACAACCCTGATGTCCATAAAACATTGCATGTTTTTTTTTACGAAACCCTTCTCTAGGTATCAAAGAACGGTATCGCGAAGGATTCAGCTTCCGCGCTCATTTCCATTTTTACCAAAAAATTCATTTTTCGACAAACACTCGACTCTTCACAATTTTCGTGCAACAACCCTGATGTCCATAAAAAAGTGCATGTTTTTTTTTATGAAACCCTTCTCTAGGTATCAAAGAACGGTATCGCGAAGGATTCAGCTTCCGCGCTCATTTCCATTTTTACCAAAAAATTCATTTTTCGACAAACACTCGACTCTTCACATTTTTCGTGCAACAACCCTGATGTCCATAAAACATTGCATGTTTTTTTTTACGAAACCCTTCTCTAGGTATCAAAGAACGGTATCGCGAAGGATTCAGCTTCCGCGCTCATTTCCATTTTTACCAAAAAATTCATTTTTCGACAAACACTCGACTCTTCACATTTTTCGTGCAACAACCCTGATGTCCATAAAAAAGTGCATGTTTTTTTTTATGAAACCCTTCTGTAGGTATCAAAGAACGATATCGCGAAAGATTCAGCTTCCGCGCTCATTTCCATTTTTACCAAAAAATTCATTTTTCGACAAACACTCGACTCTTCACATTTTTCGTGCAACAACCCTGATGTCCATAAAAAATTGCATGTTTTTTTTTACGAAACCCTTCTCTAGGTATTAAAGAACGGTATCGCGAAGGATTCAGCTTCCGCGCTCATTTCTATTTTTACCAAAAAATTCATTTTTCGACAAACACTCGACTCTTCACATTTTTCGTGCAACAACCCTGATGTCCATAAAAAAGTGCATGTTTTTTTTTACGAAATCCTTCTCTAGGTATCAAAGAACGGTATCGCGAAGGATTCAGCTTCCGCGCTCATTTACATTTTTACCAAAAAATTCATTTTTTGCCAAACACTCGACTCTTCACAATTTTCGTGCAACAACCCTGATGTCCATAAAAAAGTGCATGTTTTTTTTTACGAAACCCTTCTCTAGGTATCAAAGAACGGTATCGCGAAGGATTCAGCTTCCGCGCTCATTTCCATTTTTACCAAAAAATTCATTTTTCGACAAACACTCGACTCTTCACATTTTTCGTGCAACAACCCTGATGTCCATAAAAAAGTGCATGTTTTTTTTTATGAAACCCTTCTGTATATATCAAAGAACGATATCGCGAAAGATTCAGCTTCCGCGCTCATTTCCATTTTTACCAAAAAATTCATTTTTCGACAAACACTCGACTCTTCACAATTTTCGTGCAACAACCCTGATGTCCATAAAAAAGTGCATGTTTTTTTTTATGAAACCCTTCTCTAGGTATCAAAGAACGATATCGCGAAGGATTCAGCTTCCGCGCTCATTTCCATTTTTACCAAAAAATTCATTTTTTGCCAAACACTCGACTCTTCACAATTTTCGTGCAACAACCCTGATGTCCATAAAAAAGTGCATGTTTTTTTTTACGAAACCCTTCTCTCGGTATCAAAGAACGGTATCGCGAAGGATTCAGCTTCCGCGCTCATTTCTATTTTTACCAAAAAATTAATTTTTCGACAAACACTCGACTCTTCACAATTTTCGTGCAACAACCATGATGTTCTTAAAAAATTGCATGTTTTTTTTTACGAAACCCTTCTCTAGGTATCAAAGAACGGTATCGCGAAGGATTCAGCTTCCGCGCTCATTTACATTTTTACCAAAAAATTCATGTTTTGACAAACACTCGACTTTTCACAATTTTCGTGCAACAACTCTGATGTCCTTAAAAAATTGCATGTTTTTTTCTACGAAAGTCTTCTCTAGGTATCAAAGAACGGTATCGCGAAGGATTCAGCTTCCGCGCTCATTTACATTTTTACCAAAAAATTCATGTTTTGACAAACACTCGACTTTTCACAATTTTCGTGCAACAACTCTGATGTCCTTAAAAAATTGCATGTTTTTTTCTACGAAAGTCTTCTCTAGGTATCAAAGAACGATATCGCGGAGGATTCAGCTTCCGTGCTCATTTTCTTATCAAGAGGCCGCGGTAGCGCCTCGACGCCAAGTACTGAAAAAAAAGTATAAGGCGTGACGCTACTGTGTATATCTACGTTAATATACCGGAAGTGTATAGGGCGTGGAACTTTGGTTCGATATATTTTCGAAATGATACAACGATCGAATTTTCGCGGACACTTTTTTAATGTAATTTTGGGTCAATCTTTCGAAAGAGCCTAGTTACCATTCAATTAGTTTAGCCTATTTTGAGATATCGAGGTCGGAAATTCCACAGGGTCCAAACGATTATAAAGTGTCCTGTCCCATATATATATCTCTACATCTACATCCGTTCATCGAAAAATTTGCGAGGTGGCCCGCTCGTCGCCACAGCCGGCTCAGCTGTAAGTTGTTATCGTCGGCACGTATTTTTATGGCGTGAACATTTTTTTGAGAGTTAAATAATAATGATATAATAATGATGTATTGCGTATGATGGTTTAGTGTCTCGACGCGTAGTAAAAAAAATTACTTGTTATGTTATGCGTGTGATTTTATATCGATTATAACTTTTCTTTGCGATCTCGAACAACCTAACCGGCAATCATCTTGAGGAATATGTGACGTGCCGTTCGCCCGGTTTTGTATATAGAATTAATTTTGTTCGATTTAAATTATCCGATCCTTCGAAATTAATTTTAAAAATAAAATTATAAAAGCAAAAATGCATTATAAACACGGTAAAATGAACAAAATTTTTCTAAGCGAAGTGTAACAGAAAAAATAGGATTCTATGTCACAAAAAATATTGTTTTTTTTTTTTTCGCAAAAAACTGCTGTAAAAAATTGGCATTGCAGTATTTGCAAGTGTCACAATAAACGACTAGCATTGGAACGCCAATTTGTTACAGCAATTTTTTTGCAAAAAAAAAAACAATATTTTTTGTCATATAGAATCCTTTTTTTTTCTGCTACACTTGGCCTATAAAATTTTGTTCATTTTTTTTTTAAATAATATTTGCCAATCGGATTCTTAAGTACTTGGCGTACCTTTTTTTTTTGGAAAAAAATATTTTGGGAAATATTAATATAATCCAATTTATCGCAAATACATTATTCGCTTTTTTTATGTTTCCCTAGGTATCTACGATTAATATCCAAAAGGTTTTGCCTATACGCTATAATTCTCACTTACCTCAAACAGTCTACTGTCGCCGTTTCGAATAATCACGCCGAATCGACCTCGAATCAGGAGTGTTTTTTCACTACTCAATATTGTCCTTAGGAATCAGAAAAGAAGATCAACGACCTCTATCGACGTTCTATACCGATGACCGTATATCAAAATTCCAAAACATCGAAATAACGTATAGTAAAAATCAAATAATCCTTCAAATATTGTTCTTTTTTATTCGGATCGAACGCGTTTAAAATAGTTCTAACAGGAGTGGTTTTTTTCCTTTACAATATGAATTTTTAGGAATTCTCGTTCGCACTATAGTTTTTATAAATTTCGAGATAATGATTAGAATCTTTATATACAAATTATATAAAAATAGACACAACGCGAACGAATGACTAAATTATTTGACATTTACGATAATCTGAATTTCAATTAATTAAAAATCTCGTAGTTGACAAATGCCCACATTGTTCACATATTGATCAACTTTCAATGCGGATTTGGTATTATTATAAAAATGATATCCAACATTAAAGTAATACTTTCACGACATTGAAGCATCTAATGACCAACTTGTTTGTGTTATTGTATACTTACTAAACGGGTAAAGTTTTTCCCTAGACTTTATCGATTCCAGACATGACGCGAAAAAATTATAATCGATCAACAGTTGAAGAGTGCTCTTCGATTGTGATGACAAAAATTTCGCATTCAATAACAGGTCTAATGTGTCCCTATAGAAAAATGTTGACAACAACCACGAGGTTAAGCCGCAATTACCTAAATCGTGATAATTATAAAAAAAGTCATGCAGTCACATCCATCAACGCATCAGCAATGGAAAGTTCACAATTAAATTAATAAATAATATTAATGAAATATTAAAAATATATAGCATAGGGCGCTATAGCGGCTACCTCACGAACTAACTACGCATATCGCTAAGTTTTATATGCGTGGAAAAATTACTGGTACATAAAATTTATAAGACGTCATGATTCTTGTGATAACTTATTGTACAGCGAATTGAAATTGAACATTTCTAATACAACAACATTTTCAGGCAATGGTTGAATCTTCCCAAAATGTGCTTGAACAGGGCCATGGATATCGCCGATTGAAAATTTTAGCTTTTCCATACATAGATGATTAATTGGCGAATGGATCGATAGTTTTTTCAAAGTTTCAGGATTCCGTGGGTTTCATTCAATCTTGAAATGCCGTACAGATTCTGATCTGTATATGACGGGATCGGTATTGATCGCAGCACGAGACGTAATTGGATTCGAAGATCTGGTTAATAATGCTACTTCAACGAAGTCCATAGCTTGGTGGCCTTTTTTGGATGGTGACGGGAATGGGAACAAAGTGATATTATCCATATTTGGATTTCATGTGCGATGATCATTTGATCGGTAATACACATATAGACGCGGAAACCTGGCAACGTTCATGGATGTGAAAATTTGACGACAAACTGTATGTTTTTGTTAGCCCGGATAAGAAAACAGTACATTTTTCATTATACATTGGCCAAAGCTTCCTACTTCAACTTTGATGGGACGTCAAGGATTCCATGAGATTCTTGGGGTTTCAGTATGTAGATTATCACAGACATTGACGTTCGGACTTCGTGCACTTATGGCAGTGTGACAGTTTGGTCGAGAACGGGCACACAATTTGAAGCACCGTATGCACGACAATTTCGTGTGCTTTAAAAACTTTCAAGTTATCAAATCATTATCACAGGAGTCCAATTTTTCAACGAGTCATCAGGACTGTTGTAAGATTTCCGGATAAGGCTCACAATGTGAAGTCTATACGAGTTGCGGCCGTTCGATGCGATAGATGGTGTTAGACAGTGGTTCGCGTTGTGAAGGAATTGGAGTTACTCGAGTCTAAGCCAATATGAAATGAAATCTTCTGTTTTCATATACATTCGCAAATGTAATTCCATGCTTCTGCCGAATATCTTCTTGTGTGGAATTTCTCTAAACTATTTATTAATAAACGAATACGGAATACTAAAAATGCTTATTATTGTTACGTACATATTATTTTTTTGGAGAACCGACGAATAAATAAAATCTGTATAAGCTAAAGAGTCGATTTTTTGTATTGTTTGTTTTGTATGCTCTACGTATTTTGTATTTTTTACATTATTTTTCCTCATTTCAGTTTTCGACCTTCCATTGCTAACGTTTATAAATCTCATTCTACAGAAAGACTTCAGTTATTCAAATTGGTGCATGACGTTTAGAATTTTTTCAAACGCCGGATTTATATATTGCAAACGTCACAATTGAATTCTGAAATATTTTTTCCATACTTTTTTTTATAACGCAATTGACATTGAAAAAAACTTCGCGATTTTCCGTCCCGATTACAGTGGCTCTATCAGTTGGTTTAACCCTTTTATGATCTATATGCATGAAATGTATCCTTATTAGTGGAATTCCTACCGGAAGGGGAGGGTGCTATGTTATTTTCTGATAGGTGGAGGGACAGTGTGATTCGCTGAACGCGCAATAAACACACACAGGGTCACCAGGTGAAGAACGCTTTAGGATCATAAAAGGATTAACTCCAGTGGCCCCCTTTTTCATGTAACGTAAATATAAGCTAAAAAATAAAAAATAAAGTTATTTGTATGATAAGTGCGCAAAAGCAGGTCATTCTGATCTAGTGGGGCACGTCACACGAGTACAGAATTGCCTATGACGCCCATACCATACACACCAATTTTTGTGCAGACTGCGCGAGAAATTCGACCGTGACGACCCCAACCACACTAGCCTGTGCGTAAAAAGACTCTTTATGTACTATGGCGTTAAAAGTGACGATTACGACGGCATACGCATGCGTCGACTTTTGTACCTGCGCTCGCAAAAAAAGTGACTTTCTACGCACTGAATGTAGACATCAAAAGACGAACTTTTCACGGAGGCAGCATAAAAAAGATATTTTCAATACAAGGGCGAGAGATTTTTCCGATTTTTCTCGCCCGTGAATCTAACTCGATTTACGACACTATTGCACCCTGTTGCGAAAAAGTACATTATTTCTGGTGCAAGAAAAGTGTGTCATAATATTATATTGTGCAAGAAGGGCCTAAAGTTGGCGATTGCCACGAGTGTGAGACTGCAATCACACGAGTTGCAATCGCCAATTCGGCTCGATTTGCACACTATGTTTGTTCTAACAAGTGCAGAAGTAGAGACGCTTTGAGGAGCAGTATTTGCGAGGGAATGCGCATGCACAAATCTTACTCTTGATACTCCTACGCCAAGAGTCACTTTCATCCCACAAAACTGCCACAAAAATTGTCGCTTTTCATGCACAAGTTACGAAACAGTTATTTGTATGTCGAGGGCGTAGAAAGAGCGTTCTGAACTAGTCTTTGGCTCGTGCTGCATCTTCACCCTCGTCTTGAACTCCCATTCTGCGCCCTTGCCATACCAAGAATTTTTTATAACGAAATCACGAAAATCACGCTTCTTGTGTTTGGGAAGTGTGGGCAGAAAGGCATTTTTTCGCACTAGTCCAAGAGAAAAGATGAGCTTGCGTTCGTACGAGTGAGTAGTATTTGTCGCGTACGCAATGCTAAAAAGTGCCTTCCTGAGCTCACTTCACAGGCACGGAATGCGAGATTTTGGGTGCATGTGTTATAAAAAAAACTTACATTTGTAGCGATAAGCTAAGTAATGGTCGCGGTAGGCAGACCGAAGGTCGCATTATGCAGACCAGTCGTCATAATTGAGTTAATACTGGTCGCAATAAGCAGACCTGAAATCATAACATACAAAATTTTTGTTGCGATGGGCAGACCGGTAATCAAAATGTGATTAATTGTTGTCGCGATAGGCAGACCTGAAATCACGATATGCTGCATTCTGGTCGCGATAGGCAGACCTGAAATCACGATATGCTGCATTCTGGTCGCGATAGGCAGACCTGAAATCACGATATGCTGCATTCTGGTCGCGATAGGCAGACCTGAAATCATGATATGCTAAATTCTGGTTGCGATAGGCAGACCGGTAATCAAGGTATGCTTAATTCTGGTCGCGATAGGCAGACCGGTAATTACGACACATCCCTATCAGAAATCACTGAGGCAGAATGTGAGTAAACCAACGCTCGGCATCTGACACTTTTCCGTGGGTTTATTTAGCGTAAACCGTAGTCTTTTCTTTGCAATCAGTTCGTCCTCTCATTATCCTCGGTTTCATCGGGAACATTGTTTCAGCCCACGGTCTAGAATCCGTGCTAAAACATCGGTTTTACTTCAAACATTTCTTTGAATTTTTAATTATCAATTGTATCGAAGGTGAACCGAGGATAAATAGGACAAATCGACGTCAATACATTTTGTCGAGTTCTCAATTCACATTTTTACCGCCAGTGATGAGAGGCGTCAAAATCTACGATATAAAAACCCCGACATCTTGGGTTTACATGGCTTACCTTCGGGAAAGTGTCCGAAACCGATGGTTCTCAGTTCCCTCGATAGTTTTTTATTGAGTTTGCGCGCACTAAGCAGACCGCGCAAGTCTACATTTTTTCAATATGCAAGTTGCATTTATTTTTGTATTATCCTTTTATGTACGGGGGATCTTTGCCGAGCTTACATTGTACAATTCAGTCGACAACCTTGGACGACTGAGAACTATATCAGGCAGTGAAAAACGCGTATGAACAACTATTTATATCATGTTAAAATAAGCATACGTCGTATTTTTCGAATAATGTTTTCAAATAAGGTCGTTTTTTTTATATAAAAGTTGTTATGGAGTCTCCAGTACTATGCAAACACGTAGTCGCTGTCGGCGGGAGAGCCCCGTATATAAAGAGTTAATATGGTGAAGATTTTTCTGACGGAAATTGTGAATTTCAACTATACAGGAAAAGTTCACATTATCACAATATATGCAACTTTATTATCGAAATTTGATCGTGGTGGAATTTTATTATATACCAGGGAATGAATGTTTTAACATTCGCTTGTCAGATGTTAAAAATATTTCTCACAATTAATGTATTATTCAATGGGCCCAATGAAAGAAAGCATGGATATTAATCGATTAATAACTATCGACTTGGCAATTTGTCGACTGTAATATTAATGCGCCTAATTCTGAATGTTTATGAGTGTAACAGGTGTGTAATCTTTAAAAAATAATAATAATGAAAATCCATTACAAGTCAGATCAACATCTATTCTCAAATAATATTGCAGCAATATGTTGCTTCCATTTTGCATTCGTTAATTTTATTTTGAACGTTGTGACTTATAAAGGGCAAATAAAAATGTAGACTATCAAATGCTTTTGGACACTTGAGTCCTCTTGACCTCAGTTTATCTTCACACTCTCAAAAATGTTAGGACGATCATTATGAATTTCTCGATCACAGTCCAAAGAATGTCGCAAAGCTGACACATAAGATACATTTCTTTCATATTATTAAGTTTTTTTTTATGTTGCTAGTAACTACTTTATTGTCTTATGGGGAATGAAATAGTAAAAATTCATTAATATTCACTTTCTTTTCTATTACGGGGTGAAGTGGAATTAATTTCTGTCGATACTTCGGACTCGCCATTCCTTTTCATCCAAGGTCTGTTTTGTACAGAACATATCTTACATGTATAGACACTATCTTTATCATTTAAATAATCTGTATTATCATGCTCGACTTTCCTAACACAGTTTGTATGCACCCAGTGCTTGCATTTTGCGCATTGTACTGACCATTCTTCATCATTGGATTCTTTCCCACAAAGGTAGCAAATATATTGCATTGACTGTGACAAGACTAATAATTCATTAGCAACCCGTTTTCTCATTTCTGCTGGTTTAAAATTGGGATCTGCTAGTGGTTTTCCAGTTGCAATGCAATCCATAAAGTACATTACGTAAGCCCCACAATTGCAACCGTCACGTTGAATCGGTCTTTCCTGGTCGTCATCAATTACTTCCCATATAATACTGCATAAATTATTCGGAACATTACTGAAAGCCTTACAATCATTTAAATATTTTTTAATTGCACGCACAGCTCTAGCTTTGTCACCAGATTTCCTAGACATGGGGTCAATGTGCATTAATGTTTTTTCTTTTACATTCAGCACTATAAGCATCCAGTGCTTTTGATAGCAGTATGGCAAAAGAACTATGTTGTCGAAGTTGCAAGTGAGGTGATACATAGACCAACTTCTATGGTGATTCCAAGTATATCCTGATCCTAAAATACGCAATGTTTCGTAAGCAGGAATGTAATTTACGTTATTCCATGCGAATGAACCAATCTTTGCAACTGCATAACTATCGACAACATTGCTTGAAATATAAGATCTTGGTCTTAATGTTCGATAATCAAGTCCTAGTAATTGAATGAAAGAGTTCTGTATGACAGGTATATCACGATCACAAATATATTGCCCCATATAATACCAAAATTTTGATTTCTTTCCGTTTTCATTTTTGTTATAAATTAATTTCGTATAATAGTCTATATCGGGGAAGAGGGCATTCGGAAGAGCACACGCGTGAATAGAATCGGTCGTCGTCGTTTTGTTTGTTAAAGTGCTTGATTTTTCCCTTGAAATGAATGGAACGTTTTCGTTAGTTGAAATAACTTGGTTATTGTCGTTCGTCAAATATGTTGAATCAACGTTATCATGAATAGTGTGTTCCAGTATGACCGGTTCATTCTCATCCAAGTTTTCGATCACTTCTTTATTTGCATCGTCAATCGACAGTTTGTGTTTTTTTGTTGCAGACTCTAGATTTGTCCCATCATAATGAGATTTTCTTTTTCTTTGGCTTTGTTTTCGCGCCTTTTCCGCCCAGCCTTCTGTAACTTGCAGATCGTCAGCTATTTCTGGGTCATCTGGATCATTAAATTGTTTTGGTTTCGTTGTACCTATCATTCGTTGAGTGCTCAAAATATTCTTCAACTCATCCCGCGAGCAAATATTATCTTTGTACTTTCGCATTAAATTAATAAATTCACCACCGGCTATATTCTTTCGCGATTTCAAAACTCTATGCTTAACCGTATTGAAGTATCCCTCTACACATGCATTGCTCAATCTTATCGTATCTGGGAGTATTTTATTCAGAATAATCCCTGTCCACATTGGTGCATATGGCATATACGTGTCAGTAATATATTCCGCCAATTCAGGTACATAGCATGAATTTGTGATTTCATCTTCAGCCTTTTCATTGATATTTATCGATTTTTTGACATGTGTGTATATGCGCGTGTAACGTTTGTAGAAGGGAGATTTTCTGTAAATAGATGTATTTGTTTTCTCATCAGAAAAGTTTATTTGTTCAGTTTCGTTGTCAGATCCTTCTTCCTCACTGTCGACAACAATGCCTCTTGTTCGTTGAACATTCAACGTTTCCATTGCAGCATTTGCAATTACAGCAGATTTCGTCATCAGAATTGTTATCGTATTCTCAAATGCATTATCTAATTCTTCTAAACTGGTACAATTTATCATAACTGCTGTACACTCTAAAACTAACTGCCTTTCCTTGAATAGAGGATAATTCCGCTTAAGGGCATTGCTTATGCGATGCTGATTGTGAGCATTGCAATAGTATATTAAAATGAAGTTATTTTGCAAGCTATGTCCGCTTCGCAAAAAGTCATACATCTTTTGTAAATAATCACTAATATTGCTCTCAAACCATTCCTTTATAATGGCACGAATCGTAGCCCAGGACCAATCAACGACAATGACTCTAAAGAAAGGCCATTTTCGATGTTCATTTTCTACGAACGATTTATACCTTGCCAAAATATTACTGATCGAGGCAATATCGTGTTCACACGTTACCATTTCCATTAATGGAACGGTTATACCGCGTTCTTTACTGCTTTCCTCAGTAATTACTTGACCATTTTTACTGTTTTCACCCTGTCTTCTTTTATTGTACCTTCCTTCACCCGTGTTCTCATTATTATTTTTGAAAAATGTTTTTCTTATGACCATAGCATAATACAAAATTACTTTATGTAAGACAGAATCGCTTTGATTAGCGTTCAGTTGAATTTCTGGCTTACGAACGATACTACCTGTGGCATCAAAGTATACAATTTTGTCTTCTTTTCTGACAGTATTAAGCTGTTGTCGAGAATACATATGAAACCGATAAGGTTCCCCGGCCAGTCTGACGTAAGGATCTCTCAATTTATAATCATCTCTACATTTTTGAACGACATCGGAGACATCACTAGATGTTATGCTTTTTCGCTGTGCCGTTGTGATTTCATTACGTGCTTTTCGATAAGTAGCTTCGTTTCTTAAATTTTGATAATTTCCTTCATTCGCAAGATCTTTGTCAATATTTTTGGAAATATCGTCGTAAAACATTTGCGGATCGACGTTTTCCAATACTTGTTTAACTGTCGTCCGTTCCTCACCTCGCAACTGTTCCATCATCGGCTTTCCCGAATGAACTATTGGCAGGGTAAACTTTTCACCGTCCTCTATATACACAAATACAATCGTATTTTCTTGATTCATGCCATCAAATTCGAATTTAAATTTTTGATTGTGGCTTTTATATCTGCACCTTGCATATGCTACAACGTCTTGCTTGTTTTCTCTAATGGAATAAATTCGTAATGGGCACTTGTATAGCATGGTTTGCCTCAATAAATCTTTCATGAAAGTGCGAATAGCATTATGATCAAAACAAGTTCCCATAGATTGAGGCTTAGCGTTTAAGCGGAAACTTTTATCATTAGCATTGTACTCAACTTGTCCTCTACTATCTTTCCTAAAAACATTCGAATTTACAACAAACTGTTTTCCGGAGTAGTAAAATTTCGTATTGTTTTTATTCAACGTTTTTTGAATAGCCTCAAATGGAGCAACATCCAGTTCTGTTGTTGTGAATGGCCTGTTTGTATGAAACTCAATCGAAAATATTTTACTTGTTTGTAACAAATCAGCATCTTCTGTTGTTTTTTCTCGATTATTATGTTGGTCTAATTCATTGTCTGAGTCTGAATCTCTATTACTATGCAAAAAACTACTCACAGTATTTATATCGCTTTCGCAACGATAAGGATTTGTAGATTCGGGTACAAGAAGACTAGAATCATCAATACGCGTATATGTGCCTATCAGTTTTTCACATCTGTCGTTATCAAGTGATTGGATTTTGTCGAGTTCCGAAACGTTACCGACAACTCCATTGTCATTCGTATTACTATTTTTGGGTGAAGACATTATACTGCTAAAACAGGAATTAATTCTAAAAGGTTCAGTCCAGGACCAAGGGTTGTCCGACCGCGGTAATATGCCCGCTGTCTCGGTTTCCTGCACCGAATCATTCAATTTCTCAAATCTCTCGTTCTCAAGTGATGGGCATTTATCAAGTTTCGGAAGTTTATTGAGAATTTCGATGTTATTCATACTACTATTGTTTGGTGAAGACACTATACTGCTAAGACAGGAATTATAAAGTTCATCATTGTCAGAACTTATCTCGGTTTCCACTGGAACTTCCAATTTCTCCGATCTTCCGTTTCCAAGGGATGGGGTTTTATCAAGTTCCGAAACTTTATTGAGAACTTCGATGTTATTCATATTGCTACTTTTTGATGCAGACCTCATATGGTTAAGACACGAAATATAAAGTTCATTATTTTGACTATCAATCGAAAAGTTGTCCGAGCTCGGTAATATACGCGCTGTCGCGATTTCCTCCATCGAAACATCATCCTTACAGTCATAAACTTTCTCCGATACTTGATTTTTCCTTATATGACTTTTTTCGGACCAATTAATCGTACTTTGAGAACGCGATTCATCATTCTCCAATGTAACACGTTCATTATCTATCGAGCATTTTTCTAACCACGATAAAACTCCTGTTATTGATCCTTGAGGAATCATAGTATTGTCTTTAAGATTAGAAACACTTTGCAACGTTTTGTTGTCTTGTTCATTATTTTGAGATAACGTATTTCTTGTTTTTTCGACGACAAAGTTATCGCCAGAAACTCTATCTTTTTCGTTACTGATGGATAAATAACTTGAACACATGCTTAAATCTGACTTTTCGCCCGGAATTTCTACATCTTTGGAGACGTCATTGGTTATTGGCACTTCGGGATTTTCACCTCTTGCATCATTGTTCTTCGAATCCAATAAATGAATCACCTTTTCGCGAATTGAATCTTTATTAGTCCTCCACATTCGTTCGAATAATTTTTTCTTTATCATGTTTTTCTTATTGATCTTCAACTTCAAACTTATCTGGAAAATAAAAAAGTACATAAAATAGGATAGGATTGTATAGGAGAAAATAGGATAGGATTATTGTACTAAGTGATAAACTCCTCTGTAACTTCAAACCGTCAATATGAAAATATCCGAATAGTATTGTACGATACAAGGGCGGAAAAACTTTTTTTCACGAGTGTGAAAGAATCCTACGAGTTAAGAAAACGTTTGTTTCCCGACTGTGTTAAAAATACCATAGTTCGTGCCTGCAATGCGGGTTGAAAGTTAGCTATTCTTGACCAGCGGGAGAAAAAGTAGTACCTTTTCTCCCTAGGGAAGAAAAGTAGCTGAGACATCGGTTGGCCGTAGGCAGGCATAAAAATATGGTAAATTATAGCATTAGTTATGAAAAATATAGCATATGCCAGACGGAAGAAAGTGCATTTTCATGGTAGGAAAAGACACACTTCCTTCCCTTGTAGCATAATATACTATTTCGCACGAGTATCGTTCAAAATTTTACTTCACAAGATGTGAATGAGGGTTTCGTGCACGTAAAGCATGCGCGAAACTGCTATTCTCGTACCGAGTCAAATAAAAAATATTCTGTGGTCCGTTGCATTATAAACTTTGTGACGAGTTTTCCTTGATCACGAGCGCAGAGCTAAACTTCAACTCTAAAAATTCAAAACTCAAAGAAAAACCAAATCGAAACTCAAAAAAATACGTGAACTCGAAAACTCTATCCCCTTCGGTCGTCAACCCTCGCGGATGCATCGTCATCCCGGTGAACGCCAGTTAATTTTTGTATCGCCGGTATTAACAACCGGACTAATCTGGAGGTCGGTGGAACGGCGACCTCCACAAGGTTAATTTATGTTTCGCCGGAATTACCAAACCGGAGTAATTTGGAGGTCGGTGGAACAGCGACCTTCGCAAGGACAAAACAAACGATATAACAAAACGGAAACTCAAAGTGTAACCAGAACGAAAGTCGATGCATTCGCGAGAGCGAACGGCTGCGGAAATGCACGGTTGCTCAGGATGCGGGTTGTGGTAGAAGGGTCGCGATCCGAGGTCAATAGAATAGCAAACGAAATCCAAAATTGAAATCTCAAAAGCGTATAACGAAAACAATTAGTTATTGGCTATGAGCCACGGGATCACACACAAGTGCATTCGGGAACACTCAGCCGACCGGTGAGTTACATTTCTCACATCGTAAGATGCAGATCCCGCCGAATTACGGATAATTTACGCTATTTCGGTGAGTTACATTTCTCACGTAATGAGTGCGTTCGGTGAGTTACATTTCGTAAATGTAACTCACCGAAATAGCGTAAATTATCCGTAATTCGGCGGGATCTGCATCTTACGATGCCACGAGAACTGTATCACCATTGCTGAACTTTGAGAGCGTTAATTCTAACGCATCTATCGAACGATCAATTCGAAATAATTTCAGTCGAAGCTCTCGTCGAGAGCCTGCCGAGGATAGCACATGCGAAAAACAAGAGCGACACGAGAGCGAGAACGATATATCGGGATCCACAGTAACTCAAGCGAGACGCCGCGATTACGTGACACTTCGATAGCTCGACCGCGAGAACAATAGGCCGAGGCCTATGACAGCGGGAGCGCGAGAACTCTTCCTTTCCACAATTAACGATAATTAGCTTCAACATAATCGTCTGGGTGTACTATAACGATGAAGAAGAGTTTAAAAAGAACGCCGCTTACATCCTCGGGTCACCGCGAATCGTTGTACGCAAAAGAGAGATTAAGTTTAGAATAAGTTGACGAAATGGAGAATACATGTACTTTCGGTTCCACGGTGCTGTGGCTTTTCCCGGTATACGCAAATTGTCATTATCGATATACTGTGTAGTCGGGGTAGATCGTGAGACTCGGTCGGGGAAGATCTTTCGTTCCCTTTCTGGTCCTCTGGTTTCACGAGTTTTTCCAATGGCACAGTAGAACGATAATGACAATTTGCGTATACCCGAAGAAGCCGCAGCACCGCGAAACCGAAAATACATGTCTCTCTTTTACTCACCTTTTCGTCAATTTATTTTCAACTTATCCTCCAATTATGCGCAATCCTCCACTTATACTCTCAACTTAATCTCTCCTTTGCGTACAACGATTCGCGATGAGTCGAGGATGTAAGCGACGGTGTTTTTAAACTCTTCTTTATCATTATAATACGTCCGGATGATTAAACGATCGAATCGTAATATATATGCGAATATCGCAAGTTATTTAATTTGAAGAAAAAAAACGAGATTCTTCAGTAGTTACGGTCTTGCGAATTGTATCAACTGAGATCGTGACGAAGACCGCAACTACGGAAGAATCTCATTTTTTTCTTTCTTTCTTTAGCTAAAAGGTCTTGGGTCTTGTACAAACTAAGTTATTACTTGCATCGTTGTCGGACTCGTTGGGCTCATTACACAAAGGCTAATAGGGGTCATAAATAATAGAGCATGCATGCTTTTTTTGGTTGTTTGCAAAATCGCCGCGCGAATCCTGGAAGGCGGGCCGCGAGTCGATTATTTTCGCCAAACGTGTTCTCTTGTCACGCACAGACTGTATCTGTTGAACACATATTGTCACGCGTGAAATTACATGTTCTATCGGAATTCCCTGATTGGCTGAATTTCAATCGCCTCACAATTAAATACTATTGCGAATTTTTTAATTCTGCAAACGGCGGTCGACTCCGACGAACGTCGGAGGCCCGAAAATCCCGGGTGATACGGGTATCCTGAGACACCTTGTATATGGAATACCGAGTAAAGTAAATGAATCCCCGAGCGATAACTTCGCATATCATTGCCGCTGGTGTAGACACAACCACAACACACTGAACGTTTGGGATCGGGTTTCTTGTGCCTTCGAACTTTATTATTTCATGAGGAGACGATGACTACTAATCCACTCAGAGGCCAGTGTCTTACGATCGTCGAAAGTAACAAGACGTGTCAATTCGGTGTGCTTCCGTATCCGATACAAATTCTAGTGCTTTACGAAGCTTCAGAAACTCACGTTTGCTCATTTCGGAGGTTCACATCAGCAAATAAAAATCGTAAGTAAAACTATCTGTCTTTACTTTCAATTTGTTAATCTAACGGAGTGCGAGCGCCGCAAAAGTTCCACCTATTTACAAATGCGAAAAGACCTACCGCGTTTAAATGATGACAAAAAATAAAATTATAATAATTGGTGGCCGAAAAATGAAAATTAGAAAACGGGTATTCATTGCAACATATATAAAAACAAAAAAAAATGGCAATTTAGACAATCTTTCCCCGATTCTTGAGATAAAAACATGTTATGCAACTGTTTTTAAGAAGAAAATCTGTTATAGGGAACCATATTCGAGTTACGATAAAAACGTAGCGTATGTAGTGCGAACGTTCACAGGATTGTACCTACATGTACGTCTAAGGACGTTTGACACTCAAAATATGCCAACTGTGCTGTGCTATGTGTGTGCTGTGCCGACTTCTCGCACGCTTTGCTTCGCTTCACATGCGAGAAGTCGCACTTCTCTCTCGCGAAATAAAATTCCGTAAGATACCCGTGCGAGAAACTTTTTCTCAACTCGTGTGATTGCAACACTCGTCAGAAAGAGTTTCTTCACACTTATATCGTAACATACTATTATTTACACAAGGATTTTTCATTTATATGGTCCTCCTTCTCTTTGACTTACTCGGAGAGAAAAATATATGTAAAGGACTAGAATATAAATAACATCAGTCGTATCTACACTTCATATCAATATCTCAAGATTTGATAAAGCGACAGTTATAACAATTCATTTGACAAAAATCAATAATTTTCCTTTATCATGAAATGAATCATTTTCCATCGATATGCAGTAAATGTAATTCCGAAAATAGTTCCGTATTAGTTTTTTCGCATGTCAAATCTATTCTCAGTAGATAAAAGTTTACTCGAC
This sequence comes from Cryptus viduatorius, assembly GCA_964006125.1. NCBI lineage: Eukaryota > Metazoa > Arthropoda > Insecta > Hymenoptera > Ichneumonidae > Cryptus > Cryptus viduatorius. The sequence goes on from OZ023223.1 coordinate 21,929,341, forward strand.
TTAGAACGTTGCGGTAGTACTTACTGTACAGTTTGGCCAAACGTGAGATTGAAAGAGAATTGTGAACCCTTCTCACTGGATTAAAATTGTTAAGGAATCAAGCATACAGAAGAGGCTTAAAAGATTATTTTTGCTTAATAATGGTGCCGAAATGTCATTGAGAAATGAATGAAACAAAATTGTTCAACACATCAGCCGGCAGCTCATTTTTATTTCCATAATAAAAATAATTTGCTGATTTTTCTGAATATTTAAATTTTTTTTTGTAGACAGTTACAAATTTTGAATACGAATTTGTTATAAAACCAACCAATACACCACGAACAAAATTAAAATTTCGAAAAAAATCGGTAAAGTTAATGAGTGTTCAGAAAAAGATGTCCCAATTATATTTATTTGAAAGAAAAGTTAGATTGTCGAGTAATTTTTTGAACAATTTTTTTTTTCGTTCATTCGTTAATAACATTCGATACTACTATTATGCCTGATTTAAAACATGTTTTTATCACATTCAGTACTCGAAATTCTCTTTGAATCTCACGTTTGGCCGAACTTTACCGCAAGGCCGACCTTAACTATTGAAAAAAAAACGAAAATATTAACCCTGTACACTTTCATGAAGTACTTAAAAATAGAATGTTACTGTTTTGTAATGGATAATTTAACTACCACAGATGTCGAATCAAAATGATGGATCGAAACGTTCTGAGCTGCAGTATTTCCGGGAACAACTTGAAATCAGCGCCGAAAAGCTGAGGAAAGCAAAAGAAGCCAAAGCCATTGCTGAAGCCTACGAAAAAAAACAACTACAGATCATGGAAGATCTGCAGAAGACACGCAATGGTATCTAGATATACCTAACTTTACGTAGGGTAATATTTTCGGGACGCTGCTTAATTCGGCCTACTATTTTCATTTACAGATCAGCGTCGCAAGTAAAATGGTCACGGATAACCGTAGTTACCGGATTACATGTAATGTTAAAGACTATCCGAATCGCGAAAATTTCAAAATTTGATTATTAATAAATTGGTTTTGTTTTCTTTAGTTGAAGGGTGTTATTTTGTTTAAAAGTAATAGAGAGTATTTCATTCTATATTCGTGTGTGCCTAATTTCAATGTTATAATTGAGTGTACTTGTTGCGTGTGCGAATTATTGACCACAGATCTTGTTATTCAAATTTATTCCGATCCCATGACTTTTCGCCGGCGGGAGGGGAAACACTTCAGCATTGCTTAATAAACGCTCATTCCGAATCGGAAATTTTCTCCTTCGTAGGATCTTTATTAGTACGATTAATTATTTACGCTCTTTTCTACTATATCTCGAAATATTATACAAAAGTCAAACGACCACGCCAAACTTCGTTTCATTTTTCTTTCTTTTTTTTTCCTTTTTTTACGAATGTATTTCTGTTGTCTAATACGGCGAAGAATGGAAGATCATTGAACACGGCGCAAGTGAAAAATGACGATACAAAACAAACTTGTTTTTCTTTTTTCTTTTAGCCCCCTTTGGACAGACGCAATTGAATTAATGGTGAATACCATGTTAATTTCACAGTCGCCAAAAAAAGAATCATTCGCATAATTATTAGAATAATTTTTAAAGATTTTTAAAGTTCGATCGCGGTACATTATAGATAGCGAACATGTGTAGTATATCTACAAATGTTCACGAAAAAATCCATTCTCTACATTGGTATGGTATCGTGTTTACGTGGGTCTGTGTTCCTTTTTTTTTTCATGTAAGAGTTGCGTGTGTATTACAGCGATGATTACGAAGTCTATTGGCCGCTGTTGATTCGCGTTTACTAATTGCGCGCGAGTGCGTGCAGCGATAACGCTTTTTCTCCATCCGTTAAAAAAAAAACAATAAAATAATACAATGAGGGAAAGCTCGGTGTTCATTTTGGAAAGAGAATGGATGATAGGGTGAAAGCTAAAAAAAAAAGAAAATAAGGAGATGCCCTCGTCGAAGTCGCGAACGGTCGGTCCCACAGTGCTCTTCGAGCGCTATGCGGACCCGGCGAAAGCCAAAACGCTATTCGTGTGTGTAAATTATTAATTCAATTGAGTGCAAAGGAGGAATGAGACGGATGATACGAAACGAGGTATGTACAGACGCTCGCTGGACTCGGTACATAAAAAAACGCTCATTCGCGTTCGGAATATTATCAACGCAGATTTATCCAGTTTTATCGCTCTCTTAAAAAGGTCCTTGCGATGTATATCGAATAGATCGCATTTATTGTTGTAACTCATATCGAAGATCATTGTTGTCAGTTTATTAGTGCCGTGATTGGTCGACGAGATTTGACAGGAGGTTTCGGGCGCGCGCAGCGCAAAAGTTTCAAAAAGTTCAAAAGTTCAGTTTTCGAAAAGTTCAATGTCCAACATTACAGATCGAAAGAGTAATGAAATGGAAAAAAAAGTAAACCCCTTCGCCCAACTCCAATCCGTTCCTTCTTCCGATCGTTCAGTATCGGCAATATCAATATCAAGAGGTGGGGGGAAAGGGAGGCGGACGATAGTGCAGTGGAAACTCAATTATTATTGCGGGTACAATGTTTTTTTCCCTTCTTTTTGTTTTTTATTAATTATTCGATAACAATAGTAATATTCGGTTTTTTTAAGCGAAATAATAAATTATTATTAATAATAATAAATAAAGAAATATCGTTTTAATATTTGAAAATATAAATATTTCCGCCGCCGCGTCCACCGCGCGCCCCACCACGCATTTGTCTCCGCAGACCACCGTGCATCCGTCCCCGTTGACCCCCGCGGTCATTGCCGCGAAAGTTACCGCCGCCGCGATAACCGCCACGATTGTTAACACGATAGTCGCCTCGATAGCCGCTTCGATGGCCGTCTCGATCGTTGACACGATAGTTGCCTCGATACCGGCCTCGTTGTCTACCGTCAGCCGATCCCGGCAGATTTTCTTTATTTTCAGAATCTGCAAACAAATAAAAATGGCAGAGTATCGTTAAGAATAATAATACATATAGTGGAAGAAGAGTTACGAGTAATTTGAAAAATGATTAAAATTGGACAAAATTGTGTGGACAAAAGCAACGTCGAGAAAAAGAATAATCAGAGGACTTGCTTGGTAAATTGGCGAGTTGCCAGAGCTGCCTGCCGATTAATGCAGCTTGCGAAGCTGCCGCCGATCGAGCTGCTTCTTCCTTCTCCAACTGAGCGGTTTTTTCGGCAATTTCCTTCCGCAAACGCGCCACTTCCGATGTATCCTCCACTGAAATCAATATATTAATATATTAATAATTAATAATAAATATATAATAGTAAATAAAAAAAATAATAATAAATGTATAAATATTAATAATTAATTTAATATATTAATATATTATATATTAAGCGACAATCGAACAATCGAACAACAATCGAATCGATGTCACATTCTTCAAACGAGACGAGATGTCGTTTAACTAACGAATTACGCGAATGCGAATTTTCGAAAAATATTCGATGAAGTCGCGTTTCTCGGGGTCTCGTTTAGTCAGCCGTTACATTAACGCAAAGAAAATGTTTTCTACCGACACATTTTCAGGCTCGTTGCCGGTTAACGCACCGACGCTCAGTGCCGGAAAGCGTTTTAATAATATATAATAAATATCAATATTAATAATATATCAATACCTGAGTTTGTCAGCTCCTGCAATATTCTTTTTCTCTCCGTTGTGCGTGCAATAATCGCGGACGTTTCCGCATTCTCCGTTGCGATGAGATTTTCGAAGTTCGCCACTTCTTGTCGTAAAAATTGAATCACCTCGTCCGACCCCGCCGGGCTGACGTGTATCGACACTGTAAAAATTGCAAAATTCGTTAGATACGTTTGATATTAATTTTCAATTCATTTTTTGCATTTAAATTTGAATCATATAAAAAAAAATGCAATAAAAATAATTTTAATAATTTTTTTTAAATAAATAAATAATAATTTTTATATATTAATTATTTATTAATATATAAAAATTATTATTTATTTATTTTAAAAAAATTATTAAAATTATTTTTATTGCATTTTTTTAAATAAAAATAATTTTAATAATTTTTTTTAAATAAATAAATAATAATTTTTATATATTAATTATTTATTAATATATAAAAATTATTATTTATTTATTTAAAAAAAATTATTAAAATTATTTTTATTGCATTTTGCAGCGGTGCGTTTTGCTGCGAGACAATTCACAGCGGTGCGTTTTGCTGCAGTGCGTTTCGCTGTGAGACAATTCGCAGCAAGACTATCCGCAGTGAGACAATTCGCAATTACATGATTCGCAGCGGTGCGTCTCGCTGCGAAAAAAAACAAATCGAATCAAATACAAAGAGAAAAAACAATTGATTCATTTTTTATATATTAATTATTAATAAATAATTAATATATAAAAAATGAATCAATTGTCAAAAAACAATTGATTCATTTTTTATATATTAATAAATAATTAATATATAAAAAATGAATCAATTGTTTTTTCTCTTTGTATTTGATTCGATTTGTTTTTTTTCGCAGCGAGACGCACCGCTGCGAATCATGTAATTGCGAATTGTCTCACTGCGGATAGTCTTGCTGCGAATTGTCTCACAGCGAAACGCACTGCAGCAAAACGCACCGCTGTGAATTGTCTCGCAGCAAAACGCACCGCTGCGAATCGTCTCGCAGCAAAACGCACTGCAGCAAAACGCACCGCTGTGAATCGTCTCACAGCAAAACGCACCGCTGTGAATCGTCTCACAGCAAAACACACCGCTGTGAATTGTCTCGCAGCAAAACGCACCGCTGCGAATCGTCTCGCAGCAAAACGCACTGCAGCAAAACGCACCATTGCGAATCATCACATTGGTGATTGTCTCACTGTGGATAGTCTCGCTGCGAATCTTATCACAGTGAATCATATTGCTGCGAACACTACGATTTTTTCGAAAAAAAAAAAATCCACATAAATTGTACTAAAAAGGAAGGGAAAGAAATTAATAAATAAAAAAAGAGTCGTATAAAATTATGGGACAGGAGGATTTACTCACTTGTATGATGTAATCGACGCTCGTAAATTGGAGCAATCGGAGTAATCGATTACCGAAATGGCCGAAACACGTGGAAAACGAAGCAACAGGTGAGAAGATCGACGAACAATTTTAATAGCGGCACCACACGAAAGTTTAACTCCGAATGCGTAGCGTCAATTGAATAACACGATTCCACGAAAAATAGATACGTGTAATACGTATCCTCGCAAACGAAAAGGACACGAAACGTCCCTGACGGCCTCGATCTCCCCGGGAAATGGAGGCCGAAAAACGACGATGAAACACTCCAAAAACACAAATCACTGCGAAACGAATTACTGGAAATCGTATCGCTGTTAATCGTTGCGAACTGAATGACGCGATTTCACGAACAATACAATCGTAAAACACGAATCTTCGCGAACGAAAGATACCGATTCTCGAAGCGTCACCGGCGTCTTCGATCTCCCCGGAAAATGGATGCCGGCCCGGCAACGACGATTGCCAAGGCGCTGCGTCTGATAGTCGACGTGACAGGGTCGTACGGCGCCAAGGCAAAACGGGGGCGCCACAACGCATTACAAAGCGTATGCGAAAAAAATTAATCTCTAATTAATTAATTAATTCACTATTAACAATGCATTATGTTAATGTTAAATGCAATATAATGAATTAATTAATCAGCCAATCAAATTTTTGTTCGCCGTTTTACGATTTTTTTTACATTTTTTTTTTTTCGCGAATTCGTAAAACGGCGAACAAAAATTTGATTGGCTGATTAATTAATTAATTTATTGCATTTAACATTAATTAATTAGAGATTTAGTTTTTTCGCATACGCTTCGTGATGCGTTGTGGCGCCCCCGTTTTGCCTTGGCGCCGTACGACCCTGTCGCGTATATCTAATAAAAATTGAATTAACTAATCCAATTTTTGTTAGATTTTTTTTTTAATTGGTCTACTTTTTTGGCAATAGCGATTTTTTTATCGGACAAGAAATTAAAAAAAAAAACACGTACCTTTACGAAAAAGTTTGGCTGACTAAAGTCGACATCCTCGATACTGTCAATAACATCAGCGATTGCTTTTGCGAGGGACGTTGGGCTACTCATTTCGCCCGCCGATTTACTCACTAATCACACACACACAAATTGTCAACCGCACAGTCCACGGCAACTTATCGAAATGATAATATATTTTCAACAAATTGTCGCGCGTCGTATAATATGCCGTTGACAAGCGATATCATACAGACTACTAAACGTGCCGTTCACGATAGTTAGTCTACAGAATAAACGCGTCAAAACAAAAGAGCGGCCACAAAATGTGTGTGCGTGTATATATTTTTTTTTGTTTCGCAACTTCCGTATTACGGGATAATAGATAATAATAATAGTAATTGTGCAAAAGTAATGATTGATAAAAAAATCGTACAATGGCTAATAAAAATTCCATTAATAAATAACGAATTTTTTATTCACTTTTTTATAGCCAAGTTGTCAAATACGTTGCTTTTGTATTACGGAAAAATAAATAATAATAATAATCACCTTATAAAAAGTCGGTGTGTCACGATTATATCTCGCAATGTATCGAAAGTTCGATATTTATATTGTTGTCGCTTTATTTGCTGTAGTTTCACAGTTCTTTGACGAACTTTAACAGTTCGATATATAACATTTAATCCACTGTTAAAGCCGAAAGAAAAAGCTACATAGAGAGATAAGAATACTTGCGCGCAGCATACGATTGTAGCCATCAAAAAATAAAAAAATGAATAATGATTGGAGGGTATGGACGAGAAGCATCCGATAGCTGATAGAATTGTATCAAACAAATGTCGAAATCCTTTCATGTTTTTTTTTGTTGTTTCAAAACTACCGTATTAAGGTAGTTTTGTAGAGGTAACGATTTTCTTAGAAAATCAATAAATCTGTGCCTATTTCTTATTCAATGCTCTGAAAACACATGTAACGATTTTGGAGATTATTGATCATCCGGAATCGAAGAAATAAATTTCGGATAAAAGTCCTTATATACGTCTATACTTATCTGTCGTAAAAATTTCATCATTTTCTCAATCGTTTTGAATGATTCGTTCTCATTATTGTAATGATTTTTTTGTACAGAAGTTAGATGTTTGGTGATACATTTCGAAAAATTTTGAAGCCATTCACCATCCAGTTCCGGAGTTAAAAAATCCACAATATCGTTTCATGCCGTTCTTAACTTTGGTACGACGCGGAGTCGGTCAGTCGCAACCCCTCACCGCGCGGGCCGTGTCGCCTATCACCAAATCGAAATTTTCTCTTTGCCCGATAACAACCTTACAGTATGCCGTATTCTTATATGCTTCGAAAACGAAAGTTAACAAATTCTGCAAATTCGAATAAATATCCATCCTTGTAAAATTACCAATTCTCATTACCTGTTACACTTTTTGTTTCACAAAATAGCAATTTTGTATTATCCCCTCTTGTTATGGAAAAGATCAATATTCATAGTATTTCCAAATACTGTTTTTTTTTTTAGATTTTTGCAATGTCGAAAAAAGTACAAAATCCTCACTGAATCTTACTGTTAGAGTTATTATTCGAACTGCCTTTCTTCATGTACTGATGGATGATAATGGCGTTTCATATTGCGAACATACCGGTTTAAGTTACACGGGATGTTTTGTATCTGTGCTTTGCCGGACTGCAACGATATCGTTTCATTAGACAGTGTCCCATGGTAGACCTACCGAGAGTCAGTGATTCACGAACCTCGAAGTGAATGCGTACGTATACCAGTGATTCGTTATTAAATCGTCGTAATTGTCCGTTATCTCAGTGTCCTTAAGAAATCGAAGAAGAATAAGTTACTTGTGCGTACTCTGGCATCGATTACCAATCGTAAGTAAAGTGATAGTAAATTTTATTGAAAGACTTTATCCTGAAATAATAAAAGAAGCTGAAGCTGGCGGCCAGCCGAACGGCTAACGTACGTGCGCCGCCGACCGCGTAAAAATGCGAAATTAGAAGCCTTACGGCGACTCTGGGGGAAAATTGATGAATATCAATGTCAACCGTAGTTAAAAGGGAGAGTTTGGTAACATAATAATTCGTTAAACAACGTTTTTTTTACGTTGTTATGATGGTTTTTGCATTATTATTCAGCGAAATGAATGTTTTTAGCTCCTTTCTTTTGGTTGATTTGAAAAAAAATGTATCCCATTTGGAAATATTTGAAAATCGTTTAAAATCCCACATTAGTTTCATCGCTTACACACAGGTGCCCCCCCTGAATCAGTCCGATAAAATTGTTGAATCAAGGAGGTGTCTAGTATGCAATGCTGATAAGTTTTTTGTAAATCAGAACTTCCGCATATTTTTTGTTGAATCGTTTCTTTTGGAGCGGAATATTTTGAGTTCGAGATTACGCGGGAATCGGAAAAATAAAAACTTGTGATTACGATTCGAAATAAGAATACAAAAGTCTTTATAAGTTGCTCCAAAATTAAGAGCGTTTTTTGACGATGAAGAAAATAAAGAGCGCAGACGCGCTATCGAAACAGATGTTTAGGCTATTCTTGAGCCGTTCGAATTTGCGATGACTCACTTACTTTGCGTGGCGCGAACGGAAGAATGAGAGCGAACTCGAGACGAATGGTATTATTGTTGTTACCTGATGCCACGCGAGCGATTACTAATTTCACCGATTTTGATTTTCGGGGAAACGATGTCGCTCGTGTGATGACAGTGTGTCTCGCACGCGCATACAATCGCACGCTGAAGTGCTAGTGTACAGTCAGCGCGATAAACGCGATAAACGCGTTTATCGCGCGATAAACTCGCCTTTTCAACATCTTTTTAAGAGGGTTAAAAATCGTAACGGTCTTAAATGAATACTTAGCTCCATTAGCTGCAGTTGTCTTATTTTTTTTTATAATAGAAGCGAATATGGCGTGCTCATCAAATGAACAATCCGAAAAAGAAAAGCTGCAGCAGGAATTGAGAAACGTCAATGAGAAATTGGAAATAACACGATCCGCCCGAGCGTCCACCGAGGCCTACGTTGCAATGCAATCCAATATTCTAGCGGAGCGGGAGAGATTGCGTAACCCGGGCGAGCCGGCATCGTCTAGCGGTATGTTTAATAATAACATTGATAATAGTTACAGGTATATTAATAGGCATTGTAATAAAACACTATATTTTTTTTTTCATTTGTTTTCAATCAATTTTTCATCCACTTAATTATAAATGTTATCAATTTCTTAACATTATTCTTTATTTTAAATATAAAATGTTAAGCTTGCTCTTAAATTCGTTTACAGATGGCTATGGAATAGAGAGCGGACGACCAAGTACGTATCCGTACATTTCGCATGCATTTTATCACACAGCAGCATCGTAATGACCCCCTTTCGGGCCATCGACACCCACGATTAAAGGGACCGCGGAGCTTTGACTCACCGAAAATTCAGTCACTCAGGATTGTGTAAAACAAGGTAACATCTGAATGGAAACATCTTTCCTTATGGTGAGTATGTATTTCAATATGATTTAGTAGAAAAATACATTAAAAATTCTTATATTATTTATAATAATCTTGTTAGTGCCGTTTATACTATTCCCGTAATTGTCACTTATTAACGCTATTTCGGTAAAACGAGCAAACGTATCTTTAGTAACTGTAAGAGAAAAGTCGTTTTCAATACCAAGCTTCATTGACGCAACTAAAAAAAATGTATTCGAAAATAATCCACACAATAGCGAGCTATAAGAGAAATCACAAAAATTTTTTTTGGTTTTGTAGCTTGCCATTGTGTCAATATGTTTTTAGAACATTTTTTTCAGATTCAGGTGAAAAACCTGATTTTTGTGAACGACCTTTCTTTTCCCGGAATGAAGGAAATACGGACCCGGAAAACTTTTCTTTTCCCGGATTTTTCAGACTGAAGATATTTTCAATGGCTTTTCCGAATTCGTGATAATAAGTGAAAAGCGCTTGTTTACTACAAATGGCAATAACTAGAATGTTACAAATACTATCAGCATTTGTTTGTACCTTACTACTGAATACTATTGACATACGTGTACACTGCAAAGAAAACTATTTACATTTTGTTGCTGCTGTGTTATACACAATCGAAAGTGATTTTCGGTTGACGAAACCTGCTTGGTCCCCTTAATAGCATTTGAGAAAGCTTTAGATGTATGTAGGTAATAATGTACATATGGTCCCAGGATACCTGTATCACTCGGTATTTGCGGAATTAAAAAAATTGGCAATAGTATTTAATTGAAAGGCGACTGAAATTCAGCCAATCAAGAAACTCAGATAAATAATGTAATTTCACGTACGGCGAAAATAATCGCCTCGCGGCATGCCTTCAAAGACTCGCGCGACTTCGCCCTTCAAAAAAGGTGGCCCTTCGCCGAAAAATGGAACACAATTCTGGTTAATTTGCAAATAACAAATTCTTGGTTATTCATTTTTTACTCACACCGGAAACCGATATTCATCAAACGATGAGACCGGTTTTTTTTCACAAGCTAAAAGGTCTTGGTTCGTGTAGAAACCACGTTCATATCTGCATCGTTGCCAGACTCGTTTGGCTCATTGCACAGAGGCTCCCAGGGGTCATAAAGAAGAAGAACATGCATTTTTTTGTTATTTGCAAAATAACAAAAATTGCGTTCCACCAGTCGGGGCGAAGCTGCACGAGTCGTCGAAGGCATGCCGCGAGTCGATCATTGCCGAGCGTTTTCTTTTGTCACGCACAGTCTGTATCTACTAAACATGTTTTCGCGCGTGCAATTACATGATTTATCTGAGTTTGGTGATTGGCTGAATTTCAGTCGCCTTACAATTAAATAGCATTGCGAATTTTTTTATTCTGTAAATGGCTATCGATTCCGACGAAAGTCCCACACCCGTAAATCCCGGGTGATACAGTTACGCTGGGAGACCTTGTATAATACTCAACAAGTTATGTGGGAATGCCGACAATATATAAATTAATGCTAACTTGTGTTTATAGATCGCCGCAGTGCAGGAGGTCGCAGCCGTGCTGCTTGGCGCGAAGCGCGCGGTGGAAAGTATTGAAAAGAGAAACTTGTTCAGAGTCGAGATATGAAGTTCAATTTCAACAACGACTTTGTTCAGATTTCAAAACCTGATAAGAGTACATCGTAATATCTTCTCGAATAAAGTGACGTTCATTACGCTCTTTCGTTTTTCTATTGAATATTCCATTTCCTCGTTATGTACTCTGCGTCAACAGAAACAATAGTCAATGACAATTAGTAGTGACATCGAGATAAACTTACAAAAGAATACTGTAAAATTCTGAGACTGAAACCTCCTTAACACTATTATTTGATTTTAGATAAGTGTTGTATAAAAAAAAATATCCACATTTCTGGATATTTGTTCGTCGCGTTAGTCGAAAAATGATTTTTTTGGTAAAAATGTAAATGAGCGCGGAAGCTGAATCCTTCGCGATACCGTTCTTTGATACCTACAGAAGGGTTTCGTAAAAAAAAACATGCACTTTTTTATGGACATCAGGGTTGTTGCACGAAAATTGTGAAGAGTCGAGTGTTTGTCGAAAAATAAATATTTTCGTAAAAATGAAAATGAGCGCGGAAGCTGAATCCTTCGCGATACCGTTCTTTGATACCTAGAGAAGGGTTTCGTAAAAAAAAACATGCACTTTTTTATGGACATCAGGGTTGTTGCACGAAAAATGTGAAGAGTCGAGTGTTTGTCGAAAAATGAATTTTTTGGTAAAAATGGAAATGAGCGCGGAAGCTGAATCTTTCGCGATATCGTTCTTTGATACCTACAGAAGGGTTTCATAAAAAAAAACATGCACTTTTTTATGGACATCAGGGTTGTTGCACGAAAATTGTGAAGAGTCGAGTGTTTGTCGAAAAATGAATTTTTTGGTAAAAATGGAAATGAGCGCGGAAGCTGAATCTTTCGCGATATCGTTCTTTGATATCTACAGAAGGGTTTCGTAAAAAAAAACATGCACTTTTTTATGGACATCAGGGTTGTTGCACGAAAATTGTGAAGAGTCGAGTGTTTGGCAAAAAATGAATTTTTTGGTAAAAATGGAAATGAGCGCGGAAGCTGAATCCTTTGCGATACCGTTCTTTAATACCTAGAGAAGGGTTTCGTAAAAAAAAACATGCACTTTTTTATGGACATCAGGGTTGTTGCACGAAAATTGTGAAGAGTCGAGTGTTTGGCAAAAAATGAATTTTTTGGTAAAAATGGAAATGAGCGCGGAAGCTGAATCCTTCGCGATACCGTTCTTTGATACCTAGAGAAGGGTTTCGTAAAAAAAAACATGCAATTTTTTAAGAACATCATGGTTGTTGCACGAAAATTGTGAAGAGTCGAGTGTTTGTCGAAAAATGAATTTTTTGGTAAAAATAGAAATGAGCGCGGAAGCTGAATCCTTCGCGATACCGTTCTTTGATACCGAGAGAAGGGTTTCGTAAAAAAAAAAAAGCACTTTTTTATGGACATCAGGGTTGTTGCACGAAAATTGTGAAGAGTCGAGTGTTTGGCAAAAAATGAATTTTTTGGTAAAAATGGAAATGAGCGCGGAAGCTGAATCCTTCGCGATATCGTTCTTTGATACCTAGAGAAGGGTTTCATAAAAAAAAACATGCACTTTTTTATGGACATCAGGGTTGTTGCACGAAAATTGTGAAGAGTCGAGTGTTTGTCAAAAAATAAATTTTTTCGTAAAAATGAAAATGAGCGCGGAAGCTGAATCCTTCGCGATACCGTTCTTTGATACCTAGAGAAGGGTTTCGTAAAAAAAAACATGCAATGTTTTATGGACATCAGGGTTGTTGCACGAAAAATGTGAAGAGTCGAGTGTTTGTCGAAAAATGAATTTTTTGGTAAAAATGGAAATGAGCGCGGAAGCTGAATCTTTCGCGATATCGTTCTTTGATACCTACAGAAGGGTTTCATAAAAAAAAACATGCACTTTTTTATGGACATCAGGGTTGTTGCACGAAAATTGTGAAGAGTCGAGTGTTTGTCGAAAAATGAATTTTTTGGTAAAAATGGAAATGAGCGCGGAAGCTGAATCCTTCGCGATACCGTTCTTTGATACCTAGAGAAGGGTTTCGTAAAAAAAAACATGCACTTTTTTATGGACATCAGGGTTGTTGCACGAAAATTGTGAAGAGTCGAGTGTTTGGCAAAAAATGAATTTTTTGGTAAAAATGTAAATGAGCGCGGAAGCTGAATCCTTCGCGATACCGTTCTTTGATACCTAGAGAAGGGTTTCGTAAAAAAAAACATGCAATTTTTTATGGACATCAGGGTTGTTGCACGAAAAATGTGAAGAGTCGAGTGTTTGTCGAAAAATGAATTTTTTGGTAAAAATGGAAATGAGCGCGGAAGCTGAATCTTTCGCGATATCGTTCTTTGATACCTACAGAAGGGTTTCATAAAAAAAAACATGCACTTTTTTATGGACATCAGGGTTGTTGCACGAAAATTGTGAAGAGTCGAGTGTTTGTCGAAAAATGAATTTTTTGGTAAAAATAGAAATGAGCGCGGAAGCTGAATCCTTCGCGATATCGTTCTTTGATACCTACAGAAGGGTTTCATAAAAAAAAACATGCACTTTTTTATGGACATCAGGGTTGTTGCACGAAAATTGTGAAGAGTCGAGTGTTTGTCGAAAAATGAATTTTTTGGTAAAAATAGAAATGAGCGCGGAAGCTGAATCCTTCGCGATACCGTTCTTTGATACCTAGAGAAGGGTTTCATAAAAAAAAACATGCACTTTTTTATGGACATCAGGGTTGTTGCACGAAAATTGTGAAGAGTCGAGTGTTTGTCGAAAAATGAATTTTTTGGTAAAAATGGAAATGAGCGCGGAAGCTGAATCCTTCGCGATATCGTTCTTTGATACCTAGAGAAGGGTTTCATAAAAAAAAACATGCACTTTTTTATGGACATCAGGGTTGTTGCACGAAAATTGTGAAGAGTCGAGTGTTTGTCGAAAAATGAATTTTTTGGTAAAAATGGAAATGAGCGCGGAAGCTGAATCCTTCGCGATATCGTTCTTTGATACCTAGAGAAGGGTTTCATAAAAAAAAACATGCACTTTTTTATGGACATCAGGGTTGTTGCACGAAAAATGTGAAGAGTCGAGTGTTTGTCGAAAAATGAATTTTTTGGTAAAAATAGAAATGAGCGCGGAAGCTGAATCCTTCGCGATATCGTTCTTTGATACCTAGAGAAGGATTTCGTAAAAAAAAACATGCAATTTTTTATGGACATCAGGGTTGTTGCTCGAAAATTGTGAAGAGTCGAGTTTTCGGGGTAAATTCGATTTTTCGCATACAAGGACCCGCGCGCGGCGCTTAAAACTCTTCGATGTTGTTTGTTGTCCCTTAAGAAAGGGTTTTGGTAAAAGAAACAATCCTGCGCCGAGGTACACATAGCTTGTTTAATCAAAATCAAACGGATAAAGCGTTTGGCGATGAACATAACCTCTTAGCGCTTTTGGCAGTTGCCTCGGCGTGAGAGCTGGAAAACCGTTGCAACCTTGCAACGTTTCAAACTTCACAGCTATGGATATTGGCTTCTATTGGCTCAAGTTCCGTAAAAATGTGTCCTGCTCTATCCTGTAATTCCTTGATTTCTTCGTTCGAAATTGCTTGCACCGATGTGATCTGTATATTAAATTTTCGTTCGAGTTCGCGGATCTTTGCCTCTGTATGTGGGTCAATATCAACGGTTATAGAAGTGGGTAATTTTATTGCCTCAGAATTTATCAAAGCGGGTGACGAGTTATAATGAACCTTTGTTTCCTCTAGATTTAAAGTTGAACTCCGACTTTACAGTACCGAGATTTATCAACGCAGGACACGAGTCGTAATGTACAAGCGGGTATCGTTTCCTGAGGTTTAAAGCTTCGATTGTTTCTTTACGAGACTCACAGTATTTCGATGGTCCACTCACTTCCTTAGTTTTAGCTTTCGGTTTTGTCTTTCTTTTACGTTCCTCTGGGTATTCTCTGAGAACATCGTCGCCTTGGATTTTTAATTGAGACCGAGTCGCCGGCATTTATTTCACGATTATTTTCATTATTTTGAATTTATCGATTACTACTCCATTCTTTTATTTTTATTAATATGGGTTTTATCCTCTTTTTTTTTTTATCTATTTTCCCGAAGGTTTAATCTTTCAGAATATCGACAGTGACGGGATCTACGTTTTCTCTTCCGACTGCTTATTTTCTTTTTATCAAAATTTCGTCCTGCGGTAATTCCGTGAGTATAAAGAGAATAAATGACCTTACAGCGTATATCAATTTTAAGGACAATCGCGTCAAATTCTAGTACAAGATGAATATTATACGAATTTAATGACGGAGTCCGAGTGGTTTGCGACACCTAAGATAAACGTGTTTCTCTTTCCTGATTTTATTGCTGCTTTTCTTGTACACGTATTTCTTAATTCCTTTACCGTTATATCGACTCCATAAAATTATGAAAATCAATACCATCCAATAGTGTAGCATTACTGTTTATTTCTTTGTATTAAATGCCGATCTGCTCACCTTCGTGTGTTTTTTTTTTCCTTTCTTTTTTTTTTTATTATTAGTGAAAGATTTTGAGTAGTCCTTCGTCGTCGAGCTCAATAATCTGAATTAATTTCCATGTTTAATTAGTTTCTGCTGAAGGGATAGATTTTTCCCCCCTTTTTTTTTTTTTGGTAATTTAGTCTATGTAGAAATTCAGGCTTCAAACTTACGCCGCAGAAGGAACACCGCGATACCTATGTTTGCTTTACGTATTATATAGATATATATTTTTTTTATTTTACGGTTAGATCTTTAGCTTGATGAATTCGTTATGGTTAAAAATGTTTCACCGTTTCCTTCCTTTTGTTTTTATTAAATTTGTTTCTGCAAACTACCAGATTTAGTCCCAGGATGTTGGAGACTTTCTTTTCCTTTCTCACTTTTTTTTTGTTTAAATTTTATGCAAGGTGCCTTACCCCCTTCTCTTTTTATGTGACTGGATATTTATTATGAATTTTTATTATCTGCTTTCTTTTTCGTTCTTATTTAATTACCCTTTTATTCGTCCGTATATTTTTTTTTTTTACTTATTCTCTTTCTGTTCTGAAATTATTCTGGTTTTCGTAAAATTCCCGTCGCAGATCGTACCAGCTAATGTTTTCTGTGTCTACAGGTGTCGGAGTGTACTCGATAGGTTTCAATGAGTAAATGATCTGTGGCGCAATATTTTCTTTATTGTCCTCCGAAGTCCGTGCGTTTCGTCGAGCTTCTCTCAAGACTACACCGTGTTCGTGCGGAGTTTGAGAGTTATTATTTCTCGCTTGTAACCCTTGTGTGTCCATAAGAAACGATTATTATAAAGTAATAATAGAACAAAATTGAACGACTCGAATTTTGAATCTTGCTAACACCGCAGAGCTGCAACTATCGCAATGCAAACTGGGGTTTAGACAGGAGAGCGTGGCCTTTGCAGCGAACTGCGCAGCGACTTAGGAAAGGGTTTTTGAGTGGGGTTGCGTGGCGAACCGCGCAAATCCCAGTTTCCAGTCAAGGTTATAAAAGGTTTACAATTTGCATTAACGCAGCGGCACAATGCTATACAGATATCGTTTGGATGAAATACGCCTTCAATTGTCGTTACACGAACTGGGGTTTAGACAGGAATGCGTAGCTTGGCAGCGAACTGCGTAGCGACATAGGAAAGGGTTTTTTGAGTGAAACTGCGTGGCGAGCCGCGTCAGTTCCAGTTTCCAGTAAAGGTTGTTGTGGGTTACAGTTCGTGTTAACGCACGGCACAATGGTTCTAAAATTTAATTGATTCTCTTTTATATGAATTACAAAAAAAAATTATATTTTTCTTTTCTGACCTCAAAGATTAATTCTTGCGAGATACTGCTAACGCTGTACGAACCGGGGTTTAGACAGGAGTGTGTGGCTTTGCAGCGAACTGCGCAGCGACTTAGGAAAAGGTTTTTTGAGTGGGGTTGCGTGGCGAACCACGCAAATCCCAGTTTCCAGTCAAGGTTGTAAAAGGTTACGGTTCGCACTAACGTAGCAGCTCAATGATATAAAATTATACACCGTAATGGGATTAATTCTCGTTTGCATTGAATAATCGTTACTTATTTTCCACACTTTTTCTTTTCTTTATTCCTATCGTTTTGTGCGAGTGTGCGCGTATGTACGATGTTATTTCAGGAAAATCGTTTGGAATTCTATCCGCGAATATTTATTGAGTATGATTTATTACAGCGAGCATTCCATGGATCCCGGACGAGCCCCCAAAATTTTTGTTACGTCAAAAATGCGGATGTTTCTCCTTTCACCCTAGTTTTTAACGCGTGGTTGCGTCTAGTACGATTGAATACGCGCTGGTCAAGAGAGATCTCTCCCTCCTCTACCACTCCTGGCATCAATTATCGGCGCAACTGCCCATTTTCTAGTCTAACCGTGAGGAAATTTACTAAGGATAGGGCTTGGAATGCTATTCGTTGACTTGTCTGAGAGGTATTACGAAATATCTTATCTGTCGCGTAAATAGAATGCGGATCATAGGTGATTTTAATTATGTCGAAATATTTCAACGCGGTACAAACGATCTGGTAACCTGAATGTTGTTCTGTGAGTAATGTAGATGATGTCTGGCGACGGCTAGGCGAATTATCGGGGAGGTAGAGTGACACAGGATATTATACACACTTCTAATTATAGAAATATTGAAGAAGTTGAATTAAATTGTACTTACGTTATTCGTTGAGGTGTTGATTGTTGCGATGAAATCGGTGAAACACGACTTTGTACGCGGGATTCTCGTAATATTCAAATTTTATTCAAAGAAAAATATCTCAGGTAGATTCAAAAAGAATGCAAGAGAATGCGAGGTTTGGAAAATACAATTGATTCCAAGACCGTTATTCGTACAGAAATCTCTTTCAACAATGAAGTAAGAGAGGATTTTGACGGTGGAGCGAAGGTGACTTCGTTACAACGGATGAATTGAGAGTGACAATTTGGTGAACTGGACCGGACCAAGAAAACTC
The DNA here is from genome assembly GCA_964006125.1 of Cryptus viduatorius. Lineage (NCBI taxonomy): Eukaryota > Metazoa > Arthropoda > Insecta > Hymenoptera > Ichneumonidae > Cryptus > Cryptus viduatorius. The sequence goes on from OZ023223.1 coordinate 21,947,473, forward strand.
TGGTCACAATGAAAATGAGTACAATTTTTGGAGATGGAAAATATTATAAACAAACTTCTCCAATAGGAGAGCGGTACAATTCTATTCGTTGTCCGAAAAATACCCGTGATGTCTCTTTCTAATGGTGGTAAACAGAGTGCGCGGTCTCTGACTCTATCCTTCTTGCCGCCCAGCCGGAGCACCAGCCTACCGATCGGATGCGCCGGTTGCGCGTTTCCGTTGACTTCCTAGCTCTACTCCTGATCTCTAATCCTGACGGTAGTTACTCTGTCCTGGTACTCTCGTGCCCTCTTTTCGCGGGCTCTTATATACTAGAAAAATGGTAATCAGAGGGGGAAGAACCCTCCCTCACGTATCCCGGGCATTCTGCTCCCCTGATGAGTAACGTTGCCCCTTCGCTATTCTCCTCTCGGCTTGCTCGAGATTCCAGGATTTCTGGAATATTCGTATTGCGAGATAATTGTAAATTTATCCCGTTCCTATTGAATTCCCTTTCCTTTCTTATGTCTAATTATTTGCCTGAGTTATTTGTAATTTTAATATTAATAATTCGTAAACAAATTACTAAAAATAATTAAGATTTGAAATGTTTAACATAAGAGAGAGAGAGAAAAATCAACTGATAGTTGCTGTTTGTAAAATTCTCCGGTATGTCTTCGTATTCTGAGGACGGTGGTAAGAGTCGAGAGATATGTATATTTTATTATTAATAATTTCGTAGCATTGTCATTGTTTGGGTGTCAAATTATTATATACCTGAAGGGTAAAAATATTTCTCGGCTCTTGTACAAATTATTTCCTTATAAAATATCAGGATTTTCCTGAATATCCGAAGTATCGGTAGCATAACCGGCCCGATATCTTTGGGCGTTGCCCCCCTAAGAGGCGTGCAGCAACTATTGCGCGTGCCGGGTAACAACGTCGTACGATCGTCTTGTTCCCTTATATGGTCATTCCGGAACTACTGTTCCGTTGCCCGGGCGAGCTGTATGACTCCCCTCTTTCGGTGTACCTGCTAGACCTTCCCCTATCGTCGTGAACTAACCTTGACGCTATGCAGCTTAGCTTACGCAACTCGTTCCTTGCCCGGGCCCCTTTTATTATCCTTACAGTGTGCCGATTCCGACTTATTTTCTGTCTTTGAAAGTGAATTCTGGTCGAATGTTAAATAATATCGATAAATTAACAATTCCATGTTAAAGGTGGAATGTTCCTGAACATTTTGATATAACCTGCAATGTTTATTTTTATACTATAAATGGGGGGGGGGGACCGAGTCAACTGTATGCGACGTACGTTTTCCTGCTACATGTACTTTGTAGTTGCTCACGTTACGACTTTTTCCATAAATTTTGAAAAAAAAAAAATAGTTGCGACATACGAATTAGGAATTATTCCTGATTAATTTGATATATTGACTGATTTATAAATTTGTGCACCATGAGCCGAGAAAACGAAATTCCAGGAGTACATTTTTACTCCTGATATCAATTTATACGGTGAACATTATCGGAAGGATAATAGTTACATTAAAATATCATTATTTCATTCTCCCGATCGTAGGGAGGCATTTCTTCTGCGCGCGGTATGTGACTTTTCTCGACGGAATTGCGTCTTCGCGCTTGGTGGTTGAGCCGCCTTGCCTTCGTGACTCATCGTCGAGGCATACTTGTGTTGCATCCCGCACTACCGCAACTCGGTTCGGCGGTTCGGAAATGATTTACGACTCTCTTCCTTGAATTGTTTAGCTTTAGTAATGTAAATTTTCTGTTTCATTCGTTTGTTATTTCTCAAATTTTGACCATCTTTGCCCTTTCCTTCACCGTTACATATTGTGTTATCAAACATTATGGTGACTGCACGTGTTTCACGAAATCACAGACGTTTATTCGTCTCGACTATTTTTCGTGTCTTTGCGTGATTCGACTAATCAGCCTTTGTATGATCGTATTTGATTTCTTGCCATAAATGATATTTCACTCTTAACTAGTATCGAATAGCACTTCTAAGTTCAAAAATAATTTTGCTGTTTTGAATTTATTAACATTTTCATGGCATTAGTGGCGTTTGCCAATAACTTGCATCGATTATTCCTCCTGTAATTCTGGACAATTTTACCATCTTTGATTCATTTGATACCGTAATTTATAATTTAATTGCGAAGATTTTTAAAATGGGCATATTCATTAAATTAGCGTTAAATTAGAAAGCGTGTGGGAGTATAAAACCGTATTTCTTTTAGGATCGTGATTAAAGAAAATTATGTCATTATAATGATGAGTGGTTGGATGATGTGGGGGATGTTCTGACTCTCAATCGCGTGACTCGTATATTCAGAAATACTATGCAATGCTGTTTGGTGTCGAAATACTGAAACTATTTCGGTAGTCGGGGTTAATTTCCATACATAAGGTAATGTAGGTTCCCCTTTTTATGTTGGAGGTCCTTTATGACCTTCAGTTAGAAAACTTTTATGGTCTGGCCGCAGGGTAAAAGCTTAGATCTATACTCCTTGAGTCGATGCAGTGGTCGATTGTACCGACGTCGGCAGCGGAGTTCGCTGTTTCACCGAGGGTAGTGCGTGTGTCGAGGGGGATTGAGACCTCTGTCCGCATCTAGCTCGTGTTGTAGATAATTTTATCATCTATCTTTTACCCTGTTTTTAGCTTTACATGCTGATTATTTTAATCTTCCTGGACATATTTTTCCCAATGGAAAATCATTTCTGAAGTATCGTTCAACGATTGATGAGAGAAATCATTTCTTCTCGTGATTTTTATGAGGATGGGTGATATTTGGATTTTCCGTGAGATGTATTAATTGTTTTGGAAGGAGAAAGGTTTGCATAGTAAGAAAATAAGCAGAAAAATGCGTTGCGAAAAACTGTTATTAATGAAAAAAAATGAAGAGAGTTACGTCAGGACGTAACAACCCGACGCGATGAAAGAAGCGATGGGGGAAGATTTAGAAGCATGGAAATTGGTCGTACCATCCGAAGATCACGAATTGATCTTACAACAGGTGCATGATAGTGAACAGGCAGGACATCCAGGGGTTGAGAAAACGTATCGGCGGCTAGCGACGTACTATTACTGGCCCGGGATGTATCGCGACGTGAAACGGTATGTAGGAAAATGTCTGACGTGTGCGTCACACAAATCGAATCACGCGCGTCCGATGGGAATTATGGGTCCTCGAGTAATCACCCAACCGTGGGATACAGTAGCATCAGACGTTATGGGACCGTATCCGCGCTCGAAAGCAGTGAATAAATACCTTATCGTCTTTGAGGACCTATGCCGAAGACGATATGCGATGCCTTTCGGCAAAGAGTGTTGTGTAGATGGGATACACCACGACGACTGTTGACTGAACGGGACAGAGTACGTCAACCAAACGGTAAAGAAACTGACGGACGATTACGGTATTGAACGAGTGACGACACCGCCGTACCACGCGCAAGCGAATCCGGCAGGGAGGGTAAATAGAAATTTGAAAACGATGACAGCGAGCTACGTTTCCGCCGATCATAGCGAATGGGACTTAAATATCGCGGAATTTCAGTTCAGAATTTCGGAGAGCTCGAACGGACCGCGCGATGGGAACTCCCGGTCGAAGAAACGTTAGCAGAGCTCTCGATCGCATCGAACACGACGAGAAGAACTCGAGGGGGTCCTCCAAGGGGAGCACCCGGAAGACCGGCAGCCAACAGCAGAGGACGAGGAGTCGCCAGGCGAAGAGAAGAAGATCGCCGTGCGACAGTCGCAATGGAGAAACGCCGCGCAGCTCCAACGGGGTGTCTGAATTGCCGAAGGAAAGGACATTCGTGGAGACGTTGCCCACAACCCTTGCGACCTCACTTCTGCCAACGATGCAACCGCGATGGAGTGTCGACGGCAAACTGTCCCGGTCCGCATGGCTACGCACGACGCGCCAACCAGCGAGGAGGTAATCGTCAGCAACCGCCCCGAAGAAGTCAAGATAGCTCGGTCGACATGACGTGTCCTCGCTGCTTCGAAGAAGGACATGGGCTAAGGGATTGACCCCGCCCGTGGTCAGAAGTACGTCACGTGTACTGTACGACGTGCTATCGAGTGGGATATACACGGTCGACGTGTCCAACGTGTAATCCTCAACCGCGTTGGTGAAGAAGAAAAAAATCGTAAAACGAAAACATACTATATCGCGAAGCGCGAACTTTCGTAGTTATTTTGAGAGCCCGAGTGTCGGTGACAAAAGAAAGAAACGACCGAGTCGCTGCAAACGAGCGCGACGGAACGGCAATTTTTGGTTATTTTAAATTATTATTTTTAGTTGAGTTACTACGAAAGCCACCGAGGCAACGCGAAAGGCGTTAGAAATTTTGTTTGAATTTGATTTTGTGAAAATAAAGATTTATGGTTTTGGTTTGGGATATGTGTGTGTAATTATTATAGGATAATTTGGTCTGGTTATGGAAAATACCGGGTACGTGCAGGGAAGGACTCGGTAACAAAGCGTGCAGATGGTTGATCGGGGTGTGCCTAACTGCGTAAGCGCAGGGTAGTCAGGGCCTAGTGGGGGGGAGTAGTATTGTACAGCTATAGGGAGGCAGGATTTACCCCCTCCATGCGGCCACTGGCGCCAACCCCCACCACCGCCGTCTACCCCCACCCTTTCCCCCACCCCACTGTCTGGCCCCCACTCCTTCCCCCACCACCTGTGGTCCCCTCTCCACCCCCATGGGGCCCCTTAAGCCACGCCCCCTTATTTATAGGGAGCCAATGAGAGAGAGGCTGTGAAAATCTCTGGACCGTGATTGGTCGTCTCATTTTCTCCGAGCCGTGATTGGTCGACTGGAAATTCCCCGAGCTCTTATTAGTCGAATGATTTTTCCATGGCGCCCTCTATAAATTTCCATCGTCTTTTATGTACTATTATTATTCCAATCATTCGCTTAATAATGATTGGCCGACAGATTTTTCCGATAATCTGGTTGGTCGAAGAAATTTTCCAAGGCGCCCTCTCAGACTTACCGGCTTCTTGTTAATACTAAAAAATATTCTGCAGTCGGTAAAATGGATTTTAGGTGGATCATTATGATGGTAATTCGAAGCAGGTAAAAAATAAATCGGTGTTTTAAGTATATCGAATTATCATTATTATTCAGTAGCTTAGACGTTCTGTATAATCCATCCCCTCCCATGTCTCATCCTCCCAGACTAACGAAAGTTTACAATACACGATTAACGAAACATAAAATATCATGTATGTATATACTAGAGTTTCCCCGGGCTCGCGCGCTACGCGCGCTCGCTTTTCTTTTATCAACATTATAATAATGTTTAATCACTACCGCAACTTTTCACCAATGGAGGTCGCCGCCGCTTTTTTTTGTATTTTTACTTAGTCAGTCCCCCTTTGAAGGACTTAGAATATTTTGGCCTTCCCACCCGCGATCCCCCCCCCCCCTTCAGAAAAATGTTCTAAGTCCCTCTAAGGGGATTCCCCCGCGCCCTTCCCTCTAAGGGGGAGTCCCTCTAAGGGGGACTTAGAATATTTTCGGTCGGACTTAGAATATTTTCCCTCTAAGGGGGACTTAGAATATTTTCGGTCGAAGGGGGCGGGGGAATCCCCTTAGAGGGACTTAGAACATTTTTCTCTGGACCTCTATATATATATAACCTCTATATATATCCTCTATATATATCTCTCTATATATATAAATTTTCCGCCGCTGTCGCCGCCGCCGCCGTGTCAGGAATCGAGGGGAGTGTAAAAATATCCTAAGTCCCCCTTAGAGGGACTCGAGGGGAGTGTAGGAATCGAGGGGAGTGTAAAAATATTCTAAGTCCCTCTAAGGGGGTTTCCCCCCTAAATATTCTCCCCCCCTAATATTCCCCCCTAAAAATATTCTAAGTCCCTCTAAGGGGGTTTCCCCCCTAAATATTCTCCCCCCCTAATATTCCCCCCTAAAAATATTCTAAGTCCCTCTAAGGGTGACTTAGAATATTTTTACACTCCCCTCGATTCCTGACACGGCGGCGGCGGCGACAGCGGCGGAAACTTTATATATAGAGAGAGATATGGTATATGGTATGGTATGGTATATGGTATATATGGTATATTCATTGTAACCGCTTTTCCCCGAGAACTCGCTGCGATTACAAAATGCAACGAGTATCGTACCGACAGGGCGCCAGCCGCGAGAACCCGGAATTCTCGCGACAAATTTGTTACCGCGATAAGACAAATTTCCCTCAAACCGAGGCTCGGCTAGCTACAGCCCGGGAAGGTGGTAGAGGGGAGTGGTTCGAGTCGCTCTCGCGATCGGATGAACAGACAGATCTCGGGAGCACAATTATTGATCTTGATTTGGCCAACGGATACCGGGAGCCGAGTCGTGAAGCGACAAGCGCTCTGCGTTACACCAATTCACATACAATAAGTCTCGCGCGCTCGGTAACAGCTCGAGAGCGAGATTACGCCGTCGTGTCTTTTCTCCTCACATTCTCCTAAAGTAACGACAATCTATAAGGTTCTACGCTGCGTCCAATCGCACGCCAACAATACAGTTTCATCTACGGGACTCTCTCGCGGATATTGAAGCTAATTCAAAAGGGGAAAAAAAAGAAATAAGAGAACAGAACTACAATGTCGAAAGATAAAATAATCGAGAGCTAAGATCTGGAACCCCCTTCAAGGCTCCTAACGTAAAATTTGCGTAACGAATTTTCCCCGAACAAAGTAGACCGCGAGCCCCGCACGCAAAACGCGCCGTCCCCACGATAGCGAGTACAATTTGCCCTTTTGAGTCTCTGGTTTCAAACCGAACCCGCACGACGCTCTTACCCCGTTGGAATGTTGCAGTAGTGGAGATTTCGCGCATTTCTCCGAACCGGGATCCCAAATCACGAGTCGGGAAGAAGTCGATATTCTCGAGGCGACGATGTGCACGGATCTATCCGAGAGCCACGGCCTTCCTTGTCGGGATCCCAAATCACGAGTCGGGAAGAAGTCGATATTCTCGAGGCGACGATGTGCACGGATCTATCCGAGAGCCACGGCCTTCCTTGTCGGGATCCTACGATCGAGTCCCCGAGTCGATTGACTCTCGGGAGCTCGCGACCCCTTGTCTCCCCACCCTGGCCTACACAAATCTCTCGCCCCTTAGAAGTATTGGTCGCGATTCCCCGAATCACGTTGCGGTTCTTCGAAGCGCCGCGCGACAATTTGAAAGCGCGAACGGCGAGTCGAGAGCTCCTCCGGCTCTCGCGGGGATGATATATCGACGATCCAGCGACGGACGAGAGCGCAGAGATTCCATTTTGTGCTTCGGCACAGGGTGGGAAGGTTTTCCTCTGGCGATAATCTTCGCTGCCGACGGGATCCCGACGACAGCTGATGGGAGTCTGCCGTGCTGATGCAGCCCCCGCCGCCATGAGTACTCGAGATCTCGGGTGTCGTATCGACGATGATTAGTCGCTCGTGCGATGTGATGCTGCCAGTTGTAGAGACCGCCGTGCGCTCGGGAGCCGTATCCATGAAATAACAGTCGGGAAAAATTAGTTACGCGCTTCAATATGCCTACTCAAACTCTGTCCGAATGCCTTGAAGGGATTCTCCCCGAGAGCAATACCGTCGCCTCTCGCGACACTCCGTGCACCAGTCGTAAAGCATGAAATTTTTGTGACGCGGCAGGAAAACCACGTCACATCATATATGGTTATCATATAAGTAAGGGCAAGGGACGCAAAGTGAAGACCGACGAGAAATAATCTTAAATCTACTTATAATAATGAATACAATGAGAAACGATATAATTAATAATACTGGATCGACGAAAAGTTACCGTTTAGTATGATTATATGCATGGTCTGATATCTGTTAATAACATATCCAAAACAGTAAATGGGTATCCATACGATTACACGGCTATTCAACCGCACTTTTCTTATTCTTCGTAACGTGTTTTTTTATCTCATTCACGATGAAAGGGATCCCCAGAACCGTCAGTTCAAGGAATACGATGCCAAACGTGAGCTCGATAAACGACGGGTCCAATCGGTGTTTAACAGCTTCTTTCAATGACTTGAAATTATTTTTTATCAAATCTTTGACACGTGAACTGTCTATCCTTTTTGGTGTCTCCATTGGCGGAATATACATCAGTAAGTCAGCACAAAGTACGTCGAGGCACTTCTGAACATATGTGACATTTCGTTGTAGGCGTCGGAAACGTTCATCCGTGCATACCATTAAGTTGATAAGCCCGTTAAACGACGGTTTTTGCATCACAACGGCCGGCGAATACTTTCTACGTTTCTTTGTCGGTGTTTCTACTCCTTCGTCGTCGTCGTCCTTCTCTGCAGGGTTTTCTTCAACACGCTGATCAAACGCGACAGATTTTGAATCGAAACTTGTTGTAAACACGATTTTACAGTCACCGGCACGTATGGAAGATGGGGTGCGCCAACCCGATCCCCAGGCGATCTTTTGACTTCCATCAAAATATTGTGAAATGGCAGGTAGATGAGTTTGCAGTAAGTTTCAGGTTTCCGATTCAAAGACAATACCACCGGCCGTGCTGTTGTTCTGAAGTTTTACGACAGGCTGTATACTTCCATCGGCGCGCAGTTGTAGTCCAATGCTCACTTTTTTTGTCTCGGACTGGTTGAGTGTATATGTTGTACCGAGAATCAGTGGCGATTCAAGACGCTTTTTGTCGTCCTCGGACAATACGTAATCCATGGTTGAAGATTTTAAATCGTAGTTCCGAAGATCTTCACCACCGATAGCTTGACTCATTTTAAACAATGGACAGCGAATAAGAATGTAATAAATAAACGAGAAGAAACTCGAAAGCTTAAACTCAAATATCTTTAACGGTGTCACGGACCGGACTGCCGATGTTTGTTGTATCGTTCCGCTTATATGTGATATTGTGATCCAGCGGCGCTAGTATCTGTATAAATTTCACTTACTCCAGAGAGGGGAGAACCGGTTGTAAGATCGTGATGCTCACTATAAAGAAAACACCCGTATATGGGAAAGAAAAGCTGTCATACATAAAGAAAAGATACTGATCTTTGAGGGCAAAGGCAAGCCGGGACAATAAACCTAGTATTCCGTAGATCCAAGATATCGATCGATGGACCACACAGTTGGTGGTCTTCGAGCCTTGAAGGGTAATAAAAATAGAAAATAGTTGCCGGTGAAAACACAAGATGTGTGTTTTTCTTCATAAGTTTTGTATAACAGTTTTCCACGGTCGTAAAACTAACCTAGATGAAACGTTAAGATTTCTCGATCGTGAAAATATATGGACGTGTTTTCACAGTACGATACAATAGACGGTGGGTCTGCGCATTGCAGCAGCCTATAGTTTTAGATCTATTTCAAAAGACCCTTGTGTTAGTCGGCATCTATCCATAGGTCACTTTTTATTACCGGTAAGCCTTTGCATAATCCTTCAAGGGGTACTTTGAAAATCGGTGATTTTTTGCTCTGTTTCCCTTAGAGGCGTCAAAGACGCTCGGATGCTGTCTTGAGACGGCTATTCATCGGTTTTTTGGTGGTACAACAGGTAATATTGTTTTTATGTACACTATGAGCGTGGGGACTTTAGTACAAGGATGCACGCGAGGTCAATAGGCTTTGTCACAGGCACCTCTGACACGCACCGCCCCATATTTTCACTGTCGGGGTGCAATGTCGCGAAGTCATCAAAAGAGGTAAAAAATTAAGACGGCTTAAGGCAATGAGAACAATGCCCACTAATTACAGAGTAATGTTTGGCAGAGACCGTGTCTTCTCCTCTGCTTTTTTTTTCTTTGCATTTTCGGTAACAACAAAATGTGGTGGGATACGAGGGAAAACCTATAAAAGGCTTGGAAACTCAATTCTGAGATAATACTCTGACGAGAAGTCATTCGTGAAGCTTCCTGCAATCAACAGTTTCGTACAACTACTCGATTGCTAGAGTTTTTCTGTTTCTCGATTCCGAGTATTTCTTTATCGTGCAATTTTCGATTTTTTAAAATCGATCGGGTGGTGACATCGTGCATGGTTTTGCTGCAATCTTGTGGTAATTGTGAGCCGTGCGCCAACTTCTGCTATTCACGAAATCTGTGGTACGTGTGAGTGTTTGTGCGTATTCACTATTAGCCGAAAATTTTAAAAGTGAAGTTTAGTGCGAAATTCGTTTATTAGCCTAAATTATAAAAAGAATGGAGGCCTACCGTGCTCGTGCAATCGTTAAGGCTATGCGGAAAATCGTTAGCTTAGCGAGATTGCGTAGTCCAGTAATTGCGAGGCGTTGTACGACTCGGTGGTCTACACGTTTAAACGCTATGACCCTTCAGCAGGCGCAGCGAGAATTAAAAACGATCCTGCGAATATTACCTGTGAGGGTTATAGGGCGTTTATTCGATTTCCACGCGTTCGATGGCTCGCACGAGTCCACGGTCATTGCCGTAAGTGTTGTTCGCGAGCGAAACGGGGGCCATCTCCATGCCGTTCGAGGCCTCATCGACAGCCACGCGAACGCTCAAAGTTGGCTGTCGATGATCGAGAGCGATACGGAGAGTGACGACGACGACGTGACCAACGATGTGAGACATGGCGTTGAGGATAACAACGCGAGCAACAACGAGGACAACGATGGGGGCGATAGCGACGGCGGCGGCAACAAGGACGACGAAGACGATGGTGAGAACAACGAGAACGACAGCGGGGACAGCTAGGACAACGAGGACGACAGCGAGGACAGCGAGGACAACGAGAGCGACAGCGAGAGGAACAGCGAGGACAGTGAGGACAGCGAGGACAATAAATCGGAGGTCACTGATAACGATAATACCGACGCCGCCACATTAATCCTCGTATCGTCGGATGAGCGCGACGATACGGATGCTGAGGCCTACGGGGTACGGCTCAGCGAGGACGACGACGAGGATAGTGACAACGCGGTCGTCGAGAGTGACAATGTAGGCGATACATTGTCAACCGCCGAAACCATAATCATCACGTCGACGGATGCCGTGGACCCTTGCGATGAGGCAATGGACGTTTGCGAGGAAGAAGCTGCAGCGGAGAGAAGCCTCGACATGGAGGTCGGCGCGATAATGGACCGTCAATCGACTGTTACAGAGGGTGAGTCCAGATTTATTTTACAAGCAAAGTCGTGTATACAGACATATATATATACATGCATTGTTTGTATATACATATATATACATCCATTGCTTATATGTCTGTATAGTCATATCCTCTAACACCTGTTTACAAATAAAGCTAACCCACAGGTATGTATCAGTGGTTATTGCACGCTGCTCAAACGTGCGACGAGCACGGCGACTGGTGCCTGGGCGGCAATACCGTATTAGAATATCCGCCTGTGACCCAAAGACCCGATCCCGCCTATGTAAATAGTCCCGTCTCCTCGCGTCATTACGATCCTGTGACGAAAGATGATTCGAATTCACAATCATCATTGTATATTGATGATCTGGGTACAGAATCACCATTGCCAACCGATGATTCGCAATCTGAATCGCCATCGGCATACGATGCGGATCACTCGGACAACGACTTCGTTCGCGCGATACCAAACCACTTGCTACAAGCGCCGTGGTGTGATTTGCGTGGGCAGCGGTGCTCAGGATCCGACTCGTACGACGAGGATGATGATCTAATCATCTAGTAGACGGTAAAAGTTGACCACACGTCCCTCTTCTTCAGCAGACCGTTCAGGAGCATCATCGTCGAGCTCGGCACGGTCATCATCAACATCATCAACAACATCATCATCATCTTCATCATCATCAGCATCATCAGCGTCATCATCATCATCATCGTCGTCATCGTCATCATCGTCATCGTCATCGCCATCAGCGTCATCATCACCAGATGCGTCGTCTGCATCGCACTGGTCGCTGCTAAGCGCATCGTGGGAAGCAGAAACACGAGCGGCCGTAGCACAATTGGTGAGTGACGGCGTTATTCACCCACAGATAGGCGGCGGTCCTGCGCGGCCGAATAGCGCTAACGATATAGTTTTAAGTAGCGTTCATGGTAAAGACAGCAACGACGACGGCATTGACATTTACGGTAGCGTTAACGATGTTGCCCCCGAGGAAGACATCGTCGATGACAACGATCATGTCTTGCCCGTGGGTCATCGTTTTAGAATAGTCGGTGTACCGAGGGATCACATGTTAATAAAATTTAAAATACAAAGCCGCCAAACAGAGGTATCTTTAGTATCGCCGCCTCACGGTATCAATCCGATTTCATGGACCCGAAACGCGATTCGCGATATCCATGCACATTTTGTAGAGGGCCGTTACCCGAACGACCGAATCGGTGTTCCGTTCGAAGCCGCCGGTATGACTAACGGTACAGCCGGTGTATCTATGAGACCCTTGTGGCGCTTCAGCTATGAACAGTTATGGGATCTTCTTTGTAGCGTTCATCAAAGCGCTAGAATACTTTCGGCGTATGACACACTAACATTCACCGTCACTTATGTTGATATGGTAAACGGCTCGGGTGGTTTAGACAGTAGAATCGCTAGTAATCGATCCATCGTTTTAGTCGGGAATTTCGATAATTTATGTTTCCCTCGATCGCTCGTTGTAGCTCTCGCCAATACGCGCAATAAACAAGACCGTAGCGTCGAGTCAAAGCTTTTTTATGACAAGATCCGCCACAAGAATTCGAAGCTACAACGGGATGAGGCTACGGCACTCGTCAACGTAGCTAACGTCGTAGTGCCGGCGTCAGGCTGCACTATAACGGAAATCAGTGTATTTCAAAGACACTTTATGGCCCTGAGTATTGCTATAGTTGTATACGATTGGACTTCTCTAGGTAGCGTTGCGGCGCCCATCTTCAATGGACACTCGCGTTTTCAAATAAACCTGCGCACACGACCTTAAATATTGCGCACTTTCAAGCCGATGATCACTATTCGCCCATCGTAAATCTTTTAGCCGCGGCCGGTGGTAGAAATTATTGCATACCATGCAACAAATCCCATCGTTTCTTACAACAGCATGTGTGCTCGAGTAAATGTCCTCGTTGCTACGCGTCACCGCCCTGTCCAGTCAGACCTGTCGTTGGCAACGTTGACACTGCTGCAAACGACGAATGGTCATGCGAGGATTGTCAACGGTTTTTTCACAGCAGAGAGTGTTTTGACAATCATTTGAAAAGACGTGAAAATCGTGTAAACACTCGGGGCTCTGAACGGAAATCGATTTGTGAGACTGTACGGTTTTGTAAAACATGCTTAAAACTGTTTGATGCTTCGCAAAAGACTCATAACTGCGGTAAAACTTTTTGTCAGCTGTGCCGTAGTGTACACATGTACAACGAGCATTGTTACATGCAGCCCGTGGCACCGCGGGTTCTAGCTGACGAAGACAAACACCCGCAAATACTTTTTATTTTTTATGATTTCGAGACCCGTCAAGACACACTCTATAGTAAAACACCGGGCGAGAATACTCGCGAGCACATGGTAACTCTTTGCGTCGCGCAGCAGCTGTGCGATAGATGCTTGTCGACCGTCGATGACGTGACAACCGAAAATACAAGTATGTGGTGCGGCGTGCGAAAACATGTTTTCCGTAGAGCGCCCGTCTCGGAACTAGTCGATCTCGCAGTGCGTCGCGCAATATGGTTCCGCAGAATTGTCTGCATCGCTCACAACGCGAAGGCTTTCGACGCACAGTTCATATTACGTCATATTACCGAGAATTGTAAAGATCTTGGTCTACCAAAACTTATCCTGACGGGAAATTCCATCATATCGATGCGCATAGGCCGTACCATTTTTATTGATAGTATGAACTATTTTCACATGCGACTCAGTGCTCTTCCGGAGGCCTTCGGCTTCAAACATAGAATGGGAAAGGGCTACTTCCCTCATCTTTTCAACACAATAGAAAATCAAACATATCGCGGAGAGCTACCGGCTGTTGAGTACTACTCGCCCGAGGGTATATACACCCGATGGTTATAGGGCCTTCCACGACTGGTTCGCGGAGGCTGCAGCCGTGAATGAGGTGTTTGACTTTCAAATCGAGATCGAAAAGTACTGTGCGATGGACGTAGACATATTGAGACACGCATGCAAAGAATTCCGGCGAATTTTTCTCGAGGTCGGCAATGTTTGCCCGTTCACAGAGGCCGTAACAATCGCGGCGGCTTGTTCGAAAGTGTTTAGGCGTAATTATCTAAAGCCACAGACAATAGGGCTTATACCCAGCGGTGGCTACAGACTCGCCGACAGACACTCGAAGCAAGCCAACGAATGGCTTTTATGGGTAGAGCATTGCGTAGGTCACGAAATAACTCACGCTACGCGAGGTCGAGAGTTTAGGCTACCTGAGGGGCTGCTCGTTGACGGCTATGCGCAAATCGGCGAGGACCGTTTCGTGTATCAGTTTCACGGGTGTTATTGGCACGGTTGCCCCCGCTGTTTTCCTGAGAATCGCACGGTTTGGTCGCGTGCCAACGACGAGTCGTACGATCAGCGTTACGAGCGTACCCGGGCCATCGACGCGCAGATTCGAGATCGTGGTTACGAGTTGCGCATTATGTGGGAGTGCGAATTTCAAGACGAGCGAAACGCTAACCCGGCAATCGATGCGTTTCTGCGTAATCATCCACGACTAAAGACGGAGAGCTTGAATCCTCGCGACGCGTTTTTCGGTGGGAGAACAGGCAACACCGTGACCGTATACGACGTTGCGGAAGGCGAAAAAATCCAATATATCGACATCTGTTCGCTCTACCCATATATTTCCAAAACGGGTCGTTTTCCGAAGGGACATCCTACGATTTACGTTGACACAGAATGCGACACGTTGCTCAACGGTTCGTACGATGCTCTGGGAACGTCGATTAATGGTTTGATCCGTTGTACGATTTTGCCACCTCGAAATCTTTTCCATCCGGTGTTACCCGTGCGTATGCACCATAAACTACTCTTTGCGTTGTGCCGCACATGTGCCGAGCAAAAGACACAGACGTCGTGTCCTCACGAGGATGTGAACGATCGTGTATTTACTGGTACATTGGTGATAGACGAGGTTCGAAAAGCAATCGAGGTCGGCTATAAAGTCCAGCAGATAGCGGTTATTTGGGCCTATGAAATGACTCAATACAATCCGGAAACGCATGATGGCGGGAAAATCAAGCAGGAAGCGAGCGGTTGGCCCGCGGAATGTAAAGATACCGACTCGCAGGCAAGGTATATCAGCGATTATGAAAGCGTTGAAGGAATTAAATTAACGGCGGAAAAGATTAACAAGAATCCGGGCTTGCATTCCGTTGCGAAGCTTTGTCTCAACTTGTTTTGGGGTAAGTTTGGGCAGCGGGATAATTTATCACAAACGACGATCGTTAATACTCGCGAGCAGCTGTTACTGCTTCTGGAGGATAACGACAAAGAAGTACATCGGCTACTTCCGGTAAACGACGATGTCTTATATGCTAACTGGGTGTCGATAGACGAGGCGGTAATACCTTCCTCGCAAACAAGTGTCATCATTACGGCGTACACAACAGCTCAGGCGCGCTTAAAGTTATATTGCTATCTCGAGCGACTAGACCGACGCGTATTGTACTACGACACGGACACGGTGATATATGTCAGCACAGGTCGATCGGGTGTTACGGCCCAATGCCATGAATTTTGTAGAGTAGCGTTGATTGGCTCTCCGTGAGCTACCGTTGCTGGATATGATTCGTCGTTGGGTGGCGAATTGAAATTCGCTCCTGAAGTGCCGGGAAGGATTAAATGTTTCGTCGAATGATTCAAAGAACACGAGTCATGGGATAAATGGTATATATATTGATGCCAGAACACAATGTATTAAATGACGAACACAATGTTAACCATACAAATAAGATAATATACAGTGATTGAGAATATTCAGTCTTGTATTTTACACGACAAGGGACGTGCAAGACACTTGTATTAAATTCGACTGTATTCCTTCACGTTTTTCCCAAGACTGCCCTTCTAGTTTTTCGAGGGAGGCTCCAAAGTCGCAAACAAGCCTCCCCACTCCGGGAATTTACTGTCCGTCTATGTGTCTAGCATTTCCGTCGTCTTTTTCTTACGGTACTATCTCCATCTCGGTCTTCTCACTCTTTTTCCTTGTGTCTCTTTTTTTGGGCCCCACGCGAGGGCCTTCTTTTGTATACCAGGTTTCCGAATATTGCAGGCCCGCCGCCTGGCGGGCGTAATGTGAGCACGTCGGTCTCGCTCGCTGCTGGCAAGGGTACTTGAGGGTAACCGGTACTTGAGATTAGCTTCTTTCAGTTTTTATTGCTATAATCCCAGAATTCGAGGTAAAGTCACGTTTCTTTATAAAAAATGTTTAAAAGTGAACAAGCTTTCTCTATTGGAATTTAAGAACAAAGAAGCTACATGTGGCTTGCCAGCCGTGTTCGATACTATTGCCTTTTTGGCTGAGGACTTAGCATGCTGTGAAATCTCTTCAAGATTCGAGAGTGAGTAAGGAATTTTCGAGATTGTTTTATTGTACTTGAAGCGAAGAGCGAGAAGCCGAGGTACAGTTTTAAAAATAATTACATGAGTATTCTTAAACAACTACAATGTTTATTTACGTCTATATTATCAGTTATTTATTTATGGCGAAAGGAGGTGATTTGTAGCTCGTTAATTCGCGCCGTCGTTATTTGTCCACTTGTATGGGATCTGCTTTATCCGCCGCGGATTATCGCGGTGTTCCGTGGCATGAAACACGGCATCGGGTGCGTAGCAACCCGCGGACGTGACACGGATGAATGGGTGCCGCCGCTCGGTAATTTTCTCGGCGATATGACCAGTGAGTTAAAGAAACCAACCGACTACATAAAGTCGTTTGTCTCCGGAGGCCCCAAATTCTATGGGTATCAGGTAGTCAATAGCGAGAATCCCGAAGTGGTTACGAAAACTGAGTATAAAGTCAAGGGTTTGAGCTTAAATTACCAAAATTCCCAAAAAATTAACTTTGATTCGATAAAGGACATGATTAAAGCCGATTTACCGTGGCCAAATGTAGAGACGATTAAGCTGAATTATGTGTCAATTCAGCGGACGGCTCTCCATGAGGTCGTAACTCGTGAAATGACGAAAACCTGCCGAGTAGTTTGCCATAAACGACGGCATGTGGCACATACATTGTCGCTACCTATTGGCTTCAAAGATTAGCCCTCGGTAAGCGCGTAACCGTTGCCGTCGTCATTGTTGTCTTTGTCGACGTCGCCCGTTCAATAGAGTTTGTGTAAAATAATTGTAAAATTTGTGTAAAAATATGAATAAGACTGATGGTTAGCGTTTAATTGTATATACATAGGATAAACTTAAAACCGCTCATGCGTGTAATGTTATGTAATAACTATATTTTAATTAGTGATAACCTTCGTCAACTGCAACGAATAATAGCGGTAATTGATAAAAATATTTTGTAAATATTCGATATAGTTATACGAATACAAATATATAAAAAAGAAAAAAGTTATTTCAATACGCAGATAGTCAATACGATTTTCATGAAAAATAAAAAGTCAGAATGAAAATTCTATTTATATATATATACTAGAGTTTCCCGGGGCTCGCGCGCTACGCGCGCTCGCTTTTCTTTTATCAACATTATAATAATGTTTAATCACCGCCGCAACTTTTCACCAATGGAGGTCGCCGCCGCTTTTTTTTGTATTTTTACTTAGTCATTTTTACAAGCCACCCTTCGCCATTACTCCTTCGACCAAAAATATTCTAAGTCCCCCCTTGAAGGACTTAGAATATTTTGACCTTCCCCTCCCACTACCCGCCCCCCCCCCCCTTCAGAAAAATATTCTAAGTCCCCCTAAGGGGATTCCCCCCGCCCCCTTCGACCGAAAAATATTCTAAGTCCCTCTAAGGGGGACTTAGAATATTTTCGATCGAATGGGGGGAGAGAAAAATATTCTAAGTCCTAAGACTATTCTAAGTATTCTAAGACACACGTCCGCGACGCGTGTTCTCCGCGCACCGCCGCCGCCGCCGCCGCCGCAGAGTTAAGCTTGTAGGCGCGTAAAAACGAGTATATTTACAAGTGTTTTCGATGTGAGTTTTGGCTACGTCGACGAAACGCTCGTAAAAGAAAGAAAAAACACGTGAAAATGGACGTACGTTGGAAACATCCGTGGACTTCACTAATTTGTGGGCCAACAGGCTGTGGTAAGACAATTTTCGTGCGAAGATTCTTACGCCATCTAGCGGCTATGTGCGATTCAACGTTTGGCCGTATTATATTTTACTACGGTGATAATCTCGATGCCGATACTGCCGCTCTGTTCACGAATTCGTCGCATGAGGATTCAATGAACACTAATGTTAAAATTGAATTTCGCGAAGGACTGCCGCAGCCGGAGGATTATTCGCAAGATAACGATTGTAAGAAATTAATTATTATCGACGATTTTATGAGAGAATCGTCAAACAATACGATAGTAGACCTCTTCACGAAAAACAGTCATCATAAAAATATTAGCGTTATTTTCATAACGCAAAATATTTTTCATCAGGGACACGGATAACGCGATATTTCGCTGAGTCCGAATTATATTGTTATTTTTAAAAATCCACGAGATCGGGCACAAATTCAACATCTTGCGAGGCGAGTTTATCCCGAGGATCCGCGCTTTGTAACGGAAGCGTATCACGATGCAATTGCGGAGCCGCATGGCTATCTACTGTTGGATCTAAAGCAATCGACGCCTGATATGTGTCGATGCCGCACCAATATATTTCCCGACGATCCGCAAATGCATGTATTGAAACGTTTCGAGATTTTAACGAATTAAAATCTCGAACTTAGGATTTTTTAGATCCGCTTTTTCCTTGCGGAAAGACTCGAGTTCGAGCTCTGGACTGGCGAGATATTGTGAGGAAAGGAGTTAGCCGGCAGATTTCTTCATAACTTGCAATTCGGGGACCGGAGATTCACCCGACGTTCAAGAAAGAGTACTCTGCTCCGAACTGGGGATAGGAAAGACGAGATATAAAACTATTTAACAATTGGTAAGCTGGGCGAGCTCACGAATCACGATTGGTCGTTGGGCTACCGAACAATCGTGTAGAGAACCAAATGAAAAATGTTCGTACATTTGTCCTGGACGAAGACAAAACGTAAGCCTGGGCTATGCTTAGAGTTGTGTGTGACTGCGAGTCGTGAGACCGCTAGTCACACATACAAAAATGAGGTTCAACGCATTGCTGCGGAGATACCCATGTGGTATGAGTGTGTTTTGGTAGGAATGGATAGAGTGATTAGGATTGGGAAGGTGGGGTATTAGAAGGCTCGCTGGAGCGCTTTCGCTTACGCGAAACCTTCGCCGCTCGCCATCTAACGGAGCGGTGGAAAATTAGGAAAGGATGCTGGGGGGGGGGGTAGCCGTCCCGTTACAGTATACATACCGAAAAACAAGCGAGGCTTTCGTAAATGATGATTTTACCTGACGTATTTAGTCAAATGGTGGAACAGCAAAGGCATCAGTAGCACTCGATTGTCGGTTACGCAAACATCTCGGAGGGCGGGAGCGAGAAGATGACGGTAAAGAAGAAGAAGAAGAGAGCGTCGTGTTCTGCGCGATCGCCGATCGATAAACGTCACGTCGCTTTTCTGAACGCCCTCTGTCATGCTAGTAAAGAACAGCAAAAAGCGCTGTTACGAGCGGCCGATGAATCGTTGGTCAAGTGTATATGTGAATGCGCGCTAAACGTTTTACACGGCGTAGTAGCGTTTAAAACCGACGTGAAAAATCGTATGAAAAAATATAAAAAGGTGTTGCGACAACTAGCGCCATGGTCCGCGGTATGACAGAGCGGCGGCGGCGGTGGTGGTGGTGGCAAGAGTAGAGGCGTCAGTGGCGCCTCGCGCAAGCGACGGAAATTCAACTGGCGAGCAAAAAACGCCTCATCATGCAAAAAGGATGTGGAACATTTTTGCCGCTTTTATTGGCACGGATTATCACGAGTTTGGGCAGTAGACTGTTTACCGGCAACGGTGGCGGAAGTACCGACTCTTAATTCAAACGAGCGAGATCTAATGGAACACGCAAAGAAAATGATTTTAGTACCGGCTGAAGAAGTTGGGCTATGGAAAGAGCCGATGATCGGCGCCGGCGGCGGCAGCGGTGGCGCCGGAATTCGTACACCGCTTGTCGGACCACCAAGTGTACAGACGCCGGGCGATTCTATATCGCGGCTCGATGAGGAACTTTCGAAAATTTTAAACTCAAAAAAGTATCGCGATGACTCGGAAAAGTGGAAATAATATCTACAGGTGCTGCAGAGGTATTTATTTTTGCTCGAAGTACGAAAAGGTCCGATAGATCCATCGCTACCTGGAGCGACCTCTACCGTCGCCCGCGAACAGCAAACTTCATCACAGGCAAATGAACCGTTCAATGATACGATAATCATAGACAGCGTTCCGCAAAAGTTTCGGCATAAAGCTAAAGCTCTCGTGTCTTATCTACGCAATTCACCGGGAGCAGTACAAGGCATCCGATGGGACCAAGAGGGACGTGTGACCATAGACGGCAAGCTCGTGCCAAATTCAAATATTGTCGATCTTATTAACGACGCGGTACGATCGCGAAAGGAGTTTAAAGCCGTCGGACGACGCAACTTTATTCAGAGTCTACGAGATATCTCTGTTCCACGCGAATTTAACGGAAACACAGCATTGTGGACGCTTGGAGGAGAGCCGAGATTGCGTGTTGAGCGTAGACAAAATTATTCTAGTGTGGATAACGACGGAACCCCCTATTACAGCAGCGAAGAAGAAGAACAAGATGAAACCATAGCTACGAGGGTAAAACGGCCGGCTAGTAAAAGTGCCGCTAGTGTAAGGCTTAGCACTAGCCGCGAAGACATACTCAACGAGCGACGAGGCTTAAATGCCGACTATTCGCCAAAACAGAGTGAAAAGGACGAGTCAAAGACGAAGAAAAAGAAGAAGGATAGCATGATCGAGGATACGGGAACTACCGAGCGGACGAGCATCGGCGAACGGCCAGACGGGACCGTTCAATTACCACGAGGGTTTGCGCACTGGCTCAAACTATGAATGGGGCCCAATGACTGCTGTACCATAACCGTCAGCGAGAGAGAGAGAGAGAGAGAGATGTCGTACGAAAAAGTGTATTATGACCCTTCGCACCCCGCTGGCTACGCTGGTGCAAGACGACTCACAGATAAAAGGAATGAATTAGCCACTGTTTATGACTGGTTGACACAACAGGACGCGTACACAATTCACAAGCTCGTCAAACGGCTTTTCCCAAGACTTTGCTACAGTGTCGACAATATAGACGACGTTTGGGAGGCTGATCTCGTTGATTTACGCTCGTTAAAGAGTTACAACGATGATACCTATTATCTACTCACAGTCATTGACGTATTGAGCAAGTATGCATGGGTTGAACCGTTACAAGACAAAACAGTGCACACTGTGACGCAAGCGTTTAAACGGATTTTTCAACGAAGCAACGGCCGCTTACCCGCTTGTCTACAGACCGATAAAGGCAAGGAATTTGTCGGAAAAGAATTGCAAACCTTTCGTACGGAGAACAATATTGTGTTTAGAGTTACGCGTAATCCTGATATAAAAGCGGCGATTGTCGAACGCTTCAATCGTACGCTAAAAGAGCGAATGTGGCGTTACTTCACGCACCGAAATACTATTCGATACATTGACATCTTGCAACAGCTCGTCGAGGCCTACAACCATGCCAAACACTCGTCGATTAAGATGCAACCGGCCGCTGTGACTTTACACAATGCCGATGTAGCGTACGAGAATATGACGAGAGCCTCATTGAGACAACGCAAAAAAAGGCGTTTCACCGGAGTTAAATACAAGTGCGGCGATTACGTTAGGATTAGTCGAACAAAAGGCACCTTCGAGAAGGGTAACGAGCGGAATTGGAGTGAAGAAATTTTCCGAATCACAAAAGTTACGGTATCCGAGTTTACGAATTAAAGGATCTCGAGGGAGAGTTAATCGACGGTTTTTTTTTATACGGAAGAAATCACGCCTGTACACGAGAAACGTGTTGCGGAAAATAAAGAATTCAAAATTGACCGTGTAATACGTACAAAAGGGTGCGGAGCGGCAAAACAGCTCTTTGTCAGCTGCGTCGGTTACCCGTCGAAATTCAACTCGTGGATACCTGCGTCTAACGCTCACGATCTTGCCACGTAGCATACGCACTCCTGCCGGCTAACATGTACACCGACGAAAATTTTTTTCTCGTGCTACCGAGCAACAGTAGCATGAAGTATTTTCCGAACAACACTACGACAAATTTCACCACACACCTTTCACGTGAAATAACCCTCAATGGTCATTAGGTTGTGGGTCTAACGGAAGTTCACATACCCTGCACAATGATACATATCCAGCGTGATGAGACTGAAATTCAGTGGACACAGTGTGGCCGAAAAGACAGACAAGCGTCTCAGCGCCCTGCGGGCGCAGATGCTCTTGTTGGTGGGCTCCGCCCCCCAAACCCCCCGAAAAATGTCCCTTCGGGACATTTTTTAAGGCACTCACGGGGGTGCACGTCGCGCTACGCGCTCGGTATCGAGTGTATTTACACATCGCGCTATGCGCTACGAATGAAGTATGTTTATTCGTCGCGCTCTGCGTTTCTTTTCGACAGTACGTATGAGGGAAAAACATTTATCAGTTACGTAAATTAATTCATAGTGTTTAATCTTCGTCGAATAAAAATATTTCTTTTTTGTACCAATTGATTATTAATATTCACGACGGATATTTCCTTTTTGTTTGACGATAAATTGTCAAATATTGAGACACGAGACAAATATAACGAATTGCACCACGTAGAAGTTGATCAAATTAATTTAACGAATCAAATCATGTCTAGTAAAGTCGTTTTATTGGCTTAAAACTTATGACCAGATTTAATGAATATAAAACAAACACACAAAACATGTACCGACACCAATACGATTACCATTTAGCATTCAGGCCAAATATCCCCTTTAAATCCTTCCCCTTCAGTGTCTTTTTTCTTCCCCATAATTGATGGAATCAGTTCGTTATTTTATCTGTAGGAAACCAAACCATTGTAGAAGAAAAGTTCAAGAAATTTGCTATTCTTTGTGATTTTCAATGAAATTTTATCGATATTTATGGATGCTGCAAAAAAATGCAATCTCGAGAACGAAAAAATATATCTTTTTGGTTCCTGTCTTGTATTGAAGAGGAAGTAGTACGTTACTCGAATCAAAAATTTGTCATCTTGGATAGCTCCGAAATTTTTTTTTACAAATTGATGAAATTCTTGAAAAATTCGACTTTGAAGGCTCTTTGACAGTCCTCTTATAACAAATTTCATTTCTACCATTTGAGATATATTTTTTTTCTTCTTCGTAATACATGGACTCAGCTCGTTATTGTCTCTGTAGAACAGACAAGTATTGGAGACGAGAAGTTTGAGAAATTCGATATTTTTTTTCGTTTTTCAATGAAATTTTATTGATATTTATCGTCGCTTAAAAATATCAAATTTAGCATCATATCATATCGTATTTTAAAAAATTTTATTTAATCACAAACGAGGATAAGTTTTTCGGTACGGAATAACTCGTAAAATCGACAAATTCATTTTTTTTCACTTTCTTGATAAATAATTGTTTATAATTGTTCTTTAAGAGTACAATTGTTTTTTTTTTTTTTTTCGAAAAAAAAACTTTTCAAGACGTGAGCATATGAAAGAAATTCGTATTTCGACGAAAATTTGAAAAAATAAAAAAAAAAAAAACGTTGGAAATACATCGATAGAATAATCATTAGCAGTTTTCTTATCAAGTGTAAACGAATAAATCCAGCGAACAAAATTGACAAAGATTTCGAATGTGATGAATCTCCGACGGTCGAAGTGTAAAAAATTAAATTTTTAAACATAGCACACTTTTTATCTGCGCAATAACGCAGAGAGTCAGTTTGTAAATACGATTTCTTTGAGAGGAAAGGATTAGAGACGGCAATTTCGAGAAATTTGAAAAAACGATTCATTTTTTGATGAAAATTCGTAAAATTAGTCTTTGCTTAAAAAAATCATATCTCGGCAGCGAAAAAAGATTTCGACTCTTATTTTGGCTTATTTTGAAGAGGAGAAAATACGTTGCCAGAAAAAGAATTTGCAGTTTTTATTATTAACAGTAAATGAATAAATCGGGTGAACATAATTGACAAAGATTTCGGCTGCGATGAATCTTCGACGGTCGAAGGATAGAAAATTCTTTTTTTTTATGATTGCATACTTTTTATTTGCGCTATACCGCGTAGAATCCATTTATATTTACGTAAAATAGGAACAAAGATTGAAACGAGATGTCGATTTTTTTTTGTTTGAAAATCATCCGGCCACAGAGTACGCGCGCCGCGACGTATGAGCATCTGTGTATCGTCTGCTACGAAATTGTCATCTGCTTCCAAAGTTTGACAGATAGAATAAAACGAAAAAATATATACTCGCGATTTTTTTAGTTCTATTTGGGAAATTGTCATTATTTTGGATATTCGATGAATCTTTTTTGTGAGTTTACTACCAATTTTTTCAGTGAATACGTGAAATTTATCATTTTTATTACGAATGTGAATAAAATATGCTAAAATATTGCGAATGATTTTCGGTGATAATATATTATTTTCGAAATAAATAACGCAAACATTTGTGAATCTGTGTATGATATTTCGTGTTTTATTTTTCACAACCGAAGTTTTTTTTTTAACATGATGAAAAATGGATTTTTGGCAAATCTAAATAACATAACCTTTAAAGCAAATCTTGTTATAACCACTGTTTTTGAATTATTTTATAATTAAAATTATATTTGTCAGAATGACTCAAAATTTGTTGTGCATAGTGCTTTCGATACAATGAAATATTGTTGCGAAAGAGAACAGAATTGGTTTCCAGGATTCTTAATTGGGGCACCGTACGGACATCAGATGTGAGAAAATAAGTTTTTTATGGAAAATTGTGATGAATAAATAGTTAGAGATGTAGGATTGTCTCTAAATTTGCTGTGCGCAGTGCTTTTGATAAAACAAAATGATGCTGCGAAGAAGAAAAAAATTGGTTCGTAGAGTTCATTATGATGGCACCGTACGGACACTTGACCGAAGGCAAATGCAAATTGTGGCCAATAATTTTTTAGAAAAAATACTTAAAGGTCTTAGATTGGTTTTAAAAGTAATGTGCATACTGGAAATACTGTAATAAAAAAACCCTGCGAAGGAGAACAAAATTGGTTCGCACCATCTAAAGTTACAGTGTGATACGGACGTCCGAGAAGAAAAATTCAGCCAAAAAGTTGTTTTCATTGCACCGCAGGCTAAAAAAAATATTTCTATTCATCGCAGTCACTTCAAAGTATCTACGCATGATACACCGAAGCAAATGGTGAAAAATAAAAAATTTTGGAGTATGCGCTGCGGAGTAACCCCTTCGACAGACTCCGAAGAGCAACGGATGGTCATTTTAATAGGCACTCTTTGCCTATTATTATAGTGAGTGCCTAAAAAATCAGTCATATACCGTACGGCATATATGACAATCATGAGGCTTTAATGAAAAGTATAAATAGTCTGCATGGTATAAGCGAGGCCGGTATACGACTAGTGAATGCAAAAAATGCAAGCGGTTACGTGGCGATTGAGGGTAAAAAGTGCGGTAAAGAAATTGACGAATCGTTGAATTTCTTGCAAATGAGCGACAAGCTTCGTCACGTATTTGGATTCGAGTTAACACCTGGTAAAGATTGGGAAAGCGCCGGGAATTCGTACGTGAGCTTTACGCGTGGGATACAGCGCGAAAGTCAGATGCCCGCCTGCATTGCCCGCGCTCTGCCCGAAGAAATCTTTGTCTACTCGGATTTGTGCGTACCCTACACAGTTGGCGACACACAGGCCGCTCTATTACGAATAATAAATCTGAATACGTCAAAGTACAAGTATGGCTCGACACAGGTGAAATATTTTTCGCCGGCAAATTACTTACCGCTGCTTAATAATTGCTTTCGCACGATCGAGATAGATATAAGAGACAAGTTGGGACGGCCAATCACATTTGAGTACGGGACGTTAACGCTAACGCTTCACTTTAAGCGCGTCTCCCGCGTAGAAAAAATTAGTATGGGATTGACTCTGGGAGGACGATGGGCGAGAGGCTGGGGTTTGTTTGGGATTGAATCTGGGAAGCACTATGGGCAGTCATCTGGGTTTTGGGACCCGGCTGGATGGTTTCCCAGACCTTTTCCCATAGCTTCAGTGGACGGGGGGAATCCTCGTGCAATCAATCCCATACGCTTTTCCAGATTCTCTCCCAGCCGTCGCGTACGACCGGGGGAATCCTTGCGCGATCAATCCCATACATAGAATCCCATGTTATGTGTAAGTGAAAGAAGATGAAAAAATAGATTTTGTCAAATGGAAGAAAAAAATAAAAAACGAAAAAATATGCCTAAAACCAATTTTTTTCGACGGATATGAGTTCCCCGAGCAAAGTTAAATGCTGCTGTACGTAATCGGCGTTTGAAATTCGATGTAGGTCCCAAAAATATTGTAAAGTATTGGATGAGTTTAACATAGATCTTTTAATTTATCTATCCAAGCTTTTCCCAGTACATCACATTATTTTTGGGGCCTTAAATGAAATTTAACCGCCGATTATGTACTACAGCGCTTAACTTTGCACGGCGAAATCATATTCGTTGAAAAAAATTAGATTTGAGCATATTTCTTCGTTTTTCATTTTTTCCTTCCATTTGACAAAATCTATTTTTCCTTCTTCTTTCATTTACACATAAGATGGGATTCTATGTATGGGATTGATCGCGCGAGGATCCCCCCGGTCGTACGGTACGGCCGGGAGAGAATCTGGAAAAACGTATGGGATTGATTGCACGAGGACTCCCCCCGTCCACTGAAGCGATGGGAAAAGGTCTGGGAAACCATCTAGCCGGGTCCCAAAACCCAGATGACTGCCCATAGTGCTTCCCAGATTCAATCCCAAATAAATCCCAGACTCTCGACCATCGTTCTCCCAGAGTCAATCCCATACTAATTTTTTCTACGCGGGCTCTTAGACGACGAAATGGCGAGCCACTACGCGTCATATTACGAAAATCAAATCGGCGGCGGTGGACGTATGAGCAATGTTTTCGTCGGTGCACCTTATCAAAGGGGCCACGGAATTGGACGATTTCTCGGCGGACTCTTCAGAAGTGTACTACCGCTCCTCACGAGACGTGCTAAAGCTATAGGACGCGAGGCGTTCCGCGCTGGCTTGCATGTTGTTGAAGACGTAAGCGGGAACAATATACCATTCAAGGAGTCGCTGAAGCCTCGGGCCAGAGAATCCGGCGAGAATTTGAAACGAAAAGCCGACGAGAAAATTGCACTACTTATGAATGGATCCGGCTATAATAGTCCGATCGCCGCGCGATCGATGCAGTCGTTGATTGGACGCGCAACTCGTCGCACCTCCGCGAGAAAGAGATCTGCCAACACGCGAAATAAGAAGACGAAAAAGGGTAAAAAGAGAAGTACCGCTAGTGCAGCATCACGAAGAAAGAAGAGAAGGACGAAGACGGGGAAAGTGACGAAGACTCGAGTAAATAAAAAGAGACGGCGCGTTGATATTTTTGGAAGTGCTTAAATATGTCCTTTCTACACTCACACTCGTGTGAATGTATGAAGTCGGAACTCGACTTATTCACAATACCACCAACGCAGACGTCTATAGAATCATCGCAATGGGTTCACTACAAGCCTGTCTCTTCACTGTCGGACGACGGGCCCATCGAATTTGTGATACCTGGCCACGGGGAAGAATACCTGGATCTCGCGCATACTATGATCGCTGTAAGCCTTACAAAGTACAAAGTTGCACCCGTAAACAATTTTTTGCACAGTCTCTTCAATCAAGTAGACGTGTTTTTTAATCAAAAACTTGTCGCACCGCCTAATAATGCCTACGCATACTATTGCGCCAATTTCTCGTTTGCTCCGAAAAAGTATCGCAATGTGTGAATTCAATTTGAGGAGGAAATTAAAGGAGAGTTGGATGGCAGATAACTCGAAAAAAAACTGCTTTATTGATTAACGTCCTTATAAACTGCTATTAGTAGATTCGCGTGGATAACAATATCACGGACACCTGTGAACTCTAGGCCGTCGACTTCTCTCTTCCTATTGGAAGAATTCTGTTAGGGCGACCGCGCATTGAACTACTTCAACACTTCCGCCGTTCTTGTGCGGTCTGTCCCGAACGCCAATCTCCTCTCGGAGATTCTGGAAGCGATTCCGTGGTAATGCCTTCGTGAAGATGTCTGCTATCTGGTTGGCCGACTTGATGTACTCGACATCGAGCTCCCCCTCTTGTACTCGTTCGCGGATGAAGTGGTACCGAACGTCGATGTGTTTTGTCTTCTTATGGAACTCCGGGTTTCGTACCAGACGAATGGCACTCACGTTGTCCACGTAGATTGTTGTTGCCCCTTTGCACGGACAACCAATTTCCTCCATCAGTCTTCTCAGCCACACGGCTTCTCTTGCGGTGACGGATACGCCACGTACGTGCGGCCACGTACTCGGCTTCTGTGGTGCTCAACGTGACTAGTTTCTGCCGTTGGCTCGCCCACGTAACGGGGCCTCCCGCTATCGTGAAGACGTAGCCCGTTGTTGACCTTCTAGTTTCGATGTCGCCGGCATAGTCGGAATCCGAATAACCTTTTAGCGTTATTTTCTCGTGTCCTCCTCGATATTCGATACCGTAGTCCACCGTTCCTGCGACGTACGAAAGGATTCTTTTAACAGCTCGCCAATGTTCACGATTGTGTGTGTTCAGGAATTTGCTCACCGAGTTTACTGCAAATGCCAAGTCCGGTCTCGACACAATCGATAGAAACATCAACGACCCGACGGCCTCTCGGTACGGCACTCTGATTTCCTCGTCGTCCTCAGATGCTGGCTGAAGGGTTGAGTTCGGATCGCTCGGCACGCTTCCTCGCTTCGCATCGGCCATCCCGAATTTGTCCAAAATTCTCTTGGCGTACGAACTCTGATGAACGAAGATGCTTCTTTTTCCTCTGTCTCTCTCTATCTGCGTTCCGATGAACAGCGTTGCGTCTCCGATAGTTATCCGGAACGTTTCTTTCAGCCATTCGATGACTGTCTCGATAGCTTATTTTTCTTTTGCTGCGACGAGCCCGTCGTCAACGAATAGCGCGAGGTACACCCTCTCGCCTCTTACTTCGCCTATGAAGATTCACTTGTGCGCTGTTGTCTCTCGGAAGTTGAATCTCTGCAGAAACGTGCTGAATTCGTGGTTCCAGCATCTCGGCGATTGTTTAAGCCCGTATAGAGATTTCACGAGCCGGCACACTTTTTCTTCTCTCGGTCCGTCGTTTACGATTAACCCTTCTGGTATTTCCATGTAGATTTCCTCGTCAAGCTTCCCGTACAGAAACGCCGTCTGCACATCGAACTGCATAACCTCCAGATCCTTTGAGGCGACTATTGCGAGCAACACTCGCAACGAGTCGTATCTGACTACCGGTGCAAATGTCTCCGTGTAGTCCACGTTCTTTTTCTGCATAAAGCCTCGCGCACATAAACGCGCCTTGAATCGACGTACCTCGCCTCTCTCATCCTTCAACTTCCTGAATACCCACTTGGAGTCGATGGGCTTCATCCTCGAGTTTCTGGTCACAATGTTCCACGTGCCGCTCTGTTCGTGTGATTGTAGCTCCGATTTAATGGCTTCTCGCCACTTTTCGGCTTCCTTCGACTCGATTGCTTCTTGGTACGTGCACGGTATGTCGCATTCTGCCAAATCGACCTCGTACCTCGCTGGTCTTCGGATGGAGCCTCGGTCTCTGAGTTGACGAGCGGCGACCGTCTGCTGTTGCACATTGTCTCGTTGCTGCCCCGCTTCTTGTTGCTGCTCACCCTCCTCGGCGACGTCGAACACGTCATCTTCATCGTCTTCTTCGTTGTTTGCTTCCGCCGGAACCGGAGCATCCTCCTCCGTTTTCGGAAGAACCAGCTCCCTTGTCTCGTTGTCGAACCGTAGCTCCGTCGTCCCCTCAACTTCCTTGAACACCACGTCTCGTGACACCGTGATTTTCTTTGTTTCGGGGTCGAACACACGGTAGTTTGTTGAGTTGCTCTCGTATCCGACCAGTATCATTCACTTCGCTCTCGCGTCCAGCTTCGTGCGTTTTCCTTTCGCAACATTCACGTACGCTTCTGACCCGAAGATGCGCAGGTGAGTGAGGTCTGGTTTCGTTCCGAACCACATCTCATATGGCGTTGCGCCACTTTTCGTAATTGATGTCCCTGCCCGGTTCGCCAGATACACCGCCGTGTTGCACGCTTCCGCCCAGAGATTCTTCGAAAGCTTCTTTGCCAGCAGCATGGTCCGTGCGCTTTCCACGAGCGTTCTGTTGTCCCTTTCGACTCTTCCGTTTTGTTCGGGAGTATACGGTGCAGTGTACTCCCGCTCGATGCCGTGCGCGTCCGTATACTCGACAAATTTTTGATTTTTGTATTCCAGACCGTTGTCCGAACGTAGCACTCTCACGCCTCTCCCGAATTTTTTCTCGATGATGCGATCGACTAGCTTGAACTTGTCTAGCGCCTCGTTCTTGTGTTTTAGAAAATATACAAAACGGAAACTCGTTGCATCGTCCTTGAAAATTATCATGTATCTTGCACCTCCGATCGACTCTACGGACATCGGTCCGCAAACATCCGAGTGAATTACCTCGCCGGGTTTTGTTTCGGCTCGCACGCGCGTCTTGTTGAATGTTTTTCGTGTCGACTTGCCTTCTTGGCACGCTCCGCAAAAATCTCCAGCTGCGTCACCTGCACCGACACCTTTCACTAGCTCGCCACTGACTAATTGTCTGATTGCCCGAGCGTTGACGTGACCGAGCCGCTCGTGCCACGCCTGGAAACTCGCTTGCGCGACGTTCACCTCGTTCCTGTCCTTCGCGCACTGCGTTTTAAAAATCATCCGGTACAAATTATTCGTTTGCATCACCCCGAGACCGATGGTGTAACCATTCTTGTCGAACCTCGCGAATTCCTCGTAAAAGTATACACCGATTTTTTTCCTTGCGCACGCACCGACAGAGAACAGATTTCGCGTCAACTTCGGCACGTAGAGCACATCCTCGATTCGCGACACTTTCCACTTTCCGCTCACGAACTTTTCGATGTCTACCGTGCCGACTCCTAACGCGTCACACACTTCATTGTCTCCGAGGGTAACTTTGTGCTGTCCTGCCGGTAACACGCGATAGTCTCGGAGCCACTCGCGACGGTACGTCATGTGACGTGATGCTCCGCTGTCGGTGATCCAACAGTCCGCTTTATCGGCCGACAGTATCGCGCGAGCCAGACTTGCTGGTATCTCGCCGAACTCGCGACCTGTCACACCGATCTTCTCGCCTTCCACCACGAACGCACTATCGTGTGAATCACTTGCGTCACCGCCCCTCCTGTGCTTTTTACAGTCGCGCTTGAAATATCCGAACTCGTGGCAGTTGAAACACTTGATTTTCTTTTTGTCCTTTTTATTCTTCCCTTCGGCTTTCTTCTTTCCGTTCTGTCTCTTCGCGGCCACGAACGCACTCTCACTCGCGTCATTCCTCGTCATCCTCGCCTCTTCCCGCAACAAACGCTCCTCCAAATTCTTCAGCGTCTGCATCTCTACCGGCACATTGTCAAACGTTGTTTGAAACACCGCGAACTTCGGCGTTAGACTCCCAAGAATCTTAGCCATCACCGTTGTCTCCGACACTGGCTCACCAATGTCCGTCAGCTGCGCCGCCAAGTTCGTTACTTTAGAGATGTGCTGCGTCACGGAGTCGCTCGGATCCATGCGGTACTCGTACAGTCTCGTCGATAACAGCAGTTTATTCGCCGAGGATTTCTGCTCGTGAATCCTCGCCAGTTTTTGCCACATTTCACTCGCGGTCTCACACGTTAACAACGGTCGCTTCTGTTCGAGCTCGAGCGTCGAGCTCAGCAAATACATCGCGTTCGCGTTCTGCACTAGCCACGTGTCTTGTTCCGCCTGCGCCTCCGGCATCTGTTTCGTCCCATTCACGATCTTCCACAAACGATGCGCCATAAATAAGGCTTTCATCTCAAACTTCCATCCTTGGTAGTCACTACCGTCGAATTTCGTGATATTTTTCACGGAGATCGCTTCAGCCATTGCGGATTACTTTACGATGCCACTCGCGTCGACGAACACCCCCGAGCACGTTTTTTCAATATGGCTTCTACCGGCCGCCTCACGTAGCTCCGCGTTCCCGAACGTACCGGCGTTCCCGCGCCGTTCTCACCACTCCCGCACGATTCCCGCACGAGATAAGACCTTCGCAAACTCTTACAATTTCCTCCTCGCAGTCCGCGCGACTGGGCCCATAACCTATTGCGCCAATTTCTCGTTTGCTCCGAAAAAGTATCGCAATGTGTGAATTCAATTTGAGGAGGAAATTAAAGGAGAGTTGGATGGCAGATAACTCGAAAAAAAACTGCTTTATTGATTAACGTCCTTATAAACTGCTATTAGTAGATTCGCGTGGATAACAATATCACGGACACCTGTGAACTCTAGCCGAGCGCGGAGAAGAATGCGGAAACGGAAGAGAGTTAGCCTGGATGCTCGCCTCTCCCGCTGTTCTCGTCTCTCATTGGCCGTCGACTTCTCTCTTCCTATTGGAAGAATTCTGTTAGGGCGACCGCGCATTGAACTACTTCAACACATACAGAGCGTACATTGAAACGCTGTTAAACTATGGCCCTGCCGCAAAAACATCGCATCTGACTACGGCTTTGTGGTATGCCGATACTGCAGGCGGTTTCGAGTTGTTGCCGGGCGCGAGTCCGAGCAACGCCGGCCAAGACGCGAGAGCCAGTTTTGTCAAAGGAGGCCGGACCTTGGATATGATTGGCCATCTTCACTGCGATGTATTCAATCAAGACAAATTTTTGCTGAACGGCGTGGAAGTACGACTACGTCTCGTACGCTCGAAAGACGCTTTTTGTCTTATGGAATCGCCATCAAAAGATGTTACACACAAGATATTAATTCACGATACAACACTGCTGATAAGACGAGCTAAAATCAATCCAGGAGTACTTATAGCCCATGCAAAGACGCTGGCTAAAACAACAGCGAAATATCCTATAACGCGTGTGGAGGTTAAGTCGTTTACCATGCATAGTGGCGTCGCTGGCGATACACTGGACAATGTAATACTCGGCCAATTACCGAAGCGCATAATACTCGGTTTTGTTAGCAACAAAGCTTTCAACGGCGATAAAACGTCAAATCCTTTTAACTGTCAAAATTATTCGATAAATTTTCTATCGCTGTACGTTGACGGTCAACAGATACCTGGAAAGCCGCTGCAACCGGAGTTTGAGACAAACAAAACGTGGATCGAATGCTACCATACCCTTTTTTCAGGCACAGGTATACATTTTCAAAACGACGGCATAGACATTTCACGTAGCGCTTACGCAAAAGGTTATTGTCTGTTCGCCTTTGACTTGACGCCCGATCTATCCGCAAACTGTTTCACCCACTGGAATCTCGTTAAACACGGTACCGTGAGAATCGAAGTACGTTTCGCTAAACCTCTCTCATCTACAATAAACTGTATTGTCTACGCCGAGTATGACAATGTTATTGAAATTGATTCGGCTCGTCAAGTGATCACGGATTTTAGTGCTTGAGCACTCCATCCCTTCTCCGCTGCATAACGCGTGATCACGCATTCCCCGGCGAGGGCGCTATACGTATAGTCGAAACGTATTTAAGACCGGCTACGAGCAAGCATTCGACATCATTTCGTCTCACGCTTTCAGCATGGACGCAATAGTTGATATTCAAGTGCTATACGGCAAGCATGGAGAGTTTCTTCCTAAGGAGATCGCCGTTACAACGATACAGGGTGATCATATCGGCCATTGGGTTATCGACTCGCCATACGATTTTGGTGAACTACCTAAAGAAGTACGCGCGAGTAATAATCGTCTAACGTGCTTTCATCACGGCATAGAGTGGGTTGACGGTGATACACCATTACCAAAAGTATACGCGGCACTAAAAGCCATGTGCCGATACGCACTTCGCATATACACGAGAGGTGTTCAAAAAGCGGAAATTCTACGTCACGTACTGGGGCGCGACATAGTCAACCTCGAAGATTACGAGGGACCTAGCTTCAAGAACATGCCGAAGTACGACACTTGGTGCATATATCATGGCGTGTCAAAGGAAGACGCCGCAAAGTGCGCATTAAACAACGTGGGGAAAATTAAACGTTGGCTTCGGACTCAGATTTTGGATAAGTAGAATGCCGTTTACTCGGGACCAGTGGACGCCGTGCAACGGAAAGATCGGCGAAACGATATGCCGAGAAAAGCAATACATATCGACATTCCGACCGATACAGATCAAGGTTCTAGCGTGGGAGACTATATAGTCCCAGCGCCTTCGAGCAGTGACAGCTCTGCTACGACGAACACCTGCGACGCCACGGTACCTGCAGAGGGTGAAATAGTTACCCTTTACCGTAATAAACAACTCTCGCCACCACCACCACCAAAGCGCCAACCAACGCCTACCGTCCCCCGTAACCCTCATCAGTCATCATCATTATCATCAGCATTCACGAAGACGTCGCCCCCACTCTCGCACAGGCAGCATCTACAATGAACAGCCTAGAAATACTGGAGGCTCTACGACATGTCTCAGCACAGACGAAAGCAGTCTTCCCCGCCGATCGCATCCCGAGTCGCTGGTCTAGACCCACAGCCATCGTCGCCAACACGGACGATCATACGAAACCAGGAACTCATTGGGTAGCCATATACGTCGACAACAATGGTCAAGGGGTCTTCTTCGACAGTTACGGACTGCCTCCACTTGTCCACCAACATCGCAATCGATTGCGACGAAATACCACGAGCTACGAGTGGAGCACCAAACCCCTACAGTGTATCAAGTCTCGAGTGTGTGGAGAATATTGTGTTATGTTTCTTGACTATATGTCTCGGGGCTACAACCTTGCTGCTTTTTGCAGGCTATTCTCGGCTAATAAGGTGAAAAACGACAATATTGTGCGACGTTACTACAAGAATCTACGATATGTGAAACATAAAAGACGAAACCTCTCAAACATCCGCCAAAAAAGACTTTTAAAAGGCAACGGTAATGACTGTACATCACGGTGTATACAAACATGTACAGCCCGTTTCGGTTGTCACCTGTAAATAAGCGAATAGAAGGAAAAAATATAGAAAAAGTTTTCATCTCATCTTCATCGTCGACACACGAGCTCCCCCACCACCACCACCACCATCGGCAGATATAAAAGACGATCACTCCACACGAGAAAGCACACTTGACAACGATTCGTGGCAACGTCAACAACCCCGCTAAAATGGAGATCATCAGTGGCATACTAGTCATCGACTGTGGCAAGGATCCCTGGGAACTCCTCCCGGAGGAGCTCGAATACATTCCCAAACCCTTGCTACTGAGGCACTGGAGCGAATACATCGACATCCTGTGGTCAAAACTACCTGAACATATTCGACTGGACCTCGAGGTTGCATCATACAGAGCCTGTAATAAACATTGGGCACCCAAGGATCTAAAGATACGGCTCGAAGGGTATCCACCGCAACAGAGAGAATGCCCCGACTGTCTACAGGAGGTCATAGAACAAGAGTCAACAGCATCGCCGGACCAACCTGAGAAGGTATTACTGCGTACACCGAAGCCCAAGCCCGAGCGTCAGCAAGACACACCACTGCCGTCAACCGACTCTACCGCGACTCTTGACACATCACTCAAGACCACTGATTTTTAAAAATTGTAAAACCTAGAAAATTGTAAAATGTCAATACGAGAAAATTAAATAAACGACAATACTTTTGTAAATGTTTTTTTTTATTTGTCGGTACGGTATTACCATTAGGATAATAGAGGACGAAAAGTAATTTACCGACTGCAGAATAGTATTAGTATTCAAAACTACCGACAATTCCTAGAGGGCACCAGGAGAAATTGGACAACCAATCAGAACGCTGCAAATTTACTGGAATAATATTAGTTCAGAAAAACGATGAAAATATATAGAGGGCGCAATTGAAAAATCATTCGACCAATAAGAGCTCGGGGAATTCCCAGACAACCAATCACGGCTCGCTGGAAATGCGACGACCAATCACGGCCCAGAGATTTTCACAGCCTCTCTCTCATTGGCTCCCTATAAATAAGGGGGCGTGTCTTAAGGGGCCCTATGGGGGTGGGGGAAGGAGTGGGGGTAGACGGCGGTGGTGGGGGTTGGCGCCAGTGGCCGCGTGGAGGGGGTAAATCCTGTCTCCCTATAGCTGTACAATACTACTCTCATCGATACATTGACATCTTGCAACAGCTCGTCGACGCCTACAACCATGCCAAACACTCATCGATTAAGATGCAACCGGCCGCTGTGACTTTACACAATGCCGATGTAGCGTACGAGAATATGACGAGAGCCTCGTTGAGACAACGCAAAAAAAGGCGTTTCACCGGGGTTAAATAGAAGTGCGGCGATTACGTTAGGATTAGTCGAACAATAGGCACCTTCGAGAAGGGTTACGAGCGGAATTGGAGTGAAGAAATTTTCCGAATCACAAAAGTTACGGTCCGTTAGGGTATCCGAGTTTACGAATTAAAGGATCTCGAGGGAGAGTTAATCGACGGTTTTTTTTATACGGAAGAAATCACGCCTGTACACGAGAAACGTGTTGCGGAAAATAAAGAATTCAAAATTGACCGTGTAATACGTACAAAAGAGCGCGGAGCGGCGATACAGCCCTTTGTCAGCTGGGTCGGTTACCCGTCGAAATTCAACTCGTGGATACCTGCGTCTAACGCTCACGATCTTGCCACGTAGCATACGCCCCCCGCCGGCTAACATGTACACCGACGAAAATTTTTTTTTCGTGCTGTCGAGCAACAGTAGCATGAAGTATTTTCCGAACAACACTACGACAAATTTCACCACACACCATTCACGTG
The DNA here is from genome assembly GCA_964006125.1 of Cryptus viduatorius. Classification (NCBI taxonomy): domain Eukaryota; kingdom Metazoa; phylum Arthropoda; class Insecta; order Hymenoptera; family Ichneumonidae; genus Cryptus; species Cryptus viduatorius. The sequence goes on from OZ023223.1 coordinate 21,984,661, forward strand.
AAATAACCCTCAATGGTCATTCGGTTGTGGGTCTAACGGAAGTTAACATACCCTGCACGATGATACATATCCAGCGTGATGAGACTGAAATTCAGTGGACACAGTGTGGCCGAAAAGACAGAAAAATTAGTCATATACCGTACGGCATATATGACAATCATGAGGCTTTAATGAAAAGTATAAATAGTCTGCATGGTATAAACGAGGTCGGTATACGACTAGTGAATGCAAAAAATGCAAGCGGTTACGTGGCGATTGAGGGTAAAAAGTGCGGTAAAGAAATTGACGAATCGCTGAATTTCTTGCAAATGAGCGACAAGCTTCGTCACGTATTTGGATTCGAGTTAACACCTGGTAAAGATTGGGAAAGCGCCGGAAATTCGTACGCGAGCTTTACGCGTGGGATACAGCGCGAAAGTCAGATGTCCGCCTGCATTGCCCGCGTTCTGCCCGAAGAAATCTTTGTCTACTCGGATTTGTGCGTACCCTACACAGTTGGCGACACACAGGCCGCTCTATTACGAATAATAAATCTGAATACGTCAAAGTACAAATATGGCTCGACACAGGTGAAATATTTTTCGCCGGCAAATTACTTACCGCTGCTTAATAATTGCTTTCGCACGATCGAGATAGATATAAGAGACAAGTTGGGACGGCCAATCACATTTGAGTACGGGACGTTAACGCTGACGCTTCACTTTAAACGCGTCTCTTAGACGAGGAAATGGCGAGCTACGCGTCATATTACGAAAATCAAATCGGCGGCGGCGGACGTATGAGCAATGTTTGCGTTGATGCACCTTATCAAAGGGGTCACGGGATTGGACGATTTCTCGGCGGACTTTTCAGAAGTGTACTACCGCTCCTCACGAGAGGCGCTAAAGCTATAGGACGCGAGGCGTTGCGCGCTGCCTTGCACGTTGTTGAAGACGTAAGCGGGAACAATATACTGTTACACCCTCGAAAAATGAGAGCACCGCCGAGGTTACGCTTACGCAATAACCGAGGCGCGCGATCATGAATTGTTGCGCCAATTGCACAGTATTGCATACTGGAACGACGATAAGGAAAACATCATTTCCAAATCTCGTAAACATGCTGAATCGCTCGCTTCACTTTATCTCCTATAAAGTGTGAGAGTGAGCACAAGTCAGGGAGTACGATTGAACATCCGATACTGAGCGGTTGGTTGCGAGTAGATAGACTCGTGCAAAGGGTCTGTAAGTAGTACTACGTAACTTTGGTCGGACAATATTCCAAATTCTGTGTAACAATATTCTAAGTGATAATTTGAGTTCGCGTATTGACGCATTAATAAAGATTGACATTTCCTGTGTTCAAACATTCACTAGAGTTCCAACCCTTAACCGATACACATCCCAAAAAAATAGTAAGAATATTCCTTACCGCTAACCTCGGCGTAGCTAACCGGGATTCGGCGGAATAACAATACCATTCAAGGATTCGGTGAAACGTCGAGAAAGCCGACGAGAAAATTGCACTACTTATGAATGGATCCGGTTATAATAGTCCGAACGCCGCGCGATCGATGCAGTGGTTGATTGGACGCGCAACTCGTCGCACCTCCGCGAGAAAGAGATCTACCAACACGCGAAACAAGAAGAAGAAAAAGGGTAAAAAGAGAAGTACCGCTAGTGCAGCATCACGAAGAAAGAAGAGAAGGACGAAGACAGGGAAACTGACGAAGACTCGAGTAAATAAAAAGAGACGGCGCAATGATATTTTTGGTAGTGCTTAAATATGTCCTTTCTACACTAACACTCGTGTGAATGTATGAAGTCAGAACTCGACTTATTCACAATACCACCAACGCAGACGTCTATAGAATCATCGCAAAGGTTTCACTACAAGCCTGTCTCTTCGCTGTCGGACGACGGGCCCATCGAATTTGTGATACCTGGCCACGGGGAGGAATACCTGGATGGAGGACTGTGTCCTCCCGGAGGAGCTCGAATACATTCCCAAACCCTTGCTACTGAGGCACTAGAGTCTTCTCTCTCTCTCCACCGCCTTCCGTCGCGCTGTCAACGGAGAAGATTTCCGAGAAGAAATCTTCCCTCCCGCGTGATAATTTTTCCCCGACTTTCCCCTGATATTTTCCCCGCAGTTCAGTCAGTGAAGTGACCGGTAATCACTTCTTTCTTTCTTTATCGTATATTTCTTCAAGTTTCGCCATTTACCGGCAAAGACTCGTGCACGTGGTGAGTGGCGTGCGACATTATTTTTGCATGCTAAAATATTAAGTAAGTAAGTTAATCGTGTGCAATTTTGAATATTTTTCCATCGTGTTTTCCCCCTCCCCGTTATATCGCCCTGACGTCCCCGAAATTCGTATGTGAGCCGAAGGCATTAAATTGCGAGCCCAAAGATCGGTTGACCCTCCCCTGAGCCCTCTGCTGTCCCTTTGAGTTGCCGGTCATTACGTGTCTCGAGTAGAGTTGAATATTTGCTGACTCATGTCGAGTCGAATAACGGCGTTACCCCGTAAATGGTAACTGGCGCCAAAAGTATTGTTTGAATTGTTTCCCCCGAGTTTTGAGATATTTTTGTGAGTTATTTTAGTTAGTATTTTCCCCGTGACTTTCCTTGTAAATTTTCCGAAGACCCGTCGTCCCTTTGCCGAGAATATTCGATAGTCCCGTCCGCATTTTCTCTTGCCACGAGTCGCGTACGCCTCGCGGATCGCCTCGTGGCAACCACCGTTAATTCTTTTATTATTTTCCCCCGACCCTCCCCTCGCCCGTACGACCCGGAATTATCAGCTGTTCGAATCATTGTTATTTTTGCGAATTACTATTATTTTGTATTATTTTCTTGCTTATTTTCATAGTATTTCTCCCCCGATTTAGTTTATTAATTTTCAGCCCCCGTCCCCGCTTACCCCCGACATTTTCGACACCAAGTATTATTTTTAGTTCGTTTATTATTTAGTTGCCATAATTGTTAAGATTTATTTGGATTATTTTCATTATTTTCTTTTATTATTATTTTCGAGTTACCAGTTTTATTATTAGTTATCCGATTTCAGTTATTTTTCTTAGTTTATTATTTCTTATTTTTAGGCACTCACTATAACAATAGGCAAAGAGTGCCTATTAAAATGACCATCCGTTGCTATTCGGAGCCTGTCGAAGGGGTTACTCCGCAGCGTATACTCCAAAAATTGTTATTTTTCATTATTTGCTTCGATGTATCTCCAACATCATGCGTAGTTACTTTGAGGTGACTGCGATGAATAGAAATATTTTTTTTAGCCTGCGGTGCAATGAAAACAACTTTTTGGCTGAATTTTTCTTCTCGGACGTCCGTATCACACTGTAACTTTAGATGGTGCGAACCAATTTTGTTCTCCTTCGCAGGGTTTTTTTATTACATTATTTCCAGTATGCACATTGCTTTTGGAACCAATCTAAGACCTTTAAGTATTTTTTCTAAAAAATTATTGGCCACAATTTGCATTTGCCTTCGGTCAAGTGTCCGTACGGTGCAATCATAATGAACTCTACGAACCAATTTTTTTCTCCTTCGCAGCATCATTTTGTTTTATCAAAAGCACTGCGCACAGCAAATTCAGAGACAATCCTACATCTCTTGCTATTTATTCATCACAATTTTCTATAAAAAAAAGATTTTCTCACATCTGATGTCCGTACGGTGCTCCAATTAAGAATCCTGGAAGCCAATTATTTTCTCTTTCGCAACAATATTTCATTGCATCGAAAGCACTATGCACAACAATTTTTGAGTCATTCCGACAAATATAATTTTAATTATAAAATAATTCAAAAACAGTGGTTATAACTAGATTTGCTTCAATGGTTATGTTATTTAGATTTGCCAAAAATCCATTTTTTATCATGTTAAAAAAAAACTTCGATTGTGAAAAATAAAGCATGAAATATCATACACAGATTTACAAATGTTTGCGTTTTTTATTTGGAAAATAATATATTATCACCGAAAATCATTCGCAATATTTTACCATATTTTATTCACATTCGTAATAAAAATGAAAAATTTCACGTATTCACTGAAAAAATTGGTAGTAAACTCACAAAAAAGATTCATCGAATATCCAAAATGATTACAATTTCCCAAATAGAACTAAAAAAAATCGCGAGTATATATTTTTTCGTTTTATTCTATCTGTCAAACTTTGGAAGCAGATGACAATTTCGTAGCAGACGATACACAGATGCTCACACTTCGCGGCGCCCGTAATCTGTGGCCGGATGATTTTCAAATAAAAAAAAAATCGACATCTCGTTTCAATGTTTGTTCCTATTTTACGTAAATATAAATGGATTCTACGCGGTATAGCGCAGATAAAAAGTGTGCAATCATAAAAAAAAGAATTTTCTATCCTTCGACCGTCGAAGATTCATCGCAGCCGAAATATTTGTCAATTATGTTCACCCGATTTATTCGTTTACAGTTAATGATAAAAACTGCTAATTCTTTTTCTGGCAACGTATTTTCTCCTCTTCAAAACAAGCCGAAACAAGAGTCGAAATCTTTTTTCGCTGCGGAGATATGAATTTTTTAAGCAAACACTAATTTTACGAATTTTCGTCAAAAAACGAATCGTTTTTTCAAATTTTTCGAAATTGCCGGCTCTAATCCTTTCCTCTCAAAGAAATCGTATTTACAAACTGACTCTCCGCGTTATTGCGCAGATAAAAAGTGTGCTATGATTAAAAATTTAATTTTTTACACTTCGACCGTCGGAGATTCATCACATTCGAAATCTTTGTCAATTTTGTTCGCTGGATTTATTCGTTTACACTTGATAAGAAAACTGATAATGATTATTCTATCGACGTATTTCCAACTTTTTTTTTTTTCAAATTTTTTCAAATTTTCGTCGAAATACGAATTTTTTTCATATGCTCACGTCTTGAAAAGTTTTTTTTCGCAAAAAAAAAAAAAACAATTGTACTCTTGAAGAACAATTATAAACAATTATTTATCAAGAAAGTGAAAAACACTGAATTTGTCGATTTTACGAGTTATTCCGTACCGAGAAACTTATCCTCGTTTGTGATTAAATAAAATAAAAAAAAATACGATATGATATGATGTTAAATTTGATATTTTTAAGCGACGATAAATATCAATAAAATTTCATTGAAAAACGAAAAAAATAATCGAATTTCTCAAACTTCTCGTCTCCAATACTTGTCTGTTCTACAGAGACAATAACGAGCTGATTCCATGTATTACGAAGAAGAAAAAAAATATATCTCAAATGGTAGAAATAAAATTTGTTATAAGAGGACTGTCAAAGAGCCTTCAAAGTCGAATTTTTCAAAAATTTCATCAATATGTAAAAAAAATATTTCGGAGTTATCCAAGATGACAAATTTTTGATTCGAGTAACGTACTACTTCCTCTTCAATACAAGACAGAAACCAAGACGATATATTTTTTCGTTCTCGAGATAGCATTTTTTGCAGCATCCATAAATATCGACAAAATTTCATTGAAAATCACAAAGAATAGCAAACTTCATGAACTTTTCTTCTACAATGATTTGGTTTCCTACAGATAAAATAACGAACTGATTCCATCAATTATGTGGAAGAAAAAAAACACTGAAGGGGAAGGATTTAAAGGGGATATTTGGCCTGAATGCTAAATGATAATCGTATTGGTGTCGGTACATGTTTTGTGTGTTTGTTTTATATTCATTAAATCTGGTCATAAGTTTTAAGCCACTAAAACGACTTTACTAGACATGATTTGATTCGTTAAATTAATTTGATCAACTTCTACGTGATGCAATTCGTTATATTTGTCTCGTGTCTCAATATTTGACAATTTATCGTCAAACAAAAAGGAAATATCCGTTGTGAATATTAATAATAAATTGGTACAAAAAAGAAATATTTTTATTCGATGAAGGTTAAAAACTATAAATTAATTTACGTAACTGATAAATGTTTTTCCCTCATACGTACTTTCGAAAAGAAACGCAGAGCGCGATGTATAAACTGTGACGTGATTTTTTCAATCAGCGTCACAAATAACACAAGAAGTACAATTTTCTACAGATATCGATTCTTGTTGTTATAGTTCCGGTTTTGCTGCCTCTCACTAACTTTCGCATTACGGTTTTGTTCCCGTATGTTTTCGATTCAAGATATTTTTTGCAATTATCCTATGAATTTAGTTTGATTCATTTGTTATTTTGTTTTGACTTATTTTGTTTTGCAGTTATTTTATGAATTTAGTTTGATTGATTAGCTTCAGTTTTGTCAGTTAAGTTTAGTTGGTCGGCGTACTTGACTTTACTCGGTGGTGAATCACGAAGAATTAAAAGCCCGAGTAAAGGAAAGTCCCGACAAGGTGTAGTTGCAAGACGGCAAAGTCCGGTGCAAACCCGGCACCCCGCGACATAGTGCAATGCGTGGAAGAACAGGCGGAGATTTGGTTTGAGTCCCGGGCAAGGTTGGAGCACCTTGCCGCGGTTTTGTTAGTCGAGGTGAGTGCCTTGTTCGCCCGCATTGACTAGGGGTAACGATTGCGAAGATTCCTTCTAGATCCCCGATTACCGCTAAGAATTTCGAGTCTCGTATCGATAACGTAGCGAAATGGTTGAGAGGGCAGTAGCTATCGATCGCGATCTCCGAAATAATAATCAAAATTCGTCGAGATAGTGTGATAGGCAAATCAGTCTGCCGAGAGACGCCCTCGAGGTACCTCGGACTTCTCTCGCGCTCCCGTGTTGACGTTCGGCCTATTGTTCGCGCGCTCGAGTGAGACTATCTCTCTCGCGCACACAGTGTGGCCTAGCTGTCAGTTTCTCGTTCTCGTTCCGGCTATCGCTCGAGTTTGTGAGTTGAGTGTCGCGAAAGAATTTTGTAATAAATTCTTCGCGATCCCGTGCGTGAGTGAAGCATTAGCAATAATGCTCCTTGTGCAACGGTGATAGTGTTTCAGTTCTCGGTGTATCGTGAGATACCGGTTCCCGCTCAGTCTAGGATTAATAGGAAGTTTCGGTGAGTTTTGAATTACAAGAATTTATCGATCGCTTATAGATCCGTTATTACTACGTTCTCGTTAGCTCGCTTCGATCGTTCGATCAGCTGAGCGTTTTCGGTGCACTCGCGTGCGTTCCCGTTACTTATAGTCAATAAGAAAATTATTCTCTCGCTCGCAAGGGCTCGAGAGTTCGATTTTTTTGTTGTTTCGTTACCGTTCGTTATTTTATTGGCTAAGGATCGCGACCCTCTACCACAACCCGCATCCTGAGCAACCGTGCATTTCCGCAACCGTTTGCTTTCGCGAATACGTCGGCGTTAGTTCTCGTAACGTTTTCGTTCGTTTTCGTTTTGTCGTTACGGAGGTCGTCGCTCCACCGACCTCCAGTTCAGTCCGGTTGATAATTCCGGCGAAACAAAAATTATCCTTTGGAGGGCAGACGCTCCACTGCCTCCAGATCGAGTCCGGTTGTTAATACCGGCGAAACAAAATTAACTGGCGCCCACCGGGACGCCGATGCATCCGCGAGGGTGGACGGCCGAAGGTGACGTGAGTTTCGTTCGCGTTTTGCTCCCGTTTGGTTTGAGCTTCTCGATTTTTGTTTTTTTTATTTATCTTATTTACAGAGTTTGCGTTAGAATTTCCGTAGATGAAAAATACGTCACAAAACATACTTCATCCGTAGCGCATAGCGCGATGTGTAAATACACTCGATACGGAGCGCGTAGCGCGACGTGCACCCCCGTGAGTGCCTTAAAAAATGTCCCTTAGGGACATTTTTCGGGGGGTTGAGGGGGCGGAGCCCACCAACAAGAGCATCTGCGCCCGCAGGGCGCTGAGACGCTTGTTTCCTTCTGATTTCTTTTGTATAATTTCTTTCGTGTTTATAATAAATTTCTATTTCTTTTGTTAAGCATCTCCCCGCCGCCTACGATTATTCAGTTTTTGTCTTCCCCCCCCCCCCCCCCCCCCGACTACAAGTTCTGACGAAAACTTCCGTCACAGTGCATACTGGAAATAATGTAATAAAAAAACCCTGCGAAGGAGAACAAAATTGGTTCGCACCATCTAAAGTTACAGTGTGATACGAACTCCCGAGAAGAAAAATTCAGCCAAAAAGTTGTTTTCATTGCACCGCAGGCTAAAAAAATATTTCTATTAATCGCAGTCACTTCAAAGTAACTACGCATGATGTTGGAGATACACCGAAGCAAATGGTGAAAAATAAACATTTTTAGAGTATGCGCTGCGGAGTAACCCCTTCGACAGACTCCGAAGAGCAACGGATGGTCATTTTAATAAGCACTCTTTGCCTATTGTTATAGTGAGTGCCTAAAAAGTAAACCCTCGCACATCGGGGTACATACGGTGTGCTGGCGCCCAACACGCGAGTAGGGGAATAGAAAGTGCAAGAACAACGGGGCGTCATTATATTTGGACGGGTTAGCCGATCCTCGGTACTCCGAAGCCCGGGAAAAGCACGTCACAAGGTATACCGCTCAAGTATCCCGTAATTGAACGTAATAGAATAAATACACAAATATATGCTAATAACTGTACATATGCATTAAATATTCAAAACACAGATTATGATTTGGAGACTAACAATAGAAACCCTGTTGAAAAACATCCGAATACTTATACTAAAAGATGAAAGCAAAACGACCTGAAACTTAAAGAACAATTACGCCTTCAATATGAAAAATGTGACAAAAATTTCAAAAGACAAGAAGAAAATAGAGACGTAGTAAGAAAACGAAAAATACGCGAAACTATAATTTAAATGTTTCAAATACATCAGAAAGTCTGTCACAAATGAGCATTGACCAGAACGTATTAGAAAATATCTACAATCAGAAATATGTAACGAAAAAAACATACAAATTATTAACTCAAAACGAAATCGCATAGATCTATTTAATAATATTCATGAGGTAAACTCCAACGATCGACATACTACCGAAAATAATCAAGAAATTAAATATAATCATCAGCATAGTATACATTATTCAATATCTGTGATTAACAGCAATTTTCAAGTTAAGCGACCTATAAGTAAACTAAATGACCTACTCATTTAGTAAAGTCAAGTAAACACTCCCACACTTTTTCACTCCCATTTCTGACACCAATGTAACGACCGAGCGAATGAATAACACGCGTATTTGGTTTTGGGGTGGATATTATTAATAATGAGAAACGTTAATTATCCCGATATCGAAATGTCACACGTCTGTTCGCTTTTAAAGTCCCGTCCAGACTCTGTTGTCGTGACGATCGATATCGTATGGATCGTTCGTACGTTTGTCTTTTGTCAACCTAACTAATATCGTGTGTCTTAATAAATAGTCAGCTAACATTCTTTATCTAGTCAGCTGTATTCGTTACAAATACTTATGTATCAAACCTTATGAACGCAAATGACAATTTAGAGATTCATAATACAAAAAACACACATCAAAAACTTACAAATATATGTATACTAAGAGACAAATACTAAACGATTTAAAACTACAAAAGAATGTACGTCTTAAAAATAAAAGATGCGATGAGAATTTTAAGAAACATGAACAAAATAGAGATGTAGTAAGAAAACGAAAATTACGAAACGACAATGATTTTAAAGAAATGGAAAACAAAATATATGTATCAGAACGGCCGATATCTTCGATGAAGTGATGGCAGACGATGATGCGACGGTAGGGCCAGAAATAAATGATAGAAAATATGGTGACCCCGGGATTCGAACCCAGGTTGATCAGGTACTAATTAAGAGCGCTAACCACTGCGCTGTAGTCACCCATATGTTTCTATCATTCGTGTTGTCTACTTGTATGCAAAGCTGGACCCGTCCGTCACACACCGTTACATATACATGTTAAGTAAAAGGAGAAAAAGAATCGAAGATTCCAATTACACAATTAATGAACAGATAACATAAAAATATACATCAAAGAAAAAGACAAAATATGATACAATCAATAAAAAAACCACGGATCATTTCAATCGAAAGAGTAAATGTAATATTAATTCATTCTGTGAACTCTGCAAAAATGCACAATGCGAATGAAACTAATCATGAACACATTGAACAAGATAACAGAAATTATGCGTGTAAAAGGCAAAACCAATATCCGAAAATAATATATATAGAAGATAAGCGAAAAAATCCGAAAGATATTGACCAGAAAAATCTACAAGATCGGCCTAGAAAAGATATTTATACAAAAACGTTAAAGAATCAAATCTGCAGAGAAAATTTAGACGTTACTGATAATATTAAAAATGAAAGTAAAGTCTGTGTAGTATGTATAGAAAAAATGAATTACTGAAAGACCTACGTATGTATGTTCGTGTTGTGGAGGATTATGGTGCCGAAGATCCAGTTCCTTTTTTACATCCAGGTGCTTTTTTACAAATCAGATATCATCGAAGCCTAAAATGTATGATGATTGGAATAATATATCCAAAATTAAACGAAACAACGCTACTCAATGATGCTCAACATGTAGAAAAGATTCATTTAATAATAAAATACCGAAAGTAGCACTGATTAATGGTCTTCAGTTTAATGAAATACATCCAAGCTTAAAAACTTTAACAACTATGGAAGAAACATTTATATGTCGTAGATTACCATTTTCAAAAATAAGAACTTTATGGATTGAAAAACAGTATTGTATTAAAGGAAATTGTGTCAACGGAAAAGGAAAAGGAAAAGGAAAAGGGGACAGCTGGAGGAGGGGGAGAGGGAAGGGAAAGGGTGAGAAGAAGAGGGGGAGCAAATTTTTAGGAGAAGTAGGATAACGGCGAGATCGCCGGAGAAGGGAAAGGCGGAAGGGGAGCAGATGAGAGAGATAAAGGAGATGATAAGGGAAATGAGAGAAGAGATGAGACAAGAGATAAGAGAGGTAAGAGCAGATATGGTGAGCCAGGGGAGGAATGTGAGAGAAGAGGTGGCAAAGCTAAGAGAGGAGATGAGGAAGGGAGAAGCGAAGGCGAGAAAGGAAAAAGAGGAAATGGAGAGGAAAATGAGGGAACTGGAGGGAAGGGTACAAGGTGCGGAGGAAGCAGAGAGGAAAATAGGAGAGTTGAGTAGGAGAATAGAGGAGGTGGAGGAGGAAAGAAAGGGACGAGGAGGGGGAACAGAGGAGAAGGGGGTAGGAGATAGGGTGAAAGAGATAGAAGTAAAGATAGAAAAAGAGGAAAGGGAGAGAAGGAGAAGAAATGTGATAGTGAAGGGAGTGAAAATGGAGGACACCGCGTGGCAAACGATGCAGAGATTAATGGAGAGCATAGGGGTGCAGGCGAGGGTGGAAGCGGTGAGAGAAGTAGGGAGAATGAGAGACTGGAGGTGAGGATGGGAGACGTGGAGGGAAAAAAATAGGTGATGAAGGGAAGATGGAATGTGAAGGAGAGTGAAGTGAGGATAGAAGACGACATGACATGGAAGGAAAAGAAAATGCAGTGGCGATTAAGGGAAATAGGATATAGGGAAGGGAAGAAGGGGAGAAGAACAAGGGTAAGCTACGGAAAGATAGAAATAGAAGGGAAAATGTGGTGGAGTGATGAAGGAAGAGAGAAGCTGAGAAATTGGAGAGGAGAGGAGTGGGAAGAGGAGGGGGAAGGGCAGCAGAGAAGGAATGATAGGAGGAAGGGAGGGGGAACGAGGAACGAAATAGCAGCATGGAAGGTGCGGAAGGGGGGGAGGCAAAAAACGAATAGGGGGGCAAGAGAAAGGACAGGAGGAAAGAGATCGGGAGTGGAGGATAGCGTTTTGGAATGTGGCGGGGCTGGAAAACAAGGATAGGGAATTCTGGAAGGAACTGGAGGAATGGGAGGTAATAGTGATGATGGAGACGTGGGTAGAAGAAAGAGGATGGAGGAGGAGGAGAGAGAAAGAGCAGGACGGAAGAGCGATGGGGGGATGATTGTGGGAGTGAGGGAGGAAATGGCATGCGAGGAACAGGGAGAGGAGGAGAGGGAGCAAGGAATGATGGTGAGGAGAATAAAGACAGAAAGAAGTAGCTGGACAGTGATAGGGGTGTACGTGAACGGGGACACAGAAAGAAAAGTGGAAAAACTAAGGGGGTGGGTAGAGCGACAAGGAGAGAGGGCGAGAATAATAGTAGGGGGAGACTTTAATGCAAGGACAGGGGAGGAAGGGGGAGAAGCAGGCGGAAGCGAGGAGGAGGTGGGAGGGAGGAAATCGAAGGACAAGAAAGTAAACAGGGAGGGAAAAAAGTTGATAGGGATGCTGGAAGAGGTGGGCTGGGAGATAATGAACGGGAGCATAAAAGGGGACGAGGAAGGGGAGTTCACATACACAGGGGGCAAGGGAGAGACAGTGATAGACTACGTATTGGGGGGCCACAGGGTAAGGGAGGGAATCGAGAGGTTGGTAGTGGGGGAAAAGGTGGACTCGGACCACCACCCGCTGGTGGTTACGATGAAGGAGGGAAAGGGAAAGAGAAGGGAGAGAGAAAAGCGGGAAAGAAAAGGAGGGGGAGGTAAATGGACGGAGGAAACGAAAGCGAGGTACGCGAGGGAGATGGCGGGAACAACGGGGAGGAAGGGAGGGAGAGCTACAAGAGTTGGTGGAAGGGGTGCCGAAAATAATCACGGGGGCGATAAGGAAATGCACTACGGAGGGGGGAGGGGGGGGAAGAAAGGAGAAAGAGAAGGGAGGGATGGTGGGATGACGAGTGCAAGGAAAAGAAGGGGGAGGTTAGAGGAGAATTAAGGAGGTGGAGGAAGGAAGGAGGCTCGAAGCAGGGATACAGAGACAGAAAGAAGGAGTATAAGGAGATGTGTGAGAGGAAGAAACAGGAAGAACAGGAAAGGTAATAAGAGAGGTGGCAGAAGCGAGAACAGAGAACGAGGTATGGGAAATTGTAAATAGAGGGAGGCAAAAGAGGAAGAAGGTGAATGAGAACATAGAAAAGGGAGAATGGAAAGAATATTTTATGGGGTTGTTAGGGGGAGAGGAGAGTAGAGTGGTCAGAGGGAGTGAAAAGGGGGGAAGGGGGGGGAGAAGAAGAGGAGATAAGTAGAGAGGAGATGAAGAGAGCGGTAAGAAGGCTGAAGGAAGGAAAAGCATGTGGGGGGGACAGGATACCAAACGAAGCGTGGAAGTTTCGGGGGAGAGGAAACAGAGGAGATAGCGTGGGAGATATGTGGGAGAGTATGGAGGGGAGAAGGGTGGCCGCAGAGCTGGAAGGAGGGCGTAATATCTCCAATAGTAAAGAAGGGGGAAGGACGGAAAGTACAGGATTATAGAGGAGTGACGCTGATGCCGACGTTGTACAAAGTGTACGCGTCGGTGCTGGCGAAAAGAATAGAGAGAGAAGTGGAGGAAAAGGGATTGGTGCCAGAGAATCAGACGGGTTTTAGGAGGGCAATGGGAACGGTAGACAACGTCTTTGTGTTAAACTACTTGGTGGAGCGAAAGGTGAGTAGGGAGAGAGGAAAGTTGGTGGCCCTGTTCGTAGATTTAAAGGCGGCCTTTGATTCTGTGGACAGGGGGGTACTGGCGAAGGCAATGCAGAAGAAAGGGGTGAGGAAGGGGTTGAGAGAGAGGGTGGAGGAGATATATAGGGAAACAATGAGCAGGGTAAAAGTGGGTGGAGAGGTGGGAGAGGCCTTTTGGACAGCGAGAGGGGTTAGGCAAAGATGTCCGCTGAGCCCGATAATTTTCAATCTGGTGACGGCGGACATGGAGGAGGAATTGAGTAGAGCAGGGTGCGGGGGGGGGGGGGGGGGGGTTAAACTGGCGAGAAGAAAGGTATAGCTTGGCGTACGCGGACGATGTAGTGGTGATGGCGGAGACGGAGGAGGAAATGAAGGGAGCGATCAGAGTGCTGGAAGGGTATTTTGAAAAGAGAAGGCTAGAGGTGAACGTAGGGAAGATGAAGGTGATGAGGTTTAGGAAAGGAGGGGGAAGAAGCAAGAGGGTGAAATAGAGATGGAAAGGGAAAGAAATAGAAGAGGTAAGGGAGTTTAAGTATCTGGGGTATGTGTTTGGCAAGAATGGGGGGCAAGAAGCGCAGATAAGGGACAGAATGAGGAAAACGGGAATGGTGATGAAGCAGGTGTGGGGGATAGGAAAGAGGAAATTTGGAAGGATCTGGAAAAGGAGAATGTGGTTGTTTAATACGCTAGTGTGGACGGTGATGAAATATGGGGTTGGGAGGAGAGAAGTAAGGTGGAAGCGACACAGGAAAGGTACATAAGGTGGGTGCTAGGGCTAGACTGGAGGACGCCGGGGTATATGGTAAGGGAGGAAGCAAAAAGGGAGAAGATGAGAACAAGGGCGAGGAGGACAGCATGGGCGTATGAGGAAAAACTAGAGAGGGGCGAGGGGAGTGGGATAGCGAGAGAATGCTTGATGGAGATCAAAAGGAGGGAGAGGAGGGGGGACGTGAGGTTATCGAAATGGGAGGAGGGAAGAAAGGCGATTAGGCGCGCAGGAGAGGAGAGAGAGGAGGAGGTGGGATACGAGAGAATGGAAAAAGAAGATATAAAGGAGCAGGAGAGAGAAAGGGCGGAAAAAATAATAGAGTCGAGGTACAACAGGTGGTATAGAGAGGTGAGGGTGGAAGGAATACCGAAATATTTAAGGGAAGGGTGGATGGAGGAGACCCGCGTAGAAAAAAGTAGTATGGGAAAGCGTATTTACCTGTGTATGGGATTTCGATGGGAAATCGCATGGGAACTAGTATGGGAAAGGGTTTGGGAACGGTATGGGTTTTGGGACGGAGCCATAGTTACCCCGTACGCTTTTCCAGAGTCTCCCCCAGCTATCCCATATGACCGGGGAAACCTCGCGCAATCAATCCCATATCTGTTATCCCATATTATATGTAAACGAAAGAAGAAGGAAAAATTAATTTTATCAAATGGAAGGAAGAAATGAAAAACGAAAAAATATGCCTGAAACCAATTTTTTTCGACGGATATGAGTTCCCCGAGCAAAGTTAAATGCTGCTGTACGTAATCGGCGCTTGAAATTCGGTGTCGGCCCCAAAAATATTGTAGAGTATTGGTTGAATCTCACATAGATCTTTCAATTTGTCTATCCAAGCTTTTTCGAGTACATCACAATATTTTTGGGACCTTCAACGAAATTGAAAGGCCGGTTATGTACTACAGCATTCAACTTCGCTCGGAAAACTCATATTCGTCGAAAAAAATTAGTTTTCCGCATATTTCTTCGTTTGTCATTTTTTCCTTCCATTTGGCAAAATTAATTTTTTCTTCTTCTTTCATTTAAACGTAACATGGGATTCTATGTATGGGATTAATCGCGCGAGGAACCTTATGCTGGGAGAGACTCTGGAAAAGCGTATAGGATTGATGGCGCCAGGATTCCCGCGGTCGTACATGATGGCTAGGACAGGGTCTGGGAAAGCGTATGGGGTGAATATGGCTCCGTCCCAAAACCCATACCTCTCCCAAACCCTTTTCCATACTACTCCCCATACTATTTCCCATCGAAATCCCATACACAGGTAATGACGCTTTCCCATACTACTTTTTTCTACGCGGGGAGGTATGTCAGGATAGCGAGATACAGATTAGGGAACGAGATGAGGGAAGGGAGATATTGGGAGGGAGAAGAGGAAAGGGCATGCAGGGTGTGTGGGGAAGAGGTGGAGTCGTGGGAACATGTTCTGGACAGGTGCAGGGGAGGGAAGCCGGGACAGGGAGGGATAGGGGAGAAAGTGAGGAAGATATTAGAGGAGGGTGGAGAAGCATGGATGAAGAACATGGACAGAGTGAGAAGGGAGAAGGAAGGAGGGAGGGAGGAAGAGGAGTGAAAATGAGAAGAGTGAATGATGCAAAGGAAACGGAAGTCAAGGATGGATCTGTGGACTCCGAAAGGATGCCACAGATCCAGCCGACAAGGACAGGAGAAAGGGGTGAAGAAAGGATGCCACAGATCCAGCCGACAAGGACAGGAGAAAGGGGTGAAGAAAGGAGAGGACAAGGAGGCGGAGAGGGGGGAGGGGAGAGGAGAAGGGGGGAAGGAGAGGGAAGGGGGAGGACGAGGGGTGAACGAGGAGAAGGAAAAAGAATGAGAAAAGAGAGAGGAAGGGAGGAGCGAGGCGGGAGAGGCGAGCCGAATGAAAAGGGAAAGTGGCGAGCGCGGCGAAGGAGGCAAGAGAGGCGAACGGACGAGCGAGACGAAAGAAGCGAGCGAGGCGATAGGATAAATTAGGATAAGAGTAGGATAAGAATTGTAAAGTTATGGGTTATGGAAGGATGAATGTGAGAAAAAGAGAGAGAGGGGAAGAGAGCGAGTACGGAGGGATGAGAGAGGAAATGAGAGTGAGTAGAATAAGGAAAGGAAAGTGTAGCGGAGTGAGAGAGAGAGAGAGAGAATGCGAGTATGGAGGGATGAGTGTGAAAAAGAGAAGGAATGGAACGGAAAAGAGAAAACGGTAAAAAATGTAAATTTTGTAACAAAGAAGAGGGAGAAGGAAGCGGAAGGACTTGTAACCCAGTAGGAGAATCAATAAAAGCCTACATACATACATAGTCTTTGCTTAAATAAATCATATCTCGGCAGCGAAAAAAGATATCGACTCTTATCTTGTCTTGTTTTGAAAAGGAGAACATACTTTGCCAGAAACAAAATTAACAGTTTTTATTATTAACTCTAAACGAATAAATCGGGTGAACATAATTGCCAAAGATTTCGACTGCGATGAATCTTCGACGGTCGAAGGATAGAAAAATCTTTTTTTTTTATGATTGCTCACTTTTTATCTGCGCTATACCGCGTAGAATCCATTTGTATGTAGGTAAAATACGAACAAAGATGTCGATTTTTTTTTATTTGAAAATCATCCGGCCACAGAGTACGCGTGCCGCGATGTGTATGAACATCTGTGTATCATCTGCTACGAAATTGTCATCTGCTTCCAAAGTTTGACAGATAGAATAAAACGAAAAAATATATACTCGCGATTTTTTTTAGTTCTATTTGGGAAATTGTAATTATTTTGGATATTCGATGAATCTTTTTTGTGAGTTTACAACCAATTTTTTCTGAATATGTGAATACGTGAAATTTATCATTTTTATTACGAATGTGAATAAAGTATGGTAAAATATTGCGAATGATTTTCGGTGATAATATATTATTTTCGAAATAAAAAACGCAAACATTTGTGAATCTGTGTATGATATTTCGAGTTTTATTTTTCACAATCGAAGTTTTTTTTTAACATGATAAAAAATGGATTTTTGGCAAATCTAAATAACATAACCTTTGAAGCAAATCTAGTTATAACCACTGTTTTTGAATTATTTTATAATTAAAATTATATTTGTCGGAATGACTCAAAAATTGTTGTGCATAGTGCTTTCGATGCAATGAAATATTGTTGCGAAAGAGAAAAGAATTGATGGGTGGAGACCGACTCTACACCTCCCAAGTCTACACGAAGTCAACTCTACACCAAATGTCTACACCGACTGACTGTACACGCAAAAATCTCTACACCAAATAACTCTGCACTGAAATCCTAACACTGCATAACTGTACACGCAGACGGTCTGCATAAAAAGTATGCACCAATCGACTCTACACGCGAGCAAGTCTACACCGAATAACACTGCACTTAAAACTATACACCTGCTACATATGCAAGTTGCACAAAAAGCAGCTGTACACAATGATAAACAACACGGCACTACGAAAAGTCGACACCAAAAACTCGACACGACGAAAAGTCGACACTAAAGACTCGACACGACGAAAAGTCGACACGAAAAACTCGACACGACGAAATGTCGACACCGAAAACTCCACGTGGAATTTTACCAAAGAAAAAGAAATGGTGTCGAGTTTTTCGTGTCAACTTTTCGTCGTGTCGAGTCTTTAGTGTCCACTTTTCGTCGTGTCGAGTTTTTAGTGTCGACTTTTCGTCGTGTCGAGTTTTTAGTGTCGACTTTTCGTCGTGTCGAGTTTTTGGTGTCGACTTTTCGTAGTGCCGTGTTGTTTATCATTGTGTACAGCTGCTTTTTGTGCAACTTGCATATTTAGCAGGTGTATAGTTTCAAGTGCAGTGTTATTCGGTGTAGACTTGCTCGCGTGTAGTGTCGATTGGTGCATACTTTTTATGCAGACCGTCTGCGTGTACAGTTATGCAGTGTTAAGATTTCAGTGCAGAGTTATTTGGTGTAGAGATTTTTGCGTGTAAAGTCAGTCGGTGTAGACATTTGGTGTAGAGTTGACTTCGTGTAGACTTGGGAGGTGTAGAGTCGGTTTCCACCCGAATTGATTTCCAGGATTCTTAATTGGAGCACCGTACGGACATCAGATGTGAGAAAATAATTTTTTTATGGAAAATTGTGATGAATAAATAGTTCGAGATGTACAATTGTCTCTAAATTTGCTGTGCATAGTGCTTTTGTACGGTGCGCTAGGACTTCGCGGTAGTTGACCATTCAGGGTTGTAAGGCCTGAATTCACGCTGGCGGTGACGAAGTCTCGCTGGCACAGAAATGCGGTCAGGGAAATTAATCACCGACGATCTTAATATTTATTCGCGAAGAATAGGAAGAGGAAATGTTGCACTGATGAATAAACACACAATAATATTTATTTAAAAAGAAACAACAATAATAATTACACTATTTCACTTGTGTTATATAATGGCGACTGAACTTGAAGAATTATGTGAAAAATGTTAAGGTGATACTATCACTGCACTTTAAGAAGAGTCTCTCTTGACACGCGTTTGGTACTGGTTTCCAAGACGTGTCCGGCTGTTGCGGCAGTAGTTCGAAGACTGATTTTTGAAAAATGGTATATTCTACAGGTAAAAAAGATAGGAGTGTCTTAGATATTCAGAGAATGAGTCAAGTCAATCGATTGGCTGTTAGAAAATGCCGGAAGGGTTTGTCGGCTAACGATTGCAACTCGACGACTGTAAGTGGGGGTAAGTCGCTGCTCGCTTGTGTTTTACGCAGGTAAAAAGGTTTTCGCGCTCGACGCTGACCCTTGCCTGGTGACGCACCGTCGCTTGAAGTATGTGGGCTCATAAAAGACTTATAGAATTTTTAAATTACTTTTTCGTGATTGATTTTAACTCGAAGGGATTATTTTTCTGCATCTAAAGAAACTGAGTTGTATTGCAGATGTTTGATGGTTATTGCTCTCGAAGATCTAAGACCTTGAATTTTCTCGAGGGTCGGTTAATCCCTAAGTGAAAAGATATTTCCTTTTTAGGCACTCATTATAACAATAGGCAAAGAGTGCCTATTGAAATGACCATCCGTTGCTCTTCGGAGTCTGTCGGTGGGGTTACTCCGCAGCGAATACTCCAAAAAAATTTATTTTTCACCTGTTTCGTATCGCCGTGAAACTCGCGTGTTGTGGGATCGAGAGCAAGATTGATGCGCGGGAGAGGGGTCAGGGTAATTAAATAAATTTATTTCGAGAGACGGATTACAGGTATTTTGAGCGTTGTTTTTATTTCGCTTTACGTATAGAGAGAACCGTGTAGAGCGAGAAATACCTGCGCACCACCGCACGTGCACGAGAGAGCGCACCACCACGCCGCACCGCACGCTCGAGCGCGAGACAAAGTCGGTACACGAGCACCCAACCGACGCGCACTACCACACGCACAATACCCCGGAGACTTCGATGCACCGATCGATCGTTGATCGAAGTGCGCACGAGGCACGAGAGAGACCGAGAGCTCAACCGCCGCGAGAGAGCTCACGCGACAAGAAAGCCGTTGTTTCGCGCGCGAGATTGAGAAAGAGAGAGAAAGACGACGGCTCGTGCTGTTCCCCTCACGAGCCAGAGAGAGATGCCGAGAATATTCGACGTCTCACGCTGTTCCCCACGCGAGAGCGAATACCGTGAAAAATTATGCTATGCCCGCGAAACGCCACACGCGCACAACATCCGAGCTTTTTCCGAAACAATTCGCAAGAGTACCGCGAGATAGGAATGCCCTGTCAATTACACCGATACACCCGCACACAAAGAGCCGCACGCGAGAAAAACACCGAGCCGATTTTTCACGAGTGCCCTTTCACAAAGTCTTGAGAAGTCCACACAAAACCACTGACCACTCCACCCACGAGCTCTCGATCCGGCTCGAAGGACCAAAAAATGTTTCGTATCGCCGTGAAACTCGCGAGTTGTGGGATCGAGAGCAAGATGGATGCGTGGGAGAGGGGTCAGGGCAATTAAATAAATTTATTTCGAGAGACGGATTACAGGTATTTTGAGCGTTGTCTTTATTTCGCTTTACATATAGAAAGAACCGTATAGAGCGAGAAATACCTGTCGGGTTCTTGAGCGCTCCTTGTGACAGTAAATCGACGGTGAGACGCGACGCCGTTGAGTCGTTCGTTGAGATGTCCGTTGGCGATGCCGAGAGTAGCGATGAGTCGTTGAGATTATTCTTGATGAGCGCTCCTGGCCGCAAATATGCGCTGAGATTTCGCACACACCCTTTCCACTATCACTGAGCTGATCGCGAGAATATTCCGGTGATGAGAAGACTGAGAAAAGTCCGAGAATAACCGAAAAGCGTAAAGACGCGAGAACGCACGTGAAGTTCGCACAATGCCGATGCTGATAATGGCCGCTGAGAGCCCGTGCCGGTAGTCTCGTCTCTTTCTCGCCGAGCAGCGGCAAGATGTCGGTGCCGCGCATGCGCGAGTATCGATCAGTGATCGATGTCGGAGCGTGCTGCCGCGCTAGGAGAGCGCGGCAGTCCGGAAAATAAGCGACCGTTCGCGACACACCATTTGCTTCGATGTATCTGCAACATCATGTGTTGTTAATTTGAAGTGATTCCAATGACTGGTAATATTTTTTTTCGCCTGCGGCTGAATAAAAATTCCTTTATTACTGAAATTAACTTCTTAGACGTCCGTATCACAGTGTAACTTTGGACTGTGCGAAGCAATTTTTCTCTTCTTCGCAGGGATGATGTGTCATATCATCACCATTGCGCACATACATTTTGAAGCCCCTGCGAAGCATTTGAATATTTGCTAGTAGTAGGTGGTGCACTATGGCGACCCCCACTCCTATCCCCACTTCTATCCCCACTCCTATCCCCTCCACTTCGGTCCCGTCTTGAGCTCGGCTTGAAGTGGCGGGATAAAAGTGGGGATAAGTAGTGTTTTGGGGCCGTCATAGTGCACCACCAGTTTATTTGAGCCATATCATACTTCATAAAAATTATAAAAATTTTAAAAAATTAAAATTTAAAAAAATTTTAAAAATTAAAAAATTTCAAAAATTTTAAAGAATTAAATTCAAAAAAATTAAAAGAAAATTACCTTTCACTGTATCGTCTCTCTCTCTCTTTCTCCTGTCTTTTTTCACTCTCGCACTCTCGTGTCTTTTTCCACTCTCCTGTCTTTTCACACTTTCACTCTCCTGTCTTTTTTCTCACTCCTCCACGATATTGTTATCCTCCTCGGCATCATCTACGAGAATGATGTCGAGGAGTTCGTATTGACGATTAAAATGTTCGGCGATGATACGCCCTATGACAATAAACGGTATCTCCTCTCTATCATCCCCGTAATTAGTTTTGTACAAAGCAATGACGGGGTAGGGAGCGTCACTATCTATTGTTAACGCCGTAAACGCAACGGTATTATTATTAGTACGCACAACACCTAGAGCACCACCATCACCGTTATCACCGTCACCTCTCTGTTCTTCTTCTTCTTCTTGCGCCGGATCGTCCTCGTCTGCGAAGCCTTCATCATCGCCATCATTATTGTCGCCAATATATCCCCACATATTATTATGTTCTTCTTCTTCTTCCTCCTCCTCGTCAATGTCCTCGCCGTCGTCGTTTGAGGCTGCCTCTTCCACGGCTTGAGCTATTTCACTGCTCAGGTAGTTTTCAGCCTCGTAATCCACGGTCTCATCGTCTGCCAATTCACGGAGTCCGTGAATTTCGCAGTACACGACGAGAGCCGGAATGGTCGCAAAGAGTGGATGAGGCCTGAATAACTCCCTGAATTCACAATATGTCGAAACGTCTTCGTCTACCAGATAAACCTCTGCGTAGCCGTCATCGTCTGTATAGACAATTTCGCATCGATACATATTATAATTATGTAGCAGTACACAAGCCGTGCCGGGTGCTTTAAACCGGCGGGGAAGCTTCCACTGCGAGCTACAGCTTTTATAAAAACCGTTCATTAAAGTTTTGAGGGTCTTATAGAACCCACACAAATTATCGAATCGGATGGCTATTATGCACGCCGACACTACGTGCAACACTTCGCACGCAAAACCCTCGGGCATTTCGGTGGTGGGGTATCGGCGATACATTTTTCAGAAAAAAATTAAAAAAAACACGTACACACACGTACACACAATAACAATTCACTCGATGCCGATGCAACTCTAATAAATATAACAACTATTTAATTCGTACACTAGCGATGAACTTATTATTATATTTTTTCCTGTAAGTCGTGCATTACGTTTGGAGGCTGATGAAAGACTAATGATGCGTTTCATATATTTGCGAAATACAGGAGGGGATATAGAGAGTATAGCAACCATCTTCACTGTAATTAATATTGGAACATTCCCAGACAGCCGCTCAGGGTCACCTCACGGACTGATTCCCGAAAATGCAGTGTCAGGACATTCCCAGGTGCGCTCGTGCCTGCAACTACACTTCGTGTAGGGAGAAGAGATGTTCTTTATAAAGAGGAATTATAAAATTAAATATCGTGATTTTCTCGACCTTATGAATGCTAGCATATTAGGGCGTGGCACTTTTATTCGGGGGGGCCTAATTCAAGAACGGTAATTGCTACGCGATTTTAGACCACGGGAGTACCATCCTTGTAACCCTCGCCTTCCTCTCCCGAGAGGGCCAATCACTGTACCGATTGGTAATTCGCGGTTTTCGCGAGGTACAGTCATTGGCCTCCTATCAATAAACTATTAATTAGTATTTGACTTGTAGCGTATCACGAACTATTGGACGCGTCTCCTCATGAAGAGGAAGAGCTTATTGAAGCGCCCGATAATACAGAGCGCCAATACCAGCAGGGGCATGAGGCCCCTCTTATAGAGGCAGCAACCGATAATACAGAGCACCAACATCACCAACGGTGTGAGGCTCTCCTTATAGAAGCAACAGTTGCAGCCGATAATGGAGAGAATACGCGTCAAGACGAGCCTACTGAATATTCACTCGCAAATTTCCCGCGTGTTATTCCCTTTGCGCGTGAGTATAAAATTGAAACAGTATGAGAATTAAAGGAAAGTGTGTAAGTGGCTAATTATATTCAAAATTTACAGCAGCATTTCGGCTTCGTCTAACGAGACCTCTAGAAGGTGAAGATGACGGAGCGTCTGAATTACATACACCCGAGGGCCCTATGGAGAGCGAAGAAGAAGAAGAAGTCCAGCATTCGCAGCGTTCAGAGGCTGATGATGATGATGATGATGAAGAAAACTGTATATACCATGAAAATCAGTTGTGGGCGTGCCGTCGTTGTAACCCTGGCTTAACGAGGACTGAGTGTGTAGGAGAAGAAGAGGAGGAAGTCGTACCACCCTCTGAACTACCCACACCGCGGGGGAGGGGCGAGGAAGAAGCGTCATTACTACGCGCTGAGGTACAGCAAAATGAGGGCGAAGAAAACCAACTATTGGAGAATACGATAGCAGAGTGCGAAATACCACAAACTCTAGAGCCTCGAGATCACAGCTGGTTTCACGATCTGATGTCTGATAATAACGATAGAGGTAAATATACTTTAATTTAGATTTCGAAAATATAGTAAGTTGAATTATTTTGTAGCAGGGGGATTGGTAGCAGCTTCAATTGATGATGATGAAGATACTTAAATTGCTTCAGTACTAGCAATATTTCAACGAATTTCGGAAACAATAAATGTTTGTCATTAATTTATAATACCTTTTTACAGAAATACAGACTGGCGCCGGTAGAGTACCCAGCGTAGCGACGAAAACCTCAACATTTGGCGACGTACAACCACCGGGGATGCGAGTTGAGATAGTGCAGAGCATCAGACGCTATTTTAAGCGATTTAAACTTCGAGGTCAGGAGACTACGTTGCGAATATTCAGGCCTCCCCCAGAAACAAATATCATAGAGTGGCTCGAGGGAGCGTTCCGTGACCTATTAACGTATATGACTAATTCCTGTGAGGGTGGCGACTATGCCGGCATTTCGTTTACAGCCGACAATTTATCTCAGGGCCCCGTATGGCTTTCTTTTAGGCCCGTTCGCGACTTTACGTTTGAAGATATTTGGCAATTGATATTCAGTGTTGCTCAAAGCGCGGCGTCAATAGATATAAATGACTCGTGTAATTTAAAAATGTCTGTTGTCAAGGGTATCGAGGGTACAGGTAGAAAAGCTCTCACGTACGAGGCCGTCGCAAAAAAATCCATTCTGACAATACGAAACGATGATAACCTATGCTTACCGCGCTCACTCGTAGTAGCTCGAGCTCTTGCCGAACGGGGCGAAATTCGAACCAGGGCTCCGCATGCAAATTGGCAAAGAATTAGACAGATTAATGGGTCGCTGCAAAAAGAGCAGGCATTACAACTCACAAGAGCTGCAGATGTTTGCATACCTAGAAACGGTTGTCGTCTCAGCGAAGTTGCACAGTATCAAGATCATTTAGCATTAGAGGGCATAGCGATTGTGGTTTTTGAATTTTTGGGCTTAGGCCGTCTTAAGATAGAAGCTATATTCAATGGTACACAAAAAGTTCTGAATATATTCGGGTCGATTCAGCATACTCTATATATTGTGTATTACGAACGTTCGCACCATTACGAGCCAATTTTAAATCTTAGAGGGGCTGTCGGCTGCTCGGGTTTTTGTCATCTGTGTAACAGGCTACATCGACAATTAGATCACAGATGTCTGAAAAAGAAATGTCCGCGGTGCTGGAAACAGCCACCATGCGATCCCAGTGCATGAGTTAATAAAATGCGTAGGGTGCAATCGTGAATTTTTTGGGGAAGAATGTGCACGTCATCACAGCACAACCGTAGTAAAGTACACGCGAAATAAAAAAAAAGGCGCTACGCTTTGCGAGGCACTTAAGCGATGCAGGCTATGTTTCAGAACGATACATCCTTTGGTGAAAAAAAAGAAACATGTATGCGGTTATAGTTTTTGCACGATATGTAAATCCGATCAGCTACACAATCATTTATGTTACATGTCGACCGTTCGACGAAAGGCATTTAAAAACAATATTTACATTTTTTATGACTGTGAAACGCAGCAGTGTACACCGTTACAAGGCGATCCTACTGTATTCGCGCGCGAGCCGAACCTCTGTGTGGCTCAACGTGTCTGCACATTCTGCTGTGATAACGTTTCTATAGACGACCCCTGCGAATATTGCGGGACACACGAATTTGTATTTAGACACAGACCCGTATGTCAACTTGTGGAATTGGCTATGCAGGACAACAGAGATTTTTCACGCACAATTTTAATTGCTCATAATGCAGGCGGGTTTGACGCACTTTGCACTTCGCATTTTGCCCTATTTAGTCAACGAAAAAAAGACGCAGATGCCCGAATTGATAATGAACGGGACGAAAATTATTACCATGCGAATCGGCAAGCTCGTATTTCTCGATAGCTTAAATTACTTTCACATGCCTCTAAGCGCGTTACCAAAAGCCTTTGGCTTAACGGACTCTATTGCTAAAGGGGCTTTTCCCCACTTGTTTAATAGGCCTGAAAATCAAAATTTTCTGGGAAAATTACCGCCCATAGAATATTTTTCCCCGGAAACGTTGAACGCTGCTGCTCGCGAAAAGTATTAGGATGGTATAAAGAATTGAGTGATGCCAACTATGTATTCGATTTTGCAAAAGAGATAGTGTCCTATTGTAAGACCGATGTCACAATATTGAGAAGAGCTTGTATC
Source organism: Cryptus viduatorius (assembly GCA_964006125.1). Classification (NCBI taxonomy): domain Eukaryota; kingdom Metazoa; phylum Arthropoda; class Insecta; order Hymenoptera; family Ichneumonidae; genus Cryptus; species Cryptus viduatorius. Next base: position 22,010,620 of record OZ023223.1, read on the forward strand.
GCTTTTAGGCGTTTGTTCATTACCAGCGGAAATGTTTGTCCGTTCGACGAAAGCACTACGATAGCTTCAGCTTGTTTTCGCGTTTTTCGAAAAAACTTTCTGAAAAATGATACGATAGGCATCATACCCACCGGGGGCTACAGATGGGCTCATAATCAGTCAAAAAAAGCGATCGCATGGCTCGTATGGATGGAGCATTCTCTCGGATGTTTAATAACTCACGCAGGTCGAACGCGTGAAAATAAAATATTTCAAAACCTACTGGTAGACGGGTACTACGAAACTCAGGACGCGGAGCATGCATTGCAGTTTCACGGTTGCTATTGTCATGGATGCCCTCACTGTAATTAACCTGCATCCGATGGTCTCCGATCCCAGAGCGGGTCATCCCGCTCTAAAACGGAGAAACGTTAATACGTGCTATCTCCACATGCCGGGACGTAACAGTACGTTAAAAGCATATTTGTTGGTCCTGAAAAGGGCCGTTTTTGTATCTTTCCGAAAACGAACTCTTCATCGTTCACGCATCGGTCGAAGTTCCGGCTGTCTCCTCTCGTCGATTCACCTCGTTATCGAGCACGATAGTCTCGAAGATTCTGTGGAACCGTTCGGTATGGTCCGGATACTTCCTCTTGAAAAAAAATTCTGCCACGTATCCGTCCATATGAGGCTCGACGCGTCCGACTCGCGGAATGTTCGAACGAACTTCTTGCCAGGTGCGCTCGATAATCTGCGTGTGCGCGCCGGTATCGGGATCCACGAAATTATACGTGTGATTCACGCTTAGATGCTGGAGGCCCTCGTTGTCTAAGCAGTTGTACGCTTTCAACAATCGGACATGATCGTAGTTCCCGGCAAAATGTTTTTTTTTATGACCTCCAATAACGTCGCAGACGATCGATCGGGGACCGGAACGACGAAGATATCTCGTGATCCTCGCTCGAATCCGCCGAAAAACCACTGACCTTCGATGACTCTTCTCCGATTATATTTTCTTTTTCCAAACTTCGCTTCGTCGATTTCCACAACTCGATCAGGCCCGCCGATTGGCTTCGAGTTGACAATGCACCATGTGACGAGAGCTTCCCGGATAAAATTCGACCAGTCGACAACGGTTGTCGAACTCATGCCGGGTTCTCTCTCCAGAAATTCTTGGCGCGGCGGTTTCAACGAAACAAAATACCCGATGAATGTACACGCGTCTTCCAAAGAAATGTTCGAATTTTCGAACCACGTGCCTTTTCGAAGGGTTTCTTTGAACGCGCATCGAACGATTTGCACTTTGTGCCCTTTCTTCACTTTGTTTTTTTTTTGACACCTCCACTTTTGCTCCTGCTCGTTATATTTCGCCGCACTTCCGCAACTCGAACATGTTACCGATGTTACCGAATGTTAACGGACGGGCTCGTCGAGGGTAGAGTCGGCAAGAAGCGTAGGAGAGCCTCGAATATATATTTTTTTTCAATTTTAAAAAGATATTTATTTTAAAAAAATTTTTTAATCGTTGCTTATTTATTTATTTTTTAATGTTTAATTAGGTTTTTTTGGTTTTTTATTTAGTTATCGTTATTTTTTCATGCTTCGCCCACATGATTCTTCAAGTTTACGATAAACTGCATCGGTTTTTACCAGAAAAAATTTTTTTTTCATGCAAATTCGGAAAAGCCCCAATTCTAAATAATTACCGAAAATATCAGTTGTGAATAATAATATTCAATTCGTATAGAAACGAAATGTTTATATTCGATGAAGGTTAAACTATGAATCAATTTCCATAAGCGATAAATGATTCTCCGCCATACGTTCTTCCGAGATGAAACGCGCAGCGCGACGTATAAACATATTCGATATGCAGCGCATAATGCAAAGTGTAATCATACTCGATACGGAGCGCGTAGCGCGACGTGTATTCCTGTGAGTGCCTTAAAAAATGTCCCAAAGGGACATATTTCGGGGGGCTTGGGTGACGGAGCCCACCAACAAGAGCCTCTGCGCCCGCAGGGCGCTGAGGCGCTTGTTATTTCGTAAATAGTAAATCCGTTCACCCGACGGAACACTTTTGATAAAACAAAATGATGCTGCGAAGGAGAAAAAAATTGGTTCGTAGAGTTCATTATGATAGCACCGTACGGACATTTGACCGAAGGCAAATGCAAATTGTGGCCAATAATTTTTTACATAAATACTTAAAGGTCTCAGATTGGTTTTAAAAGTGATGTGCATGCTGGAAATAATGTAATAAAAAATCTCTGCGAAGGATAACAAAATTGGTTCGCACCATCTAAAGTTACAGTGTGATACGGACGTCCGTATTAGCAAATGGTGATAAACCGAAGCAAATGGTGAAAAATAAACATTTTTGGAGTATGCGCTGCGGAGTAACCCCTTCGACAGACTTCGAAGAGCAACGGATGGTCATTTTGATAGGCACTCTCTGCCTATTGTTATAGTGAGTGCCTAAAAATCATGTGTACTATTATCAAGTACAAAGCCAGCTACACTTAACAGAACGAAAGTATTGTGGTTTTGCCCTCTGGACGCCAGTTGACGAGAAATACCTTACAGTCACGAAAGACGATGAGTTCTGGATTTCAAAAATGAAACCGTTCCTATCGCGATTTTACTTGGTACGTTTGCTTCCGGAAATCGTGGATATTCAGCGGAACAGAAGTATGCCGATACGGGAAACAGAGTATATTTTGCAGACCAAAGCTAAGCAAAGTCAGACGATGGTCGAAAAAGACAAACGTGCGCATAAACTAGTGTCGCATGAAATAGACTCACCTTATGGTACAACTTCTGATCAGGCAACGATAGATGTTGATCTAGACCGTACAAAAAGACCATGCTTTAGTGCTAATTGGGTAACAATCGATATGATCGATGACATGGAAGTTCAGAACAAGATACGGATGTCGCATGAAATAGACGCACCTTATGGTACAACTTCTGATCAGGTAACGATAGATGTTGATCTAGACCGTACAAAGAGACCATGCTTTAATGCTAATTGGGTAACAATCGATATGATCGATGACACGGAAGTTCGCCTAGACGGCGACCCTGTTCATGTAGCGTATTCGTGTAACTCAGAAAATGATAGCGCATTTGGTGTCGATTATAGTGAAATGAAAATTGTCTCCATTCTCAACGGCATGAACGACTAATTAATACACAGCTATCATTCCGCCAAGGAAAGATGGAATATTGATTTGTTACAAAACCTTGTACAAAAGGCATGATAACTTGTTACCATTTTAAGGCTGGGATGACAATTAACGTAAACCACATTCATGGAGCATCATCGAAACGAACTCATACCCTGGTGTGAGTGGGTTAGCGTGGGTGGGCGTTTCTTCGGCATTTTTAAAAACGCCGGAAGTAGTTGTAGCTAGCTTCGCAAGCAGAATCTTATCTAGATAATTTTCACTTACGTTTACGTCTTACAGTCTGATGCCAATCTGTCTAGTACGCTTTGTTATACGCGCCCTCACGGCGCATGTATTCCTAAACTAAAAATCCTCTTGCGAACCTAAAACAGAAAAAATATAGATTAAAAAACACCAAAAAAAACTGTAAATATTAATTTAAGCCTAAATTAAGAATTCAACCTTTTTACCTTTACCCTTAACTGTACATCCGTCCCTCGGTGGCTTCAAACGTCGCGTCGTCTCTCGTCGTCGCTGCGTCGTCCTCTGTCGTCGAACCTGAAACAAAAAAAAGAAACATATTAGGAAAACATTCATATTCAAAAAACTTACCGGAGTAAGACTTACCTGCCGTCGCCTTGTCCCGTCGAAGTCCCTCGTCGACTCGTCGTCTCTTCCTTGTAGTCGCAGTCGATATCCCTCGTCGTGGCAAATCGGTGTCCCTCGTCGAAATCCTCCGGAATTTGAAACAAACAAAAAACACACAAAATAATTGATAATACATTTTTATTCTATTTTTTGCACACATTTACATATTAACAACTTACCTGTCGGAGTCCACCGCTGTCCCTCGAAGTCGATGACTCTCATCGACCGGTCATCCCCTCCGGCAACTGAAACATAAAAAAAACGAATTAATTAACATAAAAAAATATTTAAAAACTTACCTGAATCGATGATCCCCTTCAACGCGGCGCGGAATCCGTAAAAATTCCCTCGACAAAACGCGATGTCGCGAGGATAACCTCAAACGTCACTCGCGGAAAAACTTCAATTATTACGACGTGTCAAACGCATGACACGCCGTAATTCGCGCACATGAAAATCACAAATAAATCGCGCACTCGAAAAATCACTCGCGCACCCGAAACTTTAACCCACGCACTCGCGAAAACCAAAAACGGAAAAAAACAAACACTTTCCCAAAATTCGCGAAACTTCGCGAATCGACAACGCGAGGGTAATAATGTACCGACGGATCGCGTAGATTCTCATGCGTTCGCGAAACTTCCGAAACTTCGCGAAGCGACTCGAGACGACGTGACTCCCCACCACCAGCCCAGCGCATGCGCAAACGTTCGCAAACGTAACGAGCCGGGTATATAAGGAGCCTCTCCTCGCAACTCCAGATCAGTCTCTCGGGCTGCGAAGTCCGAGCAACTAGTCTCCAGCTGCGAAAGCTGCTATCCCAAAGACTGCAAAGTCTCTCTAAATAAAAGACTGCAAAGTCTCTCCAACAAAAGACTGCAAATTCTCTCTGTCTTTCTCAAAAAATTGCTGCAAAGCAATTATTCTTTACTGCGAAATAAAGAAACTTTACACCTTCACCTACACTCTCTCTCTCCTTCTCTATCTTTCCTTTCCTTTATTTATTTAAAAAGTTTTCAATAAAACAGGGAGAATAGCTCTTTTTTCGCGCCATTTCGCGCACTTTGTTATCCGGCAGCCGTCGATATCAGCTTGCGTACTCTATGCCACTGCTTATACGACCACAATAGCGTTGGGTGTCGACTTTGCTAATTTAGCGTATTCCTTCGACTCCGAAAATAAGAGCGTTTTTATATCAATTGTGATGAGTAAAAAATTGTCTTCATTCCCAATGGTATTAAAAATTAGTCAACACACAACTGTCATTCCGCTAAGGGAACCTGGAATATTGATACGTTACAACGGCTTGTAGAAAAGGGTTAATAACTTGTTATCATTTTAAGTTTGGGATGACAATTTACCTAGTCTCATTACCTAACCTTTACCTAACCTCATTTGTGTCTCTGACTAGGATTGGAGTATCATGGAAACGATCTCATGGAGGTAGCTCTTGCGGAGAACAGTGCTCAACACCCGAAAAGCGGGAACGTAAATTGAATTTTAATCATTTCTCGATGGGATCAAAATCTGAAAAAATCACGAGATCTTTGAAAAATTGATTTTGGATAATAATCATTTCAAAATTTTATTAACGGAGCTGGGCAAAGCACCGAAAAGTACTTTAAGTACAAAATACTGCTAATAATTGAAGTACTTTTTTACTCTAAGTACTTTCCAAGCACTCTTTCAAGTACTTTGTCAAGCACAATTTGCGATTATTTTTCAAACCATCTCAGTTTACGAGTGAGTTGGCGACACGCGGATGAGAATGAGGAAGCCGCAAGCGAGATCGAAGAAGAGGTGAGAAAAATGGCTACAAAGGAGACGAAAAAATTTTACGAACGAAAATTAATAGTATCTTGTGCACCAAGGGCGGAAAGTTGGTCATTTCTAGCGAGTGTGTTGGCTGTGCCCGACGTGTGCAAAGAGATTTTGGGGACCCGACGACTGAAGGTCGGATGGCCTCATCGAGATGGAATGCCAACTTCGCTCGCGGTGCACATGATATTTTTTCACACATCGGTACCCCTAAGTTCGTGCTTGTTTCGCTGATAAGAGGAGATAAAGTAGGTACTTTCCTGCCTAGGGATTTACTTTTCATCCTTGAGCGGAAATAACTCCGAAGGGAGGAAAGTACTCACTTTCCCTCTTTAATCAGGGAAGAAAGCAAAAACTTTTTATGTCAATATTTGAAAAATATTATTTGTTTAACAAAACAAACACGTGTAGATGAACCGTGAATCAGAACGGCAGGATGGTTCACCATATTGAACGGTAAACAGTTGTTACGTCCAGACGAGCTCTTGCGAATTCGTACTGAACATGTGTAACGTCGGCCTCTCTTTTCGAGTCAAGGCGTTAGCCTTTTACTCAGGGACGGAGACCTCGCCTTAACACTGTCGCAGATTGGAGATATGTTGGAAGGATATTTGAGACTGATAGTCTCGTTGCACAATTGTAGAGCATACAGGAATAAAGTCGAAGACTTTGCGTAGTTTTAGTACTCACTATGTTTATTTAAAGTCGAGGGTTGGTGTTGGTAACAATCTGCTTGAATACAATAGTTGGAAAAAATCTCCGAAGACTTAGCCGCGCAGGGCTATAGTAGAGCGTTGCGTGGACTTAGCCGCACAGGGCTATCGTAGAGGGTTCGTTGGACTTAGCCGCACGGCAATCGTAAAGCGTTCGCTGGACTTAGCCGCACGAGCTATCGTAGAGCGTTCGCTGGACTCAGCCGCACGAGCTATCGTAGAGCGTTCGCTGGACTTAGCCGCAGGGGCTATCGAAGAGAACTCTGTCGGACAGAGCTTGCGCACTCTGCCGAGCAGGGACTTGTCGTAGATCGTAGAGAACTTCGTTAGTCAGAGCCTTGCACGCTCAGTGGAGTCTTGTAGATGATGATCGGTGTAAAAACGCAGAACTACTCAGTTGCTACCGAAAATGCTCGCCTTTTTATACTGGTTTAACCCTATCTGTCTAATGTTAAAATTTTGTAAGCGGTGGGGTTAAAATAATGAGATTGTAAGTCCCATAAAAATGTTTGAGGTGTCTATGCGCTTCACCGACGCTTTTTGGTAAAAATTAGTGGTCATAAAGATTTCGGGTAGCTTTTACTTAGAAGTCCATATGAAGATCGCCGCTAAGCCCTTTTACGGATATGCATAAAGTTGGGTAACACTCTTAGGTGCGGAAAGTGTGGCACGAGCGTTAGCCTTTGTGGTGTGTAAGCAGACCGGCGCTAGTCCACATAGAGATGCATTAGGTTTTCGGGTGTCATCCGTAGGCGACGGCGATTATGTAGAGCATCTAACGACTCTTATGGTAAAAGAGTTAATAGGCGACAGCGCAGCGATAAAGTCTTCGCTGTGCAGTGCGTGCGAGGGTTGCCGCTAGTTTTTACAGAGACACATAAAGTTCGGTGTCATCTCTAGACTAGGGAGATAGAGTATAGAGGAGGCTGAGAGAGCTAGCCGTAGGCGGCACTCTAATAGAGATAGAGAGAGACAATCGTATGCGGGACTCTAGTAGAGCCGAGAGAACTAGTGATAGGCGACACTCGATGACTGCGTGCCGCCGAATGGTTAGGCGCGCACGTCTAGGCCTACTACATTATGGCTACCAAGTGCATGAGAGCACGTGCAGTGCATGTGAGTAGAGCGCGCGTAAGCGAGCCCCGAAATCTCTTATATGGATGTAGTTTTTATGTCGTAGTGTTTTTGGTTAAGTGTGGTGGGTTACGTGAGACGTAACACAGTATCTGACACGCCTTTCTATTTCTCATCTACATCGAAGATCGGAGAGGATTTTTTTTCTTTCGTTTTGTTTCATTGTCCTTCATTCTTCGGAAATTTTATTATTGTTATATTTTTGTTTTCAATTTTTTTATATTATATAATCCATTTGTAATATCATCAATCGATGTGAAATGTACTGAAACGTTTACTAATTTTCGTTACTGTGCTGTGAACGGTTCTCCTCGGGAATTAACGTGGTAATTTCGTGTTTCGTCTCTTGTTTCGAACAGTTACGGAAATGTAAACCTATGTACCCAGGTCTCGATGTAGGATACCTATTGTATGGGTACGGGACCGGGCGGTGGAACAATGTTTTTCGTAGATAAATGGCCTCAGTCGTGTTGGTGTTCACTCACGTTTGCCACATTTTAGAGTGATATCCACGTCATCATCGGCTATGCGGGGATGGGACTGGTCTTATAGAGTGAGGGGGCGATATCTTTCGACTGTATGAATTGTCTCACGATCAACCGGGAGGAAAATTTAAAGTATACGGAGTGTCGCGCCTATCGTGTCCCGTTACGGCGGGGCTAGCGTGGCGGCCTAGTGTCAGGCGCTCGCTCTCGTTTCCCTGTATAGTCGCGTCCCTATGCGAAATGACGCGCCTTTAGTGTCTTGTTACGGCGGGGCTAGCGTGGCTGCCTAGCGTCAGGCGCTCGCTCTCGTTTACCGGTAAAGTAGCGTACCTCTGCGTGTCCCTATACTGGATGTCGCGTCTATCGCGTCTCGCTACGGCGGGGCAAGCGTGGCTGCCTAGAGTCAGGCGCTCACTCTTGTTTCCCTGAAACACCCTTTTCTTGACCCTCACGAGATATCGGATATCAAGGAGACGTCCGAGAAATATACTCTCAGGGCCCTCGACCTCGACGATAACGACTCGGGGATACAAAAGGGATCGCACTGCGAGGGCGCTGCGTTAGCACCGCTCGACTATGCTTGCAGGACTCGTAAAGCCCTGCAAGGAGCTTTACACTTAATTCTTGACAAAAAAAATCTTAGGTTAAAATTATGGAGTGGCCGGAATTCACCGCGGTCCACTATTGACCAACAATCGTTTGCAATAGATTGTTCAAGTTGGTTTATTTATATTTAGTTAAATGACTCTACGATCACCGGGTGGGGCGGGACGCCTCCCGTGGAGCTCTTTGCTCAATGCAATAAAAAAAATGACTCGAATTCTTCGCTGTTGCGACTCTCGCTTCTTGATTCACGCACTATTCCGTTCCTCAGACACAAGCGATTGTAAAGGCGGATGTACCAGCTCAACGCCTCGCAGCGTGTAGTGTCATCATCGGAATTTGGATAGTAATAAAGACCCTGTCAATCGAGTTTCGATTGTTGAGTGAATATTTAATACCCCTATCAATATCGCGAGTTTTAGCAAAGGGGAAGCCCTATCTTGGAAACGTCTATCGGTGTTAGTGCTACTTGCTTCTATTTATCTATGAGCTAAATGGGACACTGATACGTGGCAGAGTGTGAGTGGCACATAAAGAAGATTTAGCGCGCTGACAGTGACCGGACAACTTGGCGTGACTCCGTGCTCACGGGATGTCACGTATAATTGACCACACTGGTCTCGTTCGACAAAAAGATTATTGCTTTCTTAATGGATACGACAAGTATTTCCAAATCTTCTGTCTGCGCTTCTTATCTCCGTCAATGCCCCTCCTACGACGTGAATATCACGTTATCTAGAGTCTGTCACGTATAGGTGAAGAAGCAACCCACACTTCTGGAAAATTATCCAGGGGTGGTGCTCACGGATACAATCACCCTGGTCGCGAACTTCCGAGTAATTACTCGGGGCCAACGTACCAAGGGAGGTCCCTAAGCGTTCGCAATTGTCCTGACAATTAACGAACGATATTCGAAGTTTCAAAAGATTAATAATTAATCGTAGCTTCGGTAAATTATACGTGAAAACGTCAAGTGTGAATGTTGATGGTAGACTAGAATATCGTTCGCTTGCGTTCGCGGCTTTTATACTGTTTTCGCTGTTACGTAACTCGCTGGTGGGGGGGGGGGGGGGGGGGGGGGACTGTGGCGTGATGTCACGTGACCGTTCCCTATGCTTATCCATTGGTGACGTCAGTGCGTTTTCCTCAGGGCCGACTCCACTGTTGCTAAGGTGTCACTGGGCCCCTTTCGGTGCGTTACATAACTTTCGCCTGGAGAGGTGGTAAGGTGGCGTGATGTTTCGTCAGCTTTGTCCCGTGGTGGGGTTGCTGACTCATCGCTGCTCTTTCTCTGCAATTTGTTCAATATTAGTTGCTTTTTGCAACTAGAGGATAATTTGTCGTTAATTATTTCCTGCCTTGGCTCTTCTTGTCTGGCGCGCGATGTTGGTTATTATTTATTCTTTTCTGTGGGCACTGCTATCGTGTGTTTTGTTGTAAACAATAGGATCTTAGCGTTATGGTGTTGTTGTGGTTTTTTCCGCTCTGGAAGTTATGCTCGGTTGTTTATGTGCAAATTTTTCTTTTTTTTTTTTTTGTTTTATTCGCAGTTAACGTGCGCTAGGGCTTTTTAGGCACTCACTATAACAATAGGCAAAGAGTGCCTATTAAAATGACCATCCGTTGCTCTTCGGAGCCTGTCGAAGGGGTTACTCCGCAGCGTATACTCCAAAAATTTTTATTTTTCATTATTTGCTTCGATGTATCTCCAACATCATGCGTAGTTACTTTGAGGTGACTGCGATGAATCGAAATATTTTTTTTAGCCTGCGGTGCAATGAAAACAACTTTTTGGCTGAATTTTTCTTCTCGGACGTCCGTATCACACTGTAACTTTAGATGGTGCGAACCAATTTTGTTCTCCTTCGCAGGGTTTTTTTATTACATTATTTCCAGTATGCACATTGCTTTTGAAACCAATCTAAGACCTTCAAGTATTTTTTCTAAAAAATTATTGGCCACAATTTGGATTTGCCTTCGGTCAGATGTCCGTACGGTGCCATCATAATGAACTCTGCGAACCAATTTTTTTCTCCTTCGCAGCATCATTTTGTTTTATCAAGAGCACTACGCACAGCAAATTTAGAGACAATCCTACATCTCTAACTATTTATTCATCACAATTTTCCATAAAAAAATTATTTTCTCACATCTGATGTCCGTACGGTGCTATAATTAAGAATCCTGGAAATCAATTCTTTTCTCTTTCGTAACAATATTTCATTGCATCGAAAGCACTATGCACAACAAATTTTGAGTCATTCAGACAAATATAATTTTAATTATAACATAATTCAAAAACAGTGGTTATAATAAGATTTGCTTTAAAGGTTATGTTATTTAGATTTGGCAAAAATCCATTTTTCATCGTGTTAAAAAAAAAACTTCGGTTGTGAAAAATAAAGCATGAAATATCATACACAGATTTACAAATGTTTGCGTTTTTTATTTGGAAAATAATATATTATCACCGAAAATCATTCGCAATATTTTACCATATTTTATTCACATTCGTAATAAAAATGATAAATTTCACGTATTCACTGAAAAAATTGGTAGTAAACTCACAAAAAAGATTCATCGAATATCCAAAATGATTACAATTTCCCAAATAGAACTAAAGAAAATCGCGAGTATATATTTTTTCGTTTTATTCTATCTGTCAAACTTTGGAAGCAGATGACAATTTCGTAGCAGACGATACACAGATGCTCACACGTCGCGGCGCGCGTAATCTGTGGCCGGATGATTTTCAAATAAAAAAAAAATCGACATCTCGTTTCAATGTTTGTTCCTATTTTACGTAAATATAAATGGATTCTACGCGGTATAGCGCAGATAAAAAGTGTGCAATCATAAAAAAAAGAATTTTCTATCCTTCGACCGTCGAAGATTCATCGCAGCCGAAATCTTTGTCAATTATGTTCACCCGATTTATTCATTTACAGTTAATAATAAAAACTGCTAATTCTTTTTCTGGCAACGTATTTTCTCCTCTTCAAAACAAGCAAAAATAAGAGTCGAAATCTTTTTTCGCTGCCGAGATATGATTTTTTTTAAGCAAAGACTAATTTTACGAATTTTCATCAAAAAACGAATCGTTTTTTCAAATTTTTCGAAATTGCCGGCTCTAATCCTTTCCTCTCAAAGAAATCGTATTTACACACTGACTCTCCGCGTTATTGCGCAGATAAAAAGTGTGCTATGATTAAAAATTTAATTTTTTACACTTCGACCGTCGGAGATTCATCACATTCGAAATCTTTGTCAATTTTGTTCGCTGGATTTATTCGTTTACACTTGATAAGAAAACTGACAATGATTATTCTATCGACGTATTTCCAACTTTTTTTTTTTTTCAAATTTTTTCAAATTTTCGTCGAAATACGAATTTTTTTCATATGCTCACGTCTTGAAAAGTTTTTTTTCGCAAAAAAAAAAAACAATTGTACTCTTAAAGAACAATTATAAACAATTATTTATCAAGAAAGTGAAAAACACTGAATTTGTCGATTTTACGAGTTATTCCGTACCGAGAAACTTATCCTCGTTTGTGATTAAATAAAATAAAAAAAAATACGATATGATATGATGTTAAATTTAATATTTTTAAGCGACGATAAATATCAATAAAATTTCATTGAAAAACGAAAAAAATTATCGAATTTCTCAAACTTCTCGTCTCCAATACTTGTCTGTTCTACAGAGACAATAACGAGCTGATTCCATGTATTACGAAGAAGAAAAAAAATATATCTCAAATGGTAGAAATAAAATTTGTTATAAGAGGACTGTCAAAGAGCCTTCAAAGTCGAATTTTTCAAAAATTTCATCAATATGTAAAAAAAATATTTCGGAGTTATCCAAGATGACAAATGTTTGATTCGAGTAACGTACTACTTCCTCTTCAATACAAGACAGAAACCAAGACGATATATTTTTTCGTTCTCGAGATAGCATTTTTTGCAGCATCCATAAATATCGACAAAATTTCATTGAAAATCACAAAGAATAGCAAATTTCATGAACTTTTCTTCTACAATGATTTGGTTTCCTACAGATAAAATAACGAACTGATTCCATCAATTATGGGGAAGAAAAAAAACACTGAAGGGGAAGGATTTAAAGGGGATATTTGGCCTGAATGCTAAATGGTAATCGTATTGGTGTCGGTACATGTTTTGTGTGTTTGTTTTATATTCATTAAATCTGGTCCTAAGTTTTAAGCCAATAAAACGACTTTACTAGACATGATTTGATTCGTTAAATTAATTTGATCAACTTCTACGTGATGCAATTCGTTATATTTGTCTCGTGTCTCAATATTTGACAATTTATCGCCAAACAAAAAGGAAATATCCGTCGTGAATATTAATAATAAATTGGTACAAAAAAGAAATATTTTTATTCGACAAAGGCTAAAAACTATAAATTAATTTACGTAACTGATAAATGTTTTTCCCTCATACGTACTTTCGAAAAGAAACGCAGAGCGCGATGTATAAACATACTTCATCCGTAGCGCATAGCGCGATGTGTAAATACACTCGATACGGAGCGCGTAGCGCGACGTGCACCCCCCTTAGGGACATTTTTCGGGGGGTTTGGGGGGCGGAACCCACCAACAAGAGCATCTGCGCCCGCAGGGCGCTGAGACGCTTGTGATTATTTATTTGTTTGTTAACAATAGAGGAGTGCGGTAGTCTCACTCAACGTTGTTGCCTATTTGTTAGCAAGAGAGTCCTTTGTTGGGTGATTCGTTTTTTTATTTCTGATTGGCGTTGTTTTGTGCTCTTTTCATTGTTTTAGTGGGGTTTATGAGATGAATTTATCTTGTGGTAAATTCATCTCGCGTATCCTCCTTTACCACCTTTTTGTAATGCGTCGCATGGATCGATTACCTACCGTTAATCGATGGCAAGTCTCGGTGTTGGTTTACCCGACGGAAGGTGGGGTACCGGATATCTTCTTCGGTAGGCTGACCGTTGTGTCTCTATTCGGCCCTCTGTCGTACGGGGGGCGTGGCCTATAGCGTATTTTCGCCTTGTCCCTGGGGGCGTGTCTTTACGACACCTTCCCAGGTACCAGCTATGGGATTATGTTCTTCTGTTCTCGATTCGGCGAGCCTCTCGCCGCGAGAGCTCGTTGTGGAGGCTCGCGAACCGTTACAGTACCTTTTATCTCTACCATTGTTTATTCCCCAGCACTCATGTTATATACTTCGTTACGAATTATTCTTGTATTACGATGATTGACCTGGCACGATATTTTTTTCAATGATAAATTAGTTATATTTATCATCCGTGCATCCCGACTATACGACATCGTCTGTACTCTCTACTGTGATGAAAAGAAAAAAAATGGCTCTTTGAACTCTATATTAAAAATACAAATCTCACGATGTTTTTGGCCTCTCCTTTTTTTCCGAATAGCGTTGTTTGCTTGTCAGTTTATCAGAGGTAAATGAAAGATAAACAATTTGTCGATTTCTCTCACCGAGATTAGACAACGGAAAAAATTTTTGATTGAGAATATTGTTCGGTTTAACCAGAGTGAAGAATTTTATTGAACTTAAGAGGACAATTCTGTTCTATTTATTCTCTGGTTCGCTTAGCGTCTGTGGTATTTGGTCAGAGACTTGGAGACGATATTGCAAGCAGTAGCGACTACTACACGTCCTTTTGAGATACTTTTCGACCGACGGTGAGTTTATTTATAATTGTGTTTACGGGCGAAAGGTATTGAAAAGAAAGACAAAAAACGAAAGAAAAGTGCTATTATGAAAGCTGTAGATTTTGAAAGGGCTGTCTGCAAATTGTAAAATCGATATAGCAAGTATGTACAAAAAAGTATCTGTGTCGGCGGTAGATTATTCGCAATGCTTTGTGCCATTTGATGTAGTCGAGCTGTTATCGCCTCTTTAATGATTTTTAGGCACTCACTATAAAAATAGGCAAAGAGTGCCTATTGAAATGACCATCCGTTGCTCTTCAGAGTCTGTCGGTGGGGTTACTCCGCAGCGAATACTCCAAAAATGTATATTTTTCACCATTTGCTTCGATGTATCTCCAACATCATGTGTTGTTAATTTGAAGTGATTCCAATGACTGGTAATATTTTTTTTCGCCTGCGGTTGAATAAAAATACCTTTATTACTGAAATTATATTCTTAGACGTCCGTATCATAGTGTAACTTTGGACTGTGCGAAGGAATTTTTCTCTTTTTCGCAGGGATGATGTATCATATCATCACCATTGTGCACATACATTTTGAAGCCCCAGCGAAGCATTTGAATATTTGCTTAACAAAAAAAATCCATTTTTGCTTCGACAAGTGTACGTACGGTGCTGTAACTTTAGACTGTGCGAACCAATTTTTCTCTTTTTCGCAGGAATAATGTATCATATCATCACCATTGTGCACATACATTTTGAAGCCCCTGCGAAGTATTTGAATGTATGCTTAAAAAAGAAAATCCATTTGTACTTTGACAAGTGTCCGTACGGTGCTGTAACTTTGGACTGTGCGAAGCAATTTTTCTCTTCTTCGCAGGAATGATGTATATGATGTATGATGTCATATCATCACCATTGTGCACATACGTTTTGAAGCCCCTGCGAAGAATTTCAACTTTCACTTAACAAAAAAAATCCATTGTTGCTTCGACAAGTGTCCATACGGTGCTGTAACTTTGGACTGTGTGAAGAAATTTTTCTCTTCTTCGCAGAGGTGATGTATTACATCATCACCATTGTGCACAATCATTTTGAAACTACTGCGAAGCCTTTAATGAGGTGTTTTAAATTTTGTTCTGATAAATGTCCATACGATGCTCCAATTATGAAGCCTACGAACCTAATTCTTTCTTTTTCGCAGCATTATTTTATTTTATGAAAAGCACTACGCACAGAAAATTTGAAGACATTCTGACATTTCTTAGTATTTTTATTCTCCAATTATTTTTAGCGAGGAATTATTTTAAAAGGTTATATTATTTTAATTTTCCAAAAAACAATTTTTTATCATGTCATAAACGAAAATTTGGTTGCGAAAAATGAAATACGAAATATTACACATTGATTGCCAAATATTAATCCTTTTTATTTCGAAATTAATATATTTTGAACGAATATCATTCACAATATTTTATATACGTTATTCACATTCATAATAAAAATAAAAAATTTCGTGGGTGCACTGAAAACCTGGTTATAATTCCACAACGAAGAATCATCGAATATCCAAAATTATTGCAATTTGTCAAATGAAATTGAAAACAATCGCGGCTATTTATTTTTTTCCATTCATTCTATCGGTCAAACCTTGGAAGCCGACGATAATTCGATAGCAGACGTGATAAAATTTGCATACGCCGCGACGTTGGTATTCTGTGTCGGGATGATTTGAATCGAAAATAAAAATCTTATTGTTTTCTCATTGTTTAATGTATATAACTTTAAATATTGGGATACTGCAGTTTACTTTTTTCAAATCTCTAACAATTTTTCGAAACAAAAAAAAAATCAATTTTTACCTCGTATGTTTCCAACCACCCTTCTATTTTTATTTAAATTGTTTCAATATACTTATGTTCGGGATTCCGTGTCGCACAGCAGCGGCACGAGCGACTCTCCTCGCAGCGCGAACGATCCGTTGCGCGGCAGCACCTCACGGGCGCAGCCGGCTGGCAACACGAGGCATCGTGGAAGGATCTAGAATCGACCACGATGTTCTCGCAACGGCTCGCCGGCCGGCGGCAGCCATCTTAGCAATTAGTCTTCATCGATCCGTGCCATGCGCTACCTCGCTGCTGATTATTTTCATCATTCTTTGTCTTTCGCGCTTTCGATTACTAATGTAATCGCACTCATAGAACTCGGAAAAACTCATTCTCAACGATTGTAGCACCGGGCGCAATCGCATTTATACGGTGTATCCTCAATTGAACGATCTCATTCTCAATACGTGGACTCGCCAAACTCGTGTATGCAACAGTGCACTCATCGGCGCGCTCTCAACGTTGTTCGCGTCAAATTAATATAATTTCGTCGCGGCATCGTTTTATTGTGAATCTCATTTCAACAGTGTAAATTAATTTGCGGTTTTTCTCATTAACATTTTAGTGATTGACTTGCATTGTTTAATCATTGACTTCGATCTCATTTTACTCATCGACTGCGCACCACTTTATTCAGTGACATTATTTATTGTTTCATCAAATAAAGACGTGTGTTTTTAGGCACTCACTATAACAATAGGCAAAGAGTGCCTATTAAAATGACCATCCGTTGCTCTTCGGAGTCTATCAAAGGGGTTACTCCGCAGCGCATACTCCAAAAATTTTTATTTTTCACCATTTGCTTCGGTGTATCTCCAATATCATGCGTAGTTACTTTGAAGTGACTGCGATGAATAGAAATATTTTTTTTAGCCTGCGGTGCAATGAAAACAACTTTTTGGCTGAATTTTTCTTCTCGGACGTCCGTATCACACTGTAACTTTAGATGGTGCGAACCAATTTTGTTCTCCTTCGCAGGGTTTTTTTATTACATTATTTCCAGTATGCACATTACTTTTAAAACCAATCTAAGACATTTAAGTATTTTTTCTAAAAAATTATTGGCCACAATTTTCATTTGCCTTCGGTCAAGTGTCCGTACGGTGCCATCATAATGAACTCTACGAACCAATTTTTTTCTCCTTCGCAGCATCATTTTGTTTTATCAAAAGCACTACGCACAGCAAATTTAGAGACAATCCTACATCTCTAACTATTTATTCATCACAATTTTCCATAAAAAAATGATTTTCTCACATCTCATGTCCGTACGGTGCTCCAATTAAGAATCCTGGAAACCAATTCTTTTCTCTTTCGCAACAATATTTCATTGCATCGAAAGCACTATGCACAACAAATTTTGAGTCATTCTGACAAATATAATTTTAATTATAAAATAATTCAAAAACAGTGGTTATAACAAGATTTGCTTTAAAGGTTATGTTATTTAGATTTGCCAAAAATCCATTTTTCATCATGTTAAAATAAAAAACTTCGGTTGTGAAAAATAAAACACGGAATATCATACACAGATTCACAAATTTTTGCGATTTTATTTCAAAAATAATATATTATCACCGAAAATCATTCGCAATATTTTACCATATTTTATTCACATTCGTAATAAAAATGATAAATTTCACGTATTCACTGAAAAAATTGGTAGTAAACTCACAAAAAAGATTCATCGAATATCCAAAATAATTACAATTTCCCAAATAGAACTAAAAAAATCGCGAGTATATATTTTTTCGTTTTATTCTATCTGTCAAACTTTGGAAGCAGATGACAATTTCGTAGCAGACGATACACAGATGCTCGTACGTCGCGGCGCGCGTACTCTGTGGCCGGATGATTTTCAAATAAAAAAAAATCGACATCTCGTTTCAATCTTTGTTCCTTTTTTACGTAAATATAAATGGATTCTACGCGGTATAGCGCAAATAAAAAGTGTGCAATCATAAAAAAAAGAATTTTCTATCCTTCGACCGTCGAAGATTCATCGCAGCTGAAATCTTTGTCAATTATGTTCACCCGATTTATTCGTTTACAGTTAATAATAAAAACTGCAAATTCTTTTTCTGGCAACGTATTTTCTCCTCTTCAAAACAAGCCAAAATAAGAGTCGAAATCTTTTTTCGCTGCCGAGATATTATTTTTTTTAAGCAAAGACTAATTTTACGAATTTTCGTTAAAAAACGAATCGTTTTTTCAAATTTCTCGAAATTGCCGTCTCTAATCCTTTCCTCTCAAAGAAATCGTATTTACAAACTGACTCTCCGCGTTATTGCTCAGATAAAAAGTGTGCTGTGTTTAAAAATTTTATTTTTTACACTTCGACCGTCGGAGATTCATCACATTCGAAATCTTTGTCAATTTTGTTCGCTGGATTTATTCGTTTACACTTGATAAAAAAACTGCTAATGATTATTCTATCGACGTATTTCCAACGTTTTTTTTTTTTTTCAAATTTTTTCAAATTTTCGTCGAAATACGAATTTCTTTCATATGCTCATGTCTTGAAAAGTTTTTTTTCGCAAAAAAAAAAAACAATTGTACTCTTAAAGAACAATTATAAATAATTATTTATCAAGAAAGTAAGAAACACTGAATTTGTCGATTTTACGAGTTATTCCGTACCGAGAAACTTATCCTCGTTTGTGATTAAATAAAATTTTTAAAAATGCGATATGATATGATGCTAAATTTGATATTTTTAAGCGACGATAAATATCAATAAAATTTCATTGAAAAACGAAAAAAATTATCGAATTTCTCAAACTTCTCGTCTCCAATACTTGTCTGTTCTACAGAGACAATAACGAACTGATTCCATGTATTACGAAGAAGAAAAAAAATATATCTCAAATGGTAGAAATGAAATTTGTTATAAGAGGACTGTCAAAGAGTCTTCAAAGTCGAATTTCTCAAGAATTTCATCAATTTGTAAAAAAATTTTCGGAGCCATCCAAGATGACAATTTTTTTATTCGAGTAACGTACTACTTCCTCTTCAATACAAGACAAGAACCAAAACGATATATTTTTTCGTTCTCGAGATAGCATTTTTTTGCAGCATCCATAAATAACGACAAAATTACATTGAAAATCACAAAGAATAGCATATTTCTTGAACTTTTCTTCTACAATGATTTGGTTTCCTACAGATAAAATAACGAACTGACTCCATCAATTATGGGGAAGAAAAAAAACACTGAAGGGTAAGAATTTAAAGGGGATATTAGGCCTGAATGCTAAATGGTAATCGTATTGGTGTCGGTACATGTTTTGTGTGTTTGTTTTATATTCATTAAATCTGGTCATAAGTTTTAAGCCAATAAAACTACTTTACTAGACATGATTTGATTCGTTAAATTAATTTGATCAACTTCTACGTGGTGCAATTCGTTATATTTGTCTCGTGTCTCAATATTTGACAATTTATCGTCAAACAAAAAGGAAATATCCGTCGTGAATACTAATAATCAATTGGTACAAAAAAGAAATATTTTTATTCGACGAAGGTTAAACACTATGAATTAATTTACGTAACTGATAAATGTTTTTCCCTCATACGTACTTTCGAAAAGAAACGCAGAGCGCGACGTATAAACATACTTCATCCGTAGCGCATAGCGCGATGTGTAAATACACTCGATACGGAGCGCGCAGCGCGACGTGCACCCCCGTGAGTGCCTTAAAAAATGTCCCTTCGGGACATTTTTCGGGGGGTTTGGGGGGCGGAGCCCACCAACAAGAGCATCTGCGCCCGCAGGGCGCTGAGACGCTTGTTTTTTTTCACATTTTTCACTAGAAGTATCTGAACTTTTATTTAACATCCTGTGTCACGATCATCCAACATCCCGGCAAACTATCGGCATTTCTCAAACAACTTATCTCAAAACAAAATAAAACGATAGAAAAATAAAATTTCTCGAATTTCTCGTCTGCAATGTTTTACTCTCCGACAGTGACAATAACCAGTGAATTGATTCCATCTATTATAGGGAAGAGAAAAAATGCTTAAAGTGTTATAACCGAATTTTGTTATAGATCGACAGTCCAAGACCTCGCCGTCGAAGTCATCGAGAAATTGATTTAATTTTGGACGCATCCAAGACACTACAACTTTATTTTGAGCAGGGTACTACTTCCTCTTCAATACACGAAAAAACATAAAAATCGCCCGCAGGGCGCTGAGGCTCTTATTGGTGGGCTCTGCTCCCCAAACCCACCGAAAAATGTCCCTTTGGGACATTTTTTAAGGCACTCACAGGAATACACGTCGCGCTACGCGCTCCGTATCGAGTATGATTACACTTTGCGTTATGCGCTGCAAATCGAATATGTTTATACGTCGCGCTGCGCGATTCATCTCGGAAGAACGTATGGCGGAAAACCATTTATCACTTATGTAAATTGATTCATAGTTTAACCTTCATCGAATATAAACATTTCGTTTCTATACGAATTGATTATTATTATTCACAACTGATATTTCCTTTTTGTTTTACGAACGATATAACGAATTGCATCACGTAGAACTTGACCAAATTAATGTAACGAATCAAATGATATCTAGTAAAGGTCGTTTTATTGGCTTAACACTTATGACCAGATTAAATGAGTATAAATCAACACAAAAAATATTTACCAACATGAACACCATTACCATTTACCAACAGGTCTAATGTCCCCTTTAAATGCATCTGTTTAAATGTTTTTTTCTTCCCTAAAATACATAAAATCACTTTATTATTGCCTCTGAACAGGACCCGAAGTATTGGAGCTGAATATTAAGAAAAATTGCTTTTTGATACGATTTTCAATTAAATTTCCTTGATATTAATTGTTGTAGTAAAAAAATTATAACTCGAGAACAAACATAGATATCGTCTTGGTTCGTGTATTGAAGAGGAAGTAGTACCCTGCTTAAAATAAAGTTCTAGTGTCTTGGATGCGTCAAAAATAAAAAAAAAAAACAATTTCTCGATGAATTCGACGGCGAAAACTCTTGGACTGTCGATCTATAAGAGTATTCGGTTATGACACTTTAAGCATTTTTTCTCTTCCCTATAATAGATGGAATCAATTCACTGGTAATTGTCACTGTCAGAAAGTAAAACATTGAAGACGAGAAATTCGAGAAATTTTATTTTTCTATCGTTTTATTTTGTTTTGAGATAAGTATATTGAAACAATTGAAATAAAAATAGAAGGGTGGTTGGAAACATACGAGGTAAAAATTGATTTTTTTTTTGTTTCGAAAAATTGTTAGAGATTTGAAAAAAGTAAACTGCAGTTTCCCAATATTTAAAGTTATATACATTGTGACGAGGCGTTATAGACGCTCTCGCATCACGCTATAGGTAGGGCACGCGCGAGAGTCTTTGTTAGAGCGCGCACAGAGTCGATCCCCGCGGTACCCGAGGGAGTAGAAAAATATAGAACATATGTCTGCCGGAGAGCCGTATTATATTTTTCAGATACGCGAAAAGTCGTAGCTACGCCGGTGACCGCGTGAGGAGAAGACAATAGGAGAGGAGCCGCGAGGAACCAATAAAAATTGCGGAAGTACAGCAAGGGAACCGTCGCGACCCCCTTCCCCTCAGCTATCGGTGCGCGTAACGAAGTACGGGCGAGGAAGCGTCACTCTCGCTTAACGCGTGCCATTAGTTAGACGATCCGTAGTAAATTCTTTAGTGTGAGAACAAAGGCATTAGATAATCGAATAAAAGATTCGATAAGTAGTTGAGACTAGTGAGCTAATAAACGAGCGATAAGGGATTCCGTGAAATTTCATCTCCGTGAGAGAGAAGTATCGAAAATCAACGTCCGCAGAGGAGAATTACCGCCGTGTCGACGGCCGAAAAAAGAGACCGTTGTCTTGAGAAATAGTCGAGGAAGTAGAAGGGCGATCGCATCGCGTCGCGGATAATTAAACAGGTAGGTGCGCGTGGTGCACACCATCTTTGGTTTTCTGTATGCCGAGAGCGATACGCGGATCTCAGAGTGCTTTCTCGCCCGTACTCGGCAAATTAGCGGTTAAATTTCGAATAATTCTCGCCGCGTCGACGACAGATCGAGAAAATAATTTACGTTGAAGCCCGCGAGTCAAAGATATTGTATTGTTGCGAACGAATCGTCGTCCAGGAAAAGCCCGTCGAAGAGGCTAGAATTTTTGGTGTTAAAATATCGGGAAATAATTGAATAAATACCGTTTTATTGCTTTTATTTCATGTGTACTGTGAGAAAAATTTATTTGATTTCTGAATTACTTCGCGCCCGAACTGCACTCCCTACCCTGCTAGCCGCGTAAGATAGTAGTAATTAGAGTGTAAGAAAAACGTTAATCCCTGGATATCGGGAGATAGATATCCTGGCGCCCAGCAACAATTCGGCGAAAGGGAAAAATACAGGTGAGAGTAGCGAATTGAAAAACAAGGGCGTCATTATATTTTGGACGGGTCGCGGATCGAAGTAGAGTCCGAAGACTTCGAGAAGCACGTCAAAACATTAAACAATGAGAAAACAATAAGATTTTTATTTTCGATTCAAATCATCCCGACACAGAATACCAACGTCGCGGCGTATGCAAACTTTATCACGTCTGCTATCGAATTATCGTCGGCTTCCAAGGTTTGACAGATAGAATGAATGGAAAAAAATAAATGGCCGCGATTGTTTTCAATTTTATTTGACAAATTGCAATAATTTTGGATATTCGATGATTCTTCTTTGTGGAATTATAACCAAGTTTTCAGTGCACCCACGAAATTTTTTATTTTTATTATGAATGTGAATAACGTATATAAAATATTGTGAATGATATTCGTTCAAAATATATTATTTTCGAAATAAAAAGGATTAATATTTGGCAATCAATGTGTGATATTTCGTATTTCATTTTTCGCAACCAAATTTTCGTTTGTGAGATGATAAAAAATTGTTTTTTGGAAAATTAATATAATATAACCTTTAAAAATACTTCCTCACTAAAAATAATTGGAGAATAAAAATACTAAGAAATGTCAGAATGTCTTCAAATTCGCTGTGCGTAGTGCTTTTCATAAAATAAAAGAATGCTGCGAAAAAGAAAAAATTACGTTCGTAGACTTCATAATTGGAGCACCGTATGGACATTTAGCAGAACAAAATTTAAAACACCTCATTAAAGGCGTCGCAGTAGTTTCAAAATGATTGTGCACAATGGTGATGATATGATACATCACCTCTGCGAAGAAGAGAAAAATTGCTTTGCACAGTCCAAAGTTACAGCACCGTACACATACTTGTCAAAGCAACAATGGTTTTTTTTTGTTAAGCAAAAATTGAAATGCTTTGAGGGGCTTCAAAATGTATGTGCACAATGGTGATGATATGATACATCATTCCTGCGAAGAAGAGAAAAATTGCTTCGCACAGTCCAAAGTTACAGCACCGTACGCACACTAGTCGAAGCAAAAATGAAATTTTTTTGTTAAGCAAATATTCAAATGCTTCGCAGGGGCTTCGAAATGAACGTGCACAATGATGATGATATGATACATCATCCCTGCGAAGAAGAGAAAAATTGCTTCGCACAGTCCAAAGTTACAGCACCGTACGCACACTTGTCAAAGCAAAAATGGTTTTTAGGCACTCACTATAACAATAGGCAAAGAGTGCCTATTAAAATGACCATCCGTTGCTCTTCAGAGGCTGTCAAAGGGGTTACTCCGCTGCGCATACTCCAAAAATTTTTATTTTTCACCATTTGCTTCGGTGTATCTCCAACATCATGCGTAGTTACTTTGAAGTGACTGCGATGAATAGAAATATTTTTTTTAGCCTGCGGTGCAATGAAAACAACTTTTTGGCTGAATTTTTCTTCTCGGACGTCCGTATCACACTGTAACTTTAGATGGTGCGAACCAATTTTGTTCTCCTTCGCAGGGTTTTTTTATTACATTTTTTCCAGTATGCACATTACTTTTAAAACCAATCTAAGACCTTTAAGTAATTTTTCTAAAAAATTATTGGCCGCAATTTGCATTTGCCTGCGGTCAAGTGTCCGTACAGTGCCATCATAATGAACTCTACGAACCAATTTTTTTTTCCTTCGCAGCATCATTTTGTTTTATCAAAAGCACTACGCACAGTAAATTTAGAGACAATCCTACATCTCTAACTATTTATTCATCACAATTTTCCATAAAAAAATGATTTTCTCACATCTATGTCCGTACGGTGCTCCAATTAAGAATCCTAGAAACCAATCCTTTTCTCTTTTGCAACAATATTTCATTGCATCGAAAGCACTATGCACAACAAATTTTGAGTCATTCTGACAAATATAATTTTAATTATAAAATAATTCAAAAACAGTGGTTATAACAAGATTTGCTTTAAATGTTATGTTATTTAGATTTACCAAAAATCCATTGTTCATCATGTTAAAAAAAAAACTTCGGTTGTGAAAAATAAAACACGAAATATCATACACAGATTCACAAATGTTTGCGTTTTTTATTTCGAAAATAATATATTATCACCGAAAATCATTCGCAATATTTTACCATATTTTATTCACATTCGTAATAAAAATGATAAATTTCACGTATTCACTGAAAAAATTGGTAGTAAACTCACAAAAAAGATTCATCGAATATCCAAAATAATTACAATTTCCCAAATAGAACTAAAAAAATCGCGAGTATATTGAGACGGTGTCTCAGTTTCCGAGGACACCGCTCGTTCTACCGATTCGATTATTTTCTCGTGAACGGAGTATCCACGAGTAGTTAGCGAAGTGACCGCGAGATTTCGCATTTGAAAAACTTTCTCGATAACGAAGGGACACCGGGATGTATGTAAAAAAGCGACTGCGAAGCAAATTATCATCAGTTCTTTCGGCAACGGGGAACTGATCAAACTTTCCTCTAACACCTCCGGTTCCCCGGAGCCTTCGGTGACGTTGGCTCTAGGTGTACTCAATTTCCCGAACCAGGGTGCACACATTTTTGGTGACGAAGTAGTGGGTATTCCTGTCACCAGTCATTGCTAGTAGGGAACCGCGATAGGGGAGGTAACCCGGACAAGAGTGAGCCGGAATCGAGTCGCGGATCGACCAAGTGGCGACACGGTTGGTTCACGATCTCGTGGAAGACGAACTCTTTGACGAGGGCCCTGCACCACCACGTGGGCACGGCAGAGTAGCTTCGTTATTAAAATCACGTTTCAAAATTATTTCTTTTGCGATTAATAACCTCAAAATTCAACCAATGCGTTTCATTATAAAGTCATGTCGATAACTGAAGCTCTGTCGGTAATTCAGTATAAAATTCTATAAAATGATAAAATTGAATTCTTTTCCATCGATCGATCGGGAATCTTTGTTTATAAATGTTCTTTCAATGATGTTCGAAAGTTAAGAGGAAAAACTTTCTAATTCACAAATGACCGACAAACGGTCGGCAAAATTTGGTTCTTTCGCTCCTTCAGTATAGGATGCAAACTTTAATTTCATTTCAACGTAAATTTGTCCACACAATGAAAACCGCGATAATTTAAGTTAAGCGTCGATAATAGAGGAATTCAAACATTGTATTGCATTTTTCATGTTATTTTAATAAAAACTATTACTTTCACCAAAATGACAACATCTAACGATTATTCGCTCGCCCTGAACTCCTAACGTGAGCCTTCGAACCGTGTGCGTGGCACCGGCCAAAAAGGTGAACGTTACAATATATTTTTTCGTTTTATTCTATCTGTCAAACTTTGGAAGCAAATGACAATTTCGTAGCAGACGATACACAGATGCTCATACGTCGCGGCGCGCGTACTCTGTGGCCGGATGCTTTTCAAATAAAAAAAAATCGACATCTCGTTTCAATCTTTGTTCCTATTTTACGTAAATATAAATGGATTCTACGCGGTATAGCGCAAATAAAAAGTGTGCAATCATAAAAAAAGAATTTTCTATCCTTCGACAGTCGAAGATTCATCGCAGCCGAAATCTTTGTCAATTATGTTCACTCGATTTATTCGTTTACAGTTAATAATAAAAACTGCAAATTCTTTTTCTGCCAACGTATTTTCTCCTCTTCAAAACAAGCTAAAATAAGAGTCGAAATCTTTTTTCGCTGCCGAGAAATGATTTTTTTTTAAGCAAAGACTAATTTTACGAATTTTCGTCAAAAAACGAATCGTTTTTTCAAATTTCTCGAAATTGCCGTCTCTAATCCTTTCCTCTCAAAGAAATCGTATTTACAAACTGACTCTCCGCGTTATTGCGCAGATAAAAAGTGTGCTATGTTTAAAAATTTAATTTTTTACACTTCGACCGTTGGAGATTCATCACATTCGAAATCTTTGTAAATTTTGTTCGCTGGATTTATTCGTTTACACTTGATAAGAAAACTGCTAATGATTATTCTATCGCCGTATTTCCAACGTTTTTTTTTTTTTCAAATTTTTTCAAATTTTCGTCGAAATACGAATTTCTTTCATATGCTCACGTCTTGAAAAGTTTTTTTTCGCAAAAAAAAAAATAATTGTACTCTTAAAGAACAAATATAAACAATTATTTATCAAGAAAGTGAAAAACACTGAATTTGTCGATTTTACGAGTTATTCCGTACCGAGAAACTTATCCTCGTTTGTGATTAAGTAAAATTTAAAAAAATACGATATGATATGATGCTAAATTTGATATTTTTAAGCGTCGATAAATATCGATAAAATTCTCGTCTCCAATACTTGTCTGTTCTACGGAGACAATAACGAGCTAATTCCATGTATTACGAAGAAGAAAAAAAATATATCTCAAATGGTAGAAATGAAATTTGTTATAAGAGGACTGTCAAAGAGCCTTCAAAGTCGAATTTTTCAAGAATTTCATCAATTTGTAAAAAAATATTTCGGAGCTATCCAAGATGACAAATTTTTGATTCGAGTAACGTACTACTTCCTCTTCAATACAAGACAGGAACCAAAACGATATATTTTTTCGTTCTCCAGATAGCATTTTTTTGCAGCGTCCATAAATATCGACAAAATTTCATTGAAAATCACAAAAAATAGCAAATTTCTCGAACTTTTCTTCTACAATGATTTGGTTTCCTACAGATAAAATAACGAACTGATTCCATCAATTATGGGGAAGAAAAAAACACTGAAGGGGAATGATTTAAAGGGGATATTTGGCCTGAATGCTAAATGGTAATCGTATTGGTGTCGGTACAAGTTTTGTGTGTTTGTTTTATATTCATTAAATCTGGTCATAAGTCTTAAGCCAATAAAACGACTTTACTAGACATGATTTGATTCGTTAAATTAATTTGATCAACTTCTACGCGGTGCAATTCGTTATATTTGCCTCGTGTCTCAATATTTGACAATTTATCGTCAAACGAAACGGAAATCTCTGTGAATATTAATAATCAATTGGTACAAAAAAGAAATATTTTTATTCGATGAAGGTTAAACACTATGAATTAATTTACGTAACTGATACATTTTTTTCCCTCATACGTACTTTCGAAAAGAAACGCAGAGCGCGACGTATAAACATACTTCATCCGTAGCGCATAGCGCGATGTGTAAATACACTCGATACGGAGCGCGTAGCGCGACGTGCACCCCCGTGAGTGCCTTAAAAAATGTCCCTGCGGGACATTTTTCGGGGGGTTTGGGGGGGGGGGGGGGGGGGGGGTGGAGCCCACCAACAAGAGCATCTGCGCCCGCAGGGCGCTGAGACGCTTGTTTTTTCTTAAGCATATATTCAAATGCTTCGCAGGGGCTTCAAAATGTATGTGCACAATGATGATGATATGATACATCATCCCTGCGAAGAAGAGAAAAATTGCTTCGCACAGTCCAAAGTTACACTGTGATACGTACGTCTAAGAAGATCATTTCAGTAATAAAGGTATTTTTATTCAACCGCAGGCGAAAAAAAATATTACCAGTCATTGGAATCACTTCAAATTAACAACACATGATGTTGGAGATACATCGAAGCAAATGGTGAAAAATAAAAATTTTTGGAGTATGCGCTGTGGAGTAACCCCTTCGACAGACTCCGAAGAGCAACGGATGGTCATTTCAATAGGCACTCTTTGCCTATTGTTATGAGTGCCTAAAAAACTGAAAATCCTACTTGATTTCCATAATGTATACATAGTTAACTACATTTTTTAATTTTTTGGTGCCCCTAAGTTTGTCGAAGCGAAGACAGAGATGGTCAAACTTTTTTCACTTGTCGTAGTATTCAGACCGAAGGACTGAATTAATTTTGACTTAAAATGGCTTGTTACGTCAAAAATGCGGGTGTTTCTCTTTTCCCCCGAATTTTTAATGTGTGGTTACGTCGAGTACGATTGAATACGCGCTAGTCAAGAGAGATCTCTCCCTGCTTTACCACTCCTGGCATCAATTATCGGCGCAACTGCCCAGTTTCTAGTCTTACCGTGACGAAAATTACTAATGATAGGGCTTGGAATGCTATTCGTTGACTTGTCTGAGAGGTATTACGACATTTTTGGCCTGTTGCGTAATTAAAATAATGATCGTCAGTAATTTAAAATATGTAGAATTATTTTACTGCGGTACAAACGATTTGATAACCTGAATGATGATCTGTGAGTAGTGTAAATGATGGCTGGGGACGGCTAGGCGAATTATCGGGGAGTTCAAGTAACAGAGGATATTGCACACACTTCTAGTTATAGAAATATCTAAGAAATTGAATTAAATTGTACTTACGTTGTTCGTTGTGATGAGATAGGTCGGTTGAACACAACTTTTACGCGGAATTATCCCGTAATATTCAAAGTTTATTCAAAGAAAAATGTCTCAGGCAAATTCTAAGAATACAAAACATTGCGATCTCCGGAAAATACAGTTTGTTGTAAGAACGCGATTCGTACAGAAAATTCTTTCGACAATAGAGTAAGAGAGAATTTCGATGGTGAAGCGAAAGCTGACTTTGCTCCAATGGATGAGTTGAGAATGAAAATTTAATGAACTGAACTGAGTCAAGAAACCTCTGGTCACATTGAAAATGAGTACAATTTTTGGAGATGGAAAATATTATAAACAATATTCTTCAATAGGAGGGTGCTTGGATTCCAATCGTTGTCAGTAGAGGTCAGTACCTATAGACAATATTTCAAAATGGCGGCAGCTGGTAGCGGGGTGGTTTGTTCGGTCCCGTTTCGCTCTCGCTTACTCATCCCCTCCCTCGATGATCAGCTGGGGAGCTTTATGCTGGCGGTCGAGCTGACTTAAGGGAGGGTAGGTAGGGGGTGGAGAGGAAGATGATACTTCATCGACGTTAGGATCCCAACTACCCGCCCATGGTCGATCACTCGACTAGCTCGACGCGTGGGCCGATGGCGGTGGAGTGTGGTGGAGGGAGTTTGAGAGGCGAGCGCGTGGGGTAGTGACAGCCGCTCGGAGCGCCAGGACCCATCGCGGCGAGAACTGTTACTAATGGGGTCACAAGTGCACGGTATGCCGCTGAGCGAAGCCCAGCGTTGGTGCCGCTGACAAAACATGCAAAACATGCATTTAGCGCACAAAACATGCAATGCTGGAGATTATTTTTATTGTTGCAGAATTTTAACAAAGGAAATGAATTTGAAATAAAAATGAAATTTTTTTTTTTTTAAATAAAGAAAAAATCGAAGAAAAAAATAAAGGTAAATAAGTAATGATGATGAAAAATGTTCACAATATTTTTTTCTGTAGAATTTTTATATAGACTGTGACGAGGCGTTACAACGCTCTCGCAGGCACGCTAGATATTAGGTACGCGCGAGAGTCGTAGATAGGCGCGTATACAGAGTTGTATACGCGCCCCCGACGATACCCGAGGAGAGAAAAATGTATAGTATTCGGGAGACTGCCGGGGATTATATTATACATTACAGTTGTTCAGCTACGCGACGACGGCCAGTGGGAGATACGAGAGGGGAACCACGAGAGGAGAGACGTCGCGAATATTCCACGATCAGGCGATTTTTGGCAACAAAGGGCTCGCTCCTCCTCCCACCGATTACCGAGACGCGTAACCGAACACGAGCGACAGGCACTCTCACGCGCCGCGTTGTACAGGGTAGATCGACAGGCGAAATAAGCGATAGAGATTCGATTAGTTTGATATTAGTGGAAAGAATAAGTCCGTCACAAATAGTTAACGCCGTGCGAGCCACGGGAGTAAGAAAATCGTGATACGCCGTGTCATCGGCCGGAGGATTATTATTTGTGAGGAATAACCGCCGTGATGACGGCTGAGGGATTTTCCGAGGGGAATAGAGGATAGAAGCTCGCAGCTAGAGGAAAGTCACAAGGACGACTCGTGTAGATCGCCGGACAGGGACAACAAAGGTAGGTGCACGCAGTGCAGACCATCTTCGGTTCTTTTCTGTGCCGTACACGTGTAGCCGTAGCTTTCTCGCTCGTGCCCGGTGTTCCCGGAATATTTCGTGTATGATTTTCGCTCGCAGCGACGGGTGTTATAATTATTTTGTTACGAAGCTAATCTTGAGTCTCGCGAGTCAGCGGAAAGACAGACAGAAGTCTTTTGTATCGGAAGTCACTAGTAAAATAAACGAGAATAAACTAGTAAAATAAACGAATAAAATAAACGAGATTGTCATTTTATTTTAACCAGTGTGTTGCAAAATTATTATTTTATTGTTTTCCCGAATTGCACCCCTCCTGCTAGCCGTCATGTCATGTTAGAAAATATATATATATATATATATATATATATATCTATATATTTTTTTAAATATTATCCTTCACTTTACAAAAAAATTATCTAGCCTTGGACGACAATATTGAACGTATTTTCTAACATGACAAAAATGTATTAACATTACAAAATTTCATTCAAATAAAGGTTGTAAACGGTTCAAGGTTCAGAGGTTTTAGGTTTAAGGGTTTAAAGATTCAAATAAAGGATAAATGTCATGGGAAAGGAATATGTCAATAAAAAAAAATATTGGTAAATAAGGAAAATTTTCAGTGTAAAAGATAAAATTTCAATGTAAAATGTTTGAAAATTCACATACGTAATTACTCAAAATACATAAATTAAAGGTTAATGATAGATAAAGATATTAATTCAATAATATTTAAGAAAAAAACATGGAATCAAATCGGTAAAAAGAAAAAATACAGGGTAGAAGAACGAACAGAGAAAGTTACACTTAATATATAAGAACGAACACAGTATAGCATATATGAAGGTTTAGTATAGCATACAACAGGGTAGAAACGGAGGAATACACGGGAAGATCGGAATAAAGAGGAGAGGCCGACGAATAGCCGCACAAAGCGGAACAGCCGAGGATAGGCGTCGTGCGAGCGTCGCGATGGCGAACGCGCTACCCACGGAGAGTTGAGCCGACACGTGAGTTAGAAAGGGATGGTTGCAGCATAGGCGTCGCCACAACCAGGGGGATGGGAGTTTTTAACCCTCGTAGAGTGTTGGAAGTGGATTAAAAAAAAGGGACATATAGTCCACAATTTAATAATAATAATTTTGGGGCCTTCAGCCACCTTCTTAATAATAATTTAACTAAAGATAAAAATAGGAATAATCGCTAATAAAATTTGGGAAGTAGAAAAAAAAAAGAAAAAAATCATAAATAAATATCTATGTATATATGTATACACACATAATTAATTTTATAGTCTGGGGACAGTATTAATATGTCCGTTATAGTTTTTTTTTGCTTTCTTAAAATTAAAAAGTTAAAATAAATGGGGTGCAAGTGGAGTAGGGAAGGAAAAGACAGAAAAATTTAACTCATAAGATTAGGTAAAATGATATTTATTCATCCATGTGCATAAAGCACGTGGATATATCGGTTTTGTATGATAAAATGTAGCAATGTTATCCGTAATTCAACTGTGGTACGGGACATTGGCAGTCTTCAATTAACACTCAGCAATTGAGACATGAGGGGGGTGGCGTAAATTCATGCGGTCGCATGACTCGGAGAAAACGGGGATCCTCAGATGGTAGCTGTTGAGCGGTGGGATCCCACCGGATCCACACCCATCCCGGTGGTGGATCACTACGCGTTCTCGCCTGTGCAGACGGTTGTTGGGGAGATGAAAGGCACATCTGAAAAATAAAAAAAATATATAAATAAATAAATAATCATCAAATTTAATAGAATTAGGGTAGTTAATTGAAAATTAGAGGGAAAATACTTACATTTTTTTTTTTTTGATGCGCAGAGTTCCAGGTGTTCTCTCGGAGAGTCGAGCGAGGAATGAATTAATTTGCTGTGAGCTTCATACGCTCAAGGGATTTGTTTAGGAAAAAAAATTCTACTATAGTCACGTGACAATGATTCTTCGTAATCGTTAGAAGGAACACACAGGAGTTCATTGAGTATAGGTATTTCCGTTTGCATCTGAGCATAAGACCGATTGTCTTCGGTAGCGTAATGTAGGAGATAACACTTGTAGCCATAACATTTAGAGGTGCTCAGGTACCTCTAAAGAGAACACAGGTTGGTAGCAGCGGGATGGGAAGCGTTAATCCGTATAAAATTGTTTTATCAATGGGGATATATAGGAGTATAGGAGTAGGAGTTATCATTATTATAATTATAAATAAACAAATATTACAAAAAAAATAATAATAATAATACCATTCAAGTTCAATGTTGAATAATAAAAATAAAAATAAAAAAATAATAATAATAATAATAAAACAAATAAATAAATTCGGAAAAATTTCTATATATAGCATGTCAATAAACCAATATTTTAATTGATTTTCCATTTATAGATGACAAATGGGACTTATTGCGTGTACTATCAGTGAGGACACTGAGTATATCGACAGTGAAACATGAGTACAGTGTTTCCATATATGGGGTCGGACAACAGTAATCACTCGGGGAAATGTTGTCAATTAAATTAAATTCAAATTTAAACTGATAGATTCAACTTATAATCTTTGTTTTTGCTTTAATAAATTTAAAATTTAATTTTTTTTTTGAACATTCACATACTTTTAAATCATTTTCTTTCAGATAAAGTATGTTATTATCATTCTCGAGATTATTTTGGATAATTATTCAATTTTTTGAATACATTAATTAATAGTAGTAATTTGTTTATTTTCCCATTGCTGGATACAAATTGCTTCCGTTACATAGTTTGCTGTGTTTATAATACTTATTCTACTTATAACCGACAGCGATGGATGCGTGGTCGGTGTGTGGCTTCGGCGATCACCCAAGTCAAGCAATACTGTCCGCGGGCAGTACTTGGATGGGTGACCGCTTAGCCACGCACTGGCTGGCGCATCAATCGTTGAGCGGGAGGTCAGTTTTTCTGAGACCTCGTTGTCCACACTTAAGTAAATACTTTCGTGTGTACACCGCGGAATCAGGAGAACATGACCGACTGTACCGGCACGGGTTTTCCGCAGTTTCCCCGTGTCCATGGCAAATGCGGTACTGTGTAGCTAAATCGGCTGCGGACGGACTGGAAGTTAGGTAGCTTAGCGAAGTGCGGGTAGGAAGTGATAGGGGGTATCGGGAAGGGCCGTAAAACCCGAAAGGGATACGCTGGAAAACTCAAAAATCTAGAATCTAATCTACTTATTCTACTTTCTTACCCTAACCTATCCTCTGTTTTCCACTCCATACTTTCGTCCTTCTTTTTTCTATCTCTTAGCCTTTTTAATTCTAATATCCATTTTAAGCCTTGCCCATTTTCATTTACTATTTCTTCTATTTTTGGTATTTCCGTTTCCACTTCTCTGTACCTTTTTATCACGTGCTTCAGCGTTTCTGTCTCACACCTACATAGCCTGCAGAGCTTTTTGTCTTCTTCTAACCAAAAGTTGTTCGCTTTCATATCGTTGCCACATCTTATTCTAGCTAGATTCTTCGTTTTGTCGAGTTTTCCCTCTTCTTCTAGATATGTAGGTACTTTGTCTATTGCCCACGATTTGTACCCCCGGCAGTACCTTGTTTCGGCTATTCTATTCCGTCTCTGTCGCGCTTGTATAATTTCCATGCGTTTAACCCATTCTTCCGTCGCATCTTCTCCTCTATCTACACTTGCTTGCCATTCCCATGTGTCCATTTGTCCTTTGCCGAGGAGCTCTTCCAGTTACGTTATCCATGTCGTGTTACGCCACCTTTCTTTACCCATTTCTCTCTGGCATTATCTCAGAATTTTGTTTCCACCTTTCTTCATTTTTTCTTGGTATCGCAGTACTCTTCTTCCTGCGTCGATGCCCAGCTTTTCCACTTTCGTTACCTCTCTTAGGATGTAATCCGGCGTGCACCTATTAAATCCCAAAATCCACTTTAGATATTTTGTCTGCATTCGCTCTATTTCTTCCCATTCTGCAACGCCCCAAACTTCAACGCCGTAGAAGAGTATGCTCTTCACCATGATGTTGAACATTATCATTCTTCTTCGGAAGCTGCCTTTAAATTTTCTTTCCCCAATTCCGCATACCTGGGCCATTGCTGCCATTCCTCTTCTAGTGACGTCTTTTATGTGTTCTCTGTTCCCGTTGTTCTTCTAAAACGTGTATCTCAGGTATTTAAATGTCTGTACTTCTTCTATTTCCTCTGGCCTCCACATCCATCTCGGTTTATCTATCTCTTCCCTTCCTTTTCGAAAAACTAACATCTTGGATTTTGCTGCGTTTAATACAAGATCCTTACTTTCAAAGTATTTTTTCAGCCTCCTGAGCATCGCGTGCATTTGCTCGTTGCTTTCTGCTACCATTGCTAAATCGTCCGCGTACGCCAGCGTGCACACTTTTTCTCTTCCAATTAGCACTCCGCCTTCATGCCCTCTTCTTACATAGTTTTCCACGTCTGCAATAAAAGTCACGAATAAGAGTGGACTTAGCGGACACCCCTGTCTCAGTCCTCTCTCCGTCCAGAAGGTGTTGGAATTTTCACCATTTACTCTTACTTTGCTTCGCGTCTCTTGGTAGATCTCTTTTGCCCTTTGTATCAGCCGCTTGTCAATTCCTTGCTTCTCCATGCATTGCCACAGTTTTACCCTATTCACCTTGTCGAAGGCTGCTTTTAGATCTGCGAAAAACGTGTAAAACTTTCGCTTTTCCTCTCCGAGTCTTCTGCTTGCGATCCACTTTAAAATCATTACATTGTCCATGCAACTTCTCCTGTTCCGGAACCCTGCTTGCGTCTCCGGTAAAATCTTCTTGTTTTCTATTTCTATTCTCAATCTTTCTTCCAAGATCATAACGTAAATTTTGTAGCTAGTATCCATCAGCGTGATTCCCCTATAGTTTGAAACTTCGTGTACGTCGCCTTTCTTGTATATTGGTATTATTATCCCGTCTTTCCATCTTTCTGGCCATCCTTTTCCTGACCATACCATATTCAGTATTTGTCTTAGTCTTTCTTTCGTCGCTTTTCCTGCATTCTTCCATGCTTCGTTTGTGATGCCATCCTCGCCTGTCGCCTTCTGGTTTTTCAGTCTTTCGATTGCCTTCTCTACTTCATCTTCACTGATCGGCTCCAAGCATTCCCCCGTTCCGGTTACTAACGGTGTTGGTGCATTCATCCTTTGTTCTCCGTTTTGTTTTCCTTCAAGTAATTCTCGAAAGTAAGCTTCCTACTCGCTTGTTTTTATTTTCTAGCTCCTTGGCATCTTCGTCCCTTTTTAGGCACTCACTATAATAATAGGCAAAGAGTGCCTATTAAAATGACCATCCGTTGCTCTTCGGAGTCTGTTGAAGGGGTTACTCCGCAGCGCATACTCCAAAATTTTTTATTTTTTACCATTTGCTTCGGTGTATCTCCAACATCATGCGTAGTTACTTTGAAGTGACTGCGATGAATAGAAATATTTTTTTTAGCCTGCGGTGCAATGAAAACAACTTTTTGGCTGAATTTTTCTTCTCGGACGTCCGTATCACACTGTAACTTTAGATGGTGCGAACCAATTTTGTTCTCCTTCGCAGGGTTTTTTTATTACATTATTTCCAGTATGCACATTACTTTTAAAACCAATCTAAGACCTTTAAGTATTTTTTCTAAAAAATTATTGGCCACAATTTGCATTTGCCTTTGGTCAAGTGTCCGTACGGTGCCATCATAATGAACTCTACGAACCAATTTTTTTCTCCTTCGAGGCATCATTTTGTTTTATCAAAAGCACTACGCACAGCAAATTTAGTGACAATCCTATATCTCTAACTATTTATTCATCACAATTTTCCATTAAAAAATTATTTTCTCACATCTGATATCCGTACGGTGCCCCAATTAAAAATCCTGGAAACCAATTCTTTTCTCTTTCGCAACAATATTTCATTGCATCGAAAGCACTATGCACAACAAATTTTGAGTCATTCTGACAAATATAATTTTAATTATAAAATAATTCAAAAACAGTGGTTATAACAAGATTTGCTTTAAAGGTTATGTTATTTAGATTTGCCAAAAATCCATTTTTCATCATGTTAAAAAAAAAACTTCAGTTGTGAAAAATAAAACACGAAATATCATACACAGATTCACAAATGTTGGCGTTTTTAGTTCGAAAATAATATATTATCACCGAAAATCATTCGCAATATTTTAGCATATTTTATTCACATTCGTAATAAAAATGATAAATTTCACGTATTCCCTGAAAAAATTGGTAGTAAACTCACAAAAAAGATTCATCGAATATCCAAAATAATTACAATTTCCCAAATAGAACTAAAAAAATCGCGAGTATATATTTTTTCGTTTTATTCTATCTGTTAAACTTTGGAAGCAGATGACAATTTCGTAGCAGACGATACACAGATGCTCATACGTCGCGGCGCGCGTACTCTGTGGCCGGATGATTTTCAAATAAAAAGAAATCGACATCTCGTTTCAATCTTTGTTCCTATTTTACGTAAATATAAATGTATTCTACGCGGTATAGCGCAAATAAAAAGTGTGCAATCATAAAAAAAAAGAATTTTCTATCCTTCGACCGTCGAAGATTCATCGCAGCCGAAATCTTTGTCAATTATGTTCACCCGATTTATTCATTTACAGTTAATAATAAAAACTGCAAATTCTTTTTCTGGCAACGTATTTTCTCCTCTTCAAAACAAGCCAAAATAAGAGTCGAAATCTTTTTTCGCTGCCGAGATATGATTTTTTTTAAGCAAAGACTAATTTTACGAATTTTCATCAAAAAACGAATCGTTTTTTCAAATTTCTCGAAATTGCCGTATCTAATCATTTCCTCTCAAAGAAATCGTATTTACAGTCTGACTCTCCGCGTTATTGCGCAAATAAAAAGTGTGCTATGTTTAAAAATTAAATTTTTTACACTTCGACCGTCGGAGATTCATCACATTCGAAATCTTTGTCAATTTTGTTTGCTGGATTTATTCGTTTACACTTGATAAGAAAACTGCTAATGATTATTCTATCGACGTATTTCCAACGTTTTTTTTTTTTTTCAAATTTTTTCAAATTTTCGTCGAAATACGAATTTCTTTCATATGCTCACGTCTTGAAAAGTTTTTTTTCGCAAAAAAAAAAAACAATTGTACTCTTAAAGAACAATTATAAACAATTATTTATCAAGAAAGTGAGAAACACTGAATTTGTCGATTTTACGAGTTATTCCGTAGCGAAAAACTTATCCTCGTTTGTGATTAAATAAAATTTTAAAAAATACGATATGATATGATGCTAAATTTGATATTTTTAAGCGACGATAAATATCAATAAAATTTCATTGAAAAACGAAAAAATTAATCGAATTTCTCAAGCTTCTCGTCTCCAATACTTGTCTGTTCTGCAGAGACAATAACCAGCTGATTCCATGTATTAGAGAAAGAAAAAAAATATATCTCAAATGGTAGAAATGAATTTTTTCATAAGAGGACTGTCAAAGAGCCTTCACAGTCGATTTTTTCAAGAATTTCATCAATTTGTAAAAAATATTTCGGAGCCATCCAAGATGACAAATTTTTTATTCGAGTAACGACTACTTCCTCTTCAATACAAGACAAGAACCAAGACGATATTTTTTTTCGTTCTCGAGATAGCATTTTTTTTGCAGCATCCAGAAATATCGCCAAAATTTCATTGAAAATCACAAAGAATAGCAAATTTGTTTTTGAACTTTTCTTCTACAATGATTTGGTTTCCTACAGATAAAATAACGAACTGATTCCATCTATTATGGGGAAGAAAAAAAGCACTGAAGGGGGAGGATTTAAAGGGGATATTTGGTCTGAATGCTAAATGGTAGTCGTATTCGTGTCGGTACATGTTTCGTGTGTTTGTTTTAAATTCATTAAATCTGGTCATAAGTTTTAAGCCAATAAAACGACTTTACTAGACATGATTTGATTCGTTGAATTAATTTGATCAAGTTCTACGTGATGCAATTCGTTATATTTGTCTCGTGTCTCAATATTTGACAATTTATCGTCAAACAAAAAGGAAATATCCGTCGTGAATATTAATAATCAATTGGTACAAAAAGGAAATGTTTTTATTCGATGAAGGTTAAACACTATGAATTAATTTACGTAACTGATAAATGTTTTTCCCTCATACGTGCTTTCGAAAAGAAACGCAGAGCGTGACGTATCAACATACTTCATCCGTAGCGCATAGCGCGATGTGTAAATACACTCAATACGGAGCGCGTAACGCGACGTGCACGCCCGTGAGTGGGGAGTGGGGTTTCGGGGGATTTGGGGGGCGGAGCCCACCAACAAGAGCATCTGCGCCCGCAGGGCGCTGAGACGCTTGTTCTCTTTTGATCAATTTCCGTTTCTTGCTTGATTTCTAGAATTTTCGTTAATTCTTTGTCTTCTTCTTCCTTCCTTCTTCTTTCACACAATTCTCTATGGTTCTTCTTCAGGGCTAAGTAATATTTTTTCTCTTCATTTCCTGCCTTGTATCTCCTCAATGCTTTCTTCATTTTACTTTTGCTCTCTCTACACTCTTTATTCCACCATGCTTTTTCTCCTTCTTTCCTTGTCCTCTTCTTGTAACTTTTGCGCACTGCCGCTTTCTTGACTTTTTTCACCAGTTCGTTCAAACTCTGTTCCAGTCCTTCTTGGTGGTAACTTTCGTTTTCTGTTCGGTTTCTGTATATCTCGGCTCCTTCACTCGACTAATCCTCCACTTGTATTATTTTGTTTCCTTCTTCTGTTCTTTCCTTTATTCTTGTTCCTTTTATAGTGACCTGGAGCGGTGGGTGGTCCAATTCCGTTCTTTCCCCGATACTAAAATCGGTTACCTCTTCCCATGCTCTCTCATTTGTTATACCGTAGTCAATTACTGTACTTGCTCTTGGTCCTATGTATGTCCACTGACTGTCTTTGTCTCCGCGTTTATTTCCATTCAGTATGCTCCATGCTCTTGTATCCACCAGATTCATGATTGATTCCCCTTCCACATTCTCTACTCTGTCTTTTGTGTTTCTCTTCTCTTCTTCTGCTTCACCGGTCCAATACTTGCCTCCTTGTTCACCTATTCTGCCATTA
This sequence comes from Cryptus viduatorius, assembly GCA_964006125.1. Taxonomy (NCBI): domain Eukaryota; kingdom Metazoa; phylum Arthropoda; class Insecta; order Hymenoptera; family Ichneumonidae; genus Cryptus; species Cryptus viduatorius. Next base: position 22,050,243 of record OZ023223.1, read on the forward strand.
AAGTCGCCGCCGATTAATAATCTCTCTTCTATCGAATCTTCTACTTCCTCGTCTATTTTGTCCAATCTGTGTTTTTCTCCGTTTCTGTTATATATACCTATTATATTCCATGGCTTTCATTCTATGATTGTTTTTATCTGCATTAATCCATTAGCTATTTCTTTTATCTCGGCTTGTATCTCCTTCCTTATTCCAATGACTATTCCTCCACTTCCTCGCCCTTTCCTTTTTCTTTGGCTTTTTCTGCTGCTTGTGTGTTCCATGTGTATTGTTTTGGCATTTTCCCTTCCCATTTTTTCCACGGTTCTTTTAGCATCCACGATTCCGTTAGAATTATGACATCGTACTCTTTGAGGTACGTCCAGAATTCTTCGTCTTTCTTCGCTAGACCTGCTATGTTCCAAAATAACACCTTCGTATGTTTTGTTCCTTCATTATTCTTCCCCCCTTCTTCTTCTTTATTTTCTACTTGTACCTGGCATTTCTTCTTTTTGTCTGTTTTGTCACTTTCTTTCTTCTTCGTGAAATGTTGCCTTCTCCTGAAGTTCTTTTTCATCGTCCCATCTGTACTCTTTATCTTCAACCCATATTTTCTTGTATCCTACTCTAGTCTTTCTCCCCGCCTCTCTTTTGGCCTTCATTTTTGCAAACAGTATCTCTTATATTTCTCTCTCTTTCTTTGCAAGTCATCGTCTATAAACGGTTCGTTCCTTTGCAATTTTCTTTTGTTTCTCTTTACCTCTTTTTTTTCTTCCAAGTCCAATCTTGCAACTTGCAAGTTCCAATCTAGCGAGGAACATGCTCCGGTTTTTGACGTTGATCTCCTCTATGTATTCTATCTGTATTTTATATCCTGCTACTCTTTCTAAGAAGTCGTATACCTCCTCGAGTGCCTGCCTTGGGTTTCTTATCTTTAATCCTTTCACTAGTACGTTGTTCCTCCTTTCTTCTTTATCCTTTCTTTCTAATTTATTCTCTAACTCCTTGATCTTTCTTCTCGCTACCTTATCGTCTGACCCTTCTTGATTTTCCTCTTTTTCCCTGCTCTGCTCTAGTTTCTTTACCTCTTCAAAGGCCCTTCGGGCGCCTTCCTCTATTCTCTCATTTATTTATAATTCTTGTCTTTTCCATCTTTCTCTATCCTGTCTTTCTCCCTTTTCTTTTTCTTTTTTTAGATTTTCTATTCTCTGCGCTAGCATTTTCCTACCCTGTTCGCATTCTATTCTGCCTTGGTCTACTGCTATTTTTAGGTTTCCTATCTCGTTCATTAGGTCGTTGCGTTCTTGCACGCCTTGCGCCCCTATTTCCCTAATTTCATTGAAAATCCCTACTTTCATTTCTTCTAACATCTTAAAAATACATTCTTCCATTTCGATGTTCTCTATTTGGTGTTCTTCTACTCGCCCTTCCTGTCCTTCGCGCTTGTCTTTTTTCTTCTCTGCCGTGGGCGACCTGGGCGTGATAAGGCTTCGCTTGAATGGCTCTGATGCCGTGTATCCTGTCCCCCTTCTTCTCTCTTCCTTTTTCACTGGCTCAACGGCGATGGTTCTGAGGCCGATCTCTCCCTTCTGAATCTTTCTGCGCTGGTCAGTCGACCTCTTCGGCTCTTCGTTTCCTCCTCCAGTGGGGAAAACCAAGTCTCTTTTCCTATTACGCTTTTCGGTGTGCTGAGAGCTTTACTCGTGACATCCATACTACACCTGGATCTCTAGTTTATCGACCGCTGGTTGCTTTTTAGGCACTCACTATAATAATAGGCAAAGAGTGCCTATTAAAATGACCATCCGTTGCTCTTCGGAGTCTGTCGAAGGGGTTACTCCGCAGCGCATACTCCAAAAATTTTTATTTTCCACCATTTGCTTCGGTGTATCTCCAACATCATGCGTAGTTACTTTGAAGTGACTGCGATGAATAGAAATATTTTTTTAGCCTGCGGTGCAATGAAAACAACTTTTTGGCTGAATTTTTCTTCTCGGACGTCCGTATCACACTGTAACTTTAGATGGTTTGAACCAATTTTGTTCTCCTTCGCAGGGTTTTTTTATTACATTATTTCCAGTATGCACATTACTTTTAAAACCAATCTAAGACCTTTAAGTATTTTTTCTAAAAAATTATTGGCCACAATTTGCATTTGCCTTCGGTCAAGTGTCCGTACGGTGCCATCATAATGAACTCTACGAACCAATTTTTTTCTCCTTCGCAGCATCATTTTGTTTTATCAAAAGCACTGCGCACAGCAAATTTAGAGACAATCCTATATCTCTAACTATTTATTCATCACAATTTTCCATTAAAAAATTATTTTCTCACATCTGATATCCGTACGGTGCCCCAATTAAAAATCCTGGAAACCAATTCTTTTCTCTTTCGCAACAATATTTCATTGCATCGAAAGCACTATGCACAACAAATTTTGAGTCATTCTGACAAATATAATTTTAATTATAAAATAATTCAAAAACAGTGGTTATAACAAGATTTGCTTTAAAGGTTATGTTATTTAGATTTGCCAAAAATCCATTTTTCATCATGTTAAAAAAAAAACTTCAGTTGTGAAAAATAAAACACGAAATATCATACACAGATTCACAAATGTTTGCGTTTTTTATTTCGAAAATAATATATTATCACCGAAAATCATTCGCAATATTTTAGCATATTTTATTCACATTCGTAATAAAAATGATAAATTTTACGTATTCACTAAAAAAATTGGTAGTAAACTCACAAAAAAGATTCATCGGATATCCAAAATAATTACAATTTCCCAAATAGAACTAAAAAAATCGCGAGTATATATTCTTTCGTTTTATTCTATCTGTCAAACTTTGGAAGCAGATGACAATTTCCTAGCAGACGATACACAGATGCTCATACGTCGCGGCGCACGGTCTCTGTGGCCGGATGATTTTCAAATAAAAAAAAATCGACATCTCGTTTCAATCTTTGTTCCTATTTTACGTAAATATAAATGGATTCTACGCGGTATAGCGCAAATAAAAAGTATGCAATCATAAAAAAAAAGAATTTTCTATCCTTCGACCGTCGAAGATTCATCGCAGCCGAAATCTTTGTCAATTATGTTCACCCGATTTATACATTTACAGTTAATAATAAAAACTGCAAATTCTTTTTCTGGCAACGTATTTTCTCCTCTTCAAAACAAGCCAAAATAAGAGTCGAAATCTTTTTTCGCTTTTTTTGCCGAGATATGAATTTTTTTAAGCAAAGACTAATTTTACGAATTTTCATCAAAAAACGAATCGTTTATTCAAATTTCTCGAAATTGCCGTCTCTAATCCTTTCCTCTCAAAGAAATCGTATTTACAAACTGACTCTCCGCGTTATTGCGCAGATAAAAAGTGTGCTATGTTTAAAAATTTAATTTTTTACACTTCGACCGTCGGAGATTCATCACATTCGAAATCTTTGTCAATTTTGTTCGCTGGATTTATTCGTTTACACTTGATAAGAAAACTGCTAATGATTATTCTATCGACGTATTTCCAACGTTTTTTTTTTTTTTTCAAATTTTTTCAAATTTTCGTCGAAATACGAATTTCTTTCATATGCTCACGTCTTGAAAAGTTTTTTTTCGCAAAAAAAAAACAATTGTACTCTTAAAGAACAATTATAAACAATTATTTATCAAGAAAGTGAAAAACACTGAATTTGTCGATTTTACGAGTTATTCCGTACCGAAAAACTTATCCTCGTTTGTGATTAAATAAAATTTAAAAGAATACGATATGATATGATGCTAAATTTGATATTTTTAAGCGACGATAAATATCAATAAAATTTCATTGAAAAACGAAAAAAAATATCGAATTTCTCAAACTTCTCGTCTCCAATACTTGTCTGTTCTACAGAGACAATAACGAGCTGATTCCATGTATTACGAAGAAGAAAAAAAATATATCTCAAATGGTAGAAATTAAATTTGTTATAAGAGGACTGTCAAAGAGCCTTCAAAGTCGAATTTTTCAAGAATTTCATCAACTTGTAAAAAAATATTTCGGAGCTATCCAAGATGACAAATTTTTGATTCGAGTAACGTACTACTTCCTCCTCTTCAATACAAGACAGGAACCAAAAAGATATATTTTTTCGTTCTCGAGATTGCATTTTTTTGCAGCATCCATAAATATCGATAAAATTTCATTGAAAATCACAAAGAATAGCAAATTTCTTGAACTTTACTTCTACAATGGTTTGGTTTCCTACAGATAAAATAACGAACTGATTCCATCAATTATGGGGAAGAAAAAAAACACTGAAGGAGAAGGATTTAAAGGGGATATTTGGCCTGAATGCTAAATGGTAATCGTATTGGTGTCGGTACATGTTTTGTGTGTTTGTTTTATATTCATTAAATCTGGTCATAAGTTTAAAGCCAATAAAAGGACTTTACTAGACATGATTTGATTCGTTAAATTAATTTGATCAACTTCTACGTGGTGCAATTCGTTATATTTGTCTCGTGTCTCAATATTTGACAATTTATCGTCAAACAAAAAGGAAATATCCGTCGTGAATATTAATAATCAATTGGTACAAAAAAGAAATATTTTTATTCGACGAAGGTTAAACACTATGAATTAATTTACGTAACTGATAAATGTTTTTCCCTCATACGTACTGTCGAAAAGAAACGCAGAGCGCGACGAATAAACATACTTCATTCGTAGCGCATAGCGCGATGTGTAAATACACTCGATACGGAGCGCGTAGCGCGACGTGCACCCCCGTGAGTGCCTTACAAAATGTCCCGAAGGGACATTTTTCGGGGGGTTCGGGGGGCGGAGCCCACCAACAAGAGCATCTGCGCCCGCAGGGCGCTGAGACGCTTGTTGAACTTGATCTCGCTGCTTGGTACGTGTGCCTCCCGGGCTGTTCGTGTGCGCTTACGTCGCCACGTACGGCTGCTCCGTCGTGCGCTTGCGCGCACTGCGGTTGCTCGATGTTGGCGCCACAGACCGTTGGAGTGGACGAACCTTGCCGGCTTCCTGCACGCTTCTACCTGTACGCCTGCGCTGTTAATCCTTGTCGCGGCGTGGGTTAACCTCTCACCTGGTGTTTCCACGTCCTTTCTGCCTGTTAGCTCTCTGTTCTTCTTCTTGGCAACTTGGAAATCGCTTTGCCCTGTTCCTACGGATTCAAAAGATACCCCGCAGGGCACGTTTCTGCAGTTTCTCAGGCCTTTTATTTCACTTTCTAGCTCTTAGTATTACACAGGTGTCAACTCTCTCTTACCGTTTCGCCGGAAGCCTACATTAATTAATAGTTTATCTGTAGATCGAAACTCAATATTGAATGTTTAAAGGATTCCAATTGTTTATGCGTTAAAAATAGAATTAATTCTTGGGAAAGTAACTTCGTAAATTAATTTATGTTCTTGTGTTCGTGTTGTTTTGTTTTGTGAACCATATGGTTCTTTTATCCAAATCAATTTTCCTTAAATTCCCAGTTTGTCAACGTGACATAAAAAAAAAATCTTTAAGGGTGATCATTGTCATATTTGAGATATCACAGAATCATAAAAAAAAATGTTTTTTTTAAGTACTTGGCATCGAGATGTTTTTGCGTGTCTAATACACTTATATATAGAGAAAAAAAGGGACAATTAATGATTTTGAGTGAGTGTAAAACTCGTATGAAGAATGGAGACAGAATAAGAGAACGAGAGAGTAAGATATGGACATAGAGCGAGATAGAAAATAACGCGCGGAAAATAATGCGTAATACTTCGAATTATAATATGAGATAATTATCGATGGTTGTGATTTAAGAAAATTGAAAGTCTTTAAGACGATAAAAAAATAAATAAATAAAGTAACTATTAATAATGATTATAACTTTAGACAATTAAAATAATAACAATATAAAAAAAAATGTAAAATTCTTTAATCATTTGTTATTACATAAAATCTAAATTGCCTTCGTTTGTAACTTCCACTTCATAAAATAATTTTTTTTTGTTGTTTTAATTTTATTCTATCAATTTATAATAGTAAAAAAAAAATATTATAACAACAATAACATTAATGATAAATACTTTGAAACGGAAAATATATATAAAAAAAATGAGGCTGAAGCTAGCCGCTACGGCTAGTTTCGCCAGGGGCGAAGCCTGATGAAAAAGGGGAGGTATGGTGCTCCATGTGTTATGGACGTTCCGATAATGTTTAAATTCGGCAGTCGTCTTTACATTAATATACCAGACACGGAGAATGCAATTTTGCGAAGAGACGAGGTTATTAACTATTTTTTTAGCAATTGTTTATAACGAGCGAAAACAGTATATCGCCTCGCATAATTCGCTTGATTTTTTTTCGAAGTCGAAACTTGGTACAATAGTTACGGTTGATGCCCCGAACACGTAGAATATAATTTTGCGAGGAGACGAGGTTTTTAACTATTTTTAGCAATTGTTTATAACAAGCGAAAACAGTATATCGGCTCGCATAATTCGTTTGATTTTTTTTTCGAAGTCGAAACTTGGTGCAACGGTTACGGATAATGACCCCAACACGTAGAATATGATTTTGCGAGGGGACGAGGTTTTTAACTATTTTTTAGCAATTGTTTATAACAAGCGAAAACAGTATATCGCCTCGCATAATTCGCTTGATTTTTTTTCGAAGTTGAAACTTGGTACAATAGTTACGGTTGATGCCCCGAACACGTAGAATATGATTTTGCGAGGGGACGAGGTTTTTAACTATTTTTTAGCAATTGTTTATAACAAGCGAAAACAGTATATCGCCTCGCATAATTCGCTTGATTTTTTTTCGAAGTTGAAACTTGGTACAATAGTTACGGTTGATACCCCGAACACGTAGAATATGATTTTGCGAGGGGACGAGGTTTTTAACTATTTTTTAGCAATTGTTTATAACAAGCGAAAACAGTATATCGCCTCGCATAATTCGCTTGATTTTTTTTCGAAGTTGAAACTTGGTACAATAGTTACGGTTGATGCCCCGAACACGTACAATATGATTTTGCGAGGGGACGAGGTTTTTAACTATTTTTTAGCAATTGTTTATAACAAGCGAAAACAGTATATCGCCTCGCATAAATCGCTTGATTTTTTTTCGAAGTTGAAACTTGGTACAATAGTTACGGTTGATACCCCGAACACGTAGAATATGATTTTGCGAGGGGACGAGGTTTTTAACTATTTTTTAGTAATTGTTTATAACGAGCGAAAACAGTATATCGCCTCGCATAATTCGCTTGATTTTTTTTCGAAGTCAAAACTTGGTGCAACGGTTACGGATAATGCCCCCAACACGTAGAATATGATTTTGCGAGGGGACGAGGTTTTTAACTATTTTTTAGCAATTGTTTATAACAAGCGAAAACAGTATATCGCTTCGCATAAATCGCTTGATTTTTTTTCGAAGTCGAAACTTGGTGCAACGGTTACGGATAATGCCCCCAACACGTTGAATATGATTTTGCGAGGGGACGAGGTTTTTAACTATTTTTTAGCAATTGTTTATAACAAGCGAAAACAGTATATCGCCTCGCATAATTCGCTTGATTTTTTTTCGAAGTTGAAACTTGGTACAATAGTTAGGGTTAATGCCCCCAACACGTAGAATATGATTTTGCGAGGGGACGAGGTTTTTATCAATTTTTTAGTTATTGTTAATTAAGTACAAATGGGCAAAATCACCTCGCATAATTCGCTTGATTTTTTTTCGAAGTTGAATTTTGGTACAATAGTTACGGCTAATGCCCTGAACACGTAGAATATTATTTCGCGAGCGGACGAGGTTGTTAACTATTTTTTAGTTATTGTTAATTGAACACAAACGGGGAAAATCTGGTCATTTTTGCAACCCTTGCAAGATTGTAACTCGTTAACATCAATTACAAATAAATAAATATCTGATAAAAATCAAGCGAATTATGCGAGGCGATATACTGTTTTCGCTCGTTATAAACAATTGCTAAAAAATAGTTAAAAACCTCGTCCCCTCGCAAAATCATATTCTACGTGTTCGGGGCATTAACCGTAACTATTGTACCAAGTTTCGACTTCGAAAAAAAATCAAGCGATTTATGCGAGGCGATATACTGTTTTCGCTCGTTATAAACAATTGCTAAAAAATAGTTAAAAACCTCGTCCCCTCGCAAAATCATATTCTACGTGTTCGGGGCATCAATCGTAACTATTGTACCAAGTTTCGACTTCGAAAAAAAATCAAGCGATTTATGCGAGGCGATATACTGTTTTCGCTCGTTATAAACAATTGCTAAAAAATAGTTAAAAACCTCGTCCCCTCGCAAAATCATATTCTACGTGTTCGGGGCATCAACCGTAACTATTGTACCAAGTTTCGACTTCGAGAAAAAATCAAGCGATTTATTCGAGGCGATATACTGTTTTCGCTCGTTATAAACAATTGCTAAAAAATAGTTAAAAACCTCGTCCCCTCGCAAAATCATATTCTACGTGTTCGGGGCATCAATCTTAACTATGGTACCAAGTTTCAACTTCGAAAAAAATTCAAGCGAATTATGCGAGGCGATATACTGTTTTCGCTCGTTATAAACAACTGCTAAAAAAAATAGTTAAAAACCTCGTCCCCTCGCAAAATCATATTCTACGTGTTCGGGGCATCAACCGTAACTATTGTACCAAGTTTCGACTTCGAAAAAAAATCAAGCGATTTATTCGAGGCGATATACTGTTTTCGCTCGTTATAAACAATTGCTAAAAAATAGTTAAAAACCTCGTCCCCTCGCAAAATCATATTCTACGTGTTCGGGGCATCAATTTTAACTATGGTACCAAGTTTCAACTTCGAAAAAAATTCAAGCGAATTATGCGGGGCGATATACTGTTTTCGCTCGTTATAAACAATTGCTAAAAAAAATAGTTAAAAACCTTGTCCCCTCGCAAAATCATATTCTACGTGTTCGGGGCATCAACCGTAACTATTGTACCAAGTTTCGACTTCGAAAAAAAATCAAGCGAATTATGCGAGGCGATATACTGTTTTCGCTCGTTATAAACAATTGCTAAAAAATAGTTAAAAACCTCGTCCCCTCGCAAAATCATATTCTACGTGTTCGGGGCATCAATCTTAACTATGGTACTAAATTTCAACTTCGAAAAAAATTCAAGCGAATTATGCGAGGCGATATACTGTTTTCGCTCGTTATAAACAATTGCTAAAAAAAATAGTTAAAAACCTCGTCCCCTCGCAAAATCATATTCTACGTGTTGGGGGCATTATCCGTAACCGTTGCACCAAGTTTCGACTTCGAAAAAAAATCAAGCGAATTATGCGAGGCGATATACTGTTTTCGCTCGTTATAAACAATTGCTAAAAAATAGTTAAAAACCTCGTCCCCTCGCAAAATCATATTCTACGTGTTCGGGGCATTAACCGTAACTATTGTACCAAGTTTCGACTTCGAAAAAAAATCAAGCGATTTATGCGAGGCGATATACTGTTTTCGCTCGTTATAAACAATTGCTAAAAAATAGTTAAAAACCTCGTCCCCTCGCAAAATCATATTCTACGTGTTCGGGGCATCAATCGTAACTATTGTACCAAGTTTCGACTTCGAAAAAAAATCAAGCGATTTATGCGAGGCGATATACTGTTTTCGCTCGTTATAAACAATTGCTAAAAAATAGTTAAAAACCTCGTCCCCTCGCAAAATCATATTCTACGTGTTCGGGGCATCAACCGTAACTATTGTACCAAGTTTCGACTTCGAGAAAAAATCAAGCGATTTATTCGAGGCGATATACTGTTTTCGCTCGTTATAAACAATTGCTAAAAAATAGTTAAAAACCTCGTCCCCTCGCAAAATCATATTCTACGTGTTCGGGGCATCAATCTTAACTATGGTACCAAGTTTCAACTTCGAAAAAAATTCAAGCGAATTATGCGAGGCGATATACTGTTTTCGCTCGTTATAAACAACTGCTAAAAAAAATAGTTAAAAACCTCGTCCCCTCGCAAAATCATATTCTACGTGTTCGGGGCATCAACCGTAACTATTGTACCAAGTTTCGACTTCGAAAAAAAATCAAGCGATTTATTCGAGGCGATATACTGTTTTCGCTCGTTATAAACAATTGCTAAAAAATAGTTAAAAACCTCGTCCCCTCGCAAAATCATATTCTACGTGTTCGGGGCATCAATTTTAACTATGGTACCAAGTTTCAACTTCGAAAAAAATTCAAGCGAATTATGCGGGGCGATATACTGTTTTCGCTCGTTATAAACAATTGCTAAAAAAAATAGTTAAAAACCTTGTCCCCTCGCAAAATCATATTCTACGTGTTCGGGGCATCAACCGTAACTATTGTACCAAGTTTCGACTTCGAAAAAAAATCAAGCGAATTATGCGAGGCGATATACTGTTTTCGCTCGTTATAAACAATTGCTAAAAAATAGTTAAAAACCTCGTCCCCTCGCAAAATCATATTCTACGTGTTCGGGGCATCAATCTTAACTATGGTACTAAATTTCAACTTCGAAAAAAATTCAAGCGAATTATGCGAGGCGATATACTGTTTTCGCTCGTTATAAACAATTGCTAAAAAAAATAGTTAAAAACCTCGTCCCCTCGCAAAATCATATTCTACGTGTTGGGGGCATTATCCGTAACCGTTGCACCAAGTTTCGACTTCGAAAAAAAATCAAGCGAATTATGCGAGGCGATATACTGTTTTCGCTCGTTATAAACAATTGCTAAAAAATAGTTAAAAACCTCGTCCCCTCGCAAAATCATATTGTACGTGTTCGGGGCATCAACCGTAACTATTCAACCAAGTTTCGACTTCGAAAAAAAATCAAGCGAATTATGCGAGGCGATATACTGTTTTCGCTCGTTATAAACAATTGCTAAAAAATAGTTAAAAACCTCGTCCCCTCGCAAAATCATATTCTACGTGTTGGGGGCATTAACCCTAACTATTGTACCAAGTTTCAACTTCGAAAAAAAATCAAGCGAATTATGCGAGGCGATATACTGTTTTCGCTCGTTATAAACAATTGCTAAAAAATAGTTAAAAACCTCGTCCCCTCGCAAAATCATATTCTACGTGTTCGGGGCATTAACCGTAACTATTGTACCAAGGTTCGACTTCGAAAAAAAATCAAGTGAATTATGCGAGGCGATATACTGTTTTCGCTCTTTATAAACAATTGCTAAAAAAATAGTTAATAACCTCGTCTCTTCGCAAAATTGCATTCTCCGTGTCTGGGATATTAATGTAAAGACGACTGCCGAATTTAAACATTATCGGAACGTCCATAACACATGGGGCACCATAGCCCCCCTTTTTCATCAAGCCTCGCCCCTGGCGAAACTAGCCGCAGCGGCTTGCTTCAGCTTCATAATGAAACAAAGGAATAGAAATCGATTAACCATATTTTTAGGAGAGACCGTATCTTAGAAGAGACCAGAAATTGCGGAGAAAATTTTGCTAAATTTCCGATAAAAACACATGTTCTTAATCAACGTTTAATATATCTTATATTGTTCACTTTTTTTCCGTTTTTCTCATCTTCCTTATTCATCGTCGTTATTTTTCGCTTTATCGGGGTACGCCAGTAAAGAAAGTATGGAGTCGTTAAAAATATTCTGCAGAACAACGATATCGAGCAACGAAAAACGTACGACTTTGCAACAAAAGGCTTTGGAGTAGCGACGTTACCGAGTTGATATGACATACGTCGTACGATGCGCCGCGCTTCGCGATTGTCATTATTCAAACATACCTGTGTTTGTCTTCATGTGAACCCGAATATGACGCCAAAGAGCAAAGATTTTGGTGCAAACGTTACACTTCGCACTCGATTTGTCGACTCGTGTAAACGACTGCCATACGATACTTCGTCCGGCCACGTCTATTTCGGTAGTAATCGTACTACTTCTAATAGAAGCCTCGTTAATAGTGTCGGTCGAACAACCCGGCACGGCAAATCTATCGGAAGAATCGACGTCCATATTGATCGACAATTGATATCTATCTGAATCCGATGCAGTCATGTTCGTTGTGTCGCTGTGTGCGTTGCAATTGCAAGTCAAAGAAGCCACGATAATCAAAATTATGACGGCCACGAATTTAAACCAAGGCTATTAAATAAATTTTATATAATATTAAATAAATAAAGACGCGGCACGCTTAACAATGTCCTCATGGTTCAATAAGAATTTTTCTAGCCGTTTCTATTTTCATATCATTCCTATTTTAAATGAGAAAAATTCACGTTTGATTTCGGTGGTAGAGTAGGTGGCGCCGTATACAGTTTTGAATTCAACGTTTATCACACCATTTCCAGCTGAGACGTGATTGGCCACGCAGTTTGTGGCGTTCGAACGTTCTATTGGCTAATGACCCACCAATTAAATTTGAAAAAACGCGTCCGCGGATTCGAATGACACACACGTGCGTGCTTATTTAGGGATACATAAGTACCTCAGAATTCATCGAAAAGAAACGCTTTGAAACGCTCTTTCTTTTAATGGCCGTTATTTTAATGAAATCGATATTCGGAGGCGTTGAGCATTGCCAAATACGAATTTGCAATAAATATTATGTAATTCAATTCGGCGTATTGAATAAGACCGAATAAAAAGCAGACGGAATTCCACAAAAAAAAAAAACGAATTGACCGATTATCTGTTTGACAAACAGCTACTCAAATACGAAACGGAGACCATTGAAGCGATTCAAACGACTCGAACTGTTCGAATTACACGAGCTGACCGAACTACTCGACATACCACAATTACTCGATGCTAGGCTCGGACAAGTTCCGGGTTTTATTGGCACGGTTCGAGCAGCTTCGAACGAGCTCCTGTACATCCCTACTGTTTCGAGGATTACATTACTTCGATCAGATATTTCCACGATTTTGTACGGCCCGTGATATTGACAATCAAACTTCCCTTTTTTTGATTCCTTAAGGACGAAGACGTTATCGCCTATCTTACCTTCGAAAGGGTGGACCTTCCGATCGTAATAGCTTTTAGACTTTTCTTTCGCAGCATTTAGATTATCTCCCGCCATCGCTCTAATTTCCGATAATCGTTTGATTAATTCGATGGTGTAAGAATTGTAGGTCTCTAATTTATTGTCAACGGGGAATTCGCTCGGCAACCGAGCCAATTTCCCGTAAACAATTTCATAGGGTGTGAAGTTTGTTGCCTCATGAACACAGGTGTTATACGAGAGTTCGGCATAAGGCAGTAACCTATCCCAATCGTCGTATTGAGTGGCGTATTGTTTTATATATTCCACCAATACTATGTGACTCCTCTCGAGTGCCCCGTTAGTTTGCGGTCGGTACCCGGAGGTCGTTAATTGTTTTACATTGAATATTTTGGATATTTCTTGTAGCAAACTGCTGGTGAAGGCAGCCCCTCGATCGGTTAGAATAGCCCGGGGGGCGCCGAACTGTGTAAACAATCGGCGCGCTACGGCTTCGCCGATAGTGGTGGCCTTTAAATCCGGAATAGGCTCCACCAGACAATACTTCGACATATGATCCTGCATGGTAAGTATGTGTTTATTGCCATGCGGCGTCGTGGGTAAAGGGCCCACGGTGTCGAGTGAAACTTTGTCGAAAGTATCGGCGGGTGTATCCGTCAACAGCATTGGCTCACGGGTCTTAGCCCGTACAAGCTTTCGCTCTTGGCAGCCTTTACAGCGTCTAATAAAATTTTGGACATCGTTGGGAAGCGAGGGCCAATAAAAATGCTCTCGGATTTTCCGATAAGTTTTCGTTATTCCTTTGTGTCCTCCGAAAAGGCTACAATGAAACTCATTTATTATCTTAGCTCTCGACTCTGCTGGCGGCAATAACAGCTTGCCGTAGCAGACCGTCACCGCTATGCCAGACTTATCGAAGAGCTCGTGTAGTTTTTCAACGAGTCGTCCACTCGACAGGGTGTCGGAGTAATCCCCGGCACGTGAGATTCGAAACGACTCGACGCCTGAATTTACGAGAATTTTTTTCATATTTTCTAAGCCCTGTAATATGTTATTGTCCGGCGTCTGGTCAAAATAACGGGTTTTTACAACCACGCTGTAGATATTTCGCTCGCCGTGCGGCGTTATTGCTGTTTGGCCGACCCGTAATCCTTGATTTTTTATGGCTTGTGCGTTCATTTTTCCCAGGTCGGCTAACAATCGCCCGATCGGGGTGGATAATTCGCCGTCCGCCGTAATAAAGTGCACATAATTGTCTATGCGGTAAGTCAAGCACTCGCGAGTACCGACTCCCGGCTTATCGTGCCTTTCCGCGACTTTTTCGCTCAAGGACTTCGATTCGCGCCCAGCGTTGACGAAGTCGCTATCCGATGGCTCTACCTCGAACGAGGCATTGGGGCAACTCATTCCGATTTTTGGCGTTTCTTCCCGAAGGTCGATTGTATTACCATTCGATCCATTCCCGGGGACCGAGTCTATGCTTGATTCGTCCTCGGGAATTGGATTGGTAATAGTATCATCCTCCGGTGCCGCGCGCGCCGCTCGCTTCGGGTGCGGCGTGGAACGCGCCATGGGATCGTGGCCCGCGGGAGGCAGTCACCATCTCACCGATCGTCGCGGGACCTCCGGCGCGGCGGATTCGAGTTCGTTTGCCTCGTGAACCATGACCTCCGACTGGCTCGGGTCGATATCCTTCGACTCCTCGCTCTCGTCGTCGGCATCGGTATCATCCTCTTTATCTGGCAGCGTGACTCCCTTAAGGCTTACGCGCCGAAGTAATTCGGCTTCGCTTACCCCATTCTCTCGCTCGGCGATTTTCTCTAGCCGACGCGACAGCTCGAGATCAAGCCCGGCTTCATCAATCGGGTCAAGGGCGTTGAGATTTTCCTGTGTCTCGGGTGGGACCTCATTTCCTTCGGAAAGGAAGTCCGGCCAGTCGAAATTTTCCTCGCCATAGGAGTCTTGTTTAGGATCTTGTGCGCTGGTTTTGTTTTCAAATCGTTCCTCCAACAGTCGCAGCGATTCGTCGAACCATTGGAGGGACTCTTGCATTGTTTTCGACGCGCAATCTCCCCCGGGTTGCGCACGTGGTTGTATTTCTTCAGGCTGGAACACATCGTCATCGTCGGATTCATCCATTGGTGGTCTAACTACTACCGCGATGCCGGGAGGATTCATCGGGGCATCCACGGCTGCCGCCGTATCCGAATCCGTTGTCGCTTCCTCCGTGACAGGTGCGACGAGCGGAGTAGGTTTCGGCCGTTTCGGGGGGAGCAGCACTGCGGGCAGCATGCTTCGATGCAGCCGTTGTATCGGCGGTTTGGACGCCTCCGAGCTCGTGCTGACCTCCTTGTAAACCGGTGCGGTGCTCGGTGTCGTGCGTAATCTCGCACGCGTGCGACCGGCTATCGCCTCTGTACTCGGCGGTAAAACCACCCTCGGAAGATTTTTCTTTCGTGCCCCCGATGGAGCTTTGAGGATCGGTTTGGGCTTTGATGCGTTCCTCTTCTCAGTGGAAGCAGCGCCAGATGATATTGGCAATACCTGCAAACCCTTATCATTCGTATCTCCCGGCGCCTCTACCTCCGAATCGCTTGAACTCGACAGCTCTCGGGCGACCGGATTGCGAGAAAGGGCGTCGGCATTTGTGTTTAGCCGGCTTGTACACGAAGTCGAAGTCATATTTTCGCAGTCGCATTTTCCACCGGTTGAGCCTTTTTCCTGGATCCAGAGTGGATGAATTTCTTCCCGTAAAGATATGTCGATAAATGTTCAATAGATTCTATTATCGCAAGACATTCCTTTTCGGTTGTTGAGTAGTTGACTTGGAGAGGGGGGGGGGGGGGGGGGGGGACAAGACGCGCGAAAAATACGCAACCGGCAAGTCACATCCCTCGTGATTTTGTGATAATACTGCGCCGAGAGCTATATCCGGCGCGTCGGTCGTCAAGGTAAACGGCTTCGCGAGGTCGGGATATCGCAAAATCGGTTCGCTGCAGAGTGCTTTTCGTAGCTTGAGGAAGCTCTTTTTCTGTGTTGGTCCCCAGTCGAAAGGTTGTCCCTTTTTTAAGAGATCCGACAACGGTTTGGAGATTTCCGCGAAATCGAGAATAAAACGACGGTAATAACCGCAAAGGCCGAGAAATTGCCGTACATTTTTCTGTGTCTTTGGTACCGGGAAATATCGGACGGACTCAAGCTTCTTCGGATCCATGCGGAGTCCGTCGCAGCTAACGATATGAGTAGTAGGTGGTGCACTATGGCGACCCCCACTCCTATCCCCTCCATTTCTGTCCCGTCTTGAGCTTGGCTTGAAGTGGCAGGATAAAAGTGGGGATAAGTAGTGTTTTGGGCGCGTCATAGTGCACCACCAGTTTATTTGACCCCCACTCCTATCCCCAATCCTATCCCCTCCACTTCGGTCCCGTCTTGAGCTCGGCTTGAAGTGGCAGGATAAAAGTGGGGATAAGTAGTGTTTTGGGGGCGTCATAGTGCACCACCAGTTTATTTGAGCCATATCATGTGTTACGTCCAGCGTAACGCATAGTTTATTTTCTGCTTTACCCTCAATAGCAGTTGAGCCTAAACCTTCTTTGTGAAAGTAAAAAGGGGAATCTGATCTAAAAATTCTTCATTTAACAATATCTATTTTACCTACTGCTTAATCAGTGTCAAGGTAGCCTAGAGTCTTTCCAAAATCGGTGTCCTACCTTAGCGAGTCGATACCGATGAAACAGGGTAAAACAGATCCGGGGCCTCACAGGCGGAGGTCGAGAAAGGCGGTCTCTGACCCCTCTCCTGAGCGCTCCCCTGGAGAGCCAAAAAGGAATTAAAAGAAACGCGGCCCGCTGACAGTTACCATTGGGACCTACTAGTATCGATATCGACTACCTCCCCGTAGATCAGTAAATCTATTTTACCATGGCTCGAAACCATTCAGGGAGGAATTTACAGACAGTCGATTAAAACCGTCGGGTTTAGATACATAGAATCGGGTCGACAAGTTATCCTCGTTAAGGGAAACGCTTCAAACAGTGTTTTAGTTGAACCGAACTCCACAAGTTAAAACAAAGGAGACGGGGCTCATGACCTTGATTTTAGCAGGAAGAAGGAAATATCTTCTATTAAATCTTAATTAATTAATCCTTAAATAATTAGTAAACCACGGATTCCTCTCATTATAACACATCGGAAAGCAATAGATGTCAGACTTCTGAAGAAAATAATAAAGTAATGATCAATAGAAAAACGAAACTGAGAATATAGTCAATTTAAAAAGACATAATAATAGACAATTCACCCCCAGGAATTGCTCTCTTGAACGCCTGTGTTTATCCTTATGGTATTAATTAAGTACGTAGTAGTAATTACACGGAGAATGATACCATTATAAAAACGAAAAGGGATTTTCACCTTCTGAAAATTATACAACGTTGGCATTCGACAGTTCAGGTACAAAACCGCCGAGTAACGAAAAAGAGTTCTCTCGCAACAGGCAGAAAACTTGTCCATAAAATCTCCGACTGTAAAGAAATTACTACACGTACAATATTAATTTAGTTCGTCCTTCGAGAAATTCTTAACCATGGACAACTTGTACGCCATTTGTTTAAACAAATGACTGAAGGAGTTAACGGTAAAGCATTTGCCGAGGAAAGTCTTTTCCATGGCACGCCCCTGGACGAAATAACATGGAAAAGATTTATTGCTTTATTAGTAATATAGAATTATACTTTTGCATTATTATCCAGACAGACGAGTACAAACTAATCAAGTACTAAATAATTAGTTCTCGATAATAGGTTATGGTTTATATCAATGATATTCATTATTATATTTCATTATTATATTCATTTCTGTTAGGAATAAGCGAGTCCTGGTTATAAGAGTCTTACGAGAAACTACGAATTTTATAATTCACGTAATACGTATAAAA
The DNA here is from genome assembly GCA_964006125.1 of Cryptus viduatorius. Taxonomy (NCBI): domain Eukaryota; kingdom Metazoa; phylum Arthropoda; class Insecta; order Hymenoptera; family Ichneumonidae; genus Cryptus; species Cryptus viduatorius. The sequence continues at coordinate 22,068,161 of OZ023223.1, forward strand.
TTCCGAAGACATAGGAGAGCGTATTTTCACTGTTCAATACCGGTTTTTATTTGTCTAGACAGTTGACGAAATTCTATAGTCCGATTGGAACTCGTGCGACCTTTTTACATATAAAGTATTTAGCCATAAAAGGCTGCATACCAACAAAAATCTTTCTGGTAATGACTTCCCGGAAAACGGAAACGAGAAAAGGAGGGGATTGATGCCTACGTGATCTCGTCTGCGCCCTTTTACTTTTCGATACCCCACCCCGTCATCCACGGCGCGGGGCCCGATAAACGCATTGCGCCTAAAAGAAGGACTTAAGATCATGGACCAATCAGGGATGAGACCGGTAGCATCACCTCATCTTCTCGTTACTGTACCAGAATTTTATACCGAATAGATATACAAAAAGACACTCGCATAGCAACATCCCCTCTACTTGTCACCAAGGAAAATGGTATAAAAACCCCCGAAATTGTACGCTCAGGAGCACACGTTTTTCTGTTATTAGAGGAGGATATTCCCTCGGTTTCCTTCAGTTTTGTTGAGCACATCTTACCTAGTTATTATCGGGGGATATTCCTTCAGTTTTGTTAAGCACACTTTCTTCAGTTTTTTTGAGCACACCTCTTTCAGTTTTATAAGCACACTTTACCCAGTTATTAGAGGAGGTTATTCTTTCAGTTTTGTTCAAGCATATTCCTTCAGTTTTGTTCAGCATATTCTTTCATTTATTTGTTCAAGATACCACAGTAGTACCGCTCAAATCAGTTATCCATTGTTTCGAAACTCAGTTTTAACCCGATTGTCTTTCAGACTTTCGAGTTGTCAGTATTAAATCCAGGACTCAGAGAAACGGAATTAATTCTTCAGTCTATAATTTGACATTGTATTTCGCGAGTTTTAGGAATTCCAACCATATAGACATTTGGTCTCCATTGTTTTTTTTTGTTCAATATTATCACCTGTATTACTCATATTTTTTTTGTGACATTAAAAAGTATTAACTCTACCTGCATTTCCGTGAAACACATCAATTTTTTTTCTTTAAATTCATTTTTGAATTAAACCAACGTGAAGAAAGTTCTATATCCACGAACACCAGGAAAGCACCGTTTATTACCGTAAGTACCTGTTTATTTATTTATCAACAGTGCATTATTTCATTTTGTTCTTGCAACCCAGTGATTTGAAGTGACCACCAAAATCTCGTTTAACCGTGTCGCGTGCTCCGACACCTGGTCAGAAAACGGCAGGTAGCTGCCGTCTCACCGAAGATTTCCTCTCTATCTCTCTCTTTGCCTGAGAGACGCCAAACCCTCTACTAATTAGTTTACACCCTACGACACGCATTTAACAAGCACTCTTAAGGGCTCCATCCCAAGCAATTTTCCGCAAGGTTAGGCTTTAAAAAGGAGCAATCGTTGTCCTCCTTATCGACACCAGGTGTGGTAAAGGTTGGTTTAACACCCACTTGACCAGCGCGTGCGATTACAACGGAGACAACTGTTATATTTCAAACTAGTAAAGAAACAACGCTAGTTTGGACGTAACAGAATTTTTGGGGGCTCGTTCGGGATCATTAGAGTGCTTGTTTAAACATTTAAATAAAAAACAGGGGAGTAGAAGATAATCTCAAAAAAAAAAGGGGGAAAAAAAAGGGGGTAACACAAAAAAAAATAACACAACTGTACACGCTCCTCTCATTTCCTCCTACCTTCCTAAGCCATCATTTGTTTAAACGCTTCCATAGGCGAACAAGTTGATGAAGAACACAATTAGTTATAAGCCATCATTTGTTTAAACGCTTCCATAGGCGAACAAGTTGATGAAGAACACAATTAGTTATAAGCCATCATTTGTTTAAACGCTTACATAGGCGAACAAGTTGATGAAGTAACACAAACACACACAAACAAACACAAACAAAACACAAACAATACACAAACATTTTCTCCAAACAAACGCTAACACCTCTATAAAAAGTAACGATACCCGAATTTCCTACCCTGTGTACAAAAAAAAAAAATATAAATAAAGGGGCAATAGACAGGTTATATGCCGAAGCAAGGAGGCTGGCGACGAAAAATACGAGCATTAGTAAGAAACAAAAGCAATCAAAAACTAGTAGCTGAATCAAATCCTATCGCCCCATCACTAGAAGACAGATCGACCAGGGAATTGGTGGAAATAGACTTTCTTTATTTAACTTCCAACGAGGCGATATTTTGTGAAATTTGGAAAAAGCCTCTCTCGGTGAAATCTTTCAAGTTATTCGAGAACAAACCGCGAGTTAGTAAGTTCGAAGAAGCCCAAATAATAATCACGCCAATAAAACCAACAGAATCTTTTGTTATCCCCGAAAGCTGGTTTCAATAAAATTGTAAACTAATTATTTTATTTGCCGGAGGAAAAAAACACAAGCGGTAAGGCATAAAAAAAGGATAGAGGAGGAAAATAACCGGTTTCTATATGCTAACCAAATCCGTTTTAAAGCTTTTGAGAAAATTAATTAAGAGCTATTGCTACTTGTTCATAACCAACCGACACCGAAAGAACAAAATTATTACACAGTACAAAATATCTTTCATCAAACCACGCTCTCACAAGCATAGGGTAAGAACGGTCTTAAGGAAATAAAATACGCCGAGCAGTAAAATTGAATAAGGATAATAAATATAACAATAATAATAACAAAATAATTCCTTTCCACTTCCTTTTGGGAATCTAAATGAGTTCTACTAACCCCGAGAGAAAAAGCGAACCATCGTCCCGTTCCACCCGATCAACTCGTTCAAACACCACTATTCCTGACCACATTGTACACCAATACGTAAACGAACGAAGAAGTAGCAGAAGTACCAAGTCATTACTCGCGGAAGAGGGAACAGTTCCTAAAAAAATACCAACCATAGACGAATCCCTCAAAGAAGAAGAGGAGGAAAACCTTGAAGAAGAGACACAAGCAGCGAAAGAAGACACTCAGACACAGGTAATAGAGAAGGTAATCGAACAAGAAGAGACAGACGAAGTAACGGCGAACCAAAGGTACCTAGAAGAACAATACGAAATATTAAGCGTTAGAGCCCAGAGTTTGTCTATAGCTGAGGACAGGTTGGAAGCGGAGGAACTTAAATCAACCGAGCGAAACACTGTTGAAACGCTCGCAGACCCTTCACGGAGACCCGATACGCCTGTACCCCATCTCCTCGATACGACCACCGAGTCCGACAACGAGAGTACACATACGATCATTGATAATTTTTCTGAAAAAGACATAGAAGGGAACTCAACATACATATCGTTCGCAGACCAGACAATTTATAAGAGCCTCGCTGAGTTTGATACGAGTGAGGAAGAATTTTATACACCGGAAGGCGATTATCCTGTGCCTAAAACTTTTCTCCCGCAACTTGACGCAGTTAGGCGTAATCTATATCCAATCATAGGAGAAGGTGCAAACCGAACACCGGGAACCAAGCCAAAATCAAATTCAGAAATCTCTACAGCCTCAAAACAACCAATTGATCTCGATAAAACGCTTACGGGTAAAATTGAGACACCCGAAACAAAAAACACAAGAAGTCCTCCCATAAATACTCCACGAGACACCCCCGAACAGAAGAACATCATGGCTAATTCCGGGCTAAAAGTGTCTCTCAAAGACGCTTTGGGCGTCATCCCCACGTATGACGGTGTTAATACTTCGCTGAATCTGTTTATCCAATGTTGCGAAGAGGCATTAGAGATGTTGGACGCCTCTAGCGAGGAGCAATTAGTCAAGGCAGTCAGAATAAAAATCGTCGGCGAACCCCGACGATCAATAGCTCAACAGACCTTTAGGAACATGAAGGAGTTGCATAAATTTTTAAAATGTATCTATGCGCCCGCGAGAAATATATATCAATTACAGGGAGAACTCGGCTCCATATATCAACGACCCGAAGAAACCGTAGTGGCCTATGCAAATAGAATCCGTGATTTGGGTTTCCAAATACTGGAAGCTTACGAATCGGAAAATAACGAACCCGCAGATAAGGCTTTCAGAGATAACACTGCCTCCAGCCTCCCTCCATGTTTCATACAAGGATTAAAACCGGAAATCGAAGCACGAATGACAGCGGAAGGAACGATCGACGACATAGTAAAAAGAGCAGTAAAGATCGAAAAACAATTAATAGCTCGAGCTGCTTTGCGCGAAGGTAACAGGAGTTCAGAAAACACCAAGGATGCGAGAGTCGAGGGTAAACGTCCTATCCGGGCAATTAGCAGCGAGACACCCGAGTGTCAGCTTTGCAGCAAACCTGGACACATAGCTGTGAACTGCCTCGACAAACCTGTAAATAACGCGGCGGGATCCACGGACTCAGGTAGCCCAGAAAAGGTAGTACCCACCTGTCAGTACTGCGACAAGAAAGGACACGTGGCCAGCAAATGCTTCCAGTTATTCTCTCCTAAGAAAAATAATGACCCCACGCCCAACACCCCCGCAATTACCGTGTGCCAGCATTGCAACAAAAGAGGTCATACTGCTGATCGATGCTATAAATTATTCCCTCCCTCAAATCAAGAGAAGCCATCTATTATCTGTCAGCTATGTAAAAATCAAGGACATACGGTACAAGATTGTCACCTGTTGCCAGGCCATGCTAAAAAATTAACGAGTAACCAGAACACTCGCAACAATCCTGTGCCGCAAGGTTTGCAGTTCACGCAGGCAGCCAATATCGTCTGTTAAATATGTAAAAAGAACGGACACGGGGCATACCTTTGCCCTTACCGCCACAATCAAGCTCAATGCGCCGCTTCGCAGCAACAAACTTTCGCAGACACCACTAAAGGCGATCCAAAAACAACCGGCGCTTGCCATTATTGCAAACAAACCGGCCATTTTATTCGAGAGTGCCCGGCGAAAAAGGCCAATGAATCGCGGTATAATACGTCTCCGGGAAACTCCAACGGTCTCCCGACGACGGGTGCTGCGGGGACCACCCAGAGCGTGCACCCAATACACGTGATCTCAGTAGTATCCAATCCACACGAACAGTAAAAATTCACACAGTAATATTGCACAGGGAAAGCAGCGTCCCGACGATCGAGTTAACGAGTGAAAATTTAACAACATCTATAATATTAATGGTTGACACTGGAGCTGGACCAAATATCATCAAAAGGGAATTCGTAAATTCAACTACGGAGATCGACGACAACGAGATCTTACAATTAAACGGAATTACCACCAATTCAATATATACCCTTGGACGAGTGACGCTCGAAGTTTTCGGACGATTTGCTACATTTCATGTAGTAGAGAATAATTTCCCCATCTACGAAGGCGGAATACTGGGATCGGAATATTTGGACGGAAATAGAGTTGTAATCGACTACGAAAGACGGCACTTAAAAATGCAAGATCTAAAAATTCCATTCTCTACCCCCGAAACAATAATAATTCCGGGACAAACGCGAAAACTTTGTTTTGTTCGAATAAAAAATTTGGAAATTCGTGAGGGATATCTGCCCACCCTGGAAGCTGGAAAGGGAGTTGAGATAGAAACCGGATTGGTTACTAATGAAAATGGAAAAGCATACATTTATGTGACAAATAATAATCCCTACACGATCAATTTGCAAGTACCAGTACTAGAACTACTCACGGAAAAGGCAACTGGCATAGAAAAGGAAATAACGAGTAATGAAAATGAGGGGAAAAATTCCGCAGATACTGCGCTCTCGGTGAAATCGGAGCCCGAGGGACCTTTGGAATCCAAGGAGAACAGGAGGGATGCAGGAAGGGTGAACGAGGATATTAAAGAAACCAAGGAAATTGAGATGACAACTGAACCGCAAAGTATAACTATTGTGACCCGACAATCGCCGATAAATAATAAAGACGAGTGTATATCTAAAGAAAAATCAAGTAAATCTACAAAAACATCGCTATACGAATCCACAGGGGAATCAAGTGAGGCCCAGGAATTTCGTGATGATTTCGTTTTAACATCAGTACAAAGTGAGGAAGTCAAAGTTGATAAGGAATATGAAAAAAATAATTCTATTGCTGCTAAAGACTGTGACGTGAGCCCAGGTAGCTCTAGGGGTCTAGGTATGACCGAGAGAGTTTACAGTGGTCAAGTCGAAGAGTCTGAAGTCAATGAAATTTATAATCGCCCAAGTGAGGCGGAAGAACAAGGAAAGGAAAAAGAATGTACTACGAGATACCACGAAATTACGAAGCCGAATACGAAAACTCATGAGGATGAAACTGATCCCGAGGAAACGGGAAATTTACCTACAAAATACGAAGAAGATAGTATGGCCATGCGACATGTAGAATCCTTGACGAATAAGAAAACTTGTAACCAGAGAAGAATGGTAAATAATGACACTCTTTCAAAAAATAATAAAAGTTATACCGTCGTAAACCTCGAACTTGCGAAGAAGTTACGATCCAGCTGCCTACACCCCTTTTTAAAGGAAAGTTTCTGTTTTACACTCACAGTCCTCGACACGAAAGATCGCTTTGAGAAGATAAAATCTCTCCTCCGATTGGATGAATTAAATATGGAAAAAAAAACCAGCATCGAATCCTTATTACAAAGCAGCGCTCACCTCTATCACTTGCCGGGAGAAGCATTAACACACACGACAATATTACAACATCGAATTCCCACGACGGATGATTTGCCCATTAATACGAGGGGATATCGCTGGCCGGAATGTACAAAGGACGAAATAGAAAAACAAGTCGACGATATGCTAAGAAACGGAGTAATAGTACCATCGACCTCTCCTTACAATTGCCCTGTGTGGGTAGTACCAAAAAAGAACGACTCTAAAGGAAATAAAAAATGGAGGGTGGTATTTGACTATCGGGCCCTTAAAGAAAAAACTATTGCCGATGTTTATCCCATCCCTAACATAACCGAGATACTGGACCAATTAGGCGGCGCAAAGTACTTTTCTGTGTTTGACTTGGCATCAGGATTTCATCAAATAGAAGTCAGTCCTTTGGACCGGCATAAGACCGCATTTACGACGCCACGAGGCCATTTCGAGTTCGTTCGAATGCCGTTCGGACTTCGGAACGCCCCGCCCACTTTCCAAAGAACTATGGATCTCGCTCTAAGCGGACTACTTGGAAAAGGAATATTTGTATATCTGGATGATATCGTTATTTATTCGCGAGGATTAGAAGAACATGAAACCATCTACAAAGAACTGATGAAAAGGCTCGAAGTGGCAACTCTAAAACTACAACCTGACAAATGCGAATTTTTAAAGAAAGAAGTCGCCTATCTAGGACACATCATCGGCAATGACGGAGTTAAGCCCGATCCTAAGAAACTCGAGGCAGTACGCGAATTTCCTCGGCCCAAGAACGTTAAAAATATTCGACAATTCTTGGGACTAACGGGTTATTATCGACGTTTTATTGATGGCTATGCAAAGATATCAAAGCCACTCACTCTGCTTCTTCGGAAAGAAATACCCTTTGAATGGCATAACGAGGAACAGGAGGCTTTCGAAATTTTAAAGGAAAAATTGTGCACCGCTCCTGTGTTACGGTACCCAGATTTTTCGAAACCTTTTATTTTAACGACCGACGCCTCAGGAATAGCTATCGGCGGTATCCTTTCTCAAGGGGAAATTAACCGTGACCATCCATGCGCTTATGCCTCCCGCGAGCTCAACAAAACCGAAGAGCGATACGATACCTATGAGAAAGAAGCTCTCGCAATAGTATATTGCATCCTTCATTATCGCCCCTATTTATACGGACGCAAATTCACGGTAGTAACCGACCATAAACCACTGCTATGGTTCCGCCGAGCCACGGACGGAAACTCGAAGATTTTGAGATGGCGGCTGAAACTCGCCGAATATGAATATGACGTAGTATATAAAGCAGGAAAGACCAACGTAAATGCTGATGCTCTCTCTCGAAATCCCGTCTGTGAACCCATTAGTCCCGACGGCATCTTTATAATTCGCATCAACCCCGCGACTAAAACGCGCCATAAACCGGCACGCGGATTAACCGACGAGGAAATTGCCGAGTATTTAGCTTTAGATAGCGACGAAGACGTCGATGAAACCATAGATCCAGATGAGGAATTATTAAAAGCCGACGAGGATCCGTGGGAGCCTCCAGACCCTGACAACATATGCGAAGCCTCGACGAGCGGCGCCCTTGGACCAGCCGGCGGGACACAAGAAGGAGACGTGCCTGAAGAAAGCGGGGACGACTTTGGCAACGTGGATTACGAGAAAGTCCACTCAGCCGGACCATCAAAAAGTCATAAAAAATCAACCCGAGGGAGGAATCCCACGCCGGAACGAAAAGATCAGGAAACCTTCGGAGAAAGCTGCAGCCGAAGAATTAACGAGACTACCGATACTAGGATAAGCTACGGTAACATGCACGAAGACAGTGCACCTCTTCAGGCGACCGGAGATCTCGAGGATATTGACAACGAGCTAACGAAGGAAGACACCGAACTTTCGGACGAGGGTAGTGATATTGAGGACAATCCTATAAGAAAAAAAGATGGTCGGCAACCGCTGGTTTACAGCGATTCGGAGAATTCCGACGACGAAAGCACCCCACGCTGCACACCCGGCAACGAGTGCGAGAGACTCAAAGTTAATTTACCTGACGTCCGAGCACAGCGGGAAAAGTCTAAAACTATCCAGCAATCTCGAGATCTTTTCTACAGTCGTAAAGATAGCATGATGTTTTTCGTGGATACAAGGGGGCTGCCGATGGATAAGGGGGCGCAATCATTGGTAGACCGAGAAGAAATGCCCAATTTAAGAAAATTGAAATTACGAGAAGCGAAAGCCTTGTCTAAGCGAAATAATAAATATTTTATTAATTTGCCTATTCGAGACGAAATACGAGACGGACCAACATTAATCCTTGAAAATATCGTCGAAAGTTTAAAAAGCTGCCGAAACCTCGCAGAGGAATTAAACTTGAAATCAATCAGCGTTGCAAAATCTTATGCGATTTGCAATATACAATGGAACGATATCGTAATTCAAATCCACCAATTGTTTCAAGAAACAGACATAAAAATAATAGTCTGTCTGGGAATTATCAGGGAACCAAAGGAAAAAGAGCGAGAGGCAATAATAACGGAAAAACACTGTTCGCCCGTTGGCGGACACAGAGGTGTGAGCAAAACATATAATCGAATTCGACACGATTACTATTGGAAAAATCTCAAACAGGACGTTCAGGACTATATAAAAAGATGTTTGAATTGTCAATTAAAAAAATTGGTGAGAGTCAAGACAAAACAACCGATGGTCATCACCGATACACCCCCTACGGCTTTCGAAAAAATTGCTATGGATATCGTGGGACCATTGCCGAAAACTCACAAGCAAAACGAATATATACTTACTATACAAGATCAACTAACAAAATTTTCAATCGCGGTAGCTCTACCGAACGCCAAAGCTGTAACCATAGCTGAGTCATTCGTTAAGAGATTTATCTGCAACTTCGGTTCTCCCCGAGCCGTATTGACCGACCAAGGCACGAATTTTCTGAGCAACTTTATGAAACAAATTTCAAAGTTATTTAAAATCAAGAAGATTAAAACTACAGCTTTTCACCCACAGTCGAACGGTTCATTAGAAAGATCACATCACGCTCTCGGCGAATATCTCAAACAATATACAACCCAAGAAAATAATTGGGATGATTGGGTGGAATTAGCTATCTTTAATTACAATACGAACGTTCACGAGAGCACAAGGCACACCCCTTACGAAATGGTATTCGGTCGAATCGCACGAACCCCCTCGAATTTTCCTCTTGACGACCTCGACAAGCTAGCAACGTACGACGATTACTTGACAAGGTTAGTTACACAGATACACGAGATTCAAAAAATAGGAAGAATAAATCTCATAGCTTCTAAAGAGAGAGCCAAGATATATAGAGATCGCCACATCAATCCAGTTACGTTCAAGGTTGGCGAACCCGTCTTTCTGCTTAAAGGGCCAAAGCCAGGGAAATTAGGAGATCAATATACAGGACCTTTCGAGATATTGGACATTTTGGAAAAGGGTAATCTGCGGATTCAACTCAAAGGCAAAACGTGCGTCGTTCACCCAGAGCGAGTGAAGAAGTCGCACATACCTGTACGAAAATGATGGGAACAGGCGACACTGGAGAGTCTGCAGGTGTTTCGAACAACACGACTCAAACACCGAAAAGCCGGAAGCAGCCGCAATACCACCGATATCGGCGTGAGACAGAGAGAGTGAAAAGTTTTGTCGGATGGCCGCGACCGTACCTGAAACCCGAGGCACTCGCTGCCGCTGGATTTTATTACGAGGGCCTAGGTGACGATGTTATCTGCTTTGAATGCGGTATAATAATGCATGATTGGAAAATCGGCGAGGATCCTTTAACTGAGCATAAATTGGAATCGATAGGATGCCGTTTCGCGCACGGACTTCCATGCGGTAATATACCGATGGACGAAAAGAAAAGAGAGAGGCTTCCCCCATGGATGCAAAAGAGAACGGCCACTTATCAAGAAGACCCTCCGATCGAACACTATGTGCGTTTAACAGCATCAGGAGCAATAATCCTTCCGACTCCGCCGGACCACCCAAAAACGCCAGAACTACCACCGGCTCCACCAAGCCCTATCGGACCCCCCAATTCCCCGGTATCACCAATGGATCATGGAGGAAGGGACGAAATTATCTCCGAGAATCAACACGAAAATATAGAGAAGGGAAATAATAATCTCTGTCTCTCTTGCCCTGAGCCGGGAGAAGGGAGTTCACGGTCTGCCAACAAGGAGGCAGCGAGCGAGAAAAGGATAGCGGTGGTCGGAAGCAGAGTAGACATACCACCAAAAGGTAAAAGAAAGACAAGGAGCAATTCTGGAGCGTCTGGTTCAGTTCAAAGCGGTGACGATCCCTTGCCACCAACACATCAACCGTTTAAAATGAGAGCTCCAGAACCCCCGCGGTCAACGCAAACTCCTGCACCTGCAATAAGCGCAATAGTACCCCCCAGAGCATACGGCGAAACAAGATCCATACCAGATCCGCCGAGGTTCATCCCAGGATTTTTGCCAAGGCCTTCGAATAGTCAGGTAATTAATATCGGACCGGCACCGCATGCAGAATATTCTACATATGAGCAACGGCTCAAGACATATGAGGACTGGCCGATTGTATTGGAACAAACTCCCGAAAGAATGGCCGATGCGGGATTCTACTACCTGCAAAAGGGTGATCGAGTAAAATGTTTCTCATGCGGAGGCGAGTTGCACAGATGGGTTCCCGGCGACGACCCCTGGAAAGAACACGCTTGCTGGCATAAGGACTGTCTATACCTGCGGGAGAGAAAGGGACACGAGTATATCAAGGAAGTTAGAAGACAAGGAGACTCCGGTCCCACAATCGCCGAGGTTATGGATCACTATAGAACGTTTTGCCAAAAGAGAATTAAACCGAGCACCTCAGGAAAACCGCCGTTGCGCGAATTCGAAAAGAATGTTCTCGTAGATTATATACCTAGTGGATTCATTGCACCAGGCATCAGACTGGACGACATTGTTTTCGACAACCTCTGCCGTTATTGCGGAGAAAATCGAGTATCAGGAATTTATATTCCCTGTGCGCATGCAGTAGCTTGCTACGATTGCGGTATGGCCTCGAATCAATGCGACCTCTGCCATGAGGACATAGTCAGCGTACGGCGCATGGTAATCCTGCCTGAACGCGTCTACAGCGAGTATGACAAACAAATAAGCCCAGCAATGGTGCAAGAAGCTCACGATCTGGCTAAAAGTACTATACGCACTCTCCAAGCCCTCTGCAGAAAATAAAAAGAAAAAAAAACACCCCTTACGAATAAAAGGAAAAAAATATATGTACATATATATACATAATGAGATAATTAACGACACGACCAGTATAGTATTACCAACCACGTAGAGTAGGGTAAATAATTTTAAGAAAATAAAGGCAATAGCCGGGTAAAAGGCTTTAATAGGAGAGGAGAAAGGGAGACAAAAAAAATGGCATTCAACTTTTGGAAAACGGGATACCCACCAAAAGAAAGGAAAGAAAGAGACAACCGTACCTGAATAGAATAGACCCACGTGGGGCAGAACGTTGAGAAGAAGGAGAGCTAACGAGAAAGAGAGAAACGAGAACCGACAGGCTAGAACCTCTTCGATACAATTTTCCGTAAATCCAGCCGATTCAGGAAACGTAAGAGGCCCCTGAAGGAAAAAAAGGCGTAACAACTGACCGACAAGATGCCCCGCGGAGGAAAAACGCATGAAAAAAAAAAAAAAAAAAAAATGTGTAATATAATATAAAACAAAGTGGCAGGCGTTAAATAAACAAATAAATAATAATGAAAATAACAATATCTTCTCTTTAAGCAGATTAAGAGTTAGTCAGCTGAAAAGAAAGGGGAGAATGACTTATTAAACCCCTGCCGAAGCATTCACTGGGAAAAACAATACGCTATGTAAATATAAGGAAAAGGAGAGAAAGGAAGAGATAAAAAAAAAGAGACGAAAAAATAAAAATAAAAACAAATATATACAAATAGTAATAATAATAATAATAATAATCATATAATAACAATATTAATGATGAAAAATATAAAATCGAAAAGAAAAACAGGTGAAATAAAAAAAAAATGAACGAACACAAGACAGGAGAAATCAGGTTAAATCGCCCCGGTGGAGCATTTATTGACACAAAAACCCCACCCTCAACACAAAAGACATACAATTACAAATACAAAAAAAAATTTCTTATATACAAAACATATAAAGGCATTAATCACAATAAGAATAATAATAATTATAATAAAAATGATAATAATAATGAGAAAAAAATAATAATAATAATAATAAAAAAATATATATATAATAACGCAAGTGAAGAAAAGGGAACGAAAGGAATACGTATATATGTACATATAGACAAAAAAAAAAAAAAAAAAAAAATTTTTTTATATACTACAAATAAAACAAAAAAAAACACAAGAAAATCAGTTTAAATCTGCCCCGGTGGGACATTTATTGGAAAACGGAGAAAATCTCTCCGAATATTCAAAAAAATATATATACACATATAACTCTTATAAATACATGTAAATTAAACAGAAAAAAATATAACGATAAATTAGACGAAGGAAAAAATAATATATTTGCATGTATATAAATAATGATAATAATAATAACAATAATAATAATAATAAAAATAATAAAAATAACAGACATCCAAAATAAAAATAAAAACAACATAGGGAAATATATAAAAAAGAAAACCCAACAATAATAAAGACCAACGAAGATAAAAACGAAAGCGCAAACAAACCAAGACGTAGCAACGAAAACCAACGAAAATGAAACGATGAAAACCAACGATGACGAAAAGACAATGAAACCCAACGATGACGAAAAGACAACGAAAACCATCGATGACGAAAATACAACGATAAACCAACGAAGACGAAACGAAAACGCAAACCCACGAAGAACAAAACAACAACGATGAACCAACGAAGACGAAATGAAAACGCAAACCCACGAAGACGAAACGACAACGAACAAAGACGAATTTAAAAACAAGAACAAAATGGAAAAAGGAGAAGGGAATAATCGGACTAAGCCGAATCATAAAGAAAATGTTTCATTTAAAATATCCCTTTCGGGACGTATATTTTGAAAAAAATTCAACCTCCCACACAAAATACAAGAAATAATACGAAATATAAAAAAAAAAATCTTCTTAAGCCTAGTGGCATACGCCACATAAAAATAAATGAAAATAATAATTCTAAAAAAAAAGAAAAAAAAATAATATTCTTAAACTAAAATACAAAAAGTTTAAAAAAAAAAAAAAAAAAAAAAAACTTGAAATTACAAATACAAAACAAAAATATAAAGAAAAACTTAAAATTAAAATACACAAAAAAAAAATATATAAAAAAAAAACTTAAAACTAAAATACAAAATATAACTTAAGTTAAGGGGGGGGAGTACGACGAGTCGGCGGAGAGAAACACTACCCCTGCAACAAAAAAAAGAAAAAGACAAAGTTAAAAACAAAAAAAAAAAACACAAATATAAGTTCAAAAAAAAAAAAAAAAAAAAAATGAATGAGGAAAAAAATTCACCAATCGTCGTCGTAGATGACCCCTTGATGGCGGGGATCGATCCCGCCTCCGCAGCAGGCCCCGGCCCAGGTTTGGGAAGAGCCGCGATAGCTCTTCTAGTAGCGATGGCCGCCGCGGCCTCGGGACCACGAGGCCCCCCGGAACTCCCCGATCGGCCGGAGGAGGGCTCGCCGGACTCGGTGGAGGAGCGGTTTGGAGCAGCCGCTCGAAGACAATCGACACTTCCGGGGTCTCCGGCTCCCAGGCGATGGGTGGCAGGGGCTCCGGCACCCACACTATCCGGCTACGCATTTCCGCGTAGTAGTGGGCGTACCGCGCCCCCTCATCCTCGTCGATGGAGATTTCTCTCGCCACCAAAATAGGGGACTCCAGATCCCAATCTTCGAAATCGACCTGGTAAGGGTCGATCCCGAATAAAATTCGGAGGGAGAATTTATCCTCCCTCTCGAAGTTCCATCTGAAAAAGAAAAAAAAAAACACAACGAATTAATAAAAGACAAACAAAATATATAAATTACAAAAAAAATATAATAAAATTAAGAAAAGAAAATACACTTACGGGTTGCGTGCCCGACGTTCTGCCCTGGTCCGAGCCACCAGCTCCTCGAACGCTTTTCCTCGCAGGCAGCGCGTCCCCGCTGCCGGATAGATGGTCCGGAGGACCTCATCGACTTCGAAAAAGTCGAGCTCCTCGTTCGAGTAAAATTCTCCGTAGAACGGCATGGTTTCAAAGATTTTTCAATTTGGTATGGTTACACCAAAAGAAAAGAAGATACTGATGAGGAAACTGTGGAAACCTGGCCTTTTTATATCTAAATCGAGGGAGGTTACCCCGTGGAAAATTTTAGAGAAGCGGGGATGAACAGCCAATGGTCAACGAGGAAAAACCGGACGCCTCGAAAAAAAGGGCCCAATTAAAAGGAGTAGGGGAGCGAGACATCTGCTAAGCAAACGAAAAAGGACGACCAATCCAACCCTTGAGAAAAAAATCTCTTCTCAAACATCAATGAAAATAGTTATGAACATACCTTTGCTAAATTATATACATTTCCATCTAAAGAAAACAACGAATAAGAAATAGTGAAAAAAAAACTAGAACAAGAAATATAAAAAAAAAAAAAAAAACGAAATAAAAAAAAAACACGAGATAAATGATATGACATTTTATTACAAAAAATATACAATGGAAATAAATTCTCCCGGAAAGTGACAATTAGCAATTAGCTAAGCACACAACGCGCAACGCTGAAAAAAAAGAGAGAACAAGAAATAAATAAAATCCTAATAAAAAAAAAAGAGAGAGAAAGGAAAATAACCCATCGGTTCATAAGAGAGAAAGAGAAAGGAAAACGTACCAACAAAGATGCCGATAGAGACGCCGTTGCACGACCTGACGCCCTGCAACGAACCCCTCGAGCCGCCCTGGAGGCGCCGTTATTTCCATCGAGAAAAGTCGGCGAAGATCGAAGATATCTTCGTATGACAAATCCCAGCTGAAAAAAAAAGGGGGCCGAAAAAAAATAGAGAAAGGAATTCAGCAGAAAAAAAACTTACACGTAAAGCCACTTACCTTGCTTCGTTCAACATCCTCCGAAGGAAACGTATACGACGAACTCCTTGTCGCACTTTTATCGAAATGGTACCCGGTACATGAGGATTGCTATCAAGCAACCTCTGCAATGAAGGAGTCATAGGCTCGTTCACACGCGGCATAACCGAATCGCGTCCGTAATAGAGCGACGGAAAATGACGAAGTCCCTTTCAATGTAGAAAGGGTTAAACGAATAAAAGAAATCTCGGAATGCACTGGGTTTTTAAACACCTCGATACACTCCGAGAGATCTTGTTCCCCCATCCTATCTGAATATTAATCGCTTACGACTCAAAGACCAACGGAGTTGCTCCGCACCTCACCAATCGGTGCCACGCACCCGTTTTATTTCCCTTTTCTTGTCGATCCTAGGAGCATTGCCGCGCCCAAAATCTACATATAAAATCACTGACATTACAGATGGAAAAGGCGTTACTCGCCCGAGGAATAGCGTTCTTACTCCTGCTATATTCCCTACCCCCGGTGGAGGGAATAATCGGATACGATTGCACCGGCGCCACTTTGAATATTACAACTGTATCACTCCTCGAGATCGGCGAATGCGACATTCCTACACAGGAAGTGAACGAAACCGCGGTCCACATCCAACTATTACAATTAAATCAATATTCTTCTATACAAGTACGACAATGTAAAGTCGAAATATATCGCGTAATTCGCCGATGCGGCATGTGGTCGCATGGGATGGACGTGCCCAACGGAGAATATGCGTATATCGATACCCTTTCGCGAGACGCTTGTTCCGAAATTCACAAGACAGGGAAAATAAAAGTTGGACAAACCGAAATATATGGAGCAATGCTTAACGGCACAATAATGCGTCCCATCTCGATAGCCGGAACTGTAAATCAAGATGCATCGTGTGAAGGGGTATATTACTCTGACCCCTACGGAAATTGGGAAAAAGTATATGTAAAAGGCACGGTTAAGATCTCTCTCCGTGATTACTCTGCGGACGTTGATGTAGATACCAACAGAATTCATTTAAGATCAGGTATGCGGTGTGAGCTTAGTGAGGGTCATTGCGTCGATATTGACGGAGGCGATACCTTTTGGGAGCCTTACCCTGAGGACAGCTGTCATTCCAAACGGTACGGTGTGCTTTACGAAGGCCCCGCCAAACGAACCACCGACACCGACACCACATACAAACAAACAATGTATTCATTGACGGAAGGAGATGTGATTTTTGCACTAACAGCCAAGGGACAGACAAATCTGTGTGGATACACATTAATTCGGACAGAACATCCTAAACTACTAATTGTAGAAATCCGCAAAGGAGATCCATTCATAAAAAAGGAACCATTGTCTGTAAACAATCTCGATCTCTTCGCATACGTAAATTCAAAATTCGTATACGTAGAAAAATACATACGAACACAAATGAAACAAATGTATGTGGATATATTAACACAGAGATGTAATCTCGAGAGACGGGTTTTGGAAAACACCATAGGACTAGCAAAACAATCACCGGACGAATTCGCTTATAACATCATGAAAGGACCAGGATATATGGCCGCATTATCCGGGGAAGTAGCCCATATCGTGAAATGCATACCAATAGAGGTAAAAATCAGAGAGACACGGGAGTGTTACACTCAGCTACCTGTCGAGGTAGGAAACCACTCCTACCATCTCACACCTCGCACACATATACTCAAGAAGACCGGAACCCAGGTCACCTGTAATACCCTTGTGCCGTCTATGTATCGTGTTGGAGGAGAGTGGTATTCGCTCGAACCGCGACCCATCCATGCAACACCACCAACCGTACTTAAACCTCTTTCCGAACACACCTGGACATACCGTAATCCACAAGCACTTGCTACCAGTGGCATATATACGCAAAAGGACCTGGACGAATTACGCGAACATATTATGTTTGCCGCTGAACGCCCCGCTATTTTAAACTCCGTCGCGAGAGGAATAGCAGGACAACCCACCATTACTCAAGGAGGAACTATTGCCAATTTAATTGACGAACAGGCAATAAATAAAATAATCGAAAGCTCTTGGGAAAAATCATGGGGATACTTCTCGACCTTCGGTACGTTTAGCGCAGGTCTAATTGGCATCGTAATGTTGTGCAGAGGAGTAAAGTTAATTATCGATACGATAATCAATGGATACGCTTTACACACGGTATACGGATGGTCATTATATCTTATCGGAGCCATATGGGATTCGGTAACGAGTCTATTACTGCATCTGGGAAGGAAACCCCCTAAAGACAACGAGGAAGATGGAAATGTCGACGAAGAACCCACCAATAAATCTCCGTTGCAACCTAAGCCGCCGAGCTACTACGCTGAAAACGAAGGAAACAGGACTACTTTCAACTTAGAACCGTTCCATTTCGGTTTTGATCCAAGAATTCGTGACCTCCAACAAACCCTGCAGCCCGAGGCATTGAATCACCATTATCATGTACCTGTAATTACACATCAAGGGACCACACTACCTTCCTATTTTAGTCCCGAAACTTCAACCCTTCCGCGCAAAAATGAGGCGGGAAGTAGTAAATCAGCGAGGGAGGACGATCATTATAAAACTCCTCGACCTTTCCACGAACCACTCAAAATGAGTCTATTGGAACACGGAATGGAAACAAAGGAATTAACATCACTTCCGCCGGCATCGATACCGCCTTTCGCGACAATGCCCAGAGTTAAACCGCGAGAACGCATTCCACTAGAACTAATTCCTCAAGAGTCCACGCGACAGGAAAGTAAGAAACAAGGGTCAGCTACACAGGACCAGGTAGAATCCTCCCCGTTATTAAAAGCCACCGTTAACAAGGAGGTAGCGGCAGGCGACGAACCAGAGACAAAAATATATCCTACCCTCGAGAAAATAAAGAGAGTCCCTGTTCATACACCATGCCCCGAGAGAAGGCAGATGTTCCTCTCTCTCGAAAGACGTTCAAACAAGTAAAAGAAAGGGAAAGAGATGAAGAGGCGAGAATAAGGAAAATCTACAATACCATCCCTCGCGCAAATCATAATACAGAGATGACTCCTGGTAACACAATAATGAGCCTCCCTCCGAAAGAAAATATAAAAAAAAAATGAATAATAATATATTTAATACATATATACACGCACCACAATGATAATCCTGAATTTCCCTACATACCGTTACGAACTCAACAGCTTCAAATCGGTATTTTTGCTTAAAGGAGGCTCAAAATCCAGAGGACGCGAACGACATAAAATCGAAAAAAATCAATGGAATCCCTCAATCTGAGAAGAAATAAAAGGAAACAAACTGAAGAAAAGGAGCAGGAAAATACAAGCGACTCCAAGGAAAATGACGACGAACCAACAAACCATCGGTCCGGACTATCGTTTAGAAGAAACGCGGCTACTCAGTTTTACACTCTGGCCGAAACCAAAAGTATCAATTGAAGAATTGGCAGCCGCAGGATTTTATTACACCGGGCAGGCAGACGAAACTACATGTTTTGAATGTAAACTGACGATAAGCGAATGGGAAGCTGACGACAAGCCCCTGTTGGAACATCGGAGATGGCAAGATAAATGCCGATTCGTGCGAAGGATTCCCTGCGGTAATGTACCCCTTGGAGTGCCTCCTTCCGTTATACCTGCTGCACGCGCACCGAAAGGACCCTATGATACCAAAAGCCCCGGATCGCAAAAGGCCGATCGGATTACCCATTCTCCTGAGGATGGACCCACCTATCCGGAATACGCTGCTTATGTCAAACGCTTGAAAAGTTTTGCGAATTGGCCAACATCATCACCGCAATCAAAGGAAAGCCTTGCAGCAGCTGGTTTCTTTGCCACGGGAAAGTCTGACGAAACAATATGTTATTATTGTGGGGGCGGATTGACCGATTGGCAGGCTACCGACACAGCAATGGGCCAACACGTCAAATGGTTCTCGAAATGCAGATTCTTGCGTGCCCAACGGAGATCCGGAATCCAACCGGCTAATAATCATGATTTCGAACTATCAAAGTTATTGGAAGAATCAATCGAACTAAAGAAAGCGGATGATACGGTTAAATGGGCCGCGTGTCTAGCAAACCTCCGAAAATATACAACGGACATAAATAAATTTATCAGAGAAGCAGGAGGCAAGGGACAGAACCAAGCAGGTAGACAGGTACCGACATTGAACGAGGCAGCCAACGAGGAAAAGAAACAGGAGGCTACGATCCTTGAAGAGGTCAAAGACAATAACATTGACCCGTCAGCAAAGGCTTCGGGCTCACAAATACCATCCGAACGTAAACATCTGTCCATCCAGCAAAATACGGGAGAACCGAAACTTATCAGCATTGGCACTTTGAACAAAGTAGTCAATAATAATCTATGCCATCGTTGCTTTAAGAAAAGCATTGGAATAATGATTTTGCCCTGTCATCATGCCACTGTTTGCACCGACTGTGTGAAACAAATAAAAAAATGTTTCACGTGCAAACTTAACATTGATTACGGAGTGGAGTTCTCCATTGATCACGACTATAGCAAAGGAAATGGCTTGACACTTATCGCACCCCGTACTATCCCTGAATTATAATCTAGAAAAAATACAGGGAGAACAAAAAGAGGAAAAACGAATTCTACCTCGCATAACTTTACAATCTTTAAATAAAAATAGAATTTAGTAAAAATAATAATAATAATGATAATAATATTAATAAGGAGAAAAGGGAAAATAAAAAAAAAGAGAGCGGAGATATAAAATATGTAGGAAATAGATCAGCCAATTAAGATACCGTAGGAAAACCAGAAAACGAAAAAAAAAAGGAAAAAAAAAATAAATATATATATACACAACAAAAAAAAAGGAAGGAGAGAGGAAAAAAAAGGAAAACCTATAAATAACGGGACTAGGAAACTAACATATCAAGTAAGCAACAAAAGAAAGAACGGAAGAAGTACGTATATAACAACTTCGTTTCGTAATAAACTCTCTAATGCACTATAATGCAAGCCACATGCTGAGAACTTTATCGCATTCTCGGGACTATTTTCATGAGCTATGTGCATGGAAACCCCGAATAAGGCTTAAACTAATAAAATAATGCTTTTGCCCTATAAGTAAGAAAAAAAAGAGGAAAAGTAGACTAATCTTAAACAAATAATATGAAAAAAATATATTAAAAAAAAAAAAAATAATAATAATAATAATAATAAAAAAAATATATATATATATATAATATGTTCAAATATACGTAAGAATTAATGCATCAATTGTCTGTATGTGTTAGTATCACCAACATGTCTCGATGCACGTGTAGAAATGGAAGGCAATTCGATAGTGTGGGAGTAAGTGCGAGGCCCGCCAATCCCGACGAAATACTTCCCATCGAAATAGGACGGAAGAAACCGGTATGCTTAGTACCCGGAGCAACGAGGCTCTATTGCTATTGGAAGTTGGCGTTGCGAATCGACATTGCAAGAAAGGACATCGTGCTGTACGTCCCACCGGAGTGGAGGGCCTTAACTCCCGACCGATTGGAAAATTGGGTCAATCAGTTACGCGATCGACCATTCGAGGACATCGTGTTAGGAAGGGTTCAATACTTTTGGACCATTGATGTACTTCTACCGGCACGGCAAGACTACCGGACGGTCCCTATCCACGGGAGAAACGGATGGCCAAATTTCTTCGAAACTACACCCATATGGAATAAACCAAGGCTGACCTACGAAACCGACCGTTTATCCATCACGCTGAATCGCAACCCAATCCCGCCCTGTCTGGGTATGGAAAATGTGGTGTGTTATTGGCGCATGCGATTGCCACGGACTGTACAACCACGACGATACGTTTGGGTACCCCCTGAGTGGAGACGACTCACCGATAAAACTCGATCGTTGTGGGCGCGTAGATTAGGCGCTGATCCCGAACAACCAATTGAACTCGGAGGAACTCATTATTATTGGGATCGTGATACAATTATTCCTTATGGACAGAACCCGCATTCCATAGAATACGTAGGATACGGGAGATATAAACATCTTGACAATCAGGATGAAATCGACACACCACCTTGTCGGCCAGTCATCAGGTTCCCCTCACCACCCCCTTGTGCAGTACAAGTCGATAGAAAGAGCAACCGATTGAAGGATAAGATCGCCCAACGGGATCCTCCAGTCCCAAAAGAGAGAACAGGACCCTTCCCGAAACTAGTGCGAGAATACGTGGAACCCTTCGACCAACGAAGTGAGAACGCATACACGACCCCGTACCCTCGACTCGAGACCGCCGTTTAAAGGGAAAGGCGAGATAGAGAGAGAATGAAAAGAAAAGGGAGAAAACTATTCGAAAAAAAAAACTTTTACTACCTCGTAAATTTTAAGGGATAAGGAAAAGGAAGAAAGAAAAAGAGGAAAAAAAAATATATATATATAACACAAAAAAAAAGGGGCACGAGGAAAATAACCACATACTTCTATACATCTATAATAAGGACAACTAATCGTCAACAACGAATTACGCGAATACTCCCATCTATAATCCGCAGGAGATGGTCCAATACCAGTTAATTATGACCGTCGACAACTCCTACACAAACCACAGCAGATCATACTACTGGTGTCTCATCCCGGGAGTCTACGTACCCCCTGAATGGAAGGACGTGCCTGTTAGCATCCTGGAAGAATGGATCGCACTAATACCTGAGGAATCGGAATCAGCAATCATCGGAGGCACAACCTACATCTTACAATATGACTTATTACTACCATTAGGTCAAAGTTCGCAATACATCATGACCGAGGAGGACGCAAAGATTCAACAAGCAAACGAACAACGGTTATACGTCCGAGAAATGATACCAACGGTGGACGCATTACTAAGGGAGGTTCAAGGCCGCAGACGGTTACGACTTGAACCGCTCAATTTATAACACCACTCAACTACAAGAACCATCATTAAAGATAAGAATTAGAATAATAAAAATATAAAATTAATAGGAAATAAGAGGAACAAATGCATATACATTCATACACGTACACGCACACATACACATACACATACACATACGTACACGTACACGTACACGCACACATACACATGCACATACAAACACCCACGCATTCATATATAACAACAAGCGTAGTAACTTTTATAACTTCATAATATGAGAAAGGAAATGGAATACATTACTCTATGAATTATATTCGGGTAAATCCTTAAGGAAGGAAATAATGGTAGCATTAAAATATATATATCAAGAAAAATATCTTTAAGAATAAACATAGAGCCAAGAGAAAACAAGTCGCAAATCCAAAAAAATTCTCAGTTTCACCCCGCGCCGCGGAGGCGATTATTAGGCTTCCCCTAATAATCGTCTTTCCAAAATCGGTGTCCTACCTTAGCGAGTCGATACCGATGAAACAGGGTAAAACAGATCCGGAGCCTCACAGGCGGAGGTCGAGAAAGGCGGTCTCTGACCCCTCTCCTGAGCGCTCCCCTGGAGAGCCAAAAAGGAATTAAAAGAAACGCGGCCCGCTGACAGTTACCATTGGGACCTACTAGTATCGATATCGACTACCTCCCCGTAGATCAGTAAATCTATTTTACCATGGCTCGAAACCATTCAGGGAGGAATTTACAGACAGTCGATTAAAACCGTCGGGTTTAGATACATAGAATCGGGTCGACAAGTTATCCTCGTTAAGGGAAACGCTTCAAACAGTGTTTTAGTTGAACCGAACTCCACAAGTTAAAACAAAGGAGACGGGGCTCATGACCTTGATTTTAGCAGGAAGAAGGAAATATCTTCTATTAAATCTTAATTAGTTAATCCTTAAATAATTAGTAAACCACGGATTCCTCTCATTATAACACATCGGAAAGCAATAGATGTCAGACTTCTGAAGAAAATAATAAAGTAATGATCAATAGAAAAACGAAACTGAGAATATAGTCAATTTAAAAAGACATAATAATAGACAATTCACCCCCAGGAATTGCTCTCTTGAACGCCTGTGTTTATCCTTATGGTATTAATTAAGTACGTAGTAGTAATTACACGGAGAATGATACCATTATAAAAACGAAAAGGGATTTTCACCTTCTGAAAATTATACAACGTTGGCATTCGACAGTTCAGGTACAAAACCGCCGAGTAACGAAAAAGAGTTCTCTCGCAACAGGCAGAAAACTTGTCCATAAACTCTCCGACTGTAAAGAAATTACTACACGTACAATATTAATTTAGTTCGTCCTTCGAGAAATTCTTAACCATGGACAACTTGTACGCCATTTGTTTAAACAAATGACTGAAGGAGTTAACGGTAAAGCATTTGCCGAGGAAAGTCTTTTCCATGGCACGCCCCTGGACGAAATAACATGGAAAAGATTTATTGCTTTATTAGTAATATAGAATTATACTTTTGCATTATTATCCAGACAGACGAGTACAAACTAATCAAGTACTAAATAATTAGTTCACGATAATAGGTTATGGTTTATATCAATGATATTCATTATTATATTTCATTATTATATTCATTTCTGTTAGGAATAAGCGAGTCCTGGTTATAAGAGTCTTACGAGAAACTACGAATTTTATAATTCACGTAATACGTATAAAATTCCGAAGACATAGGAGAGCGTATTTTCACTGTTCAATACCGGTTTTTATTTGTCTAGACAGTTGACGAAATTCTATAGTCCGATTGGAACTCGTGCGACCTTTTTACATATAAAGTATTTAGCCATAAAAGGCTGCATACCAACAAAAATCTTTCTGATAATGACTTCCCGGAAAACGGAAACGAGAAAAGGAGGGGATTGATGCCTACGTGATCTCGTCTGCGCCCTTTTACTTTTCGATACCCCACCCCGTCATCCACGGCGCGGGGCCCGATAAACGCATTGCGCCTAAAAGAAGGACTTAAGATCATGGACCAATCAGGGATGAGACCGGTAGCATCACCTCATCTTCTCGTTACTGTACCAGAATTTTATACCGAATAGATATACAAAAAGACACTCGCATAACAACATCCCCTCTACTTGTCACCAAGGAAAATGGTATAAAAACCCCCGAAATTGTACGCTCAGGAGCACACGTTTTTCTGTTATTAGAGGAGGATATTCCCTCGGTTTCCTTCAGTTTTGTTGAGCACATCTTACCTAGTTATTATCGGGGGATATTCCTTCAGTTTTGTTAGGCACACTTTCTTCAGTTTTTTTGAGCACACCTCTTTCAGTTTTATAAGCACACTTTACCCAGTTATTAGAGGAGGTTATTCTTTCAGTTTTGTTCAAGCATATTCCTTCAGTTTTGTTCAGCATATTCTTTCATTTATTTGTTCAAGATACCACAGTAGTACCGCTCAAATCAGTTATCCATTGTTTCGAAACTCAGTTTTAACCCGATTGTCTTTCAGACTTTCGAGTTGTCAGTATTAAATCCAGGACTCAGAGAAACGGAATTAATTCTTCAGTCTATAATTTGACATTGTATTTCGCGAGTTTTAGGAATTCCAACCATATAGACATTTGGTCTCCATTGTTTTTTTTTGTTCAATATTATCACCTGTATTACTCATATTTTTTTTGTGACATTAAAAAGTATTAACTCTACCTGCATTTCCGTGAAACACATCAATTTTTTTTCTTTAAATTCATTTTTGAATTAAACCAACGTGAAGAAAGTTCTATATCCACGAACAACAGGAAAGCACCGTTTATTACCGTAAGTACCTGTTTATTTATTTATCAACAGTGCATTATTTCATTTTGTTCTTGCAACCCAGTGATTTGAAGTGACCACCAAAATCTCGTTTAACCGTGTCGCGTGCTCCGACACCTGGTCAGAAAACGGCAGGTAGCTGCCGTCTCACCGAAGATTTCCTCTCTATCTCTCTCTTTGCCTGAGAGACGCCAAACCCTCTACTAATTAGTTTACACCCTACGACACGCATTTAACAAGCACTCTTAAGGGCTCCATCCCAAGCAATTTTCCGCAAGGTTAGGCTTTAAAAAGGAGCAATCGTTGTCCTCCTTATCGACACCAGGTGTGGTAAAGGTTGGTTTAACACCCACTTGACCAGCGCGTGCGATTACAACGGAGACAACTGTTATATTTCAAACTAGTAAAGAAACAACGCTAGTTTGGACGTAACACATGCTTCATAAAAATTTTAAAAATTTAAAAATTTTAAAAATTTAAAAATTTAAAAAATTTTAAAAATTTAAAAATTTAAAAAATTTTAAAAATTTAAAAATTTAAAAAATTTTAAAAATTTTAAAAATTTAAAAATTTTAAAGAATTAAATTCAAAAAAATTAAAAGAAAATTACCTTTCACTGTATCGTCTCTCTCTCTTTCTCCTGTCTTTTTCACTTGCCTGTCTTTTTTCACTCTCCTGTCTTTTCACACTTTCACTCTCCTGTTTTTTTTTTCGCGCACTCTCCTGTTTTTTCTCACTCCTCCACGATATTGTTATCATCCTCCTCGGCATCATCTACGAGAATGATGTCGAGGAGTTCGTATTGACGATTAAAATGTTCGGCAATGATACGCCCTATGTCAATAAACGGTATCTCCTCTCTATCATCCCCGTAATTAGTTTTGTACAAAGCAATGACGGGGTAGGGAGCGTCACTATCTATTGTTAACGCCGTAAACGCAACGGTATTATTATTAGTACGCACAACACCTAGAGCACCACCATCACCGTTATCACCGTAATAACAACAATATAACAACTATTTAATTCGTACACTAGCGATGAACTTATTATTATATTTTTTCCTGTAAGTCTGACGCCGACTGGCTGTCGATGCCAAAGGTGGGAAAGATGGCGAGCCCCAAACGCGTTATTGCGAATTTTAAAGCATTGACTGAATGGTTAGTTGTTTAGTTAACCGAGTCGCGATTGTTTTCTCGGCGGACTATTTATTGCGGCTCGGCGATGCCCCGTGAGCGGCTTGGCAGGTCTCGTAGCGATCCGAGTCGGCACATATTCCTCCGGTGGTTGATCGATGCTCAGGTGTTCGATAATCTCGGCGAGAGAGTTAAATAACTCCTCAAATTCCGCGTCGGAAGAGGGGGAAGGAATATCGAATGTGGGAGTGTAGACGGGTGATTGTTGAGGAGAAGGTTTCGGTTTTTTAGCAGGTTTAGGAGGTGAAGGTATAAGGAATTCCGGGCTGTAATTAGGAGGAATATTTTCTGCGTTAGGATGGGAAAGAGTCTTCTTTGGTTTTGATTCGAGGGAGAAGGTGATAGGGATTAGATGATAGCTGCCGGGTTTGCGGTATTGGGGGGCTATTTGTTGTTCACACCGTGGATCCACGCGTTGTGCGGCGACAATGGCTATCGGTCTTCCTGGTTCACGCTGTGCTGCCCGCCGGAATCGTCGTCGAAGATATGCAGTGTTTCAAGGTTGACGCGGCATACAGTCGATGCGTTGTTGTATTTTTACCCTTTATTCGTGATAAGTAAGAGGTTGTACAGTGTATGAGTGTGTAGGAATGATTTTTTGTATGACAGACTCCTTTTCAGTAGTCTTTTGCACATATAATACTTTGCAGTATCATAGGAATCACCACCTGTTCGGTAGGAGAGTTTTTTGCCACTTTTCAGCGGAAGAGATTTCACCACTTATTCAGCGGGAGAGAGTTGCGCCACCTTTTCAGTGGGAGATGTGTTCGTTACTTTGCAGTAAGAGATTCTCCCTGGACCGGCGAGGAGCTCGGTCTTTTATACCCGTTCGGCGGTGTTCTGCACATGCGCGAATATTCGAGAACATTGTGGCGCCGTTTGATTGGTTGAGTCGAGCTTCTCGCTGATTGGCTTTCGGGAAGGTTCGGGAACGCTCCTGGCGGTGTTCGGTGGAACTCGAGATCGTTCGAGAATTTCGAGGTTTCACGCGAACATCGGTATAGTCTATGCTTCACGAGTGTTGACGATTTCACGCGAAAGTGAAGTTTGAATTTACGTGAGCGCGCGAGTGAAAAGTTAAAGTGCGTGAGTAAATAATTCGAGTGCGCGATTTACTAATTCGAGTGGGTGAATTATTTGTGGATTTTGTGTGTGAAAGATACGACGTGTCACACGATTGACACATCGTGTCAATTGAAGTTCCGTGAGTGACGTTTTTAGGTTATCTTCGCGACGTCACGGTTCGTCGGAGGAATTTCGAGGATTCCGCGTCGCGTTGGTGGAAATCATCAATTAAAGTAAGTAGTGTATTATTGATTTATTATTGATTTAGATCAATTGACTCGTTTTTCATATTTTTCAGATGCCGGAAGGGCAGAAAATGTAGAAAAACTGAGATGCCGAGGGACTTTGAAGAACTTAACCGCTGGACTCTGCGCTGTCACCGACAGGTAAATTTTTACATATTTTTAGTTCAAAAATAAGATAGCGATAAGTCATTTTACTGAGATTAATTTACTGTATGTTTCAGATTCCGTAGACTGCCAACGGTAAGTGACGATAAGGAAAATTTCTCACTTCGCAGAATGAGACGACAGAAAGTCTTCGCAGCGGTAAGTAAATTTTCTATTTCAAATATTTAGTTCGGAGAGAAAATAATTTATGTCCTTTTATCTCTGTTTCAGGTATTCGATAGCCCAGCGATGGAGTTGACGACAGTGGATATCGAAGGGATTCTTCGACAACAGGGATCGAAGCATCGCCAGGAGGTTTCCCATACGCAGTGAGTAAGCGACAGGTATGGTAACTACTTAGATTTAAGCTATAATTAATGTTTATAGTTTTTTAACGTTTTGTTTGTTTCAGATACGCAAGAGGATCGACGGAAAAATGTATGCTGACGAGGCTAGCGTACAACAAGTCGTGCGTTACGTTTGGAGGCTGATGAAAGACTAATGATGCGTTTCATATATTTGCGAAATACGGGAGGGGATATAGAGAGCATAGCAACCATCTTCACTGTAATTAATATTGGTACATTCCCAGACAGCCGCTCAGAGTCACCTCACGGATTGATTCCCGAAAGTGCAGTGTCAGCGCATTCCCAGGTGCGCTCGTGCCTGCAACTACACTTCGTATAGCGAGAAGAGATGTTCTTTATAAAGAGGAATTATAGAATTAAATATCGTGATTTTCTCGACCTTATGGATGCTAGCATATTAGGGCGTGGCACTTTTATTCGGGGGGGGGGCCTAATTCAAGAACGGTAATTGCTACGCGATTTTAGACCACGGGAGTACCATCCTTGTAACCACCGCCTCCCTCTCCCGAGAGGGCCAATCACTGCACCGATTGGTAATTCGCGGTTTTCGCGAAGTACAGTCATTGGCATAGCATATTAGTGTATTAGCAAATTAGGGTGTGGCACTTTATTTTGGGGACCTTTAACTCGTGAACGAGGGGTGCTAGGCGAATTGTGATCACGGAGGTACCATTCCTATGATCCCCTCTTTCGTCTCCCGAGAGGGCCAATCACTGTACTGATTGGCAATTCGCGGTTTTCGCGAGGTACAATCATTGGCATAGGGTATTAAATGTATTAAGTGCGACTCTTTATTTAGGGGGGATCGTCATTGGTTGATCCTCATCGAGAGCAATACCAGAGGATTCAAATAGCTCAGGGTCGCTTAGCGGATTGATTCCTCAAAATGTAGTGTCAGCACATTCCCAGGTGCGGTAGATGCGAATGTGATTTTCTCACAAATAAAAAATTTACGCTCATCAGGCAGTAGCGCTTCGCTTATCGGACGATTTGGAAGTGACGAGCCATTGTCAATCGAAAAAATGTCAGACCATACCATACGTAAATGTATTATAGATTTATTGAAATTAACAAAATTGCGTAGTGCGATACTTCAACGTCGGTGCAATGAACAGTGGTATAGGGATTTGCGCGATTTATCGGGAAATGGTCTTGTAAGGCGTTT
Organism: Cryptus viduatorius; assembly: GCA_964006125.1. Classification (NCBI taxonomy): domain Eukaryota; kingdom Metazoa; phylum Arthropoda; class Insecta; order Hymenoptera; family Ichneumonidae; genus Cryptus; species Cryptus viduatorius. The sequence continues at coordinate 22,097,811 of OZ023223.1, forward strand.
GAAATTCGTTGTATGGTAGTCGCCAGTACGAGTCCTCGCAAAAGCTTATAAGAGAGGGATGTTCCCTCTCGCAAAAGCTTACAAGAAAGGGAATATCCCTCTCTGTCTTCGACACACCGTCGTCGTAATTGATTGAAAACACATGTTTACACCTCATGCCCATTAGTACGAGTCCTCGCAAAAGAGTAGTAGTGTACAGCTATAGGGAGACAGGATTTACCCCCTCCACGCGGCCACTGGCGCCAACCCCCACCACCACCGTCTACCCCCACCCTCTCTCCCACCACCTGTGGTCCCCTCTCCACCCATAAGGCCCCTTAAGTCACGCCCCTTGGGTTATAGGGAACCAATGAGAGGACGGGTGGAAAATTCTCTGGTTCGTGATTGGTCGTCTTATTTTCCCCGAGCCGTGATTGGCCGACTGGAAATTCTCCGAGCTCTTATTGGCGGACGGCTTTTCCGAGATGCCCTCTACAAATTTTCATCGTTTTTCTGTACTAACATTATTCTAGTAAACTTGTTGTGTTTTGATTGGCCGTCTTATTTCTCCTGGCGCCCTCTAGGAGTTACCGACAATTTTTAAAACTAATGTTTTCTGCAGTCGGTAAATTAGTTTTCGCCTTCTTCTATATACCAAATAGCAATATAGAAAATGTAGGAAGTATAGAAAAAACTTTCGCCCAAATCGGGGATCGAACTTGGGTCTCCTGGTCGCCGAAATTGCTGGTCGTGTACGCTAACCACTTAACCACTGGTGGCGTATTATACTAGCACTATTCTATAGCTAGTAAACCTAATCGTATTCTCTCTAACCTTACGGTTAATATCCTCCATACAGTCGAAAGTCGGAAAGTCGGAAATATTTTCTTTTATTTATTTATCTAATGTCATATTTAAAATAAATTTATTGATTTTGGACAAGTCGTGTAAATTTAAAAAAAAAATTCCGACATTTTCAAATCATTTTCAAAATTTGGAAAAGTGAAATAAATTTGAAAAGAAAAATAAATCCCAAATTTGGGTATGTTCGCGTAAAAGCATTTCTAACCACACTCGTAAAGTTTCGGCGCGAGTCAACGAAAGTTAAAATAACAATAGTGTTAACATTTTTTAGAAAACATACATTTTTTAAAGTTTTCTGATATTTTTGCATTTGTTCGAAATTTTGAAAAATGATTTTTTTCGAAAACATACATTTTTTACACATTTTCTGACATTTTTTAATTTTTTGAAAATTTAAAAAAGAACATAAATTCTGAAATTATGGATATGTTCTTGTAAAATATTTGTCACTGCACTTGTAAAGTTTCGACGCGATTGTGTGAAAGTTAAAGTAACAATAGTGTAAACATTTTTTAGAAAACATACATTTTTTAAGTTTTTGATATTTTGCATTTGTTCAAAATTTTCAAAAATGAAATTTTTTTCGAAAACATAAATTTTTTACAAATTTTCTGATACTTTTTAATTTTTTGAAAATTTAAAAAAGAACATAAATCCTGAAATTATGAATATGTTTTTGTAAAATATTTCTCACTGCCCTTTTAAATTTTCGGAGCGATTGTGTGAAAGTTAAAGTAACAATAGTGTAAGCAATTTTTCGAAAACACATTTTTTAAGTTTTCTGATATTTTGCATTTTTTCGAAATTTTGAAAATGAAATTTTTTCGAAAACATACATTTTTACAAATTTTCTGACATTTTTTAACTTTTTGAAAATTTAAAAAAGAACATAAATCCTGAAATTATGGATATGTTTTGTAAAATATTTCTCACTGCACTTGTAAAGTTTCGGCGCGATTATGTCATAGTTAAAGTAACAATAGTGTAAACATTTTTTAGAAAACACATTTTTTAAGTTTTCTGGTGTTTGTATTTTTTCGAAATTTTGAAAAATGAATATAAGTACAAATATCCACGTATTTGCTGTGAGGATATAGAAAAGTGGTAGATACATTTGTATCGCCGGTGACACGTACGTCGTAATCACACGATACATTAAAAAAAGATGAAGACTTCAAAATGCTACGATGTTCACCGAACGCCGCACCAGTAACTTGGCGATCGGTTGGCCGGGACCGCGTTTGACCGGTCTTGCCAGACCGAACATTACATGGAATTTGTCGGTTGTCGGCAAGTTGGTTATAATGAGAAATTGTTGATTTACATTCACCTTTGTTGGTCGAAACTTCATGTATAAAATGCGTCGGAACAATTTTTTGATAAGTTGTTTGGCTGGAAACGATGCAATAGACATTCGATCGGTGTCACCGTCACAAGAAAGACAGAGAGAGAGAGAGAGAGAGAGAGAGAGAGAGAGAGAGGTCATGCATACGAGATTGCCTAGCATTCATTGAAGATGTCTCAATTAAAGAATCGAAAATCCGCAATCTAGAGCTCTCGGTGTTTTTACGAACTTTTTCCAATTTAAATCTGAATCATTTTCTGCATGTTATTCTTCAAATATGTCGGCTACGTTCTGACTCACACAAAGAGGTGAAATACGTTACCTCGCTCTCTCTCTCTCTCGCTCCGTCGTAACGTCCGATCATGTTACCTCTCTCGCACACCATAGGAATCTCCTCTTAAAGATTATAAGGCTATCCGTGCAGTACAGCCGAGAATATGACGATCTTAACAAATGGCTCCTTTGTGCTTTATACGAGAAGTTTTTGTCACCTAATGCAAATTATAAAATAAAACATTTCGTATTATTGACAATCTACTAGACTAATCCTGTGGTGCATTTCCTCAATCAAGTTCCGTCAAACTCCGCCCCGTCCACCCGCACACAGAGTTTCTGGTGAGATGTACGTCCGGTTCGGTCCGGTACGTCATCACAGCATTTTGAAGTATTTAAATTTTTTCAATCAATCAAACGCGAACACACGATTCATGGCTTTTTCGGAAGATAGACACATGGGAGATTCTCAATGTGTTTTAATAGCATTTTTAAATTTTTGCCAGGAAAATTTCTCAATTTTCGTGTACGTGAATTCGGAAATTCATTTTTTAGTTTTTATTTCTTTGTCGACCGCAAAGAAAAAATATATGTAAATTTTTAAAAATACGCACATGAGAGATTGCAAAATAATTATTAAAATTTAATATTTTTACCAAAATGTTTGCCAAATATTCATTACACGAATTTGGATCGAATATTTATTCTGTCACGAGTAGAAAATTCATGAAGAATCTTTCAAACAAAAAATTACCTGGGATCATATTTTATGTTTAATAAAAAAATCCTTCTTACGAACGAATGAAGATTCGTTAAGCAGTTTCAACTATGTAAAAATTTTTGTTTATTGCGAATACAAGATTCATGAATTTTTCAAAAACTGCTACACGGAAAAATTAAATTTGCGAAATCAATGTGCTTTTAATGACGTTTGTAATTTTTACTTAAACATTTTTTAATTGTCGTACACTTGAAATTGCATTTCATTTTTTATTTCTTTTTGTCGATCGCAAATACAACATTTATAAAAAATGTTTCAAACAATAGATATATGAAAGTTGCTCAATATTTATCAATAGTTTTACAAAAATGTTTGCCAAATATTCATTACACGAATTCGGATCGAATATTTATTCTGTCACGCGTAGAAAATTCATGAAGAATCTATCAAATAAAAGTTACCTGGGTTCATATTTTATGTTTAATAGAAAAAAATCATTTTACGAAAGAATGAAAATATATCAAGCATTTTTAACTGTATCAATTTTTTTGTTTATCACGTTTGTAATTTTTATTTCTTTTCGTCGATCGCGAATACAAAATTTATTAAAAAAAAAATGTTTCGAACAATTGATATATGAAAGTTGCTTAATATTTTTTATTTTTACGAAAAGTTTGGCAAATGTTCACCGTACAAATTTGGGCCGAATATTTTTTTATCGTGAGTACAAAATTAACGAAAATCTTGTAATTCAAAATTACAGGGCTCTTTCTTATTCGTATTTATTTAATTATATTAAAGACAAATTATTAAAGACCAATTATCGAGCAAGCTCACCGAACATAATCCAACAGAACAAATCCTTTACAAACATTCAATACATTTTTTCACATTACCGTAAATATTATATTCTTATTTTAGAGCAGCATTATTAGACTACTTAAAATAATATATATTAATTTTAGACTGAAAAACGCACCTAGCCGTAAAAATAATCAAATCTCTGCCGACAAATAAATTTAAACTAAGTAGAGACACAAATTCCAATGCATTGCAATTTCTATTTGTCACTTTGGCCTGTCAAACTTTTAGCTTTTCGACCGTACGGTGTACTTCGACATTTTCTCGAGTTTTTTCTGTAAACAAAAAAAAAAAATGTAAAATACATCAATATTGTTGTACAAAATGGAACTCTTCTACATTATACAAATGATTGGAAAATATTTGAATTAATATAAAAACGGTACATACGATTCAATAATGTTGGCACGGGGACGCGTTCGAGCGCTTCTGATTGGCCCGCAACTTTCTCTTTTGTCCAGTAGCCCCACTTCCGATGAAAAACGCTCTACGATCTCAACCAAGACTTGTGGTTCCTCCTCTGAATCCCAGCTTGGCTCGTCGTTTAAGCCCCATAAATCCGTGGTCGTTGGAATAACACGGATATTTTCATTTATATTTCCGTAATATCCCGCATTTTTTTCCTTCTTAGAGGTATCTCGCCAAGATGTGAAGGTAAATGAGGTGAATGCGTCCATGCTTTGTCTACAAAAGACAGAAAGTACATATGATGTAACGCGCAAATATTCACAATCCTTAAAATAATACGCGAGAAGAAAAATATGGAACACAAAATTCACCTCTCCATTTCTGCAGGTGAACGAAAAGCTCCTTTCGATTGTACGGTGACTCGGTTTTGACGTCTGACGAAAGCAACGACAACGCGCCAGGTTTATATGGATTGTCCCCACCATACCTGTTTTGGGCGTATTTGTTTGACATTTTCTCTAATGCTTCATGCATCCTAAGATTTTAGTGAAAAGATCTGTGAAACAATACGTTTCTCTTACCAATATAGCTGCCCGACCCATTCTATTATCTTTATAACCGAACGACATGAAAAAAATGCTTAACCCCTCGAATAACCCAGGTAAAAGGGTGCAAAAAAAAAAGAAAAATGTCTCTTGTTCACGGTACCGTGGTGAAGTTAAACACCGTGTCTCCTTACATACTAGCTAGAAAAAATATATTTTCACGATACCTTCAGTACTCGAAACACGGTTTTACTTTAGAAAATTATCATAAATCTTCCGGGCATTGAGACTCCGGTAAGAAACTACGGGCGCAACTTTTACAGTGAAGATGATTTGTATAAGTCTTACATACGCATAGAATAAGAGGAAAGGGTGTGAAAATTAAGTATGCTCCACAAACAGATGATTTTGGGCGTCAGCTAGTATCTATCGGAGAGTTGAGGCTTCGATTTACCTTTTGCAGGAGGATGTGAGACATCGCAACACCTTTGTTGAATATTTTAACGAAACAAAATTCTGCGGGAATTAACTTCAATATGACGCCTTGGACATGTAATGTTTTGCAAATCGTGAAAATAAAAAACAACACTTTTATGTATAGTCAATTTTCGGTTTAACATTCAATTTTTATTCGACCTCACTAATCTTTACAATTATGAAAATACGCAATGAGAATTCGAACATCGGTTAAAGATATGTAATATCATTGCGATGTGTATAGGTCACCGTTGATGTACAGTCGTAGCAGTAGCCTAAGTATTGAAGTGTGCACTCGTGAATAGCCCATCCGTAGAATGGCACAACTATGTTAATAGAACAAATGTATAACACATTAAAATTGTGCGATATATAGATGGTAAATGCATATTTTTTAATTTTAAAGTACAACTTACACGTTAACGGTGACAGTACGCTGTGTCCGAAGAGTTGAAAGTCCGAGTTGGGAAAACTTTCAGTAGCTGTATGCGCCGCGTCGGCCTGAGATGAAGTAGGATAACTCGTACGCAAATAGGGTTGTCCGAACGCAAATTCTGCGATATTGGTGTTGAAATTTGAATCAGTAGAATCACTTTGCCGATAGCGCTGCACTGCTATGTAACGATTCATAAGACGACTCACGCCCGGAAAGTCACTACCGCCCCTCGAGCGAATGATTCCAACCGCAATTAAGACGGCTTGGTAAGACACGTCAAACGCTCCACAATCATACACGCGGCCAATTTCTCTAAGAGACAATCGGTTCAAAACCGACCGCATCGTGCGGCGAGCCTGCTGAAGCCTCATACTTCTCAACTTCGATAGGCGACGTAACGTAAACCATCTTGCTATGGTCGCACTCCGGACGCGCATTAAGTTCACCGTTTTGGTAATAGCTTCAATCAGGTCGTTTGCAAGATAACAATCCATTTTTATTTGATTTATTTCAATTTATGATCAAAACCAGTACACACGACAATACAGGACAAGTTATACGAGCATCCGTACGATAGGACCGAGGTTGGAAATTGTCAAAATGTTTGAGTATGCGCTGCTTTATACATTTTTCCCAGACGACCGTTACCGGCTTTGCCGAGGGGAGGGTTTTTCGAAATTGTGCATTTACCGTGTACGAAGAAACGCATGATTTGTCGAAATGTACGCTTTCCCTCTATCATTTGTTGGACGAAACCTTTTACTGACGTATTTGGTAATTCAACAGGTAAACCGTTTTCAAATTTTATACTTTGGACAGGCTTTCAGTCCTGAGAAGATCGGCAAAAAAAAATGGCAATAAACAAAAAAAAAAGGTGTGAAAGCAAAGTATGCTACCGTGAACAGGTGATTGTGGATGTCGGCCAGCGTTTTTCAGAACGTTGAACGGCCGTAAAGACACTTGTGTTTACAGGTAGATATTAGTCACCTCAACAGTGTCACAGGCCATATTAAGGACACAAAGAAGAAATGAGAAACAAAGTCCTGTTGGAGCAAAGCCCTCCGAGTAAATACAGATACTGGTATATACAGCAGAGATTCATAGCGTCTGCAGTACAAAAAAAAAAGGAGTGAAAACACGGATGCGTCCATCGTGAGATCACCGGAGTCGGCTCCCCGTGGTTACTGTCTCGAAGTCGTTGTAAACCCGACGAAATTGCTCAGAAAATCGATGAATTTCCGTCCACGGGCGTGAAATACCCTCCAAATTTTATACTTTGGACAGGCTTTCAGCCCTGAGAAGATAGGCAAAAAAAAAAAACGGCAATAAACAAAAAAGGAGTGAAAGCAAAGTATGCTACCGTGAACAGGTGATTTTGGATGTCGGCTAGCGTTTTTCAGAAGGATGAACGGCCGTAAAGACACTTGTGCTTACAGGTAGATGTTAGTCACCTCAACAGTGTCACAGGCCATATTAAGGAAACAAAGAAGAAATGAGAAACAAAGCCCTGTTGGAGCAAAGCCCTCCGGGTAAATACAGCTACTAGTATATACAGAAGAGATTCATAGCATCTGCAGTATAAAAAAAAAAGGAGCGAAAACACGGATGCGTCCATCGTGAGATCACCGGAGTCGGCACCCTGTGGCCACTGCCTCGAAGTCGTTGTAAACCTGACGAAATTGCTCAGAAAATCGACGAATTTCCTTCCATTTGCGCCTCTACAAAAAATCAACGAAACGATCTCCTTTTGTTCTTTTACAACAAATCAATAAAACTGCCTCGTGCTGCTCTTCGAAAACCCGTCGCAACTGCCTCCTTTTCCTCCTCCACACATCAAAATCGAGGAATTCAGTTCGCAATTGCCTCCTTTTCCTCCTACACACATTAAAAATCAAGGAATTCAGTTCGCAATTGTCTCCTTTTCCTCTTCCTTCAACTACCTCCGTTTCCTCTTCCACATACAAAAAATCGAGAAATTCAGAATTAAAATTGGGGCCTGAATTTCTCGATTTTTTGTATGTGGAAGAGGAAACGGAGGTAGTTGAACGAAGAGGAAAAGGAGACAATTGCGAACTGAATTCCTTGATTTTTAATGTGTGTAGGAGGAAAAGGAGGCAATTGCGAACTGAATTCCTCGATTTTGATGTGTGGAGGAGGAAAAGGAGGCAGTTGCGACGGGTTTTCGAAGAGCAGCACGAGGCAGTTTTGTTGATTTGTTGTAAAAGAACAAAAGGAGATCGTTTCGTTGATTTTTTGTAGAGGCGCAAATGGAAGGAAATTCGTCGATTTTCTGAGCAATTTCGTTAGGTTTACAACGACTTCGAGGCAGTGGCTACAGGGTGCCGACTCCGGTGATCTCACGATGGACGCATCCGTGTTTTCGCTCCTTTTTTTTTTATACTGCAGATGCTATGAATCTCTTCTGTATATACTAGTAGCTGTATTTACACGGAGGGCTTTGCTCCAACAGGGCTTTGTTTCTCATTTCTTCTTTGTTTCGTTAATATGGCCTGTGACACTGTTGAGGTGACTAACATCTACCTGTAAGCACAAGTGTCTTTACGGCCGTTCATCCTTCTGAAAAACGCTAGTCGACATCCAAAATCACCTGTTCACGGTAGCATACTTTGCTTTCACTCCTTTTTTGTTTATTGCCGTTTTTTTTTTTTTTGCCTATCTTCTCAGGGCTGAAAGCCTGTCCAAAGTATAAAATTTGGAGGGTATTTCACGCCCGTGGAAGGAAATTCATCGATTTTCTGAGCAATTTCGTCGGGTTTACAACGACTTCGAGACAGTAACCACGGGGAGCCGACTCCGGTGATCTCACGATGGACGCATCCGTGTTTTCACTCCTTTTTTTTTATACTGCAGACGCTATGAATCTCTGCTGTATATACCAGTATCTGTATTTACTCGGAGGGCTTTGCTCCAACAGGACTTTGTTTCTCATTTCTTCTTTGTGTCCTTAATATGGCCTGTGACACTGTTGAGGTGACTAATATCTACCTGTAAACACAAGTGTCTTTACGGCCGTTCAACGTTCTGAAAAACGCTGGCCGACATCCACAATCACCTGTTCACGGTAGCATACTTTGCTTTCACACCTTTTTTTTTTGTTTATTGCCATTTTTTTTTGCCGATCTTCTCAGGACTGAAAGCCTGTCCAAAGTATAAAATTTGAAAACGGTTTACCTGTTGAATTACCAAATACGTCAGTAAAAGGTTTCGTCCAACAAATGATAGAGGGAAAGCGTACATTTCGACAAATCATGCGTTTCTTCGTACACGGTAAATGCACAATTTCGAAAAACCCTCCCCTCGGCAAAGCCGGTAAAGGTCGACTGGGAAAAATGTATAAAGCAGCGCATACTCAAACATTTTGACAATTTCCAACCTCGGTCCTATCGTACGGATGCTCGTATAACTTGTCCTGTATTGTCGTGTGTACTGGTTTTGATCATAAATTGAAATAAATCAAATAAAAATGGATTGTTATCTTGCAAACGACCTGATTGAAGCTATTACCAAAACGGTGAACTTAATGCTCGTCCGGAGTGCGACCATAGCAAGATGGTTTACGTTACGTCGCCTATCGAAGTTGAGGAGTATGAGGCTTCAGCAGGCTCGCCGCACGATGCGGTCGGTTTTGAACCGATTGTCTCTTAGAGAAATTGGCCGCGTGTATGATTGTGGAGCGTTTGACGTGTCTTACCAAGCCGTCTTAATTGTGGTTGGAATCATTCGCTCGAGGGGCGGTAGTGATATTCCGGGCGTGAGTCGTCTTATGAATCGTTACATAGCAGTGCAGCGCTATCGGCAAAGTGATTCTACTGATTCAAATTTCAACACCAATATCGCAGAATTTGCGTTCGGACAACCCTATTTGCGTACGAGTTATCCTACTTCATCTCAGGCCGACGCGGCGCATACAGCTACTGAAAGTTTTCCCAACTCGGACTTTCAACTCTTCGGACACAGCGTACTGTCACCGTTAACGTGTAAGTTGTACTTTAAAATTAAAAAATATGCATTTACCATCTATATATCGCACAATTTTAATGTGTTATACATTTGTTCTATTAACATAGTTGTGCCATTCTACGGATGGGCTATTCACGAGTGCACACTTCAATACTTAGGCTACTGCTACGACTGTACATCAACGGTGACCTATACACATCGCAATGATATTACATATCTTTAACCGATGTTCGAATTCTCATTGCGTATTTTCATAATTGTAAAGATTAGTGAGGTCGAATAAAAATTGAATGTGAAACCAAAATTGACTATACATAAAAGTGTTGTTTTTTATTTTCACGATTTCCAAAACATTACATGTCCAAGGCGTCATATTGAAGTTAATTCCCGCAGAATTTTGTTTCGTTAAAATATTCAACAAAGGTGTTGCGATGTCTCACATCCTCCTGCAAAAGGTAAATCGAAGCCTCAACTCTCCGATAGATACTAGCTGACGCCCAAAATCATCTGTTTGTGGAGCATACTTTATTTTCACACCCTTTCCTCTTATTCTATGCGTATGTAAGACTTATACAAATCATCTTCACTGTAAAAGTTGCGCCCGTAGTTTCTTACCGGAGTCTCAATGCCCGGAAGATTTATGATAATTTTCTAAAGTAAAACCGTGTGTCGAGTACTGAAGGTATCGTGAAAATATATTTTTTCTAGCTAGTATGTAAGGAGACACGGTGTTTAACTTCACCACGGTACCGTGAACAAGAGACATTTTTCTTTTTTTTTTGCACCCTTTTACCTGGGTTATTCGAGGGGTTAAGCATTTTTTTCATGTCGTTCGGTTATAAAGATAATAGAATGGGTCGGGCAGCTATATTGGTAAGAGAAACGTATAGTTTCACAGAACTTTTCACTAAAATCTTAGGATGCATGAAGCATTAGAGAAAATGTCAAACAAATACGCCCAAAACAGGTATGGTGGGGACAATCCATATAAACCTGGCGCGTTGTCGTTGCTTTCGTCAGACGTCAAAACCGAGTCACCGTACAATCGAAAGGAGCTTTTCGTTCACCTGCAGAAATGGAGAGGTGAATTTTGTGTTCCATATTTTTCTTCTCGCGTATTATTTTAAGGATTGTGAATATTTGCGCGTTACATCATATGTACTTTCTGTCTTTTGTAGACAAAGCATGGACGCATTCACCTCATTTACCTTCACATTTTGGCGAGATACCTCTAAGAAGGAAAAAAATGCGGGATATTACGGTAATATAAATGAAAATATCCGTGTTATTCCAACGACCACGGATTTATGGGGCTTAAACGACGAGCCAAGCTGGGATTCAGAGGAGGAACCACAAGTCTTGGTTGAGATCGTAGAGCGTTTTTCATCGGAAGTGGGGCTACTGGACAAAAGAGAAAGTTGCGGGCCAATCAGAAGCGCTCGAACGCGTCCCCGTGCCAACATTATTGAATCGTATGTACCGTTTTTATATTAATTCAAATATTTTCCAATCATTTGTATAATGTAGAAGAGTTCCATTTTGTACAACAATATTGATGTATTTTACATTTTTTTTTTTGTTTACAGAAAAAACTCGAGAAAATGTCGAAGTACACCGTACGGTCGAAACGCTAAAAGTTTGACAGGCCAAAGTGACAAATAGAAATTGCAATGCATTGGAATTTGTGTCTCTACTTAGTTTAAATTTATTTGTCGGCAGAGATTTGATTATTTTTACGGCTAGGTGCGTTTTTCAGTCTAAAATTAATATATATTATTTTAAGTAGTCTAATAATGCTGCTCTAAAATAAGAATATAATATTTACGGTAATGTGAAAAAATGTATTGAATGTTTGTAAAGGATTTGTTCTGTTGGATTATGTTCGGTGAGCTTGCTCGATAATTGGTCTTTAATAATTTGTCTTTAATATAATTAAATAAATACGAATAAGAAAGAGCCCTGTAATTTTGAATTACAAGATTTTCGTTAATTTTGTACTCACGATAAAAAAATATTCGGCCCAAATTTGTACGGTGAACATTTGCCAAACTTTTCGTAAAAATAAAAAATATTAAGCAACTTTCATATATCAATTGTTCGAAACATTTTTTTTTTAATAAATTTTGTATTCGCGATCGACGAAAAGAAATAAAAATTACAAACGTGATAAACAAAAAAATTGATACAGTTAAAAATGCTTGATAAATTTTCATTCTTTCGTAAAATGATTTTTTTCTATTAAACATAAAATATGAACCCAGGTAACTTTTATTTGATAGATTCTTCATGAATTTTCTACGCGTGACAGAATAAATATTCGATCCGAATTCGTGTAATGAATATTTGGCAAACATTTTTGTAAAACTATTGATAAATATTGAGCAACTTTCATATATCTATTGTTTGAAACATTTTTTATAAATGTTGTATTTGCGATCGACAAAAAGAAATAAAAAATGAAATGCAATTTCAAGTGTACGACAATTAAAAAATGTTTAAGTAAAAATTACAAACGTCATTAAAAGCACATTGATTTCGCAAATTTAATTTTTCCGTGTAGCAGTTTTTGAAAAATTCATGAATCTTGTATTCGCAATAAACAAAAATTTTTACATAGTTGAAACTGCTTAACGAATCTTCATTCGTTCGTAAGAAGGATTTTTTTATTAAACATAAAATATGATCCCAGGTAATTTTTTGTTTGAAAGATTCTTCATGAATTTTCTACTCGTGACAGAATAAATATTCGATCCAAATTCGTGTAATGAATATTTGGCAAACATTTTGGTAAAAATATTAAATTTTAATAATTATTTTGCAATCTCTCATGTGCGTATTTTTAAAAATTTACATATATTTTTTCTTTGCGGTCGACAAAGAAATAAAAACTAAAAAATGAATTTCCGAATTCACGTACACGAAAATTGAGAAATTTTCCTGGCAAAAATTTAAAAATGCTATTAAAACACATTGAGAATCTCCCATGTGTCTATCTTCCGAAAAAGCCATGAATCGTGTGTTCGCGTTTGATTGATTGAAAAAATTTAAATACTTCAAAATGCTTTGATGACGTACCGGACCGAACCGGACGTACATCTCACCAGAAACTCTGTGTGCGGGTGGACGGGGCGGAGTTTGACGGAACTTGATTGAGGAAATGCACCACAGGATTAGTCTAGTAGATTGTCAATAATACGAAATGTTTTATTTTATAATTTGCATTAGGTGACAAAAACTTCTCGTATAAAGCACAAAGGAGCCATTTGTTAAGATCGTCATATTCTCGGCTGTACTGCACGGATAGCCTTATAATTTTTAAGAGGAGATTCCTATGGTGTGCGAGAGAGGTAACATGATCGGACGTTACGACGGAGCGAGAGAGAGAGCGAGGTAACGTATTTCACCTCTTTGTGTGAGTCAGAACGTAGCCGACATATTTGAAGAATAACATGCAGAAAATGATTCAGATTTAAATTGGAAAAAGTTCGTAAAAACACCGAGAGCTCTAGATTGCGGATTTTCGATTCTTTAATTGAGACATCTTCAATGAATGCTAGGCAATCTCGTATGCATGACCTCTCTCTCTCTCTCTCTCTCTCTCTCTCTCTCTCTCTCTCTCTGTCTTTCTTGTGACGGTGACACCGATCGAATGTCTATTGCATCGTTTCCAGCCAAACAACTTATCAAAAAATTGTTCCGACGCATTTTATACATGAAGTTTCGACGAACAAAGCTGAATGTAAATCAACAATTTCTCATTATAACCAACTTGCCGACAACCGACAAATTCCATGTAATGTTCGGTCTGGCAAGACCGGTCAAACGCGGTCCCGGCCAACCGATCGCCAAATTACTGGTGCGGCGTTCGGTGAACATCGTAGCATTTTGAAGTCTTCATCTTTTTTTAATTTATCGTGTGATTACGACGTACGTGTCACCGGCGATACAAATGTATCTACCACTTTTCTATATCCTCACAGCAAATACGTGGATATTTGTACTTATATTCATTTTTCAAAATTTCGAAAAAATACAAACACCAGAAAACTTAAAAAATGTGTTTTCTAAAAAATGTTTACACTATTGTTACTTTAACTATGACATAATCGAGCCGAAACTTTTCAAGTGCAGTGAGAAATATTTTACAAAACATATCCATAATTTCAGGATTTATGTTCTTTTTTAAATTTTCAAAAAGTTAAAAAATGTCAGAAAATTTGTAAAAATGTATGTTTTCGAAAAAATTTCATTTTCAAAATTTCGAAAAAATGCAAAATATCAGAAAACTTAAAAAATGTGTTTTCGAAAAATTGCTTACACTATTGTTACTTTAACTTTCACACAATCGCTCCGAAAATTTACAAGGGCAGTGAGAAATATTTTACAAAAACATATTCATAATTTCAGGATTTATGTTCTTTTTTAAATTTTCAAAAAATTAAAAAGTATCAGAAAATTTGTAAAAAATTTATGTTTTCGAAAAAAATTTCATTTTTGAAAATTTCGAACAAATGCAAAATATCAAAAACTTAAAAAATGTATGTTTTCTAAAAAATGTTTACACTATTGTTACTTTAACTTTCACACAATCGCGTCGAAACTTTACAAGTGCAGTGACAAATATTTTACAAGAACATATCCATAATTTCAGAATTTATGTTCTTTTTTAAATTTTCAAAAAATTAAAAAATGTCAGAAAATGTGTAAAAAATGAATGTTTTCGAAAAAAATCATTTTTCAAAATTTCGAACAAATGCAAAAATATCAGAAAACTTTAAAAAATGTATGTTTTCTAAAAAATGTTAACACTATTGTTATTTTAACTTTCGTTGACTCGCGCCGAAACTTTACGAGTGTGGTTAGAAATGCTTTTACGCGGACATACCCAAATTTGGGATTTATTTTTCTTTTCAAATTTATTTCACTTTTCCAATTTTTGAAAATGATTTGAAAATGTCGGAATTTTTTTTTTAAATTTACACGACTTGTCCAAAATCAATAAATTTATTTTAAATATGACATTAGATAAATAAATAAAAGAAAATATTTCCGACTTTCCGACTTTCGACTGTATGGAGGATATTAACCGTAAGGTTAGAGAGAATACGATTAGGTTTACTAGCTATAGAATAGTGCTAGTATAATACGCCACCAGTGGTTAAGTGGTTAGCGTACACGACCAGTAATTTCGGCGACCAGGAGACTCAAGTTCGATCCCCGATTTGGGCGAAAGTTTTTTCTATACTTCCTACATTTTCTATATTGCTATTTGGTATATAGAAGAAGGCGAAAACTAATTTACCGACTGCAGAAAACATTAGTTTTAAAAATTGTCGGTAACTCCTAGAGGGCGCCAGGAGAAATAAGACGGCCAATCAAAACACAACAAGTTTACTAGAATAATGTTAGTACAGAAAAACGATGAAAATTTGTAGAGGGCATCTCGGAAAAGCCGTCCGCCAATAAGAGCTCGGAGAATTTCCAGTCGGCCAATCACGGCTCGGGGAAAATAAGACGACCAATCACGAACCAGAGAATTTTCCACCCGTCCTCTCATTGGTTCCCTATAACCCAAGGGGCGTGGCTTAAGGGGCCTTATGTGTGGAGAGGGGACCACAGGTGGTGGGAGAGAGGGTGGGGGTAGACGGTGGTGGTGGGGGTTGGCGCCAGTGGCCGCGTGGAGGGGGTAAATCCTGTCTCCCTATAGCTGTACACTACTACTCAAAAGCTTACAAGAGAGGGATGTTCCCTCTCTTGTGTGTCGAAGATTTACCATGCTTCCGTGGTATAGCCGAAGAAATCAGAGGTAAGTTTAAAATTGTACAGTATCATATTCTTAATGCACCCCTAAAAAAAAAACGTCATCTCGGAAATTGCGAGTACTTCAATGTGTATAGGCAATGGGAATGCGAGGATTATTCCGTTGACTTGCTTTCTAAACGCTTAAGGAAAAATTTCGTGAATTGGGCGGGGTCTTAGTGTGTTAACGTATGTAGTGTTGCATGTGACCCCGGGGTGCCCTAATTTGAGAATGGGAAGTGCTAGACGAACACCGATAGCGGGGGCTCCATCGCCAAATTTTATCCTTTCACCTCGCGAAAGTGCCAATCACTGTGTCATCTGGCGATTCGCGGTTTTCGCGGGATACAGTCATTGGCCTCCTATCAATAAACTATTAATTAGTATCTGACTTGTAGCGTGTCACGAACTATTGGACGCGTCTCTTCATGAAGAGGAAGAGCTTATTGAAGCGGCCGATAATACAAAGCGCCAATACCAGCAGGGGCATGAGGCCCCTCTTATAGAGGCAGCAACCGATAATACAGAGCATCAACATCACCAACGGTGTGAGGTTCCCTTTATAGAAGCAACAGTTGCAGCCGATAATGGAGAGAATACGCGTCAAGACGAGCCTACTTGATATTCACTCGTAAATTTCCCGCGTGATATTCCCTTTGCGCGTGAGTATAAAATTGTAACAGTATGAGAATTAAAGGAAAGCGTGTAAGTGGCTAATTATATTCAAAATTTACAGCAGCATTTCGGCTTTGTCTAACGAGACCTCTAGAAGGTGAAGATGACGGAGCGTCTGAATTACATACACCCGAGGGCCCTATGGAGAGCGAGGAAAAAGAAGAAGTCCAGCATTCGCAGCGTTCAGAGGTTGATGATGATGAAGAAAACTGTATATACCATGGAAATCAGTTGTGGGCGTGCCGTCGTTGTAACCCTGGCTTAACGAGGACTGAGTGTGTAGGAGAAGAAGAGGAGGAAGTCGTACCACCCTCTGAACTACCTACACCGTGGGGGAGGGGCGAGGAAGAAGCGTCATTACTACGCGCTGAGGTACAGCAGAATGAGGGCGAAGAAAACCAACTATTGGAGAATACGATAGCAGAGTGCGAAATACCACAAACTCTAGAGCCTCGAGATCACAGCTGGTTTCACGATCTGATGTCTGATAATAACGATACAGGTAAATATACTTTAATTTAGATTTCGAAAATATAGTAAGTTGAAGTATTTTGTAGCAGAGCGATTGGTAGCAGCTTTAATTGATGATGATGAAGATACTTAAATTGCTTCAGCAGGTACTAGCAATATTTCAACGAATTTCCCGAAACAATAAATGTTTGTCATTAATTCATAATACCTTTTTACAGAAATACAGACTGGCGCCGGTAGAGTACCCAGCGTAGCGACGAAAACCTCAACATTTGGCGACGTACAACCACCGGGGATGCAAGTTGAGATAGTACAGAACATCAGACGCTATTTTAAGCTATATAAACTTCGAGGTCAGGAGACTACGTTGCGAATACTCAGGCCTCCTCCAGAAACAAATATTATAGAGTGGCTCGAAAGAGCGGTCCGTGACCTATTAACGTATATGACTAATTCCTTTGAGGGTGGCGACTATGCCGGCATTTCGTTTACAGCCGACAATTTATCTCAGGGCCCCGTATGGCTTTCTTTTAGGCCCGTTCGCGACTTTACGTTTGAAGATATTTGGCAATTGATATTCAGTGTTGCTCAAAGCGCGGCGTCAATAGATATAAATGACTCGTGTAAAATAAAAATGTCTGTTGTCAAGGGTATCGAGGGTACAGGTAGAAAAGCTCTCACGCACGAGGCCGTCGCAAAAAAATCCATTCTGACAATACGAAACGATGATAACCTATGCTTACCGCGCTCACTCGTAGCAGCTCGAGCTCATGCCGAACGGGGCGAAATTCGAACAGGGGCTCTGCATGCAAATTGGCAAAGAATTAGACAGATTAATGGGTCGCTGCAAAAAGAGCAGGCATTACAACTCACAAGAGCTGCAGATGTTTGCATACCTAGAAACGGTTGTCGTCTCAGCGAAGTTGTACAGTATCAAGATCATTTAGCATTAGAGTGCATAGCGATTGTGGTTTTTGAATTTTTGGGCTTAGGCCGTCGTAAGAAAGAAGCTATATTCAATGGTACACAAAAAGTTCTGAATATATTCGGTTCGATTCAGCATACGCTATATATTGTGTATTACGAACGTTCGCACCATTACGAGCCAATTTTAAATTTTAGAGGGTCTGTCGGCTGCTCGGGTTTTTGTCATCTGTGTAACAGGCTACATCGACAATTAGATCACAGATGTCTGAAAAAGAAATGTCCGCGGTGCTGGAAACAGCCACCATGCGATCCCAGTGCAAATGAGTTAATAAAATGCGTAGGGTGCAATCGTGAATTTTTTGGGGAAGAATGTGCACGTCATCACAGCACAACCGTAGTAAAGTACACGCGAAATAAAAAAAAAGGCGCTACGCTTTGCGAGGCACTTAAGCGATGCAGGCTATGTTTCAGAACGATACATCCTTTGGTGAAAAAAAAGAAACATGTATGCGGTTATAGTTTTTGCACGATATGTAAATATTTCGTACAAATTCCCTCATTTCGCCATTTGCTTCTAACATACGGTCGTACTCGCATTCCCAAATCTCGGTTAGTACGTACCCACCCGCACGGATTCTATTACTCATAGCAATTGTCCTCTCGAAACGCTCATTCATTGATACCCCGTCGCTCTGTTTGCTTTCTCTGTTTATTGCGAAACGGTGAGGGCATCCATGCCAATAGCAGCCGTGAAACTGCAATACATGCTCCGCGTCCTGGGTTTCGTAGTACCCGTCTACCAGTGGGTTTTGAAATATTTTATTTTCACGCGTTCGACCTGCGTGAGTTATTAAACATCCGAATGCTCCATCCATACGAGCCATGCGATCGCTTTTTTTGACTGATTATGAGCCCATCTGTAGCCCGTGGTGGGTATGATGCCTATCGTATCATTTTTCAGAAAGTTTTTTCGAAAAACGCGAAAACAAGCTGAAGCGGTCGTAGTGCTTTCGTCGGACAAACATTTCCGCTGGTAATGAACAAACGCTTAAAAGCGATACAAGCTCTTCTCAATATTGTGACATCGGTCTTACAATAGGACACTATCTCTTTTGCAAAATCGAATACATAGTTGGCATCACTCAATTCTTTATACCATCCTAATAATTTTTCGCGAGCAGCAGCGTTCATCGTTTCCGGGGAAAAATATTCTATGGGCGGCAATTTTCTCACAAAATTTTGATTTTCAGGCCTATTAAACAAGTGGGGAAAAAGCCCCTTTAGCAATAGAGTCCGTTAAGCCAAAGGTTTTTGGTAACGCGCTTAGAGGCATGTGAAAGTAATTTAAGCTATCGAGAAATACGAGCTTGCCGATTCGCATGGTAATAATTTTCGTCCCGTTCATTATCAATTCGGGCATCTGCGTCTTTTTTTCGTTGACTAAATAGCGCAAAATGAAATGTGCGTCAACCCCGCCTGCATTATGAGCAATTAAAATTGTGCGTGAAAAATCTCTGTTGTCCTGCATAGCTAATTCCACAAGTTGACATACGGGTCCGTGTCTAAATACAAATTCGTGTGTCCCGCAATATTCGCAGGGGTCGTCTATAGAAACGTTATCACAGCAGAATGTGCAGACACGTTGAGCCACACAGAGGTTCGGCTCGTGCGCGAATACCGTAGGGTCGCCTTGTAACGGTGTACACTGCTGCGTTTCAAAGTCATAAAAAATGTAAATATTGTTTTTAAATGCCTTTCGTCGAGCGGTCGACATGTAACATAAATGATTGTGTAGCTGATCGGATTTACATATCGTGCAAAAACTATAACCGCATACATGTTTCTTTTTTTTCACCAAAGGATGTATCGTTCTGAAACATAGCCTGCATCGCTTAAGTGCCTCGCAAAGCGTAGCGCCTTTTTTTTTATTTTGCGTGTACTTTACTACGGTCGTGCTGTGATGACAAAAAATTCACGATTGCACCCTACGCATTTTATTAACTCATTTGCACTGGGATCGCATGGTGCCTGTTTCCAGCACCGCGGACATTTCTTTTTCAGACATCTGTGATCTAATTGTCGATGTAGCCTGTTACACAGATGACAAAAACCCGAGCAGCCGACAGCCCCTCTAAGATTTAAAATTGGCTCGTAATGGTGCGAACGTTCGTAATACACAATATATAGGGTATGCTGAATCGAACCGAATATATTCAGAACTTTTTGTGTACCATTGAATATAGCTTCTTTCTTACGACGGCCTAAGCCCAAAAATTCAAAAACCACAATCGCTATGCCCTCTAATGCTAAATGATCTTGATACTGTACAACTTCGCTGAGACGACAACCGTTTCTAGGTATGCAAACATCTGCAGCTCTTGTGAGTTGTAATGCCTGCTCTTTTTGCAGCGACCCATTAATCTGTCTAATTCTTTGCCAATTTGCATGCAGAGCCCCTGTTCGACTTTCGCCCCATTCGGCATGAGCTCGAGCTGCTACCAGTGAGCGCGGTAAGCATAGGTTATCATCCTTTCGTATTGTCAGAATGGATTTTTTTGCGACGGCCTCGTGCGTGAGAGCTTTTCTACCTGTACCCTCGATACCCTTGACAACAGACATTTTTATATTACACGAGTCATTTATATCTATTGACGCCGCGCTTTGAGCAACACTGAATATCAATTGCCAAATATCTTCAAACGTAAAGTCGCGAACGGGCCTAAAAGAAAGCCATACGGGGCCCTGAGATAAATTGTCGGCTGTAAACGAAATGCCGGCATAGTCGCCACCCTCACAGGAATTAGACATATACGTTAGTAGGTCACGGAACGCTCCCTCGAGCCACTCTGTAATATTTGTTTCTGGGGGAGGCCTGAGTATTCGCAACGTAGTCTCCTGACCTCGAAGTTTAAATCGCTTAAAATAGCGTCTGATGCTCTGCACTATCTCAACTTGCATCCCCGGTGGTTGTACGTCGCCAAATGTTGAGGTTTTCGTCGCTACGCTGGGTACTCTACCGGCGCCAGTCTGTATTTCTGTAAAAAGGTATTATGAATTAATGACAAACATTGATTTTTTCGGAAGTTCGTTGAAATATTGCTAGTACCTGCTGAAGCAATTTAAGTATCTTCATCATCATCAATTAAAGCTGCTACCAATCGCCCTGCTACAAAATAATTCAACTTACTATATTTTCGAAATCTAAATTAAAGTATATTTACCTGTATCGTTATTATCAGAAATCAGATCGTGAAACCAGCTGTGATCTCGAGGCTCTAGAGTTTGTGGTATTTCGCACTCTGCTATCGTATTCTCCAATAGTTGGTTTTCTTCGCCCTCATTCTGCTGTACCTCAGCGCGTAGTAATGACGCTTCTTCCTCGCCCCTCCCCCACGGTGTGGGTAGTTCAGAGAGTGGTACGACTTCCTCCTCTTCTTCTCCTACACACTCAGTCCTCGTTAAGCCAGGGTTACAACGACGGCACGCCCACAACTGATTTTCATGGTATATACAGTTTTCTTCATCATCATCATCATCATCAACCTCTGAACGCTGCGAATGCTGGACTTCTTCTTCTTCCTCGCTCTCCATAGGGCCCTCGGGTGTATGTAATTCAGACGCTCCGTCATCTTCACCTTCTAGAGGTCTCGTTAGACGAAGCCGAAATGCTGCTGTAAATTTTGAATATAATTAGCCACTTACACGCTTTCCTTTAATTCTCATACTGTTTCAATTTTATACTCACGCGCAAAGGGAATATCACGCGGGAAATTTACGAGTGAATATTCAGTAGGCTCGTCTTGACGCGTATTCTCTCCATAATCGGCTGCAACTGTTGCTTCTATAAGGGGAGCCTCACACCGTTGGTGATGTTGATGCTCTGTATTATTGGTTGCTGCCTCTATAAGAGGGGCCTCATGCCCCTGCTGGTATTGGCGCTCTGTATTATCGGCCGCTTCAATAAGCTCTTCCTCTTCATGAGAAGACGCGTCCAATAGTTCGTGATACGCTACAAGTCAGATAATAATTAATAGTTTATTGATAGGAGGCCAATGACTGTATCCCGCGAAAACCGCGAATCGCCAGGTGACACAGTGATTGGCACTTTCGCGAGGTGAAAGGATAAAATTTGGCGATGGAGCCCTCGCTATCGGCGTTCGTCTAGCACTTCCCATTCTCAAATTAGGGCACCCCGGGGTCACATGCAACACTACATACGTTAACACACTAAGGCCCCGCCCTATTCACGAAATTTTTCCTTAAGCGTTTAGAAAGCAAGTCAACGGAATAATCCTCGCATTCCCATTGCCTATACACATTGAAGTACTCGCATTTTCCGAGATGACGTTTTTTTTTAGGGGTGCATTAAGAATATGATACTGTACAATTTTAAACTTACCTCTGATTTCTTCGGCTATACCACAGAAGCATGGTAAATCTTCGACACACCGTCGTCGTAATTCATTGAAAACACATGTTAACACCTCATGCCCATTAAACATCCCTCTCTTGTAAGCTTTTGCGAGGACTCGTACTGGCGACCACCATACAACGAATTTCAAACGCCTTACAAGACCATTTCCCGATAAATCGCGCAAATCTCTATACCACTGTTCATTGCACCGACGTTGAAGTATCGCACTACGCAATTTTGTTAATTTCAATAAATCTATAATACATTTACGTATGGTATGGTCTGACATTTTTTCGATTGACAAAAGCTCGTTACTTCCAAATCGTCCGATAAGCGAAGCGCTACTGCCTGATGAGCGTAAATTTTTTATTTTTGAGTAAATCACATTCGCATCTACCGCACCTGGGAATGTGCTGTCACTACATTTTGAGGAATCAATCCGCTAAGCGACCCTGAGCTATTTGAATCCTCTGGTATTGCTCTCGATGAGGATCAACCAATGACGATCCCCCCTAAATAAAGAGTCGCACTTAATACATTTAATACCCTATGCCAATGACTGTACCTCGCGAAAACCGCGAATTACCAATCGGTACAGTGATTGGCCCTCTCGGGAGAGGGAGGCGGGTATTACAAGGATGGTGGTCTAAAATCGCGTAGCAATTACCGTTCTTGAATTAGGCCCTCCCGAATAAAAGTGCCACGCCCTAATATGCTAGCATTCATACGATCGAGAAAATCACTATATTTAATTCTATAATTCCCCTTTATAAAGAACATCTCTTCTCGCTATACGAAGTGTAGTTGCAGGCACGAGCGCACCTGGGAATGCGCTGACACTGCATTTTCGGGAATCAATCCGTGAGGTGACCCTGAGCGGCTGTCTGGGAACGTACCAATATTAATTACAGTGAAGATGGTTGCTATGCTCTCTATATCCCCTCCTGTATTTCGCAAATACATGAAACACATCATTAGTCTTTCATCAGCCTCCAAACGTAACGCACGACTTACAGGAAAAAATATAATAATAAGTTCATCGCTAGTGTACGAATTAAATAGTTGTTATATTTATTAGAGTTGCATCGGCATCGAGTGAGTTTTTATTGTGTGTACGTGTGTGTACGTGTTTTTTTAAATTTTTTTCCGAAAAATGTATCTCCGATACCCCACCACCGAAATGCCCGAGGGTTTTGCGTGCGAAGTGTTGCACGTAGTGTCGGCGTGCATAATAGCCATCCGATTCGATAATTTGTGTGGTTCCTATAAGACCCTCGAAACTTTAATGAACGGTTTTTATAAAAGCTGTAGCTCGCAGTGGAAGCTTCCCCGCCGGTTTACAGCACCCGGCACGGCTTGTGTACTGCTACGCAATTATAATAAGTATTGATGCGAAATTGTCTATATAGACGATGACGGCTACACAGAGGTTTATCTGGTAGACGAAGACGTTTCGACATATTGTGAATTCAGGGAGTTATTCAGGCCTCATCCACTCTTTGCGACCATTCCGGCTCTCGTTGTGTACTGCGAAATTCACGGACTCCGTGAATTGGCAGACGATGAGACCGTGGATTACGAGGCTGAAAACTACCTGAGCAGTGAAATAGCTCAAGCCGTGGAAGAGGCAGCCTCAAACGACGACGGCGAGGACATTGACGAGGAGGAGGAAGAAGAAGAAGAACATAATAATATGTGGGGATATATTGGCGACAATAATGATGGCGATGATGAAGGCTTCGCAGACGAGGACGATCCGGCGCAAGAAGAAGAAGAAGAACAGAGAGGTGACGGTGATAACGGTGATGGTGGTGCTCTAGGTGTTGTGCGTACTAATAATAATACCGTTGCGTTTACGGCGTTAACAATAGATAGTGACGCTCCCTACCCCGTCATTGCTTTGTACAAAACTAATTACGGGGATGATAAAGAGGAGATACCGTTTATTAACATAGGGCGTATCATCGACGAACATTTTAATCGTCAATACGAACTCCTCGACATCATTCTCGTAGATGATGCCGAGGAGGAGGATAACTATATCGTGGAGGAGTGAGAAAAGACAGGAGAGTGCGCGAAAAAATAAGACAGGAGAGTGAACGTGTGAAAAGACAGGAGAGTAAAAAAAGACAGGCAAGTGAAAAAGACAGGAGAAAGAGAGAGAGACGATACAGTGAAAGGTAATTTTCTTTTAATTTTTTTTGTATTTAATTCTTTAAAATTTTTGAAATTTTTAAATTTTAAACATTTTTTAAATTTTTTTAATTTGTAAAATTTTTTAAATTGTTTAATTTTTAAAATTTTTTAAAATTTTTAAAATTTTTATGAAGCATGATATGGCTCAAATAAACTGGTGGTGCACTATGACGCCCCCAAAACACTACTTATCCCCACTTTTATCCTGCCACTTCAAGCCGAGCTCAAGACGGGACCGAAGTGGAGGGGATAGGAGTGGGGATAAGAGTGGGGGTCTCCATAGTGCACCACCTACTACTGATATGTCCGAGGTACGCGACCTCCCTTCACAGGAAGGAGCACTTATCAGGCTCCAGGCTCAAGTTCGCATCCTCTAGACGCATCATGAGTCTGCGAACCTTCTTCTCGTGTTCTTCGAGGGATGCGGCGAACACCACAATGTCGTCCAGATAGACGAACATTTCGGTTTCCTGTAGTCCTAATAACACGCGGTCCATGAGACGCTGGAATGTCGCGGGCGCGTTTTTCAGCCCTTCCGGCATTCTGGTATACTCGTAATGACCATTCGGTTTTCGGGCCATCCCTCGGATCCATGGGTATTTGTTGAAATCCGTTCGCCAGATCGAACGTCGAAAAGTATCTGGCTTCGCCGAGTTGCTCTAAGATTTCGATCATATTTGGCAATGGATATCCGTCGGAGATAGTTTTTTCATTGAGTTTACGGAAGTCTATAACCATTCGCATGCGAGGACGTCACTGCGAATCAGCCTTTTTCGGCACAATCCACACGGGAGAATTATACGGAGACCAGGAATGAATTATGACTCCGTCGTTGAGTTTCTTTAGTACCTGGCGGTCCATCTCTTCCTTAAAGACCACGGGGAAACGATACTGCTTTATATTTACAGGTAAATCGTCAATCGTCGGAATCCGGTGGTATACCAGATCCGTCCGATGTAGCTTATCCCCCGGCAGTTTATATCGATAAGGAAACTCCTCTACGAGTCGTCGAACGTGTCGACGCTCTACGTCGTTGAGGTCGTTTAGTCGTAACGCTTCGATTATTGCCGATATTCGATCGGCTGGCGGAGACGCCTCTTCGTCCGTGGTGCTATCATCTTCAAACCCTGAGTCTAAGTTTCCCGGGTTTTTTATTTCGGAGGACTCGATTTCCTGCGGGCCTATTTCTATCTCCACGTCTTCGAAACGCGTATTAATCGCCAGTACCTGATGGACTCCCGCGTTTCGCGTTACGATCGCGTCCCCGACGTACACGCCCTTTAAAGTTTCTACCCGCGGCAAATACCCCTCATTCAAGTCCGTTTCCGCGATTGGTAACGCAATTTGTTCGCGCATCCGCGCGCGTAACCTATACTTTCTTTTCGCGGGTTTCGCTTTCGTGAAAAGTATCTCCGCGGTCGGTTCGGGTTTTGAAGGAGGACTCTCGACAAACGGTTTCGGGCGAATCGGGTCGCTCCGCGTTACTAAAGCCTTATGGTGGAAGGAGATATCCGCTGCTTCGTCGTAAAAGAACGGTCTTCCAATTAACGCGTCACTGGATAACGGCAATCGGTGAACTACGTAAAATTAACTCGGCTTTTCGTTAAAATAAAGATTGACGGAACCTAGCGTAGGAATTTTCGTTTCCTCTAGCCCGGTTATCCAAATAATATCATCGGTGTCTACGTGCAGGTCTTCATCTAGCGCATCTAATTTAATTAAGTTGGCCGCGGAGCCGGTGTCGAGGAAGAACCGTCCCTTCTTACGGCGCAGCTCTGGAGCAGTTAATTCGACTACTGGGTCCTCGACGGCGGTGGGGTTCCAGAGGACGAGACATTGTTTCCCAGGAACCTCACTGACTGTAGCCCGTCAGGCGACCGGCTCGATCACATCGGTGAATTGGATCGCGTCCGGCTCGCCACCGGTTCCGCGGGACGAGCCGGTTGCGAGTTTAAAGAACCGTCGGCCCGCGACGCCCGGGCCTCTGCCGCGCGTATACGGTTCCACGGGCAACAAGGGCAGCCTCTGCCCTGAAACCAACAGAACTCGTGCCCGCAGCCCTCTGTGTCCATTCGTCTCGCACCCTCTAGTTGCTGAGATGCGTTACCGCGCCCTTCTCTCGCTTGCCAATTGGGACTCTGCGAGCGATTTCCGGGCCGTTGATTAGACCAATTTGAACGGGGATTTCGCGATCGACTACGCATGTCACCGAAGTTCCCGTAGAGCACCTTCGTTTTCAATGAACTCCGCCGCGATCTCAAATGCGTCGTCTAAAGTCTTTGGCGCTCGAGGCCACACGGCCTGGCCAATATTTGTCGGCAATCCATCCATGAATGCCGCAAGCGCAAGATCGTAGATAGGATCCGCATCCTTATCAGGGGGATCCCTGCCGTGTTGCGTCCGGTACGCAGTACGGCTGCCACTAACTAATATACGGATTCTGTCGTAAAAATCGCCTATGCTTTCGTCCTTTTTCATTCTTATGGACGATAATTGTTGACTATAATACGTGTAGGTCTTTCCTCTCGCGAGACGTTTCTTTCACAACTTAGTCAGCTGTTCGACCGTGTTGATCGTCTCCCCGTATACGCAATTACAAACACTACTGCGCAATTTGGATATTACTGCCGCGACGAATTCGGATTTGCACTATTCGGCACTATTCGTGCCGGCGGAAGAATATTTTTTAAGAAGCGGAGAATATCTTTTGAATGTCCTGAAGGAAGTCCCTCAGTGACATATTCTTTCCGTCAAAGGTCGGCTAGTTCGCGTATCGATTATAAAGGGTCATGTTCTGCATCGCGGTGCTTACGTCTTGCAGAGCTCGCCTCGAGACGTCGAGCGTCGGCGCTGACACCGACGCCTGCTCTCCACCACCCGTCGCCATTTTATATATTTTACGTACGGATAATAGTTACGACGGAATTATAATTATTACCAGTATTCGCGGATTATTCGCCCGGCGCAATTATAATCGGTTGATAATGATAATTTGTCGGGTCCCAAGTGGCAAACGTGCCAACCACACCCGCGTAGGGACTGGTAAAATTCTCCGCGATGTGAAATAAATACGTATCGTTTATGGGACCCCCAGGTCCTGCCGTCGTAGTGATGAGGACAGTTCCGAGGAGCATGATTATATCGTCGCCTTTCAAGAGCAGGACGGGAGTTGCAGAATGTATCTCTACACTCGGTTTGAGCTCACTAAGGCGGACGATATTTATTCCGTAATTAAAATTAGGCTCGAAGATTGCCGAACCTCCCGCCAACTGATCCGAGAAAATCTCGGGCTCAGGATAGCCTGGTATCACAGGTGCGTATTTCTGCTGCACCATTTGTCTGATAACGTAGGTTTGATTGTTAATATCTCAATTTAATGTCTGTTTATGACGGATAACGGTTAAACAGTTAAACTTCAGGTTAAGAAAAATGTTGAAGAAGTTAAGTCAAAGAAGTTCGAAAAGTGATTGCAAGTCTTTTAGAAAGTGAAAGCGTTGACGCTTATCTCGTCAACTAATCTCAAGAAGAAATCAGAATATCCCACTTCTGACACCAGTTTACTTGTTACGTCCCGGAGCGGTCTCGGAAGTCAAGTTAAACCTCCTTGCGTGAAGCGCGAAGAGTTTATATTTATTTTTTTATGGGGTCGGTCTGATTCGCCCTGTACAGGACGTTCTTGAGGTTGATTGTGCGAGTCAATGATAGATGAGATTTGAAATTTAAAAGTGTTCTGTTTATTGATAATGAATTTTTAAGGAGCGTTGGATAAATTACAGAAAAAATAAAAGAATAAGAAAATTCGCTCTCCACTCACACACGCATACTGTCTAATACTACTTACGATTAATTTTAGAATTCGATGATTAAATCTACACGACAGTTTATATTGTTCGTGGCGTAATGCGAGACACTATAACTAGCGGGAGAAGGCTGACCACTGCGACGTAAAACACTTACTTGGCTCCCTTCGGCCTTATCGACTTTAGAACGATTTCAGTAGATCGTGGATTTCCGAAGAAAGATGTTAAGTTTACTAAGCAGGTCGAGTAAGCTACTCGAGGAGTTTTTTCCGAAACTAGCTTTTCGCTCTCGTTGTCTAACAGGACTGATCTCTCCGGCGTGCACATCCGCCGATCTCGCGACCGGCGGGTGGCAGGCCACGGAGGATTCTTGCTGCCGTCGCGTTTTGTGGTCAGCGGAAAAGGGTAACAAAGCCGTTCTCGCGGTATTCGTTACTATCCGCGGGACGTGCGCAGCAGTCAGCTTATCTTCTTGCTTATCTATCTAACTTAGCTTATATTTCTATTTGGTTTATATTTCGCGCACTCGTGCGATGGCGGCTACGGCAGCGAAATTCGTCACCGCATCCACGGTCGACACGAGCGCGAGAACTTAGTCGGCGCGATGAAGGGCTCTCGTATCGCGCCGGGGAATTTCCCGTTAGCACGGATCCTTTCCCGGCGCGATCGTAACAGGCGAACTGAAACTCGCCAATGTGCATGTCCCATTCGCTATGATCAGCGGAGATATAGCTTGCTATCATTGTTTTTAAATTACGATTTACCCGTTCCACGGGATTCGCCTGTGCGTAATGCGGTGGTGTTGTTATCCGTTCGATTCCGTATTCGTCTGTCAATGATTTTACTGTACGGTTCACGTATTCTGTTCCGTTGTCCGTCAGTAAACGTCGTGGTGTACCCCATCGGTTGAGTACTCTCGATCGGAACGCATCTGTTACTGTCTTTCCGTTCGCCGTTGCGACCGGTACCCACTCAATCCATCGAGTGAAGAGATCTTCGAACACTATTAAATATCGATTTCCCGCCTTCGATCTCGGATACGGCCCCATTACATCAGACGCCACGGTATCCCACGGTCGCGCGATCACTCGTGGTCCCATTAACCTCATCGGTCGCGTCTGATTTGGCTTATGCCACGCGCACGTAATATATTTCCCTACGTATCTTTTTATGTCTCGGCGAGACATAATTCTTATGATTCTTGGCGAGAATCTTGGCGAAATTCCGCTGAGAATCTTTCCGAGAATCTCACCGAAAATCTCACCGAGAATCTAAGCAAAATCTCGCTCAGAATGCCGCATGTGTCCCGGACAATGATTCTTATATAATCTCACCGTGCTTTTTCGCGAGAATCTTTTATCATGCAGACAACCTCGCAGTGCTTCTCCACGTGATTTCTATTTGTCGATGCGGGGAATCTCCCACATAATCTGGCCGGTCTTCTTGGCGAGGTCGTTTTAATCGCGCGCACAATCTCGACGTGCTTCTCCGTTGGATTTGTTTAATCATGCACATAATCTTGCAGTGCTTCTTCACGCGATTCTTATTTATCGCGGCAGAGAATCTCTCACATAATCGCGCCGTGCTACTTCGTGTTCGTGCGGAAAATGAAAGAGAAAAAAAAAAAAAAATTACTCAAATAGAAGACGAAAATAAAAAACGTAGAAATTTGCCCGAAATCAAATTGCGGCAACAAATTTGCATTCCGCGAGCAATATTAGACTCTATAGTGGAAAAGCGCTGATTTATTTTTCAACAAACTGCGAACTCTATCCGGGACGCTATGCCGGATTCTATGCGGGACTCTTGCTAAGATTCCTTGTGGGAATCCGGCAGCACTTAAAAAAAAATCAGCGCTTATTCACTATTGAGTCTAAAATTGTTCGCTGCATGCGAATTCGTTGTCGGAATTTGGTTCTGGGGAAATTTCTACGTTTTTTATTTTCGCCTTCTATTTGACTAATTCTAATTTTTTTTCTCGTTCATTCTCCACATGAATGCAAAGAAGCATGCCAAGAAGCACTGCGAGATTGTGCGCTCGATTTAAACAATCTCGCCAAGAACCACGGTGTGATCGTGTGCAGGTTGTTCCGGTCGAGTTAAAAAGAATCACGCGAAGAAGCACGGTGAGATTGTATAAGAATCACGGTCCGGGACACATGCGGCATTCTCAGTGAGATCTCGCTTAGATTCTCGGCGAGATTTTCGGTGAGATTCTCGGAAAGATTTTTAGCGGAATTTCGCCGAGATTCTCGCCAAAAATCTCGTTGAGATTCTTTTTTTCTACGCGGGCGGCCAATAATAACACATAGCGACACGGCGATACGTTCGTTCGACACCCGGGTGTCCGGCCTGTTCGCTATCGTGCGCCTGCTGCAATGTTACTTCGTGATCGATTGACGGTACTACTAATTTCCACGCCTCTAAGTCCTCTCCGGTTGTTTCCTTTAACGCGTCCGGCCGATAAAAATAGAGAGCGTCTCCATCAATTTTCCACTCAGGAAATTCTCGCGGATTACGGCGTATGGCTACGAGCCTTTCTATGTACCAATCTAATTCGTAGAAGTCTCCGAGAGAATCTACTTCTGCGCTCCAATCCGGTTCAACGTCCGAATACATTCTCGATAAAGCATCCGGTGCTTCGCTCTCTGTACACTTTCGATATTCGACTATCATATTATACCCCAATAATTCTAATGCCCATCTCGCCAGTCTACCTATCGGATCAGTCAGATTATAGAGCCAGCGAAGGCTACTGTGATCCGTGACGACAGTAAATTCGTACCCCTCTAAATATGGACGAAATTTACGTACGGCCCAAACTACTGCGAGACACTCTTTTTCCGTGACTGTGTATCGCGTTTCGGGACCAGTCATTACGCGACTTGCGCACTCTATCATTTTTTCCCCATCATCGTACTTTTGGGTGAGTATCGCGCCTATTCCCTTATCGCTTGCATCCGTATAAACTATAAACGGTCGTTCGTAGTCTGGGTATGTGAGTATCGCGGCATTTATTAACTCGTCTTTTACGGCTCTAAACGCGGATTCCTCTACATCTGTCCAACCCCACTCCACGTTTTTACTCGTTAATCGGTTCAACGGATCTGCGACACGCGAAATATTAATCGAATGACGATGATACCAATTTATCACACCGTTAAGACGACGTAATTCCGTTACGTTTCGCGGACTTCGATAATCGATAGTCGGTCGAATTTTCTCCGGATCTGGTCTCAAACCATCGCGATTCTCTAAAAAACCGAGGTAACGTACCTCGTTTCGACAAAACGCGCTTTTCTCGTAATTCAATATGAGACCGGCCTCTCGGATTATTCCCAAAATCTTCTCGGTCCATACGAGATGTTTCTCAAAAGTACGATTTACGATTATGATATCGTCTAAGTAAGCGAACGCGTGCGGCTTGAGCGCGGAACCGATTAGACGATCCATTAGCCTCTGAAACGTTGCCGGCGCGTTACACAAACTGTACGGCATCCTCCGGAATTGAAACAAACCCTTACCCTCTACGATAAACGCGGTAAAGTGTTTACTACTCTCGGCCATCATTATTTGATGGTACGCGGCACTCATGTCCAGCGTAGTAATGTACACGGCTTCTTGTAGCTTACTTAATATCGTATCCATGCACGGCAATGGATACGCATCCTTTCGTGTCACTTTATTCAACTCCCGATAATCTACGCAAAATCTCCAACTACCATCGGGTTTCGCGACCATTACCGGTGGACTCGCCCATTCGCTTGACGAAGGCTCAATGATTCCTTTTTCTAACATTCGATCAACTTCCTCATGAAGCTTCTCTACAACAACCGGCGAACGTCGGTACATACGCTGTTTTACGGCTTTATCTAATGGCGCATCGATTACGTGCTCAGTGAGCGTTACTGGCACATCGAAATCTTGCGGCATCGTCGGTTTAATTCTTGCGAGTAGATCGTCTAAACGTTTCCTCTCATCACGAGCGGGTTCTTGGATCCCGAAACACTCGCCGACTGTCGCGATCTCTTCGCACTTACTAACAATCGGGTGTTCGACACCACCTCTCCCCACCGACCAAGTGTGGCGGCTGCCATAGATATTAATCCCAAACGCGTTTATGAAATCCATCCCTAATAAGCAATTGGATTTTAAGTCGCGGACAATGATTACTGGGAACCATTTTTGTATCCCGTCGAGTTCAATCGGAAATAAGGCCTCCCCGAGAACTCGTTCAGGTGTACCGTTTGCCATCGTAACATAGTCGTTTCTCGATGTTGGATACTTCCGGTGTGGTATTCCGAGTTCGTCCACGATAACGCCTCCTATTCTACCAAAAACCGATATAGTCGCACCCGTATCGAGCAATGCATCGAGCAATTTTCCCCCGATGATTAATTGAACGAAAATACGCTCGTGGCCTTTTTCTCGCTGCCAATCCTTCGGAGGAGCGGGAAAAGCCATTGTAAACTTTATTGGATGGAATTGGCTCATTGTTACCTCAAAATCAAAATGTACCGTTTTTTCGCTTCCGGTATTCCGATCATCGTCGGCGCGACTCGCTGCCGGAGGACGATCGGTCTCGTTTGTTTCACCGATAATTCGTGATTCTATATTCTCCTCGTCCGACTCAACGTCGTGGTCGAGTGTCCACACCCCCATCGATCGGTTAATAATTTTCCCGTTATCTACGACTTCCACTGTATTTTCCACTGTATTATTTATCTCTACAGGAATCGTAATTTCTTGCGGGTTTGTCTCTACTCGGTACGCTGGCCGCCCCGCGGTTGCCAGGCCCGATTGGCGTTTTTTGCAAACGCACATCCGCAATTATTAGTATTCACGCCCTTACGGCCACAGCCGCGACATAACGTAACTTGCGGCTTCTCGCAAACTCGACTGAAATGTCCTAAATCATCACAATTAAAACAGAATAACGACGATCGTCGCACGAATTTTTTCTGTTGCGGCGAGGATGAACGAGCGTCGTTCTTCCCATTCGTCGGTGATTGTTTCCCCCCACTAGACTGTTGTTGCCGTTGCACCACTTGTCTCGGAGGACTCGAAGCTGTTGTCTGCGCGTATGTTTTCGTAACTGCCTTCGGTTCGACCGTTGACGCCTCTAAATTTTCAGCAGATTTTCTCCGATTTCTCTTCCTCTTCGGAGAAGACGGTTCGACCGTATTCGCGTTATTCTTCTTCGACGGCTTTTCCGTCGACACGGCGTTAACATTCGATAAATGCGGCCGGTAACCACCCTGTTTATACCCTCCTTGTGATTTCGGTTCTTCATTCTTTCCGCCATCCCAAGCGTAGGCCTTTAGGTTGCATTCGTTGCGACTTGGTGGTGGACGTCGAGTCTTCTCTCGAGCCCATCGTTGTTCGAACTTCGTTGCTTTTTCCACGAGATCCGAATACGATTTGACATCACTCTGTTCGAGTCTATCCCAATATTCGGGACGAAGACCTGCGTGATCCAACTGACTCCTGAGGCTTCTGCGTTTGTGAAGGCGGTTGAAAAGCCCTTGCAAACGAATCAGATAATCTTGAGTCCTTGTTGATCCATATCGATTCCGAACCATTTTTTGAACTCAAGTTCGAACTCATGCCAGTGTTGCCATTGTTTGCGATTAGTACGGTACCAGAGGAGGGCACCGCCTTTCAACACCTCCGGCAATATCTGCAAACGATCCGAATATCGGATATGTGCTGCCGCGATCTTCTCGAGTATAATTTCCAAAAATTCTTCTCCCGAAAAATCGTCTTCGCCTGTGAATTTCAGAGTCCATTTTCTAGCGATTTCCCCGACATCCTGTTCAGGACGTCGTCTCGACGACCGGTGCTGCGAGTTTCTATTGCTTCTGTGCGACCGTTCTGACGCGGCCCCTCTCGAGCCTTCTACCGACTCGGCTTCGCTTCCCGAAAATTCGCTGAGTTCCGACTCACTATCACTCGCTGCACTGGCTACTTCCGGCTGTTTCACCGGTTTCGTTTTGGAGGTTTTCTCGGTCGTCTCCTGTTTCTTCTTAGCCCCCTCTGGCTGGTGACTCGGTCCGCTTTCCGGTTGTTCGGTTTTCTCGTCGGTCTTCAGAGCCGATGATTCGCCGTGATGTGCAGCACCCTTTGACGTGTCCTCTGGCTCGTCCCCCTGGACTTTTCTCGAGGTATCGCCCAGGTTTTGCGCATCCCGGTTTTTCGCGCTCTTATTCTTCCGACTTTTCGTCTCACCGGTGTCTTCGGCTGTCTTCTGCGGGGGTGGAGAAGTTCTCCGGTCACGTGAATTTCACGGTATCGCTTCTTGCGATGCCTGTTCCGGTGTCGATTGTGCTAAAGCCTCGTAGCGAGTTACGCTCGATGGTCGAGCCACCCAAAGCCTCAGCCGGTTTCTCACTACCGCCGGTACGCCGTTCGAGCTTATTAACAAAGCTGTGAGTGTTTCGCGTACCTCCTCTATCGACATCTCGTCAATCCTCGTTAACAGCGGTGCAAGAGGTTCGCTGTATACAGGAATTATATCGTCCTCATCCCAGCGAATATTTTTGTACCCCTTTTCTCGATATTTACAGCGACGGAGTCGATCGCGGATTTGCTCGCTATTCCCTTCTACGCTGGCATCAGCACTTCGCAGTAATTGGCGTACTTCTCGATCGCTGAGCGTCTCAATCCACATAAACGGGTCTGCTACCTTTTTTCGTCGATCGCGGGTATTTACATTAGTAGTAGGGGTCAGGTATAGGGAGACAGGATTTACCCCCTCCACGCGGCCACTGGCGCCAACCCCCCACCACCACCGTCTACCCCCACCCTCTCCCCTACCACCTGTCGTCCCCTGTCCACCCATAAGGCCCCTTAAGCCACGCCCCCTTGGGTTATAGGGAACCAATGAGAGGACGGGTGGAAAATTCTCTGGTTCGTGATTGATCGTCTTTTTTTCCCCGAGCCGTGATTGGCCGACTGGAAATTCCCCGAGCTCTTATTGGCGGACGGCTTTTCCGAGATGCCCTCTACAAATTTTCATCGTTTTTCTGTACTAACATTATTCTAGTAAACTTGTTGTGTTTTGATTGGCCGTCTTATTTCTCCTGGCGCCCTCTAGGAGTTACTGACAATTTATAATACTAATGTTTTCTGCAGTCGGTAAATTAGTTTTCGCCTTCTTCTATATACCAAATAGCAATATAGAAAATGTAGGAAGTATAGAAAAAACTTTCGCCCAAATCGGGGATCGAACTTGACTCTCCTGGTCGCCGAAATTGCTGGTCGTGTACGCTAACCACTTAACCACGGGTCGCGTATTATACAAACACTATTCTATAGCTCGTCAACCTAATCGTATTCTCTCTAACCTTACGGTTAATATCCTCCATACAGTCGAAAGTCGGAAATATTTTCTTTTATTTATTTATCTAATGTCTTATTTAAAATAAATTTATTGATTTTGTAGTCGTGTAAATTTTTTAAAAATTTCCGACATTTTCAAATCATTTGCAAATTTAGAAAAGTGAAATAAAGTCCCAAATTTGGGTATGTTCGCGTAAAAGCATTTCTAATCACACTCGTAAAGTTTTGACGTGAGTGAACGAAAGTTAAAATAACAATAGTCTAAACATTTTTTAAAAAACATACATTTTTTTAAGTTTTCTGATATTTTTGCATTTGTTCGAAATTTTGAAAAATGATTTTTTCGAAAACATACATTTTTACACATTTTCTGACATTTTTAATTTTTTGTAAATTAAAAAAAGAACATAAATCCTGAAATTATGAATATGTTTTTGTAAAATTTTTCTCACTGCCCTTGTAAAGTTTCGGAGCGATTGTGTGAAAGTTAAAGTAACAATAGGGTAAACATTTTTTAGAAAACACATTTTTTAAGTTTTCTGATATTTTGCATTTTTTCGAAATTTTGAAAACGAAATTTTTTTGAAAACATACATTTTTACAAATTTTCTGATATTTTTCAATTTTTTGAAAATTTAAAAAAGAACATAAATCCTGAAACTATGAATATGTTTTTGTAAAATATTTCTCACTGCCCTTGTAAAGTTTCGGAGCGATTGTGTGAAAGTTAAAGTAACAATAGTGTAAACATTTTTTAGAAAACACATTTTTTAAGTTTTCTGATATTTTACATTTTTTCGAAATTTTGAAAACGAAATTTTTTCGAAAACATACATTTTTACAAATTTTCTGACATTTTTTAATTTTTGAAATTTAAAAAAGAACATAAATCCTGAAATGATGAATATGATTTGTAAAATATTTCTCACTGCACTTGTAAAGTTTGGGCGCGATTATGTCATAGTTAAAGTAACAATAGTGTAAACATTTTTTAGAAAACACATTTTTTAAGTTTTCTGGTGTTTATATTTTTTCGAAATTTTGAAAAATGAATATAAGTACAAATATCCACGTATTTGCTGTGAGGATATAGAAAAGTGGTAGATACATTTGTATCGCCGGTGACACGTACGTCGTAATCACACGATACATTAAAAAAAAAAAAAAAAAGATGAAGACTTCAAAATGCTACGATGTTCACCGAACGCCGTACCAGCAGTAATTTGGCGATCGGTTGGCCGGGACCGTGTTTGACCGACCTTGTCAGACCGAACATTACATGGAATTAGTCGGGCAAGTTGGTTATAATGAGAAATTGTTGATTTACATTCACTTTTGTTGGTCGAAACTTCACGTATAAAATGCGTCGGAACAATTTTTTTGATAAGTTGTTTGGCTGGAAACGATGCAATGGACATTCGATCGGTATCGCCGTCGCAAGAAAGACATAGAGAGAGAAAGAGAGAGAGAGAGAGAGAGAGGTGTTGCATACGAGATTGCCTTGCCTCACACAAAGAGGTAAAATACGTTACCTCGCTCTCTCTCTCTCTCTCGCTCCGGCGTAACGTCCGATCATGTTATCTCTCTCGCACACCATAGGAATCTCCTCTTAAAGATTATAAGGCTATCCGTGCAGTACAGCCGAGAATATGACGATCTTAACAAATGGCTCGTTCGTGCTTTATACGAGAAGTTTTTGTCACCTAATGCAAATTATAAAATAAAACATTTCGTATTATTGACAATCTACTAGACTAATCCTGTGGTGCATTTCCTCAATCGAGTTCCGTCAAACTCCGCCCCGTCCACCCGCACACAGAGTTTCTGGTGAGATGTACGTACGGTTCGGTCCGGTACGTCATCACAGCATTTTGAAGTATTTAAATTTTTTCAATCAATCAAACGCGAACACGCGATTCATGGCTTTTTCGGAAGATAGACACATGGGAGATTCTCAATGTGTTTTAATAGCATTTTTAAATTTTTGCCAGAAAAATTTCTCAATTTTCGTGTACGTGAATTCGGAAATTCATTTTTTAGTTTTTATTTCTTTGTCGACCGCAAAGAAAAAATATATGTAAATTTTTAAAAATACGCACATGAGAGATTGCAAAATAATTATTAAAATTTAATATTTTTACCAAAATGTTTGCCAAATATTCATTACACGAATTTGGATCGAATATTTATTCTGTCACGAGTAGGAAATTCATGAAGAATCTTTCAAACAAAAAATTACCTGGGATCATATTTTATGTTTAATAAAAAAATCCTTCTTACGAACGAATGAAAATTCGTTAAGCAGTTTCAACTATGTAAAGATTCATGAATTTGTCAAAAACTGCTACACGGAAAAATTAAATTTGCGAAATCAATGTGCTTTTAATGCCGTTTGTAATTTTTACTTAAACATTTTTTAATTGTCGTACACTTGAAGTTGCATTTCATTTTTTATTTCTTTTTGTCGATCGCAAATACAAAATTTATAAAAAATGTTTCAAACAATAGATATATGAAAGTTGCTCAATATTTATCAATAGTTTTACAAAAATGTTTGCCAAATATTCATTACACGAATTCGGATCGAATATTTATTCTGTCACGCGTAGAAAATTCATGAAGAATCTATCAAATAAAAGTTACCTGGGTTCATATTTTATGTTTAATAGAAAAAAATCCTTTTACGAAAGAATGAAAATTTATCAAGCATTTTTAACTGTATCAATTTTTTTGTTTATCACGTTTGTAATTTTTATCTCTTTTCGTCGATCGCGAATACAAAATTTATAAAAAAAAAAAATGTTTCGAACAATTGATATATGAAAGTTGCTTAATATTTTTTATTTTTACGAAAAGTTTGGCACATGTTCACCGTACAAATTTGGGCCGAATATTTTTTTATCGTGAGTACAAAATTAATGAAAATCTTGTAATTCAAAATTACAGGGCTCTTTCTTATTCGTATTTATTTAATTATATTAAAGACAAACCAATTATCGAGCAAGCTCACCGAACATAATCCAACAGAACAAATCCTTTACAAACATTCAATACATTTTTTTACATTACCGTAAATATTATATTCTTATTTTAGAGCAGCATTATTAGACTACTTAAAATAATATATATTAATTTTAGACTTTGAAAAACGCACCTAGCCGTAAAAATAATCAAATCTCTGCCGACAAATAAATTTAAACTAAGTAGAGACACAAATTCCAATGCATTGCAATTTCTATTTGTCACTTTGGCCTGTCAAACTTTTAGCTTTTCGACCGTACGGTGTACTTCGACATTTTCTCGAGTTTTTTCTGTAAACAAAAAAAAAAAATGTGAAATACATGAATATTGTTGTACAAAATGGAACTCTTCTACATTATACAAATGATTGGAAAATATTTGAATTAATATAAAAACGGTACATACGATTCAATAATGTTGGCACGGGGACGCGTTCGAGCGCTTCTGATTGGCCCGCAACTTTCTCTTTTGTCCAGTAGCCCCACTTCCGATGAAAAACGCTCTACGATCTCAACCAAGACTTCTGGTTCCTCCTCTGAATCCCAGCTTGGCTCGTCGTTTAAGCCCCATAAATCCGTGGTCGTTGGAATAACACGGATATTTTCATTTATATTTCCGTAATATCCCGCATTTTTTTCCTTCTTAGAGGTATCTCGCCAAGATGTGAAGGTAAATGAGGTGGATGCGTCCATGCTTTGTCTACAAAAGACAGAAAGTACATATGATGTAACGCGCAAATATTCACAATCCTTAAAATAATACGCGAGAAGAAAAATATGGAACACAAAAGTCACCTCTCCATTTCTGCAGGTGAACGAAAAGCTCCTTTCGATTGTACGGTGACTCGGTTTTGACGTCTGACGAAAGCAACGATAACGCGCCAGGTTTATATGGATTGTCCCCACCATACCTGTTTTGGGCGTATTTGTTTGACATTTTCTCTAATGCTTCATGCATCCTAAGATTTTAGTGAAAAGATCTGTGAAACTATACGTTTCTCTTACTAATATAGCAGCCCGACCCATTCTATTATCTTTATAACCGAACGACATGAAAAAAAAAAAATGCTTCACCCCTTGAATAACCCAGGTAAAAGGGTACAAAAAAAAAAAGAAAAATTTCTCTTGTTCACGGTACCGTGGTGAAGTTAAACACCGTGTCTCCTTACATACTAGTTAGAAAAAATATATTTTCACAATACCTTCAGTACTCGAAACACGGTTTTTCTTTAGAAAATTATCATAATGAGGTTTCGATTTACCTTTTGCAGGAGGATGTGAGACATCGCAACACCTTTGTTGAATATTTTAACGAAACAAAATTCTGCGGGAATTAACTTGAATATGATGCCTTGGACATGTAATGTTTGGGAAATCGTGAAAATAAAAAACAACACTTTCATGTATAGTCAATTTTCGGTTTAACATTCAATTTTTATTTAACATCACTGATCTTTACAATTATGCAAATACGCAATGAGAATTCGAACATCGGTTAAAGATATGTAATATCATTGCGATGTGTACAGGTCACTGTTGATGTACAGTCGTAGCAGTAGCCTAAGTATTGAAGTGTGCACTCGTGAATAGCCCATCCGTGGAATGGCACAACTATGTTAATAGAACAAATGTGTAACACATTAAAATTGTGCGATATATAGACGGTGAATGCATATTTTTTAATTTTAAAGTAAAACTTACACGTTAACGGTGACAGTACGCTGTGTCCGAAGAGTTGAAAGCCCGAGTTGAGAAAACTTTCAGTAGTTGCATGCGCCGCGTCGGCCTGAGATGAAGTAGGATAACTCGCACGCAAATAGGGTTGTCCGAACGCAAATTCTGCGGTATTGGTGTTGAAATTTGAATCAGTAGAATCACTTTGCCGATAGCGCTGCACTGCTATGTAACGATTCATAAGACGACTCACGCCCGGAAAGTCACTACCGCCCCTCGAGCGAATGATTCCAACCGCAATTAAGACGGCTTGGTAAGACACGTCAAATGCTCCACAATCATACACGCGGCCAATTTCTCTAAGAGACAATCGGTTCAAAACCGACCGCATCGTGCGGCGAGCCTGCTGAAGCCTCATACTCCTCAACTTCGAAAGGCGATGTAACGTAAACCATCTTGCTATGGGCGCACTCCGGACGCGCATTAACGTCACCGTTTTAGTAATAGCTTCAATCAGGTCGTTTGCAAGATAACAATCCATTTTTATTTGATTTATTTCAATTTATGATCAAAACCAGTACACACGACAGCACAGGACAAGTTATACGAGCATCCGTACGATAGGACCGAGGTTGGAAATTGTCAAAATGTTTGAGTATGCGCTGCTTTATACATTTTTCCCAGACAACCGTTACCGGCTTTGCCGAGGGGCGGGTTTTTCGAAATTGTGCATTTACTGTGTAGGAAGAAACGCATGATTTGTCGAAATGTACGCTTTCCCTCTATCATTTGTTGGACGAAACCTGTTACTGACGTATTTGGTAATTCAACAGGTAAACCGTTTTCAAATTTTATACTTTGGACAGGCTTTCAGTCCTGAGAAGATCGGCAAAAAAAAAAAACGGCAATAAACAAAAAAAAAAGGAGTGAAAGAAAAGTATGCTACCGTGAACAGGTGATTTTGGATGTCGGCTAGCGTTTTTCAGAAGGTTGAACGGCCATAAAGACACTTGTGTTTACAGGTAGATGTTAGTCACCTCAACAGTGTCACAAATCATATTAAGGAAACAAAGCCCTGTTGGAGCAAAGCCCTCCGAGTAAACACAGGTACTGGTATATACAGAAGAGATTCATAGCATCTGCAGTATAAAAAAAAAAAGGAGTGAAAACACGGATGCGTCCATCGTGAGATCACCGGAGTCGGCTCCCCGTGGTTACTGTCTCGAAGTCGTTGTAAACCCGACGAAATTGCTGAGAAAATCGATGAATTTCCTTCCACCTGCGTGAAATACCCTCCAAATTTTATACTTTGGGCAGGCCTTCAGTACTGAGAAGATCTGAAATACTGTAATAAATAAAAAAAAAAGGAGTGAAAGCAAAGTATGCTACCGTGAACAGGTGATTTCGGATGTCCGCTAGTGTTTTTCCGAAGGTTGAGCCGCGCCAAAGACACTTGTGTTTACAGGTAGATGTTAGTCACCACAACAGTGTTGCAGGCCATATTAAGGAAACAAAGAAGAAATGAGAAACAAAGCCCTGTTGGAGCAAAGCCCTCCGAGTAAATACAGCTACTGGTATATACAAAAGAGATTCATAGCATCTGCAGTGTTAAAAAAAAAAAAGAAAGGCGCGAAAACACGGATGCGTCCATCGTGAGATCAACGGAGTCGGCACCCTGTGGTCACTGCCTCGAAGTCGTTGTAAACCCGACGAAATTGCTCAGAAAATCGTCGAATTTCCTTCCATTTGCTCCTCTACAAAAAAATCAACGAAACGGCTTCCGTTTGTTCTTTTACAACAAATCAACAAAACTGCCTCGTGCTGCTCCTCGAAAAGCCGTCGCAACTGCCTCCTTTTCCTCCTCCATACATAAAAAATCGAGGAATTCAGTTCGCAATTACCTCCTTTTCCTCCTACACATTAAAAATCGAGGAATCCAGTTCACAGCTGCCTTCTTTTCCTCTTCCTTCAACTACCTCCGTTTCCTCTTCCACATACAAAAAAATCGAGAAATTCCGGCCCCAATTTTAATTCTGAATTTCTCGATTTTTTTGTATGTGGAAGAGGAAACGGAGGTAGTTGAAGGAAGAGGAAAAGAAGGAAGAGGAAAAAAATCGCGAAATTCCGGCCCCAATTTTAATTCTGAATTTCTGAATTTCTCGATTGTGGCAGTGACCACAGGGTGCCGATTCCGTTGATCTCACGATGGACGCATCCGTGTTTTCGCGCCTTTTTTTTTTTTTTTTTACACTGCAGATGCTATGAATCTCTTTTGTATATACAAGTAGCTGTATTTACTCGGAGGGCTTTGCTCCAACAGGGCTTTGTTTCTCATTTCTTTTTTGTTTCCTTAATATGGCCTGTAACACTGTTGAGGTGCCTAACATCTACCTGTAAACACAAGTGTCTTTGGCGCGGCTCAACCTTCGGAAAAACACTAGCGGACATCCGAAATCACCTGTTCACGGTAGCATACTTTGCTTTCACTCCTTTTTTTTATTTATTACAGTATTTCAGATCTTCTCAGTACTGAAGGCCTGCCCAAAGTATAAAATTTGGAGGGTATTTCACGCACGTGGAAGGAAATTCATCGATTTTCTCAGCAATTTCGTCGGGTTTACAACGGCTTCGAGACAGTAACCACGGGGAGCCGACTCCGGTGATCTCACGATGGACGCATCCGTGTTTTCACTCCTTTTTTTTTTTATACTGCAGATGCTATGAATCTCTTCTGTATTGTGACGAGGCGTTGTAACGCTCTCGCAGGCACGCTATATGTTAGGTACGCGCGAGAGTCATAGGGTAACGCGAATACCGAGTCGTCCCCCGACGATATCCGAGGAGAGAAAAATCCAGAAGATTCGAGAGACTGCCGGCGAAAATATTGTACGTTACAGGTGTCCAGCTACGCGGAGACGGCCAGTGGGAGACACGAGAGGGGAACTACGAGAGGAGCGACGTCGCGAATATTCGAGCGATCAGGGGATTTTCGGCGACAAAGGGCTCGTTCCCCCTCCCACCGAATACCGAGACGCGTAACTGAGCACGAGCGAGAGGCACTCTCGCGCGACGCGTGGAACGAAATAGATCGATTAGCGTAACGCGCGATAGAGATTCGATTAGTTAGAAATTAGTGTAAAAAGAATAGTCCGTGATAGTTAATACGCCGTGCGAGCCACGGGAGTGAGCGAAATCATTGTACCCCGTGTCATCGGCTGAGGGATTAATTATTGTGAGGATTAACCGCCGTGACGACGGCCGAGGATAGGAGAGGATAACGGCTCGTAGCTTGAGGAAAGACACGAGGACGACCCGTGTAGCGTACGGACAGGGAAAATCAAGGTAGGTGCACGCAGTGCAGATCATCTTCGGTTATTTATTGTGCCGTCCACGTGTTGCCGTGGCTTTCTCGCTCGTGCCCGGTGTTTCCGAGACATTACTCGGGTGATTTCCGCTCGCAGCGGCGAGAGACGAAACTATTCTGTTGGTACGAAGCTAATCTTGAGTCTCGCGAGTCAATTGTATGAAAGAATCGACTATTAAAATAAAGAGTGTGATCATTGTCCTTTTATTTTAATCAGTGCGTTGGAAAATATTATTTTATTGTTTCCCGAATTGCACCCCTCCTGCTAGCCGTAAGAGATAGTAGAATTTGAAAGGTCGGAAAGAAAACCCTTGCACATCGGGGTTGGTACGATGCGCTGGCGCCCAACGAAACGGTAGAGGAATAAAGTGCAAGGAACTTGGGGCGTCATTATATTTTGGGCGGGGTAGCCGATTGTCGTCGTCCGAAGCGACAAAAAGCCCGTCACAATTTTTGGCGCCCAACGTGGGGCAGTGAAACAATAAAAATATTCGGAAAGTTGAGAAGCCCACGTTTGGCGAAATTGTCGTCACAATTTTTGGCGCCCAACGTGGGGCAGTGAAACAATAGAATTTCGGAAAAGTCGTTGAAAGAATATTCTCGAAGGCGTAGACTGCTTCGAGAATATTTTTCGAAAATTGTCAGTGTGTGAAATAGAACCGACGAGCCGAGCTCGAGCGAATGTGACCGCGCGCGCGAAAAGGTAAACAAACCCCGCGCGGTATACTCGTAATCG
The DNA here is from genome assembly GCA_964006125.1 of Cryptus viduatorius. NCBI lineage: Eukaryota > Metazoa > Arthropoda > Insecta > Hymenoptera > Ichneumonidae > Cryptus > Cryptus viduatorius. The sequence goes on from OZ023223.1 coordinate 22,142,118, forward strand.
CTCGCTCGAAGCGCGATTTCGAGAACACGTAGAGAAAAAATATTCGTGAAATATTATATCCGTGACGCTCAACCGCGCGAACGTCGAAAGTGAGAAAGACAGTACGCGAAATATACGACGCTCGTATGAGAGAAGTGCCGTGTCTCTCAGCCGCGAAGACGCTCGAAGTGTGAGAGAGACGACGATAGTGCGAGACGCTCCAGTGCACGTGTACTGGGTAGCTACGGGTACGCACTTACTCGCCGCGCGAGAAGTGACAGTTCGCGTACGAACAATATTCGCGATACGATATCGTCGATCAGTGAACGCGGACAATACAAATAAATAAACACGTGTCTCGTTAATAATAGATTCGCAAATTACGAAAAATTAATTAGACAATTTTGTGGAAAAATTACGTGAATATTCGAATATTGTCAGCGCGATCGACAGCGGATATCTCGCGAATAATTTTGACAGTGCGGTACAGTCAGTGGAAGAAAAAAATAAGCGCCGCGCTTGTCAAAATAAATTTGGAATAATTCGACAGCGAATTAATATAAAGCGTATCGAGTACGAATCTTTCGAGACAGTTAATTCAGAATTTTCGGAAAAATAAATAGTGCGTGGATCCGTTAAATCGGTTACGATTTTTACGAGAAAGAAATATCGCGTACACTTGTGAAGATTTCGTGATCGTTTGAAAACTATTGTACGATTGTTTTGGAAATCGGGCATCGCTCGCAGCATATCTCGCGATCGCCTGCGAAGGTTTCACAATCGGTAATTAAATAATTCGCGATCACTTGGGAAATTTAGTGTGACGTTGATAAAAGTAGTTCGTTTTCATTCGAAAAAATTGTCTGTGACCGCTCGAGAAATATCGCGGTCGTTTGAGAAAAATCTCGCGTTCGTTCGAAACGAAAATTTCGCGGTCGCATCGACAAGAAGTGAATGAAAATTAATTCGCGGTTGCTTAAAGAAAATTTCGCTACCGTTGGAGAAAGTTTATACGATTGCTCGGGAAATTAAGCATCGCTCGAAGAATAATTCGCGATCGCTTGTGAAGGTTTCGCGATCGTCAAACAAATACTCGCGGCTGCTTTGGAAATTTAGCAAACCGACGACAAAAAGTCACACTTGTGTGAAAAATAAAAATGGCGGGCCGTCGTATGAAGAAAATATCCCGAGGTTGCGCGAAGAAGAAAGGACGTGGTAACTCGAGGAATAATTACAAGGCCGTGCCGAAAATCGCGGACAACGTAGTAACGATGGACAACGTTGAACCGGTGGATCTCGAGGCTGTGCCGGTCGAGGAAGTCGGTAAGGAAGAAGTCGACGTAGCGTGCGAGGATCGAGACAACCGACCAGTAGACACAGGCATCGAGACAACGGACGACGAAGTGACACTCGCGGACGTTCAAGGATGGTCAGACGAAGAAGCGCACGAAGCACTTCGGTTCATTCTTATGGGACCATCAGCGGCAACGATTGTCGAGGGTGACCGACGGCGAGCACGAGGAAGTGATACGTCGCTCGAGTCGAGTCACAGAGGTTCGAGACTGGAGAGTCCGGCAGACGATACGCGTGAGGCGGAGCCCGAAAACATGGAAAATTCGGATGACAACGCTCGACGCGATACAGCAACCTCATCGACAGAGTCAAATTTTCCGGAGTGGTATTGCGCAGAGTGCAGGAGCGGAAGTGAAACCGGTAGTGACAGGAGCGATGAACGACGCCTGCGCGAGGCCTCGCGAAAAGTCCAGGAGGACGATCCAGAGGGGACGCGAGATGGTGTCGTGAATCGCCGAGAGGTCGCTACACAAACGTGCTTTGCCGATATTCCACCAACGAGGGAAATTGGTACCCAGACGGACAGCGAGTTGAGTCAAAAATCAGTAGTGAAAATTCGTCGGAAACGAAAGCGTAGAAGACGTAGAAAAACCTCTTCGAATGAGTCAGATCGCGCGGGCGAGAAGAAAAACCCGGCGAGGAACGCTCGGAGAGTTTCGTCGAGTGGATCGAGTAGCGGATACACGAGTACACAATCGAGTAAAATTAAAAACCGCGAAGATCCTCGACGTTCGAGAAGGTCGAAACGATATGTCGCTAGGGACACACGCGCATCGGACGACAGTACGTCGTCGGTTAGAAAAGACGAGTACGATGACAAGTCGAGAAGGCGCGTGGCCAAGCCTCGTCGAGAACGTCGTGAAGAACAACGTGAAACGCGCGAAGCCGAGCGCTCGCAGCAGGAAGCACGTTGCATCACGCCGAGACGTCGGCAGAAACGGAAACGACGACGCAAACGGAACAGCGGTCATATCGAGACGAAAGAAAAAGTCGACAACGCGAAGCTCGAGTTAGGTGATAAGGAGTCGCACTCTGAGCCGCGTGAGACCACGTCGTGTGTGGAGAAACAGAGAGCGCGAGACGAGGCTCGACGCCACCCTCCACGCTGGAACAATCGATACGTGAAACATCGATCGCCAGCGCATAAAATCCACGCCGTGCCGTCGGAAGACTACGTAAGGGCTGAAGAAGAAATTAGGCCAGTGAGAGGCGATCGACGAGGATCGCGAAGATTAGAGACGCACCAACAGTCTGGTGGGGGGACGAGCCGTGTTGCATCCCCGTACGGACAGTCGAGACGCGTGAGGAGATCACTGCAATTCTGTTATAATTGCGGAGAGTTTGGTCACTACGCGAGAGGCTGCGACGCGCCTCGTGTGCAATTATGCCGAGGATGCGGTCGTACGAGAGTAACCACCGAGACGTGTGGCTGCATGATGGCGGAAGAATATTTGGAATCCGCAAGACGACGAAGACGGTTGAGACAAGAACGAAGGATAGCGAGTAAAAATTCCCCTTCGTTCAGATCCCGTTTCGGTACATCAAGGGGTGCAGCTTCGGAAGAAGGTTCGAGTAGGGAAAGTGAAAAAGAGACCGCGAGTACATCGGACGATCCGGTAAACAAGATTTGCATCCCAGCCGAAGAATTAGAAGAAAAAATGAAAATTTGGTGGAGACCCGAGGTTGTCGGAAAATGGGAATTAGACAGCTCGGAGTCATCATGTGCAAATTAAAGTTCGATAAATCATCCGATAGCGAGCTCGTCGAGCAAAGTAAATTAGTAAATAAAACATTTATCATTTTTGCTGTTCCGAGAATACCGTGAGATCGCAAGAAACGCGGACACGTTAACGCTATCGTTGGGATGAGAGTTGTGGTAAAAAGTCCTGTTATTGTAACGCGAAGTAACGGAAAAATCCGTCGAACGGCACGAGTCGTAACTCGACGCGTTCTGCGTAGATAAAATTTTCAGTTAACCCACGTGGGTGAAATAGAGTCACAATTTTTGACAAATACCGTGGGGCCGCGACAATAAAACAGTAGAGTCGGAAAAAAATAAAACAGTAGAGTCGACATCCGCGCGTGGATTAGTGGGAAAGAAGAAGAGTCGCGTCTGAGTTAAAATCTTGCGGGTAGGACTGCGAAGAGTAGCCGTTGTATTCGGGAAAATCGTATGGTCCCCGCGAGTATCGAGAAGCACGCAGCAACAAAGAAAATCGCGGGTAGTTCGAGTATCGCGAGACGAGATATCGATCACGAGGCGTTACCGGGTTGACAACGGTTAGGAATAGGAGATCGGGTAGGCCAACGGAGTGCAACCGTCTCCGCGGGGATTCCCGTCGTCGATTTGTGTGAGTAACGCGGTCGCGTGTAAATTTTCGTGTTCGCAACCGGCTTCCCCGGACGAGTATTACGAGGCTAGCGCGGTAGCGATGTAAGAGGGCTTCAAGTTAACCCGCGGAATATTGAGACTCGAAGATTTATGTTTTGGTTTGGGATATGTGTGTGTGCAATTAAGATAGAATAGTTTGGTCTGGTTGTGGAAAATGCCGGGTACGTGCGGGGAATGACTCGGTAGCAAGGCGTGCAGATGGTTGATCGGCGTGTGCCTACCTGCGGAAGCGCAGGGTAGTCAGGGCCTAGTGGGGGGATGTGACGAGGCGTTGTAACGCTCTCGCAGGCACGCTATATGTTAGGTACGCGCGAGAGTCATAGGGTAACGCGAATACCGAGTCGTCCCCCGACGATATCCGAGGAGAGAAAAATCCAGAAGATTCGAGAGACTGCCGGCGAAAATATTGTACGTTACAGGTGTCCAGCTACGCGGAGACGGCCAGTGGGAGACACGAGAGGGGAACTACGAGAGGAGCGACGTCGCGAATATTCGAGCGATCAGGGGATTTTCGGCGACAAAGGGCTCGTTCCCCCTCCCACCGAATACCGAGACGCGTAACTGAGCACGAGCGAGAGGCACTCTCGCGCGACGCGTGGAACGAAATAGATCGATTAGCGTAACGCGCGATAGAGATTCGATTAGTTAGAAATTAGTGTAAAAAGGATAGTCCGTGATAGTTAATACGCCGTGCGAGCCACGGGAGTGAGCGAAATCATTGTACCCCGTGTCATCGGCTGAGGGATTAATTATTGTGAGGATTAACCGCCGTGACGACGGCCGAGGATAGGAGAGGATAACGGCTCGTAGCTTGAGGAAAGACACGAGGACGACCCGTGTAGCGTACGGACAGGGAAAATCAAGGTAGGTGCACGCAGTGCAGATCATCTTCGGTTATTTATTGTGCCGTCCACGTGTTGCCGTGGCTTTCTCGCTCGTGCCCGGTGTTTCCGAGACATTACTCGGGTGATTTCCGCTCGCAGCGGCGAGAGACGAAACTATTCTGTTGGTACGAAGCTAATCTTGAGTCTCGCGAGTCAATTGTATGAAAGAATCGACTATTAAAATAAAGAGTGTGATCATTGTCCTTTTATTTTAATCAGTGCGTTGGAAAATATTATTTTATTGTTTCCCGAATTGCACCCCTCCTGCTAGCCGTAAGAGATAGTAGAATTTGAAAGGTCGGAATGAAAACCCTTGCACATCGGGGTTGGTACGATGCGCTGGCGCCCAACGAAACGGTAGAGGAATAAAGTGCAAGGAACTTGGGGCGTCATTATATTTTGGGCGGGGTAGCCGATTGTCGTCGTCCGAAGCGACAAAAAGCCCGTCACAGTATATACCAGTACTTGTGTTTACTCGGAGGGCTTTGCTCCAACAGGGCTTTGTTTCCTTAATATGACCTGTGACACTGTTGAGGTGACTAACATCTACCTGTAAACACAAGTGTATTTATGGCCGTTCAACCTTCTGAAAAACGCTAGCCGACATCCAAAATCACCAGTTCACGGTAGCATACTTTTCTATCACTCCTTTTTTTTTTGTTTATTGCCGTTTTTTTTTTTTTGCCGATCTTCTCAGGACTGAAAGCCTGTCCAAAGTATAAAATTTGAAAACGGTTTACTTGTTGAATTACCAAATACGTCAGTAACAGGTTTCGTCCAACAAATGATAGAGGGAAAGCGTACATTTCGACAAATCATGCGTTTCTTCCTACACAGTAAATGCACAATTTCGAAAAACCCGCCCCTCGGCAAAGCCGGTAACGGTTGTCTGGGAAAAATGTATAAAGCAGCGCATACTCAAACATTTTGACAATTTCCAACCTCGGTCCTATCGTACGGATGCTCGTATAACTTGTCCTGTGCTGTCGTGTGTACTGGTTTTGATCATAAATTGAAATAAATCAAATAAAAATGGATTGTTATCTTGCAAACGACCTGATTGAAGCTATTACTAAAACGGTGACGTTAATGCGCGTCCGGAGTGCGCCCATAGCAAGATGGTTTACGTTACATCGCCTTTCGAAGTTGAGGAGTATGAGGCTTCAGCAGGCTCGCCGCACGATGCGGTCGGGTTTGAACCGATTGTCTCTTAGAGAAATTGGCCGCGTGTATGATTGTGGAGCGTTTGACGTGTCTTACCAAGCCGTCTTAATTGCGGTTGGAATCATTCGCTCGAGGGGCGGTAGTGACTTTCCGGGCGTGAGTCGTCTTATGAATCGTTACATAGCAGTGCAGCGCTATCGGCAAAGTGATTCTACTGATTCAAATTTCAACACCAATACCGCAGAATTTGCGTTCGGACAACCCTATTTGCGTGCGAGTTATCCTACTTCATCTCAGGCCGACGCGGCGCATGCAACTACTGAAAGTTTTCTCAACTCGGGCTTTCAACTCTTCGGACACAGCGTACTGTCACCGTTAACGTGTAAGTTTTACTTTAAAATTAAAAAATATGCATTTACCGTCTATATATCGCACAATTTTAATGTGTTACACATTTGTTCTATTAACATAGTTGTGCCATTCCACGGATGGGCTATTCACGAGTGCACACTTCAATACTTAGGCTACTGCTACGACTGTACATCAACAGTGACCTGTACACATCGCAATGATATTACATATCTTTAACCGATGTTCGAATTCTCATTGCGTATTTGCATAATTGTAAAGATCAGTGATGTTAAATAAAAATTGAATGTTAAACCGAAAATTGACTATACATGAAAGTGTTGTTTTTTATTTTCACGATTTCCCAAACCTTACATGTCCAAGGCATCATATTCAAGTTAATTCCCGCAGAATTTTGTTTCGTTAAAATATTCAACAAAGGTGTTGCGATGTCTCACATCCTCCTGCAAAAGGTAAATCGAAACCTCATTATGATAATTTTCTAAAGAAAAACCGTGTTTCGAGTACTGAAGGTATCGTGAAAATATATTTTTTCTGACTAGTATGTAAGGAGACACAGTGTTTAACTTCACCACGGTACCGTGAACAAGAGAAATTTTTCTTTTTTTTTTTGTACCCTTTTACCTGGGTTATTCAAGGGGTGAAGCATTTTTTTTTTCATGCCGTTCGGTTATAAAGATAATAGAATGGGTCGGGCTGCTATATTAGTAAGAGAAACGTATAGTTTCACAGATCGTTTCACTAAAATCTTAGGATGCATTAGAGAAAATGTCAAACAAATACGCCCAAAACAGGTATGGTGGGGACAATCCATATAAACCTGGCGCGTTGTCGTTGCTTTCGTCAGACGTCAAAACCGAGTCACCGTACAATCGAAAGGAGCTTTTCGTTCACCTGCAGAAATGAAGAGGTGACTTTTGTGTTCCATATTTTTCTTCTCGCGTATTATTTTAAGGATTGTGAATATTTGCGCGTTACATCATATGTACTTTCTGTCTTTTGTAGACAAAGCATGGACGCATCCACCTCATTTACCTTCACATCTTGGCGAGATACCTCTAAGAAGGAAAAAAATGCGGGATATTACGGAAATATAAATGAAAATATCCGTGTTATTCCAACGACCACGGATTTATGGGGCTTAAACGACGAGCCAAGCTGGGATTCAGAGGAGGAACCACAAGTCTTGGTTGAGATCGTAGAGCGTTTTTCATCGGAAGTGGGGCTACTGGACAAAAGAGAAAGTTGCGGGCCAATCAGAAGCGCTCGAACGCGTCCCCGTGCCAACATTATTGAATCGTATGTACCGTTTTTATATTAATTCAAATATTTTCCAATCATTTGTATAATGTAGAAGAGTTCCATTTTGTACAACAATATTCATGTATTTTACATTTTTTTTTTGTTTACAGAAAAAACTCGAGAAAATGTCGAAGTACACCGTACGGTCGAAAAGCTAAAAGTTTGACAGGCCAAAGTGACAAATAGAAATTGCAATGCATTGGAATTTGTGTCTCTAGTTAGTTTAAATTTATTTGTCGGCAGAGATTTGATTATTTTTACGGCTAGGTGCGTTTTTCAAAGTCTAAAATTAATATATATTATTTTAAGTAGTCTAATAATGCTGCTCTAAAATAAGAATATAATATTTACGGTAATGTGAAAAAATGTATTGAATGTTTGTAAAGAATTTTTTCTGTTGGATTATGTTCGGTGAGCTTGCTCGATAATTGGTTTGTCTTTAATATAATTAAATAAATACGAATAAGAAAGAGCCCTGTAATTTTGAATTACAAGATTTTCATTAATTTTGTACTCACGATAAAAAAATATTCGGCCCAAATTTGTGCGGTGAACATTTGCCAAACTTTTCGTAAAAATAAAAAATATTAAGCAACTTTCATATATAATTTGTTCGAAACATTCTTTTTTTTTATAAATTTTGTATTCGCGATCGACGAAAAGAAATAAAAATTACAAACGTGATAAACAAAAAAATTGATACAGTTAAAAATGCTTGATAAATTTTCATTCTTTCGTAAAATGATTTTTTTCTATTAAACATAAAATATGAACCCAGGTAACTTTTATTTGATAGATTCTTCATGAATTTTCTACGCGTGACAGAATAAATATTCGATCCGAATTCGTGTAATGAATATTTGGCAAACATTTTTGTAAAACTATTGATAAATATTGAGCAACTTTCATATATCTATTGTTTGAAACATTTTTTATAAATTTTGTATTTGCGATCGACAAAAAGAAATAAAAAATGAAATGCAACTTCAAGTGTACGACAATTAAAAAATGTTTAAGTAAAAATTACAAACGGCATTAAAAGCACATTGATTTCGCAAATTTAATTTTTCCGTGTAGCAGTTTTTGAAAAATTCATGAATCTTTACATAGTTGAAACTGCTTAACGAATTTTCATTCGTTCGTAAGAAGGATTTTTTTATTAAACATAAAATATGATCCCAGGTAATTTTTTGTTTGAAAGATTCTTCATGAATTTTCTACTCGTGACAGAATAAATATTCGATCCAAATTCGTGTAATGAATATTTGGCAAACATTTTGGTAAAAATATTAAATTTTAATAATTATTTTGCAATCTCTCATGTGCGTATTTTTTAAAATTTACATATATTTTTTCTTTGCGGTCGACAAAGAAACAAGCGTCTCAGCGCCCTGCGGGCGCAGATGCTCTTGTTGGTGGGCTCCGCCCCCCAAACCCCCCGAAAAATGTCCCTTCGGGACATTTTTTAAGGCACTCACGGGGGTGCACGTCGCGCTACGCGCTCCGTATCGAGTGTATTTACACATCGCGCTATGCGCTACGAATGAAGTATGTTTATTCGTCGCGCTCTGCGTTTCTTTTCGACAGTACGTATGAGGGAAAAACATTTATCAGTTACGTAAATTAATTCATAGTGTTTAATCTTCGTCGAATAAAAATATTTCTTTTTTGTACCAATTGATTATTAATATTCACGACGGATATTTCCTTTTTGTTTGACGATAAATTGTCAAATATTGAGACACGAGACAAATATAACGAATTGCACCACGTAGAAGTTGATCAAATTAATTTAACGAATCAAATCATGTCTAGTAAAGTCGTTTTATTGGCTTAAAACTTATGACCAGATTTAATGAATATAAAACAAACACACAAAACATGTACCGACACCAATACGATTACCATTTAGCATTCAGGCCAAATATCCCCTTTAAATCCTTCCCCTTCAGTGTTTTTTTTCTTCCCCATAATTGATGGAATCAGTTCGTTATTTTATCTGTAGGAAACCAAACCATTGTAGAAGAAAAGTTCAAGAAATTTGCTATTCTTTGTGATTTTCAATGAAATTTTATCGATATTTATGGATGCTGCAAAAAAATGCAATCTCGAGAACGAAAAAATATATCTTTTTGGTTCCTGTCTTGTATTGAAGAGGAAGTAGTACGTTACTCGAATCAAAAATTTGTCATCTTGGATAGCTCCGAAATATTTTTTTACAAATTGATGAAATTCTTGAAAAATTCGACTTTGAAGGCTCTTTGACAGTCCTCTTATAACAAATTTCATTTCTACCATTTGAGATATATTTTTTTTCTTCTTCGTAATACATGGAATCAGCTCGTTATTGTCTCTGTAGAACAGACAAGTATTGGAGACGAGAAGTTTGAGAAATTCGATATTTTTTTTCGTTTTTCAATGAAATTTTATTGATATTTATCGTCGCTTAAAAATATCAAATTTAGCATCATATCATATCGTATTTTAAAAAATTTTATTTAATCACAAACGAGGATAAGTTTTTCGGTACGGAATAACTCGTGAAATCGACAAATTCAGTGTTTTTCACTTTCTTGATAAATAATTGTTTATAATTGTTCTTTAAGAGTACAATTGTTTTTTTTTTTTGCGAAAAAAAACTTTTCAAGACGTGAGCATATGAAAGAAATTCGTATTTCGACGAAAATTTGAAAAAATAAAAAAAAAAAACGTTGGAAATACGTCGATAGAATAATCATTAGCAGTTTTCTTATCAAGTGTAAACGAATAAATCCAGCGAACAAAATTGACAAAGATTTCGAATGTGATGAATCTCCGACGGTCGAAGTGTAAAAAATTAAATTTTTAAACATAGCACACTTTTTATCTGCGCAATAACGCAGAGAGTCAGTTTGTAAATACGATTTCTTTGAGAGGAAAGGATTAGAGACGGCAATTTCGAGATTTTGAAAAAATGATTCATTTTTTGATGAAAATTCGTAAAATTAGTCTTTGCTTAAAAAAAATCATATCTCGGCAGCGAAAAAAGATTTCGACTCTTATTTTGGCTTATTTTGAAGAGGAGAAAATACGTTGCCAGAAAAAGAATTTGCAGTTTTTATTATTAACAGTAAATGAATAAATCGGGTGAACATAATTGACAAAGATTTCGGCTGCGATGAATCTTCGACGGTCGAAGGATAGAAAATTCTTTTTTTTTATGATTGCATACTTTTTATTTGCGCTATACCGCGTAGAATCCATTTATATTTACGTAAAATAGGAACAAAGATTGAAACGAGATGTCGATTTTTTTTTGTTTGAAAATCATCCGGCCACAGAGTACGCGCGCCGCGACGTATGAGCGTCTGTGTATCGTCTGCTACGAAATTGTCATCTGCTTCCAAAGTTTGACAGATAGAATAAAACGAAAAAATATATACTCGCGATTTTTTTAGTTCTATTTGGGAAATTGTCATTATTTTGGATATTCGATGAATCTTTTTTGTGAGTTTACTACCAATTTTTTCAGTGAATACGTGAAATTTATCATTTTTATTACGAATGTGAATAAAATATGCTAAAATATTGCGAATGATTTTCGGTGATAATATATTATTTTCGAAATAAAAAACGCAAACATTTGTGAATCTGTGTATGATATTTCGTGTTTTATTTTTCACAACCGAAGTTTTTTTTTTAACATGATGAAAAATGGATTTTTGGCAAATCTTAATAACATAACCTTTAAAGCAAATCTTGTTATAACCACTGTTTTTGAATTATTTTATAATTAAAATTATATTTGTCAGAATGACTCAAAATTTGTTGTGCATAGTGCTTTCGATACAATGAAATATTGTTGCGAAAGAGAACAGAATTGGTTTCCAGGATTCTTAATTGGGGCACCGTACGGACATCAGATGTGAGAAAATAAGTTTTTTATGGAATATTGTGATGAATAAATAGTTAGAGATGTAGGATTGTCTCTAAACTTGCTGTGCGCAGTGCTTTTGATAAAACAAAATGATGCTGCGAAGAAGAAAAAAATTGGTTCGTAGAGTTCATTATGATGGCACCGTACGGACACTTGACCGAAGGCAAATGCAAATTGTGGCCAATAATTTTTTAGAAAAAATACTTAAAGGTCTTAGATTGGTTTTAAAAGTAATGTGCATACTGGAAATACTGTAATAAAAAAACTCTGCGAAGGAGAACAAAATTGGTTCGCACCATCTAAAGTTACAGTGTGATACGGACGTCCGAGAAGAAAAATTCAGCCAAAAAGTTGTTTTCATTGCACCGCAGGCTAAAAAAAATATTTCTATTCATCGCAGTCACTTCAAAGTAACTACTCATGATGTTGGAGATACACCGAAGCAAATGGTGAAAAATAAAAAATTTTGGAGTATGCGCTGCGGAGTAACCCCTTCGACAGACTCCGAAGAGCAACGGATGGTCATTTTAATAGGCACTCTTTGCCTATTATTATAGTGAGTGCCTAATAAAAACTAAAAAATGAATTTCCGAATTCACGTACACGAAAATTGAGAAATTTTTCTGGCAAAAATTTAAAAATGCTATTAAAACACATTGAGAATCTCCCATGTGTCTATCTTCCGAAAAAGCCATGAATCGCGTGTTCGCGTTTGATTGATTGAAAAAATTTAAATACTTCAAAATGCTGTGATGACGTACCGGACCGAACCGGACGTACATCTCACCAGAAACTCTGTGTGCGGGTGGACGGGGCGGAGTTTGACGGAACTTGATTGAGGAAATGCACCACAGGATTAGTCTAGTAGATTGTCAATAATACGAAATGTTTTATTTTATAATTTGCATTAGGTGACAAAAACTTCTCGTATAAAGCACGAAGGAGCCATTTGTTAAGATCGTCATATTCTCGGCTGTACTGCACGGATAGCCTTATAATCTTTAAGAGGAGATTCCTATGGTGTGCGAGAGAGATAACATGATCGGACGTTACGCCGGAGCGAGAGAGAGAGAGAGAGCGAGGTAACGTATTTCACCTCTTTGTGTGAGTCAGAACGTAGCCGACATATTTGAAGAATAACATGCAGAAAATGTTTCAAATTTAAATTGGAAAAAGTTCGTAAGAACACAGAGAGCTCTAGATTGCGGATTTTCGATTCTTTAATTGAGACATCTTCAATGAATGCTAGGCAATCTCGTATGCAACACCTCTCTCTCTCTCTCTCTCTCTCTCTCTCTTTCTCTCTCTATGTCTTTCTTGCGACGGCGATACCGATCGAATGTCCATTGCATCGTTTCCAGCCAAACAACTTATCAAAAAAATTGTTCCGACGCATTTTATACGTGAAGTTTCGACCAACAAAAGTGAATGTAAATCAACAATTTCTCATTATAACCAACTTGCCCGACTAATTCCATGTAATGTTCGGTCTGACAAGGCCGGTCAAACACGGTCCCGGCCAACCGATCGCCAAATTACTGCTGGTACGGCGTTCGGTGAACATCGTAGCATTTTGAAGTCTTCATCTTTTTTTTTTTTTTTTAATGTATCGTGTGATTACGACGTACGTGTCACCGGCGATACAAATGTATCTACCAATTTTCTATATCCTCACAGCAAATACGTGGATATTTGTACTTATATTCATTTTTCAAAATTTCGAAAAAATATAAACACCAGAAAACTTAAAAAATGTGTTTTCTAAAAAATGTTTACACTATTGTTACTTTAACTATGACATAATCGCGCCGAAACTTTACAAGTGCAGTGAGGAATATTTTACAAATCATATTCATCATTTCAGGATTTATGTTCTTTTTTAAATTTCAAAAATTAAAAAATGTCAGAAAATTTGTAAAAATGTATGTTTTCGAAAAAATTTCGTTTTCAAAATTTCGAAAAAATGCAAAATATCAGAAAACTTAAAAAATGTGTTTTCTAAAAAATGTTTACACTATTGTTACTTTAACTTTCACACAATCGCTCCGAAACTTTACAAGGGCAGTGAGAAATATTTTACAAAAACATATTCATAATTTCAGGATTTATGTTCTTTTTTAAATTTTCAAAAAATTGAAAAATATCAGAAAATTTGTAAAAATGTATGTTTTCAAAAAAATTTCGTTTTCAAAATTTCGAAAAAATGCAAAATATCAGAAAACTTAAAAAATGTGTTTTCTAAAAAATGTTTACCCTATTGTTACTTTAACTTTCACACAATCGCTCCGAAACTTTACAAGGGCAGTGAGAAAAATTTTACAAAAACATATTCATAATTTCAGGATTTATGTTCTTTTTTTAATTTTCAAAAAATTAAAAATGTCAGAAAATGTGTAAAAATGTATGTTTTCGAAAAAATCATTTTTCAAAATTTCGAACAAATGCAAAAATATCAGAAAACTTAAAAAAATGTATGTTTTTTAAAAAATGCTTAGACTATTGTTATTTTAACTTTCGTTCACTCGCGTCGAAACTTTACGAGTGTGATTAGAAATGCTTTTACGCGAACATACCCAAATTTGGGACTTTATTTCACTTTTCCAAATTTTGAAAATGATTTGAAAATGTCGGAAATTTTTAAAAAATTTACACGACTACAAAATCAATAAATTTATTTTAAATAAGACATTAAATAAATAAATAAAAGAAAATATTTCCGACTTTCGACTGTATGGAGGATATTAACCGTAAGGTTAGAGAGAACACGATTAGGTTGACTAGCTATAGAATAGTGTTTGTATAATACGCGACCCGTGGTTAAGTGGTTAGCGTACACGACCAGCAATTTCGGCGACCAGGAGAGTCAAGTTCGATCCCCGATTTGGGCGAAAGTTTTTTCTATACTTCCTACATTTTCTATATTGCTATTTGGTATATAGAAGAAGGCGAAAACTAATTTACCGACTGCAGAAAACATTAGTATTATAAATTGTCAGTAACTCCTAGAGGGCGCCAGGAGAAATAAGACGGCCAATCAAAACACAACAAGTTTACTAGAATAATGTTAGTACAGAAAAACGATGAAAATTTGTAGAGGGCATCTCGGAAAAGCCGTCCGCCAATAAGAGCTCGGGGAATTTCCAGTCGGCCATTCACGGCTCGGGGAAAAAAAAGACGATCAATCACGAACCAGAGAATTTTCCACCCGTCCTCTCATTGGTTCCCTATAACCCAAGGGGGCGTGGCTTAAGGGGCCTTATGGGTGGACAGGGGACCACAGGTGGTAGGGGAGAGGGTGGGGGTAGACGGTGGTGGTGGGGGGTTGGCGCCAGTGGCCGCGTGGAGGGGGTAAATCCTGTCTCCCTATACCTGACCCCTACTACTTACATTCGATATATCGAGCGTTTTATCGGGTTCCCGTTGCCCTTGTAGCAACGCGCGCACTCGTAGGCGAAGATCCTCGTGGTCTCCTCTATCGTCTATGCGTGCCGCACGTAATATATTACTTAGTTCGCCCTCTGTGCGACAATCTACCCACTGCAACGAATCTAACGTAGAGGTTCGATCCTGGTACGTTAATTCGTGTTCATCTACACTCGGTTCACTCTCGCTACTCTTCAGCGGATCTATCGATTGCAATGTCTCCTCGTTTGGATTTACCGGATCCATCTCGAAATAAGTGGTTACACACAACAGTTACCCGGAATCAAATATAAACGCGGTATAAATCGCGAAACTCACAGAGCTATTTCGTCGTTCACGTAAATCAATTACGATAATTTTCCGAATTAATTTTTCCGAACCGCGCGATCAATATTTCGAAACGCGGAACCTATTCGCGAAATTCACGAAATTGTTTATTCACGGAACGCGTTATCAATCGTGATACTCACGGAGAATTTTTCACGATACGCGTGACTTCACGGAACGATTACGGAATTTTTTTCGAAACGCGATCTCAATAACGGAAAAATAATTTATTGTTTTTCGGAAATTTTCGAAATTATCGATTCGCAATTTGCAAATTTAATTTTTTTTTTACAAATTGTCACGGACTGTCAAAAATATATTTTTTTCAACACCAAATATCGCGTTGATAATCGACGAAAAAGTCGCGTATTTATTCACGAATAATCGAATAATTCACTATTAATTTATTCGGAAATATTGTTTTATGTGAATGATCACGGAATATGTGAATGATCACGCGCACTGTTTAATTGTTCGATAGCGTAACGTTCGATATGCGAGCTGTCAATGTATCGAGTTCGATCACTCGGAGTCCTCGGTGCACGCGTACCCGAACTTCGCGCACTACGTTGTCTGTCTCTCTCTCACGACGCGCGAGACCCCCGATGAGTCGCTCGGTACACGTGTACCCGAAAGTGTTCTCATCGGTTTACCACGTTCACTGAATTTACGTGTATTCACTCCGCGGTTGAGCACGGCTGATAATTTCTCGAAAAATATATTTCAGTCAATGCTTTTATAACTCTCGAATTTCCAAGCGAACGTCTTCGAGACTCTCGCGTACCGTTTGTTTACGTTTCGCGTGTACCCTCGACGCTCGAGCTCGGCTCGCGAATCTATTGTTCCCGCACACGTATTCACACAATGAAAATGCTCGAAACAGTTTCTCGGTCGACTGTTCTCGAAAGAATTTTTACGAAAGAAAGAAATAAATTTTTTTTTTATTTATTTTAACTAGACGTTTTTTTTTCAAATGGTCCGCATTTAATTACTTCGCCCGCCCCACGTTGGGCGCCAAAAATTGTGACGTGCTTTTCAAAGTCTCGGACTATGAATTCGATCAGCGACCCGTCCAAAATATCATGACGCCCTTGTTTTTCAATTCTCTACTCTCACCTGTATTTTTCCACTCGCCGAATTGTTGCTGGGCGCCAGGATATCTATCTCCCGATAATCAGGGATTTTAACGTTCTCTTCTTACTCACTAATTACTACTACGTTACACGGCTAGCAGGATAGGGAGTGCAGTTCGGGCACGAAGTAATTCAGAAATTAAATAATTTTTCTTACAGTACACACGAAACGCAATAAAAAGCAATAAAACGATAATTTATTCAATTATTTCCCGTAGTTTTTAACACAAAATTTTTTAGCCCTCACGATCGGCTATTTAAAGCGACTTTCGTTCGAAAAACACAATTTCAATGACTCACGGGACTCGACGTAAATTATTTTCTCAATCTTTCGTCTACGCGACGAGAATTATCCGAAATTTAACCGATAATTTGCCGAGTACGGGCGAGAAAGCACTCTGCGATTTCGCTTATCGCTCTCGACATAAAGTAACCAAAGATGGTGTGCACCACGTGCACCTACCTTGTCAATTATCCTCGAAGCGATGCGATCGTCCTTCTACTTCCTCCAATTTTTCCTCAAGACAACGGTTTTTTCTCTCGGCCGTCGACACGGCGTTAATTCTCCTCTACGGACGTTGATTATCGAAACTTCTCCCTCTCGGAGATCAAACTTCCCGGAATCCCTTATCGCTCGTTTATTAGCTCACAATATCGATCAACTACTTATCGATTCTTTTATTCGGTTTTTCTATTGCCTTTGTTCTCAACACTAACGAAATTACTACAGAACGACTAGCTAATCGCACGCGTTAAGCGAGAGTGACGCTCGCTCGCCCGTACTTTGTTTCGCGGACCGGTAGCTGAGGGGAAGTGGGTCGCGACGGTTCCCTTGCTGTACTTCGGCAATTTTTATTGGTTCCTCGCGGCTCCTCTCCTATCGTCTTCTCCTCACGCGGTAACCAGCATAGCTACGGCTTTTCGCGAATCTGAAAAATATAATACAGCTCTCCGGCAGACTTGTGTTCTATATTTTTCTGTTTCCTCGGGTTCCGCGGGGTTCGATTCCGTGCGCGCGCTAACAAAGACTCTCGCGCGTGCCCTACCCATAGCGTGATGCGAGAGCGTCTCTAACGCCTCGTCACAATGTTTATAAATTCCTCTATGGTGATAGCCACTCGTACACATCACAATTTTATAGTTACACGTGTCAAACGTAATTCGGTAACCGCTGATAAAATAAGTAGATATAAGCTTCGTATACAATATTCTTTAACATTTAAAATTTTATATATCAATAATATCCTTGAAAATTTGAGTAGGGTTTAAAACGGTATCTGATAGTATTTTAGGGCAATATTTCGATAAATAATAGTTTAGTTTATTTTTGGTTTATGTAAAATCAGTTATTAGCGAGTTGACCCAAGTGGATTTTTTTTAATTTGACTAGGTTTCAGCGCGCGCCGCGCGCGCGGCGTGTTTGTTAGCGCTGCTGCGCTTCGATTGATTACGTTGAGATTTCGAAATTATCAATTTGTTAAGATAATTCTATAAAAGGGTTAAGTAAATTACAATTTTTATACAAATTTATGTTTAGTTTGTTGTTCTTATTTTTTTATCCTATTAACATTGTAATCAAAACTGAATACTTTCAAAAATACGTTTAAAAATTGGGATGGGGGCCCTCTCCCGCGCCCCCACCAGTGGGATTCACCTGTTTTGCACCAGATTTAGGCTCGATATCAAAAATTGACAGCGCACGAACCGCTGGTGTGTAGTTCCTCCTTGAAAGAATACGAAATTAAATTTTTCCTGTAATGTTATTTGACTTTGACAGATTCTATAATATATTTTGACTTAATGTGTATTTCAACTGCACTTAAGTGTAGACAAATATTTTAAACTTAATAAAGATTCTTACTTGGAGTGTATAATGTTTGTAGCGCTATTGGAATAGAATGCTTCTTTATCGATATAACTCTTTGTACACGAAATTTTTTACGATTCCATCGTATTGCGGTCCTAGATACATTTTCAGAGAT
The DNA here is from genome assembly GCA_964006125.1 of Cryptus viduatorius. NCBI lineage: Eukaryota > Metazoa > Arthropoda > Insecta > Hymenoptera > Ichneumonidae > Cryptus > Cryptus viduatorius. The sequence continues at coordinate 22,160,342 of OZ023223.1, forward strand.
TCCCAAGAGCGCACACGAGAGAAGGCCACGTATAATTGACCATGGTTGAAAACATCTCTGCGAAGATCAACACTAATCCTTTCGAACGTTTGACCCTGTGATTTATTGATGGTTATAGCAAAAGCTACCTTCACTGGAAACTGACGTCGTTTGAATGTGAACGGATACTCATTCTCGCAGTAAAGAGTGATGCGATGCAAGAAAATTATATCTCCGGTTTTGTCACCGGAAAGAATCTCACATCGCAAAACCGTATTACCTAAATCTAAAACCAGCAGTCTTGTGCCGTTGCACAAACCTTCTTTGATGCTTAAATTGCGGATTAGCATAATGATACAGTACTTACGGAGACGTAGTTCGAGCGGCGGCAAATTTGGGGGTGATAGGGTATTCAAGTATTCGGGAAAGATTGTTTCGTTGATTTCGTCGTTGTCACTACAATTTTCCGTGCTGTCAACGCTCGTGTAGAGGCGTTCCGTAGCACTGTCGAATAAGTCCATGACTCTAGAGTTGATTTCTTCAACGTCGATATTCCGAGTGGATAGTATGGCACATTTCGCTACTTGTTTAAACTTTCTTGCTCTCACCAATTCTCCGCATATATCTTCAACTATGTCTCGGTCTGTGGGGGTTAAACAACGCGCTGGAACTTGAAGATTGTCATCTAGATCGTTAAGAAGTCCATCACCAACGTTGAGCAAAAACTGAGCGAATTCCACTTCGTTGGGTAAAACTCTCATATTTTCAGTTAGCGCGTACTTCGAAAAGTGGTGCCACAATGCACTGTATTTGATTGATAGATTCACTGTTTCGCTGCGCGTGCCTCGTGCCAAGACCGGAAGAAGTTGGCGAAAATCTCCACCAAGAACGATTACTTTTCCACCAAAAGGTTTGTTATTGTTCATTATGTCTCGTAATGTTCGGTCCGCTACTTCGAGAGCGTAACGTGGAGCCATAGGTGCTTTGTCCCAGATGAAAAGATCGACGTTTTTCAAATACTCACCCTGTTTGGATTGCACTTTGATGCTCGATGTGGAATCGAAGTATAAAGGTACTGGAAGTCCGAACGTTTTGTGTACCGTTTTACCTTCTGGAAGCAAAATCGCTGCGATTCCGGTGAAAGCCATAGCACTGACACACTTGCCTCTACCTCGAACGAGATTCGAAAGAGTTGTATATGTAAACGTTTTGCCAGATCCTCCGGGGCCATCGACGTAGAAGCAATGGTGCTCTGCGTTGTTATCAAGTGCACTTAAAACGGCATCGACGAAGGCTTTTTGAGTAGTGTTGAGCTGCTCGTATTGTTGCGTGCCGATTTCTATCAATTCGGCAGGCAATGCCCCAGGCTCGTCTTGATCCAAAATCGTTATTTGTTCCATCGACGGAAATTGAGATAGATTTGACCCTTCTTTATCAAGCATGCGAGCGATTTGCATATATGCTTTTCATTGCGCTTGCTCCATACCTATCCGCCTCGCGTAATCCTCGGATAGTTTATTTTTATATTCCTCCCATAGTTTTTTTGGATGGATCGGTTGACACTGAATCAGTATTCGCACAAATAGTCTTCGAAGGAGCCCAGGCATCATCCAAACTGCAGCTTCGTCTATTGCGCTTCGCCACTCGTCATCATCTTCGATTAAACCTAGAGCTAAGCATGTTGCAATAAAACTTTCACATATTTGGCCATCTACGGTCCTCAAGTCTTCGAAACTTTTGACTCCTTTAACCTTTAATAAAAGCAAACGAAGATGAAACAATTCGGTTTGAGCTGGACTTACCGAATACATTCGTCCGATTGCATTATGTCCACGCTGTCGTTTTTCCCATCTGGAAACGATTCTTCCATCAACATTAATTTTCTTGTACACGTAATGCGAGGGAATATCGGGTGAGACGTGTCTCATAGGCAGCACACTATAGGTAAGTGTACAGAGTATAGCGCGAGAGCCCGCGTGGGCCCCGACTCCCTCGAAATGTATAGTACGCGCCGGTAGTCGGCAAGGCGGCTGCTAGATGCCGCAATTTCTCGCGAACGGATAAGCGACAGCGCGCGCGTAAAAGGGCGAGCGCGAGTCGAATTGTCACCGAATTCCATCAATACCTCCGGGTCCCCAGAGCCTTCGGCGACGTTGGCTCTACGTGTACTCAATCTCCCGAACCAGGGTGTACACATCTTTGGTGACGAAGTAGTGGGCATTCCTGTTACCAGTCACCGCTAGTAGGGTCGCGACAGGTAGGTAACCCGAACGGGAGGGAGCCGGAAGCGAGTCGCGGATCGACCAAGTGGCGACACGGTTGGTTCACGATCTCGTGGAAGCCGAACTCTACGACGAGCGAAGCTCCGCCGATACAACAGTATGGATGGCAGAATTTATCGTTCTTCGTATCGAGGATTTGACTCGTTACGCGTAAAGTCTTTCGACGGGAAAGAATGGTAGAATAAAAGGGAAGTACTTAGTAGAATTATTTTGATGTACGATTTACCGACATCCGGTAGATAAATCGAGTGTGTTTCGAAATCTTTAGAGAAAATAGAAAACAACGAAAAGGGTAAGCGTCGATATTACAGATTCCAATGTATCACATTTTCTAATTTTTTAATAAAAAGAACAATATCACCGAATCGACAACGTCTAACGATTATTTGCTCGCCCCGAACCCCTAACGTGAGCCTTCGAACCGTGTGCGTGGCACCGGCCAAAAAGGTGAACGTTACACGGGATATGCGAGTTGTCTTGCAGACTCGTCCCGAACGTTCAACTTGAAATAATCCATGAGCATTGTTACACGACTGATCGCATTTCTTATCCTATCTTCATTCATATCTGCCGGAATCATGACGCTGTGTTGGCTTGGCAAATGTACCGGAAGACGGATGACTGGATGACTTTTTTCCTGCATTTTTTTGTCGAGAATACGCCAAACCGCTTCATTTGGTCCCACATAGCGAGCTTCAATGTGATCTTTCACTTCGTCATGATCAAGGACACGTTCTTCACCACCTCCATTTTCATTGTTCGTTATTTGAATGGCGGCTGCATCATGCCCCTTATAAACGTACTTGTACAAGTATTTTGGAGCGGTAATACTCGTTACAACCTCCACATTGATGTGGGAATTGAATGTTTGGGATAACGTCGGACAATATGGAACGACCCAGCGATTATCGACAGTGTATCCGCCTTGACGTTCGTATAGAGTTCCGGTGTTTCTTCTACGATAGTGCGGGTAAGAATCTGCATCGTTTGTTGTTTCTCCGCGAAATGGTTTTGGAAAGTGATTGGAGCATTTTCCATTCACCTCGCACCATGCCCCGCAAGGTCCGTGGTTCATGTTGCGTATAACAATTTGATGCAATATAGGATTCGATTGTGGATCAGGGATCTCCGCACAGATGAATCTGTCAACCATTTCTGGGCTTGTTAGCTTATGTTTTAGTTTTACCAGTAAGTGAATATGTAGCAAACCACGCTTTTGCGACTCGATCGTGTAAACGTAAGCTTCTACCGCTCCAAAGAAATTCTGTCGGGTTAGAAGATCGAGCAAATGTTTTTTCTTTATATCGTAAACACGCGTAGTGAGATCTGGTCGGTCTGAGGGTTGTTGACCGGGAAGTAAATTTTCCCTGATTTCGCGCCAGTTCGGATTGCAAGTCATCGTGATGAAAAGATCTAGCTTGCCGAACTTTCGAACCATTCCCATTGCGTCTTGATAGTGTTGCATCATATTTCGCGGAGAGCCAGTGAAGGTCGAAGGTAAGATGACAATTCGTCCGACACGTGCATCCGCGTCATGCGCAGTATTGTTTAAATAATCTATGAAACCTGTGTAGGTTTCTGCACGTATCTTTGCTTGATTGGACCTTATGAATTCGATGCGATCCTTTTCGACTTTTACATAATGGTCTACAACCCATTGTTGGTATAATCGTCGTCCCAAAAGAATAGCGTTTCCTCCGTCGTTTTCGCGGATTGCTATTCGATGTCTTACATATGCTTCTCTTGAAACACGTTTACGTTCATCAGCTGTTTGTCTCAGATTTCGATGCCAACCTCGAGTACCAAACGGATAAAACAATGGGTAGATCCAAGGTTCAACATTCGGATCCATGGTACTGACGGACTGTAGCTCCCGCGTGTTCTTGTTACATATAGTTACGTAAGATTCGGGAATTTCACCATTGGCAGTAGTGGAAAACACGGCAGCTACTTCATTACTTCGTTGAAAGTTAAATCTGCGACGATCCATGCCCGGTTTCAATGTAAAGAGTAACTGTAATTCACCGGAATGTTGCGCATGATCGGATTGGTTTCTTTGTTGTCGCTGAGCTTCCAACTCTTCGCCCATCATCTGATATGATTGAGCGAAAACATTATTGTCCCGCATTATACGATCAATAATGCCTAAAAGACCGCGGTCAAGAGCAGTATTTCGACGTTCCAAAGAATCTACTGCTTCATTTGAATCAACAATGAAAAGTTGCCCGTAGCTTGGCAAGTCATTGGCCGCTGGATACAATGCCATATTGACTTGGTAGTAAATTTGGCCTTGTATTCTGAAACAATACGGCCCGGGACGGCTTCCTTCAAAGTTCATTAAATTAGCATTAAAAGATGCGAATGAAAAAGAAGCATTGTAATTTCGAATACGCTCGAAAAATTGGCTTGATTTCTCATGCGTCCCATCGAATAACGAACCTAATTCATCTGGCATGGCTGGGAGTGGATTTAGATGAACTTTACCGTGACTGCAGCAATCATGAAACGAATTTCCCATGTTGGACACTTTTTCCGATACAAAGTGTGCAGCATTACACTGTCTACAGAGCTCGGTCATGCGACCCCCATAATGTTCTTGTACGTGGTCGATCGGAACTGCAGGAAGTCTATTTCTTTCCTTGATACGTACTTGTCGAAAACGGCGTTGCCGTTGCGCATTAGCGATGTCGTTAGCTCGTTCATTGTCTTGATTGTTCGGTCTTATCACTTCTGTTTGAAAGTCTAGAATATGTTCTTGTTCTATCACGTCTGGTAATTCAACGACGCGACCATGTAGCACAATAATATCTCTGTGCGTTTCTGCGTATGCGATCTCTGGAACCAGTATGTCATCTCCCTGCTGCTCTTCAACTCTATTAGGCTGTGTTACTAATACTGGTACAGCTTCCGATTGTGTATCTGCATGATTTGAAACTTGTGTACTTTGAGTTTTTCGAGCGGCCGTATTCAAATTCTTACGGCGCTGGGCTTAATTTTCGCTATTTTTTTCTCGTTTGGCACGTTTAAACGCGGCTTCTTCTTCAGGCGTTCGATAAACTTTGCGTCTTCCCATTATGCACTTTAACTAAATATATTTGAGGCTAATATGGAACTTTATATATTCAAGAGATCCTGTGCATTCAAACTTTTGTTTAAAATCTTAATCTATAAACAAATAATGTAATACATATATATATATTGTGACGAGGCGTTACCACCGTCATCGTAACGTGCGATATAGGCTATAGCAAAAGCCACTGGATCGTCTCTCCCGCCGAGCGTCGATAGATACACGAAAATCATCGAGCGCGTTGCTGCCGTTTATTCGACTTCGTTACAGGTGAATTCGGCAACCCCGCGAGGAGAGACAGCGAGAGAAGCGAGAGACGAGGGATCTACGTGAAGCGACGCTCGATATTCGCGAGCGTTGCCCCCTCTCCTCACCGGCACGCGACACAGCGAGGCGTCGTTGAGCGATATTCGATAGACGAGCATTGTTGGGGAGACGAGCGTAGGAGAGCGTCGAGATAGGATCGACGACGATAGATAGGATAATCGGCGTTCGTCTGAGAGTAATTCGGCAGGAGTCCGAAATGTTAAAGTAACGAATAGTTTAGAGTATTGATTTCGGATATATTAGAGCCGAGAGTGGCTATAGTTCGACTGGTAGTGATCCAGTATCGAGTAAAAGCAGTAATAGTTCGCGAGGAAAGCATTAGTGGCCGTGCCGATTTTCCGAGGCAAGTGTAATCGCCGAGCGAGGCGAAGCCGCAAGGAAAGTCGAGGATAGCGAGGGCCGAGTACTCGAAACCAGGATAGACGCGAGGACCAGCAGCGGAAAAATTGTAAAGGTAGGCGAAGCCGAATTGTTTCCGTTGTAAAATTACCGGGACTGAGCTGTGTCTCACCCGGGATAGTAGACGCGTGCTATCGTTTCCTCGGCCGTGCCGGCCGCTGCGACAGTTAAGCCGTACTCCGCGCGAATATTATTGGCAATTATCTCCGAGAGCGGAGTTGATATTTTGTATTTGGTTATTTTTCTTTATTTTATTTTGTGTACGAAGAACCGAAAAATATATTGAGTGTTATTATTATTATTTTATAAATTGTTGTCGGCTCGTATATTATTTTCACCCGCGTATTCAAGGATATTAATTAGCTCGTCGGACTGCACCCCTGTAACAGCGTGCAGAGGAAAAGAAGGAACAACAGTGAATCGACCTCCTTGGGAGTTGGGAGTAGAAACAACTCCCTGGCGCCTAACGGTAAGAGAAGAAAATTCAGAAAATCCCAGGGCGTCATTATTGTTGGGCGGCGGTGGTTTCAATCTGCCCGAAGGGTTGAAACGGCGCGTCACAATTAATGGCGCCCAACGTGGGGCTGGGCAAAGATCGGGAATATTAGTTGAATATTCGAGTGAAAATTATACGTGCTAAAATTCGGAACATTGAAATTCGTAACGTACAAAGTGTTTTCGCGTTCGAGTCAAGGCCGCGCCGCTCGAGTGATCGCGAGTGTAAACAGTGTTCGAAACGTAAACATAGTCGCGTTGACAACGGGCCGAGCCGACTCGAGGATAATTTCGCGAAAATCGTGTGTTAGAAAATATTCTCGCGCGAATATTTCAGTGACGCTCACCCGTGATCGAGGTTCGAGTTTCGGAAAGATAGAACTCGGGTTGAGAAACTGTGGACACAGCGTATATTGTATCGAGTCGAGGCCACGCCGCTCGAAGTGACCGCGCGCGGATAAACATTGTACATGTCAACACACCGCGAGGAATCGAGCCGAGCTACTTGAGAGACGGTGAATAAAGTGCGTGTGTGCGAAGAAGACAGACAATACTCTCGTAGAACAATTTCGTAAACCGAAGATATTCGAGCGCGCGAAATAATAATTCGTGCAAATAATAATTCGTGCAAACAATAATTCGTGCAAATAAAAATTCGTGCGAAATAAAAATTCGGGCGTAATAAATAATCGAGAATTTTGACAGCTGAGCGTATCAACATTTCGGTTGTGGGAATCATGGAAGAAGACACGACTTCGCAGAGCGGGACACCGTACCAGTCGGACGCAGAGACGGGTGGGGGAGACGCCTCGCCGACAATCGGTTCGACGGAATGGCGTAGACGCGAGTTAGAATCGTACAAATGGATCGATTCTGCACCCGATACGGTGGTACGACGACTCTTAGCTCAAGATGGTGCGAGTGTAGAGGGTAGCGCGAACGAGATCCGCGATCGATACGCTAGACTACAGCTTCGGGAGAACGGTGATTTAAGTGTCAAGTGGACAGCGGAAGACCGCGCATTGGGGGAAGAAGGACCTCCCACTCCAACGCTTCCCCTCGTGGAAGGAATGACACCTGAGAGAGTGCGAGAATCATTACGCGCGCTCCTATTAAACCCGATGGGGGAACCAGCTGTCGCGCGTAACCGACTCAAGAGATTTGTGTGTCAAGCCACGGGAGAAGGGAGAGCGGGGACGATAACGACAGAAGCGGTAGTACACGTGGACTCTGGGCGCGAACCAGCGCCGAAGCAGGAGATGACGCGACAACACCCTCGTGAGACCATCGATACGACAGAAGACATCATGGCATACGATGATGAAGAATCGGAAGTTGCAAGGCCGAGCCTGGGAAAGATAACCCTTCGACCGAGTCTTGCGGATGCAAAGCTCAACGATAGCTTCGAAAAATTTCGTGCGCGCAGTAGTCACGTGACAGCGCGGCGGGGGGGGGGGACAAGGCCTCGAGAAAAGCCCCAAAGGGCGTACCAGAGGGGATGTCCGCCGCCGCGAAGGAACGTGACACGACGGCGCCGAAGGTAGAAGCACGACTCGAACCCGAGGAGAAGGAACGAGTGCAAGACGATGAAGAGTCCGATGATGATGAAACATTGGAGGAGCTACTCAAGAAATTTTTGAAGAGAAAAATCTCCAATCCGCCGCCGAAGCCTGCGCCACCCGAAGTGAAGAAAGGAACGCTCAAAAAGAAAACGTCCAAGAAGAAATATCGCTCTCGAAGAGAGAGCAGCAGCGATTCTTCGCAATCAGACACGCCGAGTGAGTCCGAGACATCGGATGATAGCGAAGAAGAGAACGTGAAGAAAAGATACAGCGCTCGAGACGATCGTCCGGAGAAAGCCACGCGGCATACGTCGAAGCGTGAGCGCGACGTGAGTGACCTTGCCAGGAAATGGAAGTTATCCTTCTCTGGTGAAGACGAGTTAGGCTGTGAAGAATTCTTAGAACAGCTGGAAGAAAAAATCGAGATGTCCGGGATCAGGAAAAGCGAACGATTATCTATCCTACCGGAAGTGTTGAAGGGCCGCGCCATACAATGGTATCGATCGAATCGTCGATACTGGGAAACGTGGCGAGATTTTGTGCGCGAGTTTCGCAGTTGGTTCTTCGCGGATTCAGATCAAGAGGGACTACGCGACGACATTAGAAGACGCACACAGGGACCAGATGAGACAGCCAAAGATTATCTCATCTGCGTACAAGGATTGTACAGTCGATTGAAGAAAAAGAGGAGTATGAACACCCAGCTAGAACAAGCATACTCTGGCCTTCGACCCGAGTACTGGGATATGATCGATCGTGAAGAATTTCGATCTTTCAGTGAACTGGCTAAACTCGCAACGCGGATCGAGCGAAGATGGGCTCGAGCCGAAGCCCGACGTCCTCCGCCGAGTCGAGAGGAGTCCCATGCTAAGGAATTTGCGTGGAAGGGTACCGCGAAGGAAACAAAGAAACCGTCGACGTCGAGATACAACAATAAATCGTATTATTCGAAGACGAACCGCTTCTCATCGACCCAAGTAAACGCTGTAGAGGAGAACGTCGATCGGGATAAAACCGAAAAGAAGAAGGAAGGTCCAAACAAGCGAAGTGGGAGTAGCAGTAAAGCCGCGGGACTCAAGTCGAGCACACCGCCGACCGCAGCTGCAGCCTCACCGCCGAGCGCGAGACCCTCACAGCCGAACGAGACCGGGAAGCCCCGAGCGACGGGAAACCCGAGTAACACGAAAGGATCGCCGAGCGCAAACGGAAAACTTCTTACGTTTTGTTACAACTGCGGGGAAGTGGGACACTTCAGCAGGGGTTGCACGAAGACTCGTGTAACGTTATGCATCGCTTGTGGACGACGAGACGTCACGAAAGAGAATTGTGGCTGCCTCTACTCAAAAAACGCAAGCAAGGACTGGCAGGCGCGAAGCTGCCAGGTCCAGAAGTAATTCAAGAAGCTTCGCAAAGTAAAGAAGAGACATCGAGGGATCCTCAACCGTCGAAGGAAACAACACCGAGTGCGAACGGGGGTGCAGTTCCAGTAGAGAGCCAAAACGTAGAGTCACGCGAAATTGTAAGCGTTGGCACGTCGCGCTCTCCGGAAATTTTTGTTGCAGCTCCTGAGTTCAGCGAAACACAAGGTGAGTCTCCTAGCGGGTTGGTAGGGATTTGGACCCTTGATGAGAATTTTTCGGACGAATCGAATATTGAGATCGCGAGTAACGAACGAATTAATGTCGTGACTGAGAATAGGCCTGACCTTGTGACACGCGAGTTGCGCGAGTCACGTGAGACCGAAAATCGCGTAGAGAATAACAATAAAAATATTCAGCCGTTTTCTGTGGGGACAGACGTCATTGCGATGAGCGAGTACAAGCCCGGGGAATTGTTAAAAGACTTTCCTCCGCCGCCGACGGAGTGGAGGCGAGAGGAGAGTCGAGTTAGAATTTTTGTACAATTACTCATTGGGGGCAAGATTCTCGAAGCATTGATCGATACGGGCGCGACGACATCGGTGATCGGAAATGTAGGTAGGCATATCATTCGGGAACTTGGGCTTCCGTTTCGCGAATTTCCACCGAGTCCGGAAAATCATGTGAGAATGGCAAATGGGACGTTGGAACGCGTACTCGGCGAAGGGCTATTTCCAATCGAATTAGATGGGTTGCAACAGTGGTTTCCGATGTTGAACGTGAAACAGTTACAATCATCGTGTTTACTCGGTATGGATTTTCTCTTCGCGTTCGGTATTAACGTGTCGGGAAAGCGGCGTACATGGCAGGTAGAGGGGATGGGACCCGAACGGCCTATCGTACCCGCGCACAACGAAATAGCCGCGCTAGGTTTTTGTTGTGGGATACAAGAGATCGCCGAGTCGCAACGCGAGCAGCTAGACGCATTTCTCGCGAAAATATTACCAACGATGCCGAAAGATTTTGATAAAGCAGTCACGCTGACACAGCATACTATCCAAGCGCCGAGCGATAAAGCTGTGAGGCAGCGAATGTACAGGCGATCCCCGGTGGTGGTAGAAGCGTTACACGCCGAGGTGGATCGGATGTTAGCCGCGGGAATTATCGAGAGCTCGAACAGCGACTGGGCGAGTCCTCCCGTTATGGTGCCGAAGCCAAACGGAACGTATCGTTTTTGTGTTGATTACCGCGAGCTTAATAAGTAACTCGGAAAGATGCGTACCCGTTACCGAGAATGGATACGATCTTAGATAAATTGCATGAAGCAAGATACATAACGACGCTCGATATGAGTGCGGCATATCATCAGATAATGATGGAAGAGTCAAGCCGACACTATACCGCGTTTATCGTCGAAGGCAAGGGTTTGTTTCAATTCCGCCGAATGCCTTACGGGTTGTGTAACGCTCCTGCAACCTTTCAGCGATTAATGGATCGTCTGATAGGACCTGAGCTCGAGCCTCACGCGTTCGCGTATTTAGATGACGTGATAATCGTGCATCGTACGTTCGAAGGGCATTTAGAATGGCTCGAGAAAGTCTTAAAAATCATCCGAGATGCGGGTTTGATATTGAATCTCGAGAAAAGTGAGTTTTGTCGAAGCGAAGTTCGTTATCTGGGATTTCTAGTGAATCGTGAAGGTCTGCGACCAGATCCGGAAAAAGTAAAGCCGATTTTAGAATATCCGAGACCGCGAAACGTAAAAGAAGTACGACGCTTCAACGGCATGTGTAACTGGTATCACCGGCATTTGAAAAATATTTCGACGACTGCGGGCCCTTTAAATAGATTGACGGGGAAGAACACCGAGTGGCGGTGGACAGAAGTCGAAGAGGCCGCGTTCCAGGCGATGAAAAAGATGTTAGCAAACGCCGCGATACTAACTTATCCGAATCACGCGTTACCGTTTATTTTGTATACTGACGCGAGTAATTCAGGGATAGGAGCCGTGCTCACGCAACAGGGAAAAGATTCAGAAATGTTAATTGCATGCGCGAGTCGTGCGATGACGACACCTGAAACGCGTTACACCGTCACAGAACAGGAGTGTCTCGCCGTAGTGTGGGCGACGCGAAAATTTCGTGCTTATTTGGAAGGATACGCGTTCACGGTTGTAACGGACCATAGTAGCTTGCGATGGTTATATAACCTCCGAGACCCCGTGGGTAGACTCGCGAGATGGGCGTTTGAGTTGTCAGGATACAATATAACGATCGTCCATAGAAAAGGAACCGAGAACGAAGCCGCCGATGCGCTGTCGCGAATGTTCGAGGGCTGCGAAAATCGGGAGATAGACGCGATCGAGACTCTCGAAGAGATCGATGAGATCGATTGGTACGCCGAGCGTTACCAAGCTATCGAACGAAACCCGCGCGCGTTTCCGGGGTGGGTTGTCGAAGGTAAAAATTTGTACTGCTATCGGCCAGATAGTATGAAAGAGGCAACTGGGGAAGACCCAGACGCATGGAAATTAGTAATACCGTCGGAAGAGTGCGGAAGAATTCTCGAACAAGCGCACGATTGCGAACAATCGGGGCACGCGGGAGTAGAGAAGACGTACAGGAGAATAGCGACGTATTATTATTGGCCAGGGATGTACCGCGACGTTAAGAGATACGTAGGAAAATGTATCACGTGCGCGATGCATAAATCGAGTCAAACGAAACCGATGGGTATGATGGGACCGCGAGTAGTAGCTCTCCCGTGGGATACAGTAGCCGCCGACGCGATGGGCCCGTATCCAAGATCGACATCAGGTAACAAACATTTAATTGTATTTGAGGATTTGTTTACGCGATGGATAGAGTGTGTACCGGTAACCGCGGCGACAGGGAAAATAATTGCCGAAGCATTTCGTACGCGAATTATTTGTCGATGGGGTACGCCGCGCGTACTATTGACAGACAACGGAACAGAGTTTGTCAATCAAACGATAAAGAAGTTAACCGATGAGTACGGAATAGACCGAGTCACAACGCCGCCGTATCACGCGCAAGCCAATCCGGTGGAAAGAGTAAATCGCAATCTCAAGACGATGATCGCTAGCTATATTTCCGCCGATCATCGCGAGTGGGATTTGAGAATCGCGGAATTTCAATTCGCATATAACACCGCGGTACACTCCTCGTTGGGAGTGAGTCCCGCGTTTTTGAACTTAGGAAGAGAACCGAGGCCCGCGATGCATGTGAGACGATCAATCGAGCGAGATATTGCCCCCGATGCACCTGATAGAGAACAGTGGCTTGCGAGAATGGGCAAACTCGTCGAAATGCGCGATCTAGTCACCCAGAAAATTCGCGAAGCGTCGGAAAAACAAGCGAAATATTACAATCGAACGCGTCGTGACGTAGCAGTACACGTCGGAGACCGAGTATATCGGAAGTATCGCGTGTTGTCGAAAGCGTCGAACAACATGACATCGAAATTCACGAGAAAGTATACAGGTCCGTTCGAAGTCACGAAATTAATTTCGCCGTGTATAGTAGAATTATCAACTACAGATGGCCAACCCGCTGGGAGATATCACGTAAAAGATTTAAAATTCGTAAATGGTACAGATCTCCAAGAGAGCGCGACGGAGCCGGTGTCCGAGCATGACGAGTAACAGGGTGCGAGCCGTAGCTGATAAGAAATTTTGTTTGGAAACTATTTTTGTATTTTTCTTTATTTTTATATTTTTTTTGGTAGAGACTCACACACTCTGGAAAATTAGGATAACAGGAATTATGAGTTTATTTTCTTTGCATTTGAATCTGTAGCGAAACGAGAACGTAATGGCAGAGAAAGCAGCGAAAGAGCTTCAAGAACAGCTCGACGCGATTCGAGCGGAAGCGAGACGACGATTTCGTGGTGACGAGACAGAGACAACGGAGGCTACGACGTCGCAAGCAGCTCCGACACTCTCTGCGGAAGAACAGCTAGCCGCTATCCGTGAGGAGGCACATCGCCGATATCGCGAGGCTACCGCGATGGCAGTGGCCGGGACCACAGCATCGAGTGCCACGGAGACGATTGCATCGACGTCACGAGAAACCCCCGTGACTCCACCCGCCGAGACGAAGGGTGCGATACCGAAGAAGAACATATCCACGCCGAGCGTTGACACGACGCCAACGAGTCAACCGCCAGTGCGACGAGAACGCTGGGAAGTGCCACGAGGAGTAATACATTTGGTCGAGGAGTTGAATCTATCGAACAACACTCCTTTGCGTCGACCGAGAGAGCCGTCTCATACAGCACGATCTCAAGGAGTTAACGCACAGCCGAGCTGCTCATCGGCAACCAATCATGAGAGAGCAGTGGCGAGAAACTCGGAACCGCGACGCGCCGTGCGAACGGGATGCCTGAACTGCCGAGTCGTCGGACATTCGTGGAAAAGTTGTCGTTTGCCGCTGCGCAAAGGATTTTGCAAATTGTGTCATAAAGATGGGATAACAACAGAACAGTGCCCGGGGCCACACGGCATGGCTCGCGCCGCTGCCGAAGGTCGAGACGCCGAAGTGCGCGATCACCTGAGGAGAAGAGCAACGCGCACGGCAGTGGACATGGCGTGCCCGAGATGTTTCGAGTACGGACATGGGCCCAGAGACTGCCCGAAACCCTGGACACCGGAGTGCAGACCGTATTGTACGCGATGCTATCGCGTAGGATACACCATCTCGAACTGCCCGACGTGCAACCCCCGCCAGCGTCGTTACTAAGCGGTATAGACGACGTTTCGCCGCGGAAGAAAGAAGAAAAACCGCCGAGCGACGGCGGAGAAGAAAAGAAAAAAAAAAAAATTTCATAAAAACCTATATAATTCAATGTACGATGAGTACTTCAAGTTAATTTTCTTTAGAGCCAATGCCAAAGATAAGCCAAAAGACCGTTTTTATTTTTTTATTGGCATTCATTTTTAGTTATTTCCTTTGATTAGGTTCGTTCTTATTTTTGTTTGGAGAAAGTGCGCTCGAGCGAGACGAACGGTACATAGAGACTGTATCACGAGACGGCATTTAATTCCGTTTAATTCTCCACTGTGAAAGACTCAGGAAACCAGAGTGTGTTGAGGAATAAAATCGAGAATTTAATGGCGTGTATGATATTTGATTTATTTTGTTTTTGGTTATGGGAATTATTTTGAAAATAATCTATCGGCCGAGACGGTCGAGGAACGATCCAGAAGGGCACGTTGAGAAACAGTTCGGCACGAGCCTCCTTCGCGAGCGAGCGTAGGCCGAGCCTAGCAGGGGGGTGTGACGAGGCGTTACCACCGTCGTCGTAACGTGCGATATAGGCTATAGCAAAAGCCACTGGATCGTCTCTCCCGCCGAGCGTCGATAGATACACGAAAATCATCGAGCGCGTTGCTGCCGTTTATTCGACTTCGTTACAGGTGAATTCGGCAACCCCGCGAGGAGAGACAGCGAGAGAAGCGAGAGACGAAGGATCTACGTGAAGCGACGCTCGATATTCGCGAGCGTTGCCCCCTCTCCTCACCGGCACGCGACACAGCGAGGCGTCGTTGAGCGATATTCGATAGACGAGCATTGTTGGGGAGACGAGCGTAGGAGAGCGTCGAGATAGGATCGACGACGATAGATAGGATAATCGGCGTTCGTCTGAGAGTAATTCGGCAGGAGTCCGAAATGTTAAAGTAACGAATAGTTTAGAGTATTGATTTCGGATATATTAGAGCCGAGAGTGGCTATAGTTCGACTGGTAGTGATCCAGTATCGAGTAAAAGCAGTAATAGTTCGCGAGGAAAGCATTAGTGGCCGTGCCGATTTTCCGAGGCAAGTGTAATCGCCGAGCGAGGCGAAGCCGCAAGGACAGTCGAGGATAGCGAGGGCCGAGTACTCGAAACCAGGATAGACGCGAGGACCAGCAGCGGAAAAATTGTAAAGGTAGGCGAAGCCGAATTGTTTCCGTTGTAAAATTACCGGGACTGAGCTGTGTCTCACCCGGGATAGTAGACGCGTGCTATCGTTTCCTCGGCCGTGCCGGCCGCTGCGACAGTTAAGCCGTACTCCGCGCGAATATTATTGGCAATTATCTCCGAGAGCGGAGTTGATATTTTGTATTTGGTTATTTTTCTTTATTTTATTTTGTGTACGAAGAACCGAAAAATATATTGAGTGTTATTATTATTATTTTATAAATTGTTGTCGGCTCGTATATTATTTTCACCCGCGTATTCAAGGATATTAATTAGCTCGTCGGACTGCACCCCTGTAACAGCGTGCAGAGGAAAAGAAGGAACAACAGTGAATCGACCTCCTTGGGAGTTGGGAGTAGAAACAACTCCCTGGCGCCTAACGGTAAGAGAAGAAAATTCAGAAAATCCCAGGGCGTCATTATTGTTGGGCGGCGGTGGTTTCAATCTGCCCGAAGGGTTGAAACGGCGCGTCACAATATATAGTAAATGAATGAGATATTTTTGTTTTGAACGAAAAACGTATCGAATGTTTGAACCAGCAGAAGTTATAGTTAAACCAATATATGTATATTTGTGAAGTGATGATAGATGTTATCAGTTCAGGAACGTTTGTCAAACGTGGGGTGTCTACAAAAAATAGAAATCTTATATCCGCAGGAACGAAAGTTGTTGTTCAAATCAACATCATCATCATCACTATCACCATCATCATCATCATCATCATCATTATCATCATTATCATCATTATCATCATTATCATCATTATCATCATTATCATCATTATCATCATTATCATCATTATCATCAATATCATCAATATCATCAATATCGTCATTTCATTTAATATCTTATTCATTTCATAGTGACAGTGTCGTTTACAAAGCAGAACTTTTCATCAAAACCGTTCTCTCATCAACTTCACATTCATCTACATCATTCATCTACATAGATCACCCCTCCCTTGGATTTCCCGATTCTGAAAGAAAAAGAAAGATATATTTTGTAACTCGTGCATGGAAAGCGGTGCATTTTAAAGCAGTTTTGCAGGACGACAGTGGCTACTTGCGTATCAGTATCGTTGATAAGGTTTGCGCATGCGCATTGCCTTACTTTTCGTTCTTAGGGTAAAAAAGTTAACTTTTCTAGTCGCTCGATTACTTTTCTGTTCTTGGAACGACAGAATATAACCTTTTTTTTCACTGACTGACCAGCCACAGAAATGCAATAAAATGCGCCGGTTTCCCAGCATTTTCGTTACAAAAAGTATAGTATGCAACTCGGGTGATTGCAAATCTCATACTCTGCGCAATCGCTAATTTTCAGCCCTTGTTGCATAATGTACTATTTTAATATCCATTTTGAGCATCTCAAAATGTTCATTTCATACAATCAACTTGAGAAAAACATACTATGATCTTTTGCATCGAGATCGAGATAGTTTGAAAGTGTCAGGGGTTTTTCCAAAGTTTTAATCAAAGACAAATATCGATTGATTAAAGCTACAGGCGTGTTAGCGTAAAAAAGTCTATTATTGTCAGAAAGGCGCAAGCGATACTCTCTACACGGTTTTAAGAATGTATCTATGTACCATCAAAAGGGCGTAGCAACGCCTCTTATACTTTCATGGTAGTTTTTTATCGATGGATTCTAGCTTGATATTTTATATTTCTATATATTTTCTCTTATTCATAACGCGTTTAAAGTTTAAAAGAACATGAAAAAAAAAAGATTTTTTTTATTTACCTGGGCTTAAAGAGGACGTATCGTTTAAAAACAAGATTTCGATCGAATTTCGAAAAACTTCTAAGGCGATAAAAATCTGAAAGAAATCAACCTTACAGAAGATCGTATGAAGTTTAATTTCGCATATTAATAATCTCATAAAGTTATTAACAAATAAAAAAAAATGTTTAACGAATCACCCGACAATTGAACTTTGTTTTTTGCAGAAATGGATCCGTTAATCTTGTAAAATATATACAAATTTTTTATACATTTTTTTTTATCGAAATAATTTTTTTTATGGATAAAATAAAAAAGTCCCAAATTTTGCATATCAGTTCAGAGAAATATACTATGTAATACACTTAATCATTTTCCGGGCGATCGATCGAACATATTCGCAAACATAAGAGATTTTTTAATATAAAAAAAAATTCATGTCGTATGTTGGAAAAATTAATGAATTAACCTCCTCACCTTTAAATCACTTCAAAAGCGGATATGTCACAATTCTATCAATTTCGTATTCCTTTTTTTCTTTATGATACGATGACACTACACTATATTTTTCCGTCGTACTATTTCAGTTATGCATCTTTATTTGTGCTACTATTATAATATATCAGTTTTTTTTTATATTACATGGTGACGTTTTGCTTCGATGATATTCATAAGAGATTTGCGGCTTTCTTTGCATGATATATATACAGATTTTGTTTTTGGAAAAAAAAAAAAACGGTCATTTTATTTTTGTGAAACGGTAATCGATATGTGCTATATGCGAAGTAATTATTTATGTTAGAGAAGGCATAACAAAAAATACAGAACGGTACGTATGTTAACAAATCTGATAATTTTTTAATATTTTTTATTGTTGAACATGAGAAAATGTGAACGAGTTAACGGACGGAGATTTCTTGATCGCCGATGAAAAACAACGATTGGGTCATGCCGCCATCTGGAAAAGATGAAAAAAATATTCTTCGCGTTAAAAAAAATTATAAGTACGATAATTAGTTTATAGAAAAAAATAGCGATACAAAAATAAAATTGAAAGAAAAACTATATATATACCTTTTGGGGGATTGAGGTAATGTTTAACATTAATCTCGGTTGGTAGTCGTCCCCGTCTATAGGACGAATCTCTGCGCCGGAATCTACTTGCAGGTAGAAGTATGCATCGCATTGCAGGGTACCAGTTATAGAAACTTGGCGTCCCTTATTTAGTGCATCGGGAAAATTTCTCGCCGATGTCACCCGTATCTCGAGCTTCTGGAGTCCATTGGTAATGCAGCCCAATGTATATGCCGACTCCTGATTGCGGTGCTTTGCTTCGCGAAACGTCAGTTTAATCCATCCAGTGATTACTGCAACAGATGGAAGAAAAATTATATGAATTGAACATTGGGAAATACCCATATGTTAAACGATTGCTCGCACGTATTCAAATTTTTTAAATTATTTACCAACAGTTTCACTTTGTTTCGTGGAACTAATTTTATCCCACGTGACGATCGTCCGTGACGCGACGTTCCGATTTGTCACTACGTGATCTCCTTCACACTGGATAATCGTGACCGGGTCCATGACGAGTTCAAAGAGAACATTGCCCAAATTATATTTTGAATCCGCAATATTTTTAGATCGCGCGGCGTCAATATGATAAATCTGAAAAAATATTGCACAAACTTTGGTGTAAAAAATTGATTGACTCGTAACGAAAATCTTTCAATTGAAAACATAACTTAAAAAAAAAAGCAATCGGATGTAATGGTTATGTCAAACACACACAAATACGTTAATCTTCATTTCGATTAACCGATTAAATGAAAAGAAAAATTTAAGAAAAAAATCTCACCTTATCTGCTTCGATGATATCGGCAACTTTTTTTGCTTCTGCATTCCACGCCGAACATTGAATTCGTCTCCCGGCTCCGTTATTCAGCACGAAGTTGAAAACTTCGAACTTCTTCACTCGTCCGACCGTTTTCAGACGTTGAGCGTGATCAACCCACCCGCGAATTTCGCTGTACCGATATCATTCATATCTCTCTATATATATAAAGTTTCCGCCGCTGTCGCCGCCGCCGCCGCCGTGTCAGGAATCGAGACCCCTGCCGCCTCGATCCCGCTCGCTCAGGACAATATTTTCAGTCGAGGGGGTCGGGGGGGAAATATTCTAAGTCCGTCTAAGGGGGACTTAGAATATTTTCAGTCGATGGGATCGAGGGGGAAATATTCTAAGTCCGTCTAAGGGGGACTTAGAATATTTTCTCTTCTCCTGGCCCCGCTCGACCCTTCCCCTGCCGTCCCGCTCCCGCTCGCTCAGGACTTAGAATATTTTCGGTCGAAGCGGTCGGGGAAGGGGGATATTCTAAGTCCCCCTTAGAGGAACTTAGAATATTTTTGCGTGGAGGGGGGGATCCCCTTAGTAACGGCCATAGCAACGGTTGCCTTAGTAACGGTTGCCATAGCAACGGCCACCATAGTAACGGTCGCCATAGTAACGGTCGCCATAGCAACGGTCACCATAGTAACGGTCGCCATAGCAACGGTCACCATAGTAACGGTCGCCATAGCAACGATTGCCATAGCAACGGTTGCCATAGCAACGGTTGCCATAGCAACGGTTGCCATAGCAACGGTCACCATAGCAACGGTTGCCATAGCAACGGTTGTCATAGCAACGGTCACCATAGCAACGGTTGCCATAGCAACGGTCACCATAGTAACGGTCACCATAGTAACGGTCGCCATAGCAACGATTGCCATAGCAACGGTTGCCATAGCAACGGTCACCATAGCAACGGTTGCCATAACAACGGTTGTCATAGCAACGGTTGCCATAACAAAGGTTGCCATAGCAACGGTCACCATAGCAACCGTCGTCATAGTAAGCGTCGCCATAGCAACGGTCCCCATAGAAACCGTCCTCATAGCAACGGTCACCATAGCAACGGTCGCCATAGCAGGGTGGCAGGGAGAAAAAAATCTTCTAAGTCCCCCCTCCAGGGGCGTTTCGAAGGAGGCAGCCGCGGTGGTCGGCGGCGGAGAAAGCAAAAATATTCCCCAAATGGGTCTTAACTCAAAATATTTTACAATTGACGAGCGAGCGCGCGAGCCCGGGGAAACTCTAGTATATATATATAAAATATCACAATAAAAGGAAAATTTAAAATTGCTCACATCGTTTTATCGGGAACGTTTATTTTATCGATGACGAACAGTTCGTTGGTCGATGCGTCTCATTGTCTGATTCAGCTTAAGCTGCGCCTGGTCTGGAGTCCGCTCAACGATCACTGCCGCCACGTCATCAGCGTAAGCGACGAGTAGAACGCCGAGCGGGAGCTCCAGTCTGAGCAGGCTGTCGTACACTCCGTTCCAGAAGTCTGGTCCGAGTATAGATCCCTGCGCGACCCCCGCAGTGATTTGTCTCGTAACCTGTCCTTCCGTTGTTTCGTACGTGATACGTCGGTCTCTCAGGTAATCCTCCACCACCCGGACCAAGTACGGTGGAACCCCGGAGCTGCCTCTCAGCGCCTCCAGAATGTCCACCCACCTAGCCGAGTTGAAGGCGTTCCTGATGTCTAGCGTCGCCATGAGCACGATTGGTCGCGCAGCGTGGCAAAGTCTGTCCGTGTCCCTGAAGGTGTCAACCACTTTTTGGATCGCTCCAATCGTTGATCGACCCCTTCTGAAGCCGGATTGATGGTCCGAGAGACCACCTCCGGCTTGTATCGCGTCTGTGAGTCTGGGTCTCAGTAGTCGTTCGTAAAGTTTCCCTGTCGCGTCGAGTAAGCTCAGCGGCCGGTAGGCCGACGGCGTGCCAGGGTCGCCCTTACCCTTGGGGATATGTACCAGCCTCGCCACCTTGCACCGGTCACTGAAGGTTCCCGTTGTCAAGCACGCGATGTATAGGTCGAGAAATATCTCGGGCCTCAGGTTGACCATCAGCCGGATAATCTCGCCCGGTACTCCATCCGGCCCGGGTGCCTTTCTAGTCTTCATCGAGTTGGTTGCTCTAGTGAGCTCCTCCGCGGTGAAGATAGGGGCTGCCGGTGCCTCCGTGCCGTCAGTGTCGTCCGTACGTATCGAGTGTGTCGGGAATAGTCCGTCGACGATCCGTCGTGCGGTTTCAGCGTCTTTGAGTTCCGGCGGAGCTCGTGCCCCTAGTTTGCCGGTCACTATCTTGTAATCAGTTCCCCAGGGGTCGCGGTCCACCTCCTCGCAGAGCTTCTTCCAGCATCGCGTCTTGCTGTCCCTGATAGCCTTCATCAGTGACTTCCGCGCTGTCTTGTAAGCGGCTTGGAGGTTTTCCCTTTCGGGTCTTCCGCCAGGCCTTGTGACAAGTCGTCTGTTTGCCAAGCAGATTCTGCGGAGTTCGGCTATCTCGTCCGTCCACCAGTACTGTGCCTGTCTGTTTTGTCCGTTTCGTCGTTTTGGCATAGCGCTATTACATAGCCGTTCTGTAAGTTTGGCCGTCTCGTCCGACAGTCTTTCCGCCCTTTGCCGGCCAATCAGCTCCGGGGGGATTTGTGTTATCGGGGCTGGTACTGCCACCAATTCCTCCGAAAACTTCCGTGCGTCGAGTTTGTTTAAGTTCCACCGCGGGGTGCGCTGGATCCTAGTCCGTGTCGTTGTTGTCGTTCCTGCCACTTCGAAGGCTATGTACTGGTGATCGCTGGCCGTATAGTCGTCGATCATCCGCCATCGCCTCACCTGTGACAGGACTCTGTCCGATGTCATCGTTACGTCAGGAATGGAGTCTCCAAACCCTGGCCATCTGTACGTCGGTACGTTTCCTGTGTTTGCTACGACCAGATCTAGCCTCGCAGCCATCTCCAGTAGCAGCCGTCCTCGTTTGTTCGTTGCTGTTGTTACGTCAAAAATGTGGATGTTTCTCTTTTCATCCTAATTTTTAACGCGTGGTTGCGTCGAGTACGATTGAATACGCGCTGGTCAAGAGAGATCTCTCCCTCCTCTACCACTCCTGGCATCAATTATCGGCGCAACTGCCCATTTTCTAGTCTAACCGTGAGGAAATTTACTAAGGATAGGGCTTGGAATGCTAATCGTTGACTTGTCTGAGAGGTATTACGAAATATCTTATCTGTCGCGTAAATAAAATGCGGATCATAGGTGATTTTAATTATGTCGAAATATTTCAACGCGGTACAAACGATCTGGTAACCTGAATGATGTTCTGTGAGTAATGTTGATGATGTCTGGCGACGGCTAGGCGAATTATCGGGGAGGTAGAGTGACACAGGATATTATACACACTTCGAATTATAGAAATATTGAAGAAGTTGAATTAAATTGTACTTACGTTGTTCGTTGAGGTGTTGATTGTTGCGATGAAATCGGTGAAACACGACTTTGTACGCGGGATTCTCGTAATATTCAAATTTTATTCAAAGAAAAATATCTCAGGCAGATTCAAAAAGAATGCAAGAGAATGCGAGTTTTGGAAAGCACAATTGATTCCAAGACCGTTATTCGTACAGAAATCTCTTTCAACAATAAAGTAAGAAAAGGATTTTGACGGTGAAGCGAAGCTGACTTCGTTACAACGGATGAATTGAGAGTGACAATTTGGTGAACTGGACTGGACCAAGAAAACTCTGGTCACAGTGAAAATTAGTACAATTTTTGGAGATGGAAAATATTATAAACAAACTTCTCCAATAGGAGAGCGGTACAATTCTATTCGTTATCCGAAAAATACCCGTGATGTCTCTTTCTAATGGTGGTAAACATAGTGCGCGGTCTCTGACTCTATCCTTCTCGCCGCCCAGCCGGAGCACCAGACTACCGATCGGATGCGCCGGTTGCGCGCTTCCGTTGACTTCCTAACTCTACTCCTGATCTCTAATCCTGACTGTAGTTACTCTGTCCCGGTACTCTCGTGCCCTCTTTTCGCGGGGTCTTATATACTAGAAAAATGGTAATCAGAGGGGGAAGAACCCTCCCTCATGTATCCCGGGCATTCTGCTCCCCTGATGAGTAACGTTGCCCCTTCGCTATTCTCCTCTCGGCTTGCTCGAGATTCCAGGATTTCTGGAATATTCGTATTGCGAGATAATTGTAAATTTATCCCGTTTCTATTGAATTCTCTTTCCTTTCTTATGTCTAATTATTTGCCTGAGTTATTTGTAATTTTAATATTAATAATTCGTAAACAATTTACTAAAAATAATTAAGATTTGATATGTTTAACATAAGAGAGAGAGAAAATCAACTGATAGTTGCTGTTTGTAAAATTCTCCGGTATGTCTTCGTATTCCGAGGACGGTGGTAAGAGTCGAGAGATATGTATATTTTATTATTAATAATTTCGTAGCATTGTCATTGTTTGGGTGTCAAATTATTGTATACCTGAAGGGTAAAAAATATTTCTCGGCTCTTGTACAAATTATTTCATTATAAAATATCAGCATTTTCCTAAATATCCGAGGTATCGGTAGCATAACCGGCCCGATATCTTTGGGCGTTGCCCCCCTAAGAAGCGTGCAGCAACTATTGCGCGTGCCCGGTAACAACGTCGTACGATCGTCTTATTCCCTTATATGGTCATTCCGGAACTACTGTTCCGTTGCCCGGGCGAGCTGTATGACTCCCCTCTTTCGGTGTACCTGCTACACCTTCCCCTATCGTCGTGAACTAACCTTGACGCTATGCAGCTTAGCTTACGCAACTCGTTCCTTGCCCGGGCCCCTTTTATTATCCTTACAGGTTGCCGATTCCGACTTATTTTCTGTTTTTGAAAGTAAATTCTGGTCGAATGTTAAATAATATCGATAAATTAACAATTCCATGTTAAAGGTGGAATGTTCATGAATATTTTGATATAACCTGCGATGTTTATTTTTATACTATAAATGGGGGGGGGGGGGGAAGAACCGAGTCAACTGTATGCGACGTACGTTTTCCTGCTACATGTACTTTGTAGTTGCTCACGTTACGACTTTTTCCATAAATTTTGGAAAAAAATAGTTGCGACATAAGAATAAGGAATTATTCCTGATTAATTTGATATATTGACTGATTTATAAATTTGTGCACCATGAGCCGAGAAAACGAAATTCCAGGAGTACATTTTTACTCCTAATACCAATTTATACGGTGAACATGATCGGAAGGATAATAGTTACATTAAAATATCATTATTTCATTCTTCCGATCGTAGGGAGGCATTTCTTCTGCGCGCGGTATGTGAGTTTTCTCGACGGAATTGCGTCTTCGCGCTCGGTGGTTGAGCCGTTTTGCCTTCGTGACTCATCGTCGAGGCATACTTGTGTTGCATCCCGCGCTATCGCAACTCGGTTCGGCGGTTCGGAAATGATTTACGACTCTCTTCCTTGAATTGTTTAGCTTTAGTAATGTAAATTTTCTGTTTCATTCGTTTGTTATTTCTCAAATTTTGACCATCTTTGCCCTTTCCGTCACCGTTACATATTGTGTTATCAAACATTATGGTGACTGCACGTGTTTCACGAAATCACAGACGTTTATTCGTCTCGACTATTTTTCGTGTCTTTGCGTGATTTAACTAATCAGCCTTTGTATGATCGTATTTGATTTCTTGTCATAAATGATATTTTACTCTTAACTACTATCGAATAGCACTTCTAAGTCAAAAATAATTTTGCTGTTTTGAATTTATTAATATTTTCATGGCATTAGTAGCGTTTGCCAATAACTTGCATCTATTATTCTTCCTGTAATTGTGGACAATTTTACCATCCTTGATTCATTTGATACCGTAATTTATAATTTAATTGCGAAGATTTTTAAAATGGTCATATTCATTAAATTAGCGTTAAATTAGAAAGCGTGTGGGAGTATGAAACCGTATTTCTTTTAGGATCGTGATTAAAGAAAATTATGTCATTATAATGATGAGTGGTTGGATGATGTGGGGGATGTTCTGACTCTCAATCGCGTGACTCGTATATTCAGAAACATTATGCAATGCTGTTCGGTGTCGAAATACTGAAACTATTTCGGTAGTCGGGGTTAATTTCCATACATAAGGTAATGTAGGTTCCCCTTTTTACGTTGGAGGCCCTTTTTGACCTTCAGTTAGAAAAACTTTAATGGTCTGGCCGCAGGGTAAAAGCTTAGATCTATACTCCTTGAGTCGATGCAGTGGTCGATTGTACCGACGTCGGCAGCGGAGTTCGCTGTTTCACCGAGGGTAGTGCGTGTGTCGAGGGGGATTGAGACCTCTGTCCGCATCTAACTCGTGTGGTAGATAATTTTATCATCTATCTTTTACCCTGTTTTTAGCTTTACATGCTGATTATTTTAACCTTCCTGGACATATTTTTCCCAATGGAAAATCATTCCTGAAGTATCGTTCAACGATTGATGAGAGAAATCATTTCTTCTCGTGATTTTTATGAGGATGAGTGATATTTGGATTTTCCGTGAGATGTATGAATTGATTTGGAAGGAGAACGGTTTGCATATAGTAAGAAAATAAGCAGAAAAATGAGTTGCGAAAAACTGTTATTAATGAAAAATGAAGAGAGTTACGTCAGGACGTAACACTGTCATTCCCCACTCGATCGCCCTCGCGTTGAGGTCCCCCGCAACTACGACGTCTCCGGGCAGGTCCCTGATTCCGTCCTCGAGGAGTTCCACCTTTCTCTCGAACTGCGACGCGGTGCAGTTGGGGGTCAGGTAGACGCTGACATAAGTGACAGCGCCGACCTTAGCCCAGACGTAATCGTCGCCCACACCGCGGTTAGTCATCCGAGATCGGGCAGCGCCCCTCACCCAGATAGCTGTTGTCTCGGTCTCGTTCGTTATCCATGTCTCTGCTGTCCTTCCTTTGTAAGGTTCGCACAGTATCAGGATGTCCGCGTCGTGTTCGTCGGCTATCTGAGGCAGTAGCATGTCTGCTGTCCTGCTACGGTTCAGGTTTCCCTGGATTACCCTGTCCGTCGTCTTGCCTGTCTCCTGCACTCCTCCAGGGCAGCCCGAAACACCGCGCACTTCCCGGATCCCGCGATGTGCGCCGCGTCCTCGTGCCCCGCCTCAGTGCACAGGGGGCAGGCTTGTCTAATTGTGCAGTCCGTTGCGTAATGTCCCGTCTCGCCGCATTTCCTGCAGCTTTTGGTCCGGTCCGCGTTCGTGCAGTTTGCCCTTGTGTGTCCGTACCCCAGACACCTGAAGCATTTCTGCACTGTCACTCGTTCTCGGATGCGGCAACGCACCCATCCGTTCCCATACGGGAAACTCGCTCCTCCGCAGAGACGAGAGCAGCGAGTCTCGCGAGCGTTATCTCTTCGAGGTTTAGGGTAACAGCCGAACCGTGCGACCAAGCGCCCGAAGATGTTCCCTCGAGCGTCAGCATCCACGATTCCGAGGAACTCGTGTATGCAGCGTGCGATTGAACATCTCGCTATTGTCAGCACTTTTTAATAGCGAAAGGGGTCCAGAGTCGTAATGGTCAACCCCAGAATCTCAGAGCAATCAGTCTCCTCGAGAACTTCAACCGCGCGAATTCAATATTCGAACCGTAACAAGGCGAAGTACAAAGGTGAAGCCGGGTTTATACGCGATCGGGTAAAAGAACTTGTATCTCCAACGAAGTACAAAGGTGAAGTTGAGAGAATAATCCGTTCTACCCTGAAGTCTCGTTCAAACGAGCTCAGTAATTAATAATCGTATAATCCACATAGTGTTTAATTCAATTAGTTTACGTGATTAATTCATTTAAGTGTTTTATTGTAATAAATCGTTAATATCAAATCCTTTTGTGAAATTCAGTGGTGGTAGTGAACGACAGACATCAACCATCCTTCGTACCTCCCTAGTGCTTTGAGGTGATTGACTCAACTTTTACTGATTTTCAATTTCCTATTTGTGTATTGCGGTGCTAGATTGCTCTGCACGCAATACTCAAATTCTTACCGTGAACCTCGTGGTGCATAAAAGCTGCACACGAAGTGAACACCCTATTCTTTGCTGCTGCACTAGATTGCGTTGCACGCAGTACCAAAAATCTCTCTTTACAATTCGGTGGTGTCGTAACCAGCCGCACACCGAA
The DNA here is from genome assembly GCA_964006125.1 of Cryptus viduatorius. NCBI lineage: Eukaryota > Metazoa > Arthropoda > Insecta > Hymenoptera > Ichneumonidae > Cryptus > Cryptus viduatorius. Next base: position 22,187,576 of record OZ023223.1, read on the forward strand.
TTATACTTTTCTTAGTATTGTGGTGCTAGATTGCTCTGCACGCAATACGAAATCTTTGCTCCTAATTCGGTGGTGCTGTATTATCCGCACACCGGATAGGACGTTTCTTCTACGGAATCAAATGACCTTCGAGCCATTCCCCTTCCCGTATTAGGATAATTTTCGTTTCTCATCTATGGGAAAGAAACGACGTGGTGGTGTAAAATATCAAATACGTCGGGCAATTGCAATTGCCACCGGAGTATCCAGCGGTAATCAACCATTGCATAAATCAACCATTGCCCATACCAACAAAATTATTGTCAAACAACCAGTGGCACAAGTGATTCGAGACAATTCCAAATCGTACTCTAGTAGTGAACAAACTGAAAGAGTGCCGTTTAATCGAGTCTTGCCGACGTTTGTGGAGAAACCGACGATCGCAATCGACGACCCCGAGCCGTACATTCCTCATCCGATTCGGGCCCATACGATTCGACCACAGGAATATAACCCACAACCAATAACCCAAGGAAACAATCCGAACGGCGGAAATTCAAACGCACCTACGGTCGAATTTATTATCTTGGAATAGGTCAACGACAAGGTAAGAGCAAAAATTACAATTATCTTTAATTTTATCCTCACAGACTCGCGCTCCTATCCCCGGCTTGCTCTCACAAGACTAAATCAGGGGCAAACTCTTTTTAATATACCGACAACCGCCGCGTTTTTATAAATATAAACCCACGGACGTAACAATTATTATTATTATTATTATTATTATTATTATTATTATTATTATTATTATTATTGGGGGGACCTCCGTGAAGCTAGCAGCGCAAAGGCCCCAAAATGAATTTAGTATAGACCAAAATTAAGTGCTGTTTATGTGCTAATTTTGTGCCACAATTAAAATTTTTGTGCTCTTACCGTTTAGCGAAAAATTGAAATTCAAAAGTGCTCTGCTAAGTTCCCATGAAGCTAGCAGAGCACCAATTATTTTCGCACTATCCGTAAAATAGTTAATAGAATATTTATGTGCTATTTATGTGCTTTACGAATATCCACGGAACAAGCCCCCAATTTTTTAATTTCCGCGAATTTCACCCCTAAGAGACTTTGCCCAACCTCCGATAGAGTGACCATTTCTTCATGCGATATTAATCAATTTGTTTGCACCATATTTATGTGCTTTTTATGTGCTTCTCGAATGTCGGGCAGACATAGACCTAACTTTTTTATTTCCGGAAATATCACCCCCCACGAGATTCGTCTCAATTTACGATAAAGTTATCAGATATTTTTATGATTTCGGTGGACTGATTCACTCCATATTTAAGTGCTATTTATGTGCTTTCCGAATATCCATGGGACAAACCCCTAATTTTTTAATGCGAAGGTTATTCGCAAAGCACATAAATAGCACTTAAATATGGAGTGAATAAGTCCACCGAAATCACAAAAATATTTGATAACTTTATCGGAAATTGAGAGGAGTCTCGTGGGGGGTGATATTTCCAGAAATAAAAAAGTTAGGTCTGTCTGCCCGACATTCGAGAAGCACATAAAAAGCACATAAATATGGTGCAAATAAATTGATTAATATCGCATAAAGAAGTGGTCACGCTATCGGAGGTTGGGCAAAGTCTCTTAGGGGTGAAATTCGCGGAAATTAAAAAATTGGGGGCTTGTCCCGTGGATATTCGTAAAGCACATAAATAGCACTTAAACACGAAGTAAATAAATCCACGGAAATCACAAACATATTTGATAACGTTGTCCGAAGGTAGCACGAATCTCTTAGAGGTGAAATTCGGGAAAATTGAAAGGTTAGGGGTTTGTCCCAAGGATATTCGTAAAGCACATAAATAGCACATAAATATGGAGTGAATAAGTACACCGAAATCACAAAAATATTTGATAACTTTATCGGAAATTGAGACGAATCTCGTGGGGGGTGATATTTCCGGAAATAAAAAAGTTAGGTCTACGTCTGACCGACATTCGAGAAGCACATAAAAAGCACATAAATATGGTGCAAACAAATTGATTAATATCGCATGAAGAAATGGTCACTCTATCGGAGGTTGGGCAAAGTCTCTTAGGGGTGAAATTCGCGGAAATTAAAAAATTGGGGCCTTGTCCCGTGGATATTCGTAAAGCACATAAATAGCACTTAAACATGAAGTAAATAAATCCACGGAAATCACAAACATATTTGATAACGTTGTCCGAAGGTAGCACGAATCTCTTAGAGGTGAAATTCGGGAAAATTGAAAGGTTAGGGGTTTGTCCCAAGGATATTCGTAAAGCACATAAATAGCACATAAATATGGAGTGAATAAGTCCACCGAAATCACAAAAATATTTCATAACTTTATCGGAAATTGAGATGAATCTCGTGGGGGGTGATATTTCCGGAAATAAAAAAGTTAGGTCTATGTCTGCCCGACATTCGAGAAGCACATAAAATGCACATAAATATGGTGCAAACAAATTGATTAATATCGCATGAAGAAATGGTCACTCTATCGGAGGTTGGGCCAAGTCTCTTAGGAGTGAAAATCGCTGAAATTAAAAAATTGGGGGATTGTCTCGTGGATATTCGTAAAGCACATAAATAGCACATAAATATTCTATTAACTATTTTACGGATAGTGCGAAAATAATTGGTGCTCTGCTAGCTTCATGGGAACTTAGCAGAGCACTTTTGAATTTCAATTTTTCGCTAAACGGTAAGAGCACAAAAATTTTAATTGTGGCACAAAATTAGCACATAAACAGCACTTAATTTTGGTCTATACTAAATTCATTTTGGGGCCTTTGCGCTGCTAGCTTCACGGAGGTACGTTAGCCGGGTTTTAAAAAAAACGGTCTTACGGCAATGGAAGCTCTGGCTCTGGGTTCACCTGGCCCGGGTGATAGCACCCAGTAAGGGTCCCTTGTCAGGGTTACTGACCCCAAGCCAAGGTGTGAACAACCGTGCCCGGGGCCGCATGGTACCAGGGGAGTGGTGCCGAAAACGGTGTCTCCGTGATACCAGGCGACCTCCCGGAGTATTCAGCCTTACCACCGCATGCAGGGCTCTGCGGGGGTGGAACATAATTTCCCTAGCTACTCGTGGGATCAAAATGGAAGACAAGAAAAAATATTAAAAAAAAAAATACACAGGAGAGTGGGGATAACGGCGTCACGGTCGAGGTCGAAGAAGGACGGACACCCGTGATGCAGTCGGGATTTGAGATGGAGGAACATCTCCAGGCGATGAGAGATCTCATCGCTGTCATGATGGCGGCTGTCAAAAAACAGCCAAACGTCACGAAAGCGGTAAAGACCGGCCTGCCGAAGCTGGAGGAGCTGGTTGATGCCCTGGGAAGCAGAAGACGAATATGCTTTCGATCTCAGCGCCTCCTATCGGAGCAATCGGTGGACGTCGAGGTATCACCGGCGGCATCGCCAGCACCCGGTACTAGCGGTGAAAACAGGAATAGGACTGCTACTAGCCCTCCCCTGCAGACCGCAGTGCAGGCAGCTGAAAAGCAGAAACCTAGCTCGATGCCTGGGGAGTGGAAAGAAGTTCCTCAAAGAAAGAAAAAGTTAAATGACCAAGAGCCACCTCAAAGTGCACCTAGCACGTCCAGGGGCATCGACAAGGGCAAACAGAGCGGACAAAATCCGAGCCAAAAAAAGCCTGCAACGCCATCGACGAAAGGCAACCAAGGGAAGAAGAAGGAACGGAGGACGAAGCCGGACGCCATCCTTCTGAAACCCTCTGAAGGCAAGACCTACGGGGAAGTTCTCCAAACTATCCGCCAAGGGATTAAGCCCGAAGAGAGTGGAGTGGAGATCCGGTCTGTCCGGCGAACCAGAGCAGGCGAGGTCCTGCTTGAGCTCTCCAAGATGACTGCCGACGCCAGAGCCATCTTCTCAGAGGCACTGAAACAAAGCGTCGGTAATACCAGCAGTGTGAGAGAACTGGTCCCAAAAACCACTTTGGAGATCAGGGACCTCGACTGCTGCACCAGCAAAGAAGAGGTTGAGGAAGCTGTAAAGCGGGACCTGCAGGACTACGACGGAAGCCTCACTGTCGTAGTGACCAGACCCAACCAGCGGGAGCAACGCTTGGCGCTGGTGACGCTCGAAGAGGGGGCGTCGACCAAGCTTCTTGCGACCGCTCGCATAAAGGTGGGTTTCGTCAACTGCCGAATTAGACGGCGGAACGAAGTGGAGCGATGTTTCAAGTGCCTAAGTTACGGGCACCGCAGCCACAACTGCAAAGGCCCGGACCGGAGCAAGCTGTGCTTCCGGTGTGGCTCGGGCGAGCACAAAGTGGCCAGCTGCAAGGCGAATCCGCACTGCTTTCTGTGCACCGGAGAGGGTACTGACCCCGCCGAACAAAATCACACGGCGGGATCAGGAGCGTGCAAGGTTTTCCGGGAGGCCCGGGTAAAGGCACTACGATAAATGGCAGTAGTCCTGCAAGGAAATATGAATAGAAGTAGGACGGCTCACAATCTCCTGGACCAGATCTGTTCCGAGAAGAACGCTGATATCGTCATTATCAGCGAACAGTACCGGAACAGGGATGGACCGGGTTGGTACTCCGATGAGCTTGGCACTGCAGCCATATGGATCCTGGAACCGCGGTCTTTTCATATCGCGGGAAACGGGTCCGGCAGAGGTTTCGTCTGGGTGAGACACGCGAACGTATTCTTCGTCAGCGTTTACCTCACTCCCAACGATCGTATAGACGACTTCCAGGCTAAACTTGACGGCCTGGAAGATGTCATCCGAGACCTCCAGGGCGAACTGATAGTGGCCGGGGATTTCAATGCGAAGGCAACCGAATGGGGGGAGATTGGGCCTGACTCGAGGAGAAGACGAGTCATGGATATGGTGTCCACGGTGGGGTTGGTAGTCCTTAATATCGGCTCCACATCGACCTTCCGAAGGCCCGGCTACAGGGAGACCATCATAGACATCTCCCTGGCAACCAAACACCTCGCAGCGAGAACTGAGGACTGGCGGGTGATCGAAGACTTCACCGGAAGCGACCACCAGTACATCATCTTCCGCGTACATGATGGCAGACCAGTCTCGGCCCCAACACAGCGCGCGCCCCCCTGTTGGAGCATAGATAAACTTGACCGAGAAAAACTGTCCCGGTCACTCGAACGCGGTCAGCGAAGACTGAAGGCAGTTCCGGTTGGATTACAACCTTCCGCGCAGGCCGAAATGATTACGGACGCCACCATGCGTCTCATACATCAGGCCTGTGCGGATGCAGTGCCAAAAAAAAGAAGCAGTCGGAGGAGACGTCCTACCTACTGGTGGACAAACGAGATCGCGGCCCTCCGAAAAAACAGCCTGCGCCTCAGGCGCATCGCACAGAGGGCCAAAAAGCGCGATCGCGACGCAGCGTCGAAGGCCGCTCAGTATAAGGTGGCCAAAAAAGCTCTCAGCCGAGCTATCGAGTCTAGTAAGCGGCGCTGTTGGAAAACGCTGGGACAGGAGCTAAACAACGATCCGTGGGGATTAGGGTACGAAATAGTCACCCGCAAACTGGGGGCCTACGCGCAAGGTACCCCCCGTGACGTGGGGACAATGTCGAACATCGTCAGTACCCTATTCCCGACTCACCCGAGGAGACCGGACGTCCGAGCGACATCCGAAATCCCTGATGCCCCGCCTTTCACCGGGGACGAGCTTTCCAAAGCCGTATCCTCAATGCGGAACAAGAAGGCTCCAGGGCCGGATGGACTTCCAGCAGAACTGCTGAAAGCCATAACAGAGTGTCACCCTCACCTCCTGCTTGACATGTACAACTCCTGTCTGAAAGCGGGAACATTCCCACGACGCTGGAAGACAGCGAGGCTTGTACTGATCAGCAAAGGTAAGGGTCCAGCAGACGCTCCAGCATCATACAGGCCCCTGTGCATGCTGGATACCGCAGGCAAACTCCTGGAGAAACTGCTTAAGCCTCGCCTACACGCAGCCGTACGGGACATGGGTGATTTAGCCCCCCGGCAATACGGCTTCAGGCGAGGCGTCTCCACCATCGACGCAGTCCGGGAGGTAGTAAACGCCGCCAGGTCGACGGAACGGGGCAACCACTATTCCCGCTCCGTGTGTCTGCTGGCCACCTTAGATGTGAAAAACGCCTTCAATTCGGTGAGGTGGGACAAGGCGCTGGACGCTTTGGAACGAGATTTCCAGGTCCCCGAGTATCTTCTCCGTATCCTCGGAGATTACTTGAGGGACCGATGGTTAATCTACGATTCAGAGGATGGCCCGAAATAGAAAGAGCTTACATCGGGGGCAGCCCAAGGCTCCATACTGGGACCCGACATATGGAACATCTCATATGACGGTATTCTTCGTATGGCGATGCCAGAGGACTGCTTCCTGATTGGGTACGCAGACGATATAGCGGCGGTCATCGTTGCTCGGGACACGGACGCTGCTCAGATGCGTCTCAATCAGGTGATGCGTCGAGTCAGCTCCTGGATGGAAGACCACGGGCTTGAACTGGCGGAAGCCAAGACCGAGATAGTGCTGCTCACAAAGAAGCGCATTGACACCTTGCGCCTTATGCAAGTAGGAGACGCGGCGGTCCAGACTAAACTGACGGCAAAGTATCTGGGGGTGACGCTCGACAATAAGCTGACCTTCGGGGCCCATATTATTAGAGCGGCGGACAAGGCAGCAGCGGTGACAACGGCGCTCAGCCGGATAATGGCTAATGTCAGCGGCCCACGGCCCTGCAAAAGACGCCTACTCATGAGCACTGCCGAGTCCATAATGCTATACGGAGCCGAAATCTGGGCCGGTGCGCTGCGGTATGAGATTTACCGAAAGCGCATGGCGGCAGTACAACGGAGAGGGGCCCTCCGAATTGCGTGCTCCTACCGCACGGTCTCGGAGCCCGCAGCGCTGGTGGTCGCTGGGGTTATACCCATCGATCTACTAGCCCAGGAGCGACAGTTTATCCACCAGCAGACGCTTGCTCTGGGGAAAAAAGAAGCCCGCAAGACAGCCAGAGCTAACAGCATGGAGGCCTGGCAAGAAAGGTGGCGAAACGAGACGAGGGGCAGGTGGACAGCTAGGCTGATAACCCGGCTGGACACCTGGACCAATGGTCGAACCTGGTCGACGTGACGGGGAGGTAGATTATTACCTCACCCAATTTCTGACAGGGCACGGCCTGTTCCGCTCCTACCTGTGCAAAATGGGTAAGGCGCCGGATCCAGGCTGTGCCTACTGTGACTCTCCCTCGGACAATGCTCTCCATACCTTCTACGAATGCGGAAGGTGGATGCTTGAACGGGGGACTCTCGAAGAAGGTCTCGGATATGTGACGCCCGACAACATCGTCGGTATCATGCTTCGAGACCAGGACGCGTGGTCGAAGGTACAAGTATATATCGAAACTGTCCTTCCCCACAAAAAACGAGACCAGGACAATGCCATAAATGGTTAAATGACGAGAAAATTGAAGAGGAGCCCATCAGGGCTCGGATGGAGGCGTCCTAATGACGAAGGAAACCCACCCCGAAGTAATGCGAAAGCAGTGCCGGGGTGGATCCAGATAATGGAAGATGACATGAGAGGCGGGGTTTTAGCTGGTAGGTCGTAACGGAGATTCCAGCACACGGAGTACACGTGCCCCTCCATGGTGTATAAAACATTTCCCCCCTCTCTAAAAAAAAAAAAAAAAAAAAAAAATTATTATTATTATTATTATTATTATTATTATTATTATTATATTTTTTTTTTTTTTTTTTATCGTGGTAAAGGATAGGGCAAATCTTTTATAGACCTAGGCGTCTTCGCTACGCCCGGAGTTAGAGGTTGCCCCTCTAACCAGGAGGGACGTCCACGCCCGTGTGCTGGACTCTCTTCTCGCTTCATTGGGTCAAGCGAGGGGTGGTACCTCCCGCTCGACACCGGTTTCCACGAGAAGCCTACCAGCTAAACCCCCCCAACCCTGGCCAAAAATAGAACAGGTAAATCTTTGGTCAGGTGTGGGGAAACCACTTCTGTCCGCGTTGTCGTTCGCGCCACCCCCCCCCCCCCCCCAGTCAGGGACTACGTTAGTATTACTTTTGAACTGGGGGTTTCTGTCTGTGTTTTCGTGAATTTTACGTCGCGTCTGTCATGTCAGGCAGCCGTCCGCGTTCTTCCGTCTCAGTATTGTCTCTACGTATGTGGCTAGTAAGCGCCACCAGTCGCTTCCGCGGAGCATCACATCCACGATATTATCGGGAGTGATGGCTCCGACGGTCGTTTCCAGTCTCTGTCTGAGGTCTGTCCATTTGTTGCATACAAAAAACGTATGTTTAACGTCGTCTCGTTCGTGTCCACAGTATGTGCAGTGTAACGGTGTGTGACGGACGGGTCCAGCTTTGCATATAAGTAGACAACACGAATGATAGAAACATATGGGTGACTATAGCGCAGTGGTTAGCGCTCTTAATTAGTACCTGATCAACCTGGGTTCGAATCCCGGGGTCACCATATTTTCTATCATTTATTTCTGGCCCTACCGTCGCATCATCGTCTGCCATCACCTCATCGAAGATATCGGCCGTTCTGTTACAGCAGTCCGGTGTCCGTACTTTGTTCATTCTGTGCAGGTACTGTCTGAAGTATCCGTGTCCTGTCAGGAATTGGGTGACGCAAAAATTCACGTCCCCAAACTGTCGACTCGTTCACGGTCTCACATCCTTTATTAGGCGTCTTGTCCAGTTTTCGTTTGTTGTGTCTTCCGTCCAGCGCTGTTGCCATGTCCGCATTGTCCTGGCTCGTTCTGTCGTTGCTGCGTCCTGTCGTCCAACGTCGGCGCTCCTTCCGTAGATCCTCTTGCGCTCGAATGCAAGAAGGTCTATGGGGATAACGCCTGCTACCACCAGCACAGCCTGCGCGGAGACCGTCCGGTAGGAGCAGGCGATCCTGAGCGCACTTTGTCTCTGTACCGTCATCATCGCGTGCCAGTATTTTTTCGTCTTAAGGGAATCTGCCCACACCTCCGCTCCGTAAAGGAGGATCGAGTGAGTGGTCGACATCAACAGTCTCCGTTTTCCCGGTCTCGGTCCGTTCCTGTTTGCCATCAGGCGGCTTAGGGATGTTATCCTTTCGGCCGCCTTCTGAGCCGTCTTTTGTATATGAGGCCAGAAGGTCATCTTCGTATCTAGGGTCACCCCCAGGTACTTGACTTCCCCCTTGGTCTCGATGTCTTCCGTCCCAACTCTTATGAGCAGTCTCGTCTGAATGCGTTTCCTTGTGAGGAGAAACAGTTCTGTCTTTTCTGTAGCGAGTTGCAGTCCGTGGTCTGTCATCCAACGTCCCACCCGCCTCATAGTCTGGTTTAGCTTTAACTGCGCCAGTTCTGGAGTCCGCTCGACGATCGCCGCCGCCACGTCATCGGCGTATGCGACGAAAGAAACGCCGAGGGGAAGTTCCAATCTGAGCAGGCTGTCGTAAACTCTATTCCAAAAGTCTGGCCTAAGAATGGATCCTTGGGCCAGCCCCGCGGTAATCTGTTTTGTTACCTGTCCTTCCGTTGTCTCGTACGTCAGTCGTCGGTTGCGCAGGTAATCCTCCACAACCCGGAGTAAGTAGGGTGGAACCCCGAAGGCGTTTCTGAGAGCCCACAAGATATCCACCCACCTGGCCGAAATGAAGGCATTCCTGACGTCTAGTGTCGCCAGCAGTACGATAGGTCGCGCGGCGTGGCAGAATCTGTCCGTGTCCCGGAAGGTGTCGACGACTTTCTGGATTGCTCCGATTGTCGATCGGCCCTTCCTGAAACCGAACTGCTGATTGGAGTGGCCTCCTCAGGTCACTATCGCGTCTGTCAGTCTCGGTCGGAGTAGCCGTTCGTACAGTTTACCTGTCGTGTCCAGTAGACTTAGCGGCCGGTAGGCCGAAGGCGTGCTGGGGTCGCCCTTACCCTTGGGAATAAGGACCAGCCGCGCCTTTTTCCACCGATCGCTGAAGGTCCCTGTCTGCAGGCACGTGTTGTACAGGTCGAGGAGTATGTCCGGCCTCAGTTTGACCATCAGCCGGATAACCTCTCCCGGTACCCCGTCGGGCCCTGGCGCTTTGCCAGCCTTCACCGCGTTGGCTGCTCTGGTGAGCTCCTCCGCAGTGAAAGGAGTTATTGCCTCCGTCTCGTCGGCGTCTGTTGCGTCCGTTCGCGTCATGTGTGTCGGAAAAAGTCCGTCCACAATGCGTCGCGTGGTTTCCGCATCTTTGAGTTCCGGCGGGACGCGGGCCCCTGGTTTACCGATTACAATCTTGTAGCCGGTACCCCAAGGGTCGTGGTCCACCTCCTCGCAAAGCGTCTTCCAGCATTTCGCCTTGCTGTCCCGTATTGCGTTCGTCAGTCGCTTTCGTTCCGTAGTGTATATGGCCTGTAGGGCTTGCCTTTCCGGTCTGCCTCTGGCCCTTGTCAATCGTCTTCGTGTTGCGAGGCATCCTTTCCGCAGTTCGGCTATCTCGTCGGTCTACCAGTATTGAGACTGTCTGTCACGTCTGTAGTGTTTTTTCGGCAATGTACTGTTGCACAGATGCTCCGTTAGCTTGGCCGTCTCGTCCGCCAGTCTTTCCGCCCTGAGCCGGCCAGTCAGCCCCGGGGGGACGTTGGTAACCGGAGCCGGCGCTATCGCCAGTTCTTCCGAGAACCTTCGTACGTCGAGTTTGTTCGTGTTCCACCGCGGGGGGTGTCAAATCCTATTCCGTGTCGTTACTGTCTGTCTCGCCATCTCGAAGGCGATATACTGGTGGTCGCTGGCCGTATAGTCTTCCACCACCCGCCACCGCCCCACCTGCGGAAGTAGTCTGTCCGAGATCATCGTTACATCTGGAATGGAGTCTCCGTATCCCGGTCGTCTGTACGTCGGCGTATTTCCTGTATTTGCTACCACTAAGTCTATGCTTGCGGCCATCTCCAGCAGCAGCCGCCCCGTTTGTTCGTCACTGTCATGCCCCAGTCGACCGATTATTATTATTATTATTATTACTATTATTATTATTTTTTTTTTCCGAGGAGTTGCGGAATCCTTTTTACGGATTCACCCCAGCCATGCGGACTGGTGCAAATGTGGGACTCCCGATTGGCCTACCCACTAAACCGCCACCTCCTTTGCGTCCGCCCTCGACCAGGAACTATGTTAATATTACTTCCGATCGGGGGGTCTGTCTGTGTTTGTCTTGTCATGTTGTGCGTGCGTTCAGTTTCTGTTTTCTTTGTCACGTCTGGTCAGTCATGTCAGGCAGCCGTCCGCGTTTTTCTGTCGCAGTATTGTTTCTATGTAAGTGGCGATGTTTTGCCATTGGTCGTTTCCGTGGAGTATCACCTCGACGATGTTGTCCGGGGTGATGCTTCCGACCACCGATTCTGTTTCTTGTCGCAGTCTTGTCCAGCGGTCACATCTGAAGAAGGTGTGTTCCGCGTCGTCACGTTCGTGTCCACAGTATGTACAGTCCGGTTTTCGTAGTCTGTTCATTTTATGTAGGTACCGTCTAAAGTAACCGTGTCCCATCAGGAATTGAGTGACGTAAATGTTCACGTCCCCAAATTCCCGACGGAACCACAGTCTCAGGTCCTTTATCAGTCGTCTCGTCCAGTTTCCGGTAGTTTCTTCTGTCCATCGTTCTTACCACATCTGTAGCGTCCTGTCTCTTTCTGTCGATGCCGCGTCCTGTCGTCTTGTATCTGCGCTCTTACCGTAGATCCTCCTGCGCTCGAAAGCGAGGAGGTCTATGGGAATCACGGCCGCTATCACCAGAACAGCCTGTGCAGAGACGGTCCGGTAGGAGCAGGCGATCCTCAGCGCGCTTTGTCTTTGTACTGCCATCATGCGTAGCAGTATTTTTTCGTCTTCAGAGCGTCTGCCCAGATCTCCGCGCCGTAGAGCAGAATCGAGTGGGCCGTTGACATTAGTAGTCTCCGTTTCCCCGGTCTCGGTCCGTTCGTATTTGCCATCAGGCGGCTTAAGGATGCTATCCTTCCAGCCGCCTTCTGAGCTGTCCTTTGTATGTGAGGCCAGAAGGTCATCTTTGTATCTAGTGTCACCCCCAGATATTTGACGTCCCCTCTGGTCTCGTTGTCGACCGTCCCAATCTTCATCGGTAGTATCGTCTGTATGCGTTTTCTCGTGAGAAAAAGCAGTTCTGTCTTCTCCGTCGCTAATTGTAGTCCATGGTCAGTCATCTATCGTCCGAACCGTCTCATCGTCTGATTCAGTTTGTACTGCGCCATTTCTGGAGAGAGCTCGACGATCACCGCCGCCACGTCATCGGCGTATGCAACGAGGAGTACGCCGAGCGGAAGCTCCAGTCTGAGCAGGCTGTCGTAGAGTCCGTTCCAGAAGTCCGGTCCAAGTATGGATCCTTGGGCCACCCCCGTGGTAATCTGTCTCGTCCTCTGTCCCTCTGTTGTCTCGTATGTAATTTGTCGGTTTCGCAGGTAATCCCCCACCACCCGGAGCAGGTACGGCGGAACCCTGTAGTCGCTTCTGAGCGATCCCAGGATGTCGACCCACCTGGCCAAGTTGAAGGCGTTCCTGACGTCCAGTGTTGCCAGCAGCACGATAGGCCGCGCTGCATGGCAATGTCTGTCTGTGTCTCGGAAGGAGTCGACCACCCTCTGGATTACTCCAATGGTTGATCCACCCTTCCTGAAGCTGAACTGCCGGTCTGAGAGGCCTCCCCCGTTCTGTATCGCGTCCGTCAGTCTTGGTCTGAGCAGCCGTTCGTACAGTTTCCCTGTCGTGTCGAGTAAGCTCAGCGGCCGGTAGGCTGACGGCGAACTGGGGTCGCCCTTCCCCTTTGGGATGAGGACCAGCTTCGCCGTCTTCCAGCGGTCGCCAAAGGTCCCTGTCGTCAAGCACGTGTTGTACAGGTCTAGAAGTATCTCCGGCCTCTGACTAGCGATCAGCCGGATGATCTCTCCCGGTACTCCGTCGGGTCCTGGCGCTTTACCCATCTTCATGGCGTTGGCTGCTCTGGTGAGCTCCTCCGCCGTGAAGATGGGGACCGCCGAGGTTTCGTCGTCGTTCGTTACATCCGTGCGTATCGGGTGTGTCGGGAACAGTCCGTCGACGATCCATCGTGTGGTTTCCGCGTCTTTGAGTTTCGGCGGAGCCCGGGCCGCCAGTTTACCAGTTACGATCTTGTAACCAGTGCCCACGGGTCGCGATCCACCTCCTCGCAGAGCTTCTTCCAGCATCGCGCCTTGCTGTCCCTAATAGCGTTCGTCAATCTTTTTCGTTCCGTCCTGTACGCCTCTTGAAGGGATTCCCTTTCAGGTCTCCCGCCGGCCCTGGTGACCCGTCTTCGGTTGGCGAGGCACCTTTTCCGCAGTTTGGCTATCTCGTCCGTCCACCAGTACTGTGGTTGTCTGTTTTGTCTGTTCTGTCGTTTCGGCATTGTGCTGTTGCACAGCCGCTCCGTCAGCTTAGCCGTCTCGTTTGCCAGTCTTTCCGCCCTTTGCCGACCGGTCAGCTCCGGGGGAACGTTTGTGCTCGGTGCCGGCGCTGCCGCCAGTTCCTCCGCAAATTTTTGTACGTCGAGTTTGTTCGTGTTCCACCGCGGGGGTTGTCGCACTCTCGTTCGCGTTGTCGTCGTCTGTACTGCCACTTCAAAAGCAATGTACTGATGATCGCTGGCCGTATAGTCCTCGATCACCCGCCATCCCCTTATCAGCGGCAGCAGTCTTTCTGACGTTATCGTAACGTCCGGTATAGATTCCCCGTATCCTGGTCGTCTGTATGTCGGTACGTTCTTCGTATTTACCACTACGAGGTCTAGCCTTGCGGCCATCTCCAGTAGTAGTCGTCCCCGTTTGTTCGTTTCTGTCATGCCCCACTCGATCGCCCTCGCGTTGAAGTCCCCCGCGATCACGACATCTCCGGGCAAGTCCCTTATTCCGTCCTCGAGGAGCGCCACCTTTCTCTCGAATTCCGCCACGGCGTAGTTTGGGATCAGGTAGACGCTGACATATGTGACGGCGCCCACCTTGGCCCAGACGTAATCGTCCCCAACGCCCCGGTCGGTTATCCGGGTCCGGGTCGCGCCCCTCACCCAGATAGCAACTGTCTTCGTTTCGTTCGTTATCCATGTCTGCGTCGGTCGTGTCCTGTACGGTTCGCATAGTATAAGTATGTCGGTGTCGTGTTCGTATGCTATCTGTGGTAGTAGCATGTCTGCTGTCTTACTTCGGTTCAGGTTTCCCTGGATTATTCGGTCCGTCGTCCGGCTTGTCTCCTGCACTCCCCCAGCGCAGCCCGGAACTCAGCGCACCTCCCGGAACCCCCGAGGTGCCCCACGTCCTCGTGCCCCACCTCGCTGCACAGAGGGCAAGTCGGCTTGTTTTTGCAGTCTGTCGCGTGATGTCCCGTTTCGCCGCATTTTCTGCAGTTCTGTGTCCGGTCTTGACCTTTGCAGTTTGCTTTACTGTGTCCGAAACCTAGGCACTTGTAGCATCTCGTCACTGTCAGTCGTTTTCGGACGTGGCATCTCACCCATCCAATGGCGATCCGACCCCGGCCAAGCAGCTCCTCCGCTTCCTGCGGTTCTAAGTCGCATACGGCCATATACTGCTCGGCCCGGTTCGGGCCGAAAATATGGACTCCGAAGTTCGCGTCTCGTCCTCTCTCTCGTTGCAGTGCCTGTCTGATGTCGTCTTCGGTCGCCACGCAGTCCAGGTCCATGATCTCCAATTGGATCTTGGAGGTCGCAGCCCTGACGCTGCCTGCGTCTCCGATCACGTCTTGTAGAGCGCGTCTGAAGTCTTCTCGTCCGTCCGCGTTGGTCTGTATCTTTAAAAGACACAGTCCGTTCTTTGTCTTCCTCAAAGTTGTCACCTGTACATGACTCTTCGTCGGGTCGACCGTCGCTCTTATTTTGCGTACTATGTCGGAGTACGATTTGTCCTTCTCTGGCTTGACTAGGACAGCCGTCTCCGGGTGTTTGGGGGCCGGTCTGCGTCTGTCTTCCTGAGTGTCAACGTTCGTCTCGTTTGTTCTCTTTTTCTGTTCTGTCTTTTTTGTCTTCTTGTTTGTGACCGTTTGCGAGGAGGCAGCCGGTTCCGCAGTCGGAGCCCTCTTCTGTGAGGTCTCCGGAGTGGTCCCGGTCGTCTCCCGTTTACGTTTTGTCCGTGGCGTTTCCTGTCTTTTCGACTCCATTTCAGTCTCCGTGTCTGTCGTGCAACCCCCCGGGGCAGTATTGCTACGCTTATGCAGCGCAACGTCCGCTGCCTCGAGGATGGTTTTGATGCCGTTTTTCACCGTCATGTTCATATTTTTCTGTATGGCCGCTGCCTCGGCCATTTTCGTCGCCGTCCGCTGTATGAGCTTCAGTAGCTCTGTTACATCCATTTCATCTCGTTTCAGTGTGGTGTTGTGTGGTTTTGTATTTTCCGTCTGTCCTGTTTGTAGTGCTGGGTTTGGGTAGTCGCTCTCGATGGCGGAGGAGTAGCTTGCCGCGCTCCCCACGCTCGATTCGCTGTCCGCCCTGTCGCGTCTCATCAGGTTCAGTATTGTCCTGTCTGTGTTTTTTGTCTTTGTCCTTATTTTGTCCTGGTCCTGTTCCAGGGTGAATGGCCCCGGTGGCGGGGTTTCCGTCCTATACGGGGCCAGTCCAGTTTTCTGTCCTGACCGCCCGTCCGTTGTCTGATCCCTTCGTGGTGGGGTGAGGAGCCCCGTGGTCGCCGATGCGTTTGACCGTTTTTCATTAATGCTACTTTTCATTTTGTTCGGTTTCTTTCTACTCCTTTTCTTTGTGGGTGTGGGCGTGTCGTTTGGGTGTGGGTTGCTAGGGCTCCACCGCCGCTTTGCCTCCTCTGCGGACTGCCCCTCCTCTGGCACCAGTGGCCTCACCGAGGCCCCCCCGCTACTGCTGCAGGGCCCTTTCCGGACGCCACCCGGCATTACTACAGTATGGGGATTTTCGCTGGTTGATAGGGCAGCTAGGTCCACCCGGCTAAGGGGACCCGGGCCCCTGTACTATCCAGCGGCCCAGGAGCATCAGGCCTGGTTTACTCGGGGTACTCTCTAGCGCTTCGCGTTGGGGCTGCTAGCAGCGGACAGCGGCTGGAGAGTACCAGCACCATCACCTAGTGTTGCGTGTGCGTGGTCTGAGTGCCCGTTGTAGTGGCTTTGCCAGTCCATTCACTCCAGGAGAGCCCGTTTATAGGGATCCCGCGCTTTCGCTTTTCGGGAGTCCCCGTTCTTAGGGAACCCCGAGCATTCGTTCCCCAGGGTGGCCCGTTTATAGGGTCCCTGGACATTTGCATCACTGGCATGTCACTCGGGCTTGTTTGTGTTAGTGTTTGCGTCTGTGTGTGTGTGTGTGTGTAGCCTGGTTTTGGTCCACCCCGATTGTTTTCGGTACCATCCATCTCTGGAAGGCGTCCCCCTATCCGCCACCTGGGGAGGCGCCCGATGCGGGACCGGCAACCCGTCACGGGATTATTATTATTATTATTATTATTATTATTATTATTATTATTATTTTTTTGTTTTTTTTCCGAGGAGTTGCGGAATCCTTTTTACGGATTCACCCCAGCCATGCGGACTGGTGCAAATGTGGGACTCCCGATTGGCCTACCCACTAAACCGCCACCTCCTTTGCGTCCGCCCCCGACCAGGAACTATGTTAATATTACTTCTGATCGGGGGATCTGTCTGTGTTTGTCTTGTCATGTTGTACGTGCGTTCTATTTCTGTTTTCTTTGTCGCGTCTGGTCTGTCATGTCAGGCAGCCGTCCGCGTTTTTCTGTCGCAGTATTGTTTCTATGTAAGTGGCGATGTTTTGCCATTGGTCGTTTCCGTGGAGCATCACCTCGACGATGTTGTCCGGGGTGATGCTTCCGACCACCGATTCTGTTTCTTGTCGCAGTCTTGTCCAGCGGTCACATCTGAAGAAGGTGTGTTCCGCGTCGTCACAATCGTGTCCACAGTATGTACAGTCCGGTGTTCGTACTCTGTTCATTTTATGTAGGTACCGTCTAAAGTAACCGTGTCCCGTCAGGAATTGAGTGACGTAAAAGTTTACGTCCCCAAACTCCCGACGGAACCACAGTATCAGGTCCTTTATCAGTCGTCTCGTCCAGTTTCCTGTCGTTTCTTCTGTCCATCGTTCTTGCCACATCTGTAGCGTCCTGTCTCTTTCTGTCGATGCGGCGTCCTGTCGCCTTGTGTCTGCGCTCTTACCGTAGATCCTCTTGCGCTCGAAAGCGAGGAGGTCTATGGGAATCACGCCCGCTATCACCAGAACAGCCTGTGCAGAGACGGTCCGGTAGGAGCAGGCGATCCTCAGCGCGCTCTGTCTTTGTAC
This sequence comes from Cryptus viduatorius, assembly GCA_964006125.1. Lineage (NCBI taxonomy): Eukaryota > Metazoa > Arthropoda > Insecta > Hymenoptera > Ichneumonidae > Cryptus > Cryptus viduatorius. The sequence goes on from OZ023223.1 coordinate 22,204,901, forward strand.
TGCCATCATTGCGTGGCAGTATTTTTTCGTCTTCAGGGAGTCCGCCCAGATCTCCGCGCCGTAGAGCAGAATCGAGTGGGCCGTTGACATTAGTAGTCTCCGTTTCCCCGGTCTCGGTCCGTTCGTATTTGCCATCAGGCGGCTTAAGGATGCTATCCTTCCAGCCGCCTTCTGAGCTGTCCTTTGTATGTGAGGCCAGAAGGTCATCTTTGTATCTAGGGTCACCCCCAGATATTTGACGTCCCCTCTGGTCTCGTTGTCGTCCGTCCCGACCTTCATCGGTAGTATCGTCTGTATGCGTTTTCTCGTGAGAAAAAGCAGTTCTGTCTTCTCCGTCGCTAATTGTAGTCCATGGTCAGTGTTATACCGCCGAATCCCGGTTAGCTACGCCGAGGTTAGCGGTAATGAATATTCTCTATTATTTTTTGGGATGTTTATCGGTTAAGGGTTGGAACCCCAGTGAATGTTTGAACACAGGAGATGTAAGCGAAAATGTCTATCTTTATTAATGCGTTGATACGCAAACTCAAATTATCACACAGAATTATATTATACAGAGTATGGACTACTGTCCGACCAAAGTAACGTAGTACTACTAATAGACCCTTTGCACGAGTCTCTCTACACGCAACCAACCGCGCAGTATCGCATGACCAATTGTACTCCTCGTCTTGCGCTCAGTCTCACACTTTATAGGAGATAAAGTGGAGCGAGCAATTCAGCATATTGACGAAATTTGGTAATGATGTTTACCTTATCATCGTTCCAGTATGCGATACTGTGCAGTCGGCGCAATATTACGAGATCGCTCGCCTCGGTTATTGCGTAAGCGTAACCTCGGCGGTGCTCTCATTATTCGGGGGTATAACATCCCTCCCCCCTTAAAGAAAAGAAATCAGGAGATTTCTTTTCGTTTCATCCCAAAGTTACGCTAAATTCCCCGACTCGGAGTGTTACAATTTTTCCCTCCGTTGGAATTTTTTGCGTTCATTGAACCCGGAGAATTGCACGCTTCTGCTGCGTCGGCTATTCTTCCGGTCTATAAGCCGGTGCGTTCGCGGCGGTGCGTCATTTACTTTCCGATTTTCTGATTCAACTCCACGGAAGAAAATATCCATCGTCGATATGTCGCCGCCGCCCGCAAAGGTAAGGGTGTTTTTTCTCCTAAATTATATTATTATTGCCATTATTATATTCCCTTCAATTTTTTATCTAATTTCTGTTTTTTTTTTTGTTAATTCTCCACTATGCAGAAGATGCGTTTGACCCCAGAGGAGGAGGCCGTGGAAGGTTCGGTTCCTCTCGTAGTCCGGACGTCGTCGGATCGGGATCAGCAGCCCCAATCGCCTGCACCGTCCACCCCTCCTGCCTCGTCGACGGTTATCCCCGTATTTGACGATCGGCCGTACGCTCGTGGCTCTTCCCGTCTGCAGGTCTTATCGCGACGCTGTGGGAGTCGACGAGCCTATCCGGCTTCCCAGCGGCACCGGATATCTCTTCCTTCGGGGTCGTCGGGGATTCGCCCCGCTGGCGAGAGCGACGATGATGACGAAGTGTGGGAGTTTGTCCGTTAAGGACGTAATGTCGCGATCTCGTTGTGTATCCGTTTTTTATTTTTAATAAACGAATTTCTCCGAGCAACCCTTTGTGCCTCGGTCTCTCCTTCCCTCTCGCGTATGGCGTCCCGGGGCTCCCCCGGTCCACTCGCAGCTTCCGCCGTTGGTATTTTTCTTGTCTCAATCGCTGGAGATGTTCGCCGCTGGTTTCGCCATTCCGTTGGTGTCTCTTCATTTCCGTGGATTGCCACCTTCGTACAGGGGGCCTCTATCGCTGGTTGCGGTGCTCGGCATCGTCTTCGAATTAGCCAATATAAGGCGAATATCATCATTATTAGTAACGCGATCGCGCCAACCGAATGGTGGCCGATCTTTTCGTATATTTGCTGCGCGCGTGACACCCGGCTGCCCAGGCTGTCTCTGATGTGCCGTAGGCGTACGCCGAGGTCATTCAGCTCTTGTGGTGTGCTAACCACGTGTTCGAGGGTGATGCCCCCTTGCTGCCCGGCTATCACCGGTGCGCATTCCGCCTCCTGGGGTGTCAACGTAAGGTTATATGTTGGCACCAAGTCGTTGTCAGTAATTTCCTGCGTCATGCGTTTCATGGCTTCGACGCGAAAATTCCTCGCTGTTGCGGTGCAACGCCCGGTAAGAACGAGCGATCCAGTTCCGCTGAGGATGGCCTGCTGATTCGGCATTCCAATGCAGGCTATTGCCACTGTCTCGGGACGCGGCGCAACGTATAGCCAACGTCCCGGCTGCCGTAAACTAACGATGAGAGTGCTGGTCAACTTGACGATGCGTTTCGGGCAATTTTGTTCCCGACCTACCGCACCTCCCACGTAGGTTCGCACGGTGCATGGTGCGTCCTCGTTGACTGTGAATGCGGGGTGTCGAGGATTACAATAATACCTCGTTCCATCCTTCTTGCACTCCTCTAGCTCATGTTCCGTTATGCGTAGGAAATTCCTATTTTCCCGATCCACTACTACCGGCTCCGGCGTTGTTTCCAGGTAGTAATACGTGTCGTTTTCCCCCCGCCTCGGGAGTGGATATGTTCGACTGACACTGTATTCTGTTGCACCGACGAGGGGTATCTCGATGAGGAGTGTAACGTTCCCCCCAACGCGATAGGCCCTTGTGGTGGCCAAACGCAGAATCGCTGCTGCATTTTCTCTAGCCACTGGTCGAGGGAAGCTATATCCCTTCGGCACATGCGGCAATGCCTCAGAAAGATATTTCGTCAGCTTCTCTGGCGAGACGATCGTTGGATTCACCGTCCCAGATGCAATCCCGGCGAATAAGTTCGCGATATCCCTCACTTCGCCGAGAAATACCTCCATATATGAGTCTAGGAGCCCCAAACTTTCGTCAAATTGCTGCTGATTGGCTAGGCGACTGGTGCTGTTGTGAAAGTACCCATTGACTTCCCGCAACATGTCATTTAACTTCTGGAAATTTCGCTCAGACGCGTGCGACGAGCGATTGAACATGTCGAGTGACGACTCGACCACTTGCAGCTGTCGCAGCATCCCATTTTTCATAGATTCCTGCGTATCACGTACCGCCGAAATTTCGTTCTCGATACGTTCGCCATCGGATGCATCGAGATTTCCTGTAATGGATTTGAGCACAGATCCCAATCCATCGACCAATCCGCGCTTATCCCGATGCTCTCCTCCCACGAGATCGTGTATCACGCCAATTTCTTCCTCGACCTTCTTGGAGAGACGCTCCAGATGCACCAACATCTCGGCACAGTGACCTCCGGAACTCCTTGACTCCTTACATCGGTCCTGATACACGCTTAGATGCCATTGGATTGATTCCTCCAGTGCCATGAGGTTCGAAAGATCCATTCGCACAGCCAAAGTCCAGACATCCGTATATAAACTCAACGTACCAATGTGCTCGAAATAAATTCCGGGCACATTGCGAAATTCCCGTATGTCATAACCATTGTCGCAGCTGACCATCACCAGCATGTATAACACCCTGCAACAGTGTTATTCCTCGCAATATATTTTTTTTTTTTTTTTTTTACAGCTAAACAGCTACACAGCTCCCCCTCGCAATATATTTTTTTTTTTTTTTTTTTTTTTACAGCTAAACAGCTACACAGCTCCCCCCCCCCCCCCCCCCTTTAAAAATCCGACTCCTTAATTTTCGATATACTCGCGGAGACGATCCACGTGGACTTTCAGCCTCCGCCGCCCTTTGCGAATCGTATAATTGAGGGGAGGATGTATCTCTTCAACTACGAATGGTCCTATCCAATTGGCAGTGAGTTTCGCCGATCTTCCCTGCCGTACCGTCTCGTCATGCAGCAAAACTTTCTCTCCAATACCGAATTTCCTCTCTTTCGCTTTCCCGTCGTGGAATTCCTTTGCGCGAATTTTTGCGGCCTTGAGATTAGCCTGAGCCATTGCCCAAGATGCTCGCATTCGCTCCCGTGACTCTTGCGAATAATCGTCGTAAGCGTATAGTGTACCCGAGGGTTTTTTTAATGAAGTCGGGAGCTCAGCCTCCCTTCCGAATATTAGGCTGTAGGGCGTGAAGCCCGTAGCCGTATGGGGAGTGGTATTGTATTGGAACATAGCGTACGGCAACCATTTGTCCCAATTCCTCTGGTCTTCGTCGATGTAACTTTTCAGGTACTCAGCCAACGTTCGATGTGAACGCTCCAGAGCACCGTTCGATTGCGGATGATACGCCGTTGTTTGCACCTTTTCAATGTGTAACAGCTTGCATACGTCCTTAAATATTGAGCTCAGGAAATTCGTCCCTTGATCCGTGAGCACGATTTCCGGTATCCCATATCGACACACAATTTCCTCCGTAAACGCTCGAGCAACATCGTTCGCTGTTTGCGAGGGAAGCGGTATTGCGATGCTGAATTTCGTCAATAAATCCTGAAACGTGAGAATATACTTATTCCCCGTTTCCGTTTGCGTCAAAGGTCCAACGATGTCAAGTGCACCCTTTTCGAACGCCCGCGATGGCGTATCGGTAATCACCATCGGAGCTTTCGGCGTCGAACGAATTTTATTTCGTTGGCATTTATCGCATGCCGCAACGTATTCTTCTATCTCTCTCCGCATTCCGGGCCAGGTGTATGCGAGTCGTATCCTATTTAACATACGCGTTGCGCCTTGATGGCCGCCGAGAGGAGCATCGTGATATTCGTATAGAATTTTCCTTCTCTCCTCTTTACTTAAAGATTCGCCATCGCTACGGTCCTTATCACCGTAGCTCGCATGGCCGCCGTTATCTCCGTCGTCCGAGTCGCTGTCGCTATCGCGTCGTCCGTCTCTCTCGCGCTCGCTGCTGACTGCCGCTTCACCTGGCATGATGGCTGTTGCGTCATCCGTCGCACTCGAGTCACCGCTGTTGCCTCGCGCTGTCTCTCTCGCGTCTTCGCTGCGTCGCGATGGAGTGTCCACGCGCTCGCCACTGTCGCTCTCTCCCTCGTGCTCGTTGCCGTCGCTGGCTGTCTCTCTCTCCGCCCGTCGTGCATGCGAGCGCGTCGTTACATATACTCGACTCAGTGCATCGGCATTTGTATTCTTCTTCCCGGCTTTATACACTATGTCAAACTCATGTTCCGACAATTTTATTTTCCAGCGCATAAGCCTTGAGCCCGGATCCTTTACACTAAATAGCCATACTAAGGGCTTGTGGTCTGTTACGACTGTAAACCTTGTACCATATACATACGGTCGGAACTGTGCTACCGCCCAGACAATTGCAATTAATTCTTTTTCTGTAGTGGTATAATTTTGTTCCGATTTGTTGAGCGTACGACTCGCATAACAAATTGGCAAATCTTCTCCTATCTCCCCCTGAGATAGTATCGCGCCGATAGCTTTATCCGAAGCATCGGTTGTCACGACGAACGGCCTCGCGAAATCCGGATACTGCAACACCGGTGCCGACGTCAGCGCATTTTTTAATTCGACGAATGCGTGTTCCCGTTTCGCCGTCCACTCGAATGGAATTTCTTTCTTCGTTAATTCTGTTAATGGTTTGGCGATTCTCGAGAAGTCTTTTATAAATTTTCGATAATAACCGGCAAGCCCTAGAAAGGACTGTACTCCCTTCATATTATTCGGTACTGGAAAATCCCGTACCGCCGTGATTTTCGAGGGATCCGGTCGCACTCCCTCATCAGAAATTATGTGCCCTAAATATTGCGTTTCCTTCCTTAGAAAACTACACTTCCCCGGTTGCAGCGATAATTTCGCCTCTCGCAGGCGCGTAAATACCTCGCGAAGTCGCTTGTTATGCTCCGTCAGCGTTGACCCGAATACCACTATATCGTCAAGATATACGTAGCATTTTATACCGTCGAGTCCCGCCAACACGGTGTTCATGAGCCTTTGGAATGTCGGAGGGGCATTTTTTAACCCGAAGGGCATTCGAGTATATTCGAAATGCCCCTGCGGTGTGGAAAATGCAGTTTTTTCTCTATCCTTTTCCGCCATGGGAATTTGGTGGAAACCCGATGCTAAATCGAGGGTGGTGAAGTATTGCGCCTTCCCCAGCTGATCCAATATATCGGTGATATTCGGTAATGGATACGAATCACCGATCGTCGCCTCGTTAAGCTTACGAAAGTCTACGACGACTCGTAATTTTACTACTCCCGCCGCGTCAGGTTTTTTCGTTACCACGAGCAGCGGTGCATTCCATTGGCTTCGACTTTCCTGTATGATGCCGTCCTTCAGCATCTGTTCCGTTTGCTTTGCAACTTCCTTCTTATGCGCTTCCGGTAAACGATACGGCTGCACTTTTATCGGTTTTACGCCCTCGCGAAGGGGAATTTCATGCTCAATTTTCGTAGTAAACGGCAACCAGTCGCCCTCCAGGTGAAAGATCTCTGCAAAATCCTCACATATTTCAAGTAGTGTTTCTCTTTCCTCGGAATTTAAATTTCGCACGTCGATTGCTTCACGTAAGCGCGTGAGTCGCGTGCCGCCGTCTTCCCCCTCATTGCCGCTCGCCACGCGCGCGATGTTTAACTCGCGTGCGCTCTTGTTGTGACACGATTTTTCTGCTGATTCGAACGGCTCGAGTGTCACTGTCGGTCGCTCGATCTCAACTTCCTCGCAGGTGGTATTTATTATGCATACCGCACAGCTGTTTCCTCGCGGTTTCGTCGTACAGGCGCCGATTGCTACTCCCTCGGCGACCTCCTTCTTGTCAGCGAGTCCCATTACCCGACTGCAAGTTGCTACGTAAGCGATATTCTCGCTTCGCGCTGGTACTCTCATCTTCAATCTTCCGTCGATTAAGGGCATCCGATGGCCGTGAATTCGGATTTCCTTGCCCCGGAGGATGTCCACTTTATGTTCGCGAATGAAGTCCATCCCTAAGAAGCCATGCACCCCTAAATCCATCCCCTCAGGCACTACGTGGAACCAATGCGATATGGTTCCCTTCGGTGTCTCCAAATGTATTTGCGCTATGAACGTCGAGAGTACTGGCTGTCCTCCCAACCCGATGAGCGTCGACTCGGATTTTTCCGCTTGTATTTCACCCCCGAGAACCTCTGGACTTATCAAGCTGACCTGTGCTCCCGTATCGGCTTTCAGTGTCAGTATTTCGGTTCGGCATTCTGGCGATTTTATGTGGAAATCGCTAGCAATCCCCGCGGACGTGACGTTGACGACGTATACTTCGTGTTGTTGTCCCTTTCGTTCCGCCCGCTGCTGGTCGGTTCCCAGGAAATCTTTGACGGTTTTCCCAGTCCCCTGTGGCTTCGGAGGTGGTTGCTCGTTGCCGTTATTTTTCCCTGACTGCTGCGGCTTTTGGCCGCCCTGTTGCAGTCGCTTCCTACAGTCTCTCCACAAATGACCTACCTTCCCGCAGTAGTTACACGTCATTTTCACTTGATTCACCTCCTTCCCCGGTCCTGGTGCGGGGAGACTCGGGCGTCCCGATTTTCTCGTGCAATCACGCGAGATGTGTCCCGTTTGTCCACAAGTAAAACATTTTCGGGGTGTCGCACCCCCTCCTCCCACCGAGTGTCGAGGTTGACTACCCCCCGGCGCTCCCTTACTGCCCTGTGATCCGAGCATTTTTTCGACTTCCGCCGCTCCGACTACGGAGTCCCGTAGACTTCCGTAATTCCGGGAGCGCACTATCATACGGATATCCGGCTGTAATCCATTCTCGATTTTCATTTGTGCGCTTCGTCTCACAGCCGCCTCAACGTATCGCGCACCATGAGGTTCGGTATCTTCACAAAGTTTTTCCGATACCTCCCTCGTAAGTCGCTCCACCCTTGCGGCGTACGCCGCTACCGATTCCTTCGGTCCTTGTTTTAATAGGCAGAACTCGTACTGCAGGGCAGCGAGAGATTTTCGCTTCCCGTACAGCGCTTCCAATTCATGACGTAATTCCGACATATTACGTATCACCTTATGTCGTAATTCTCGTGTTGCGCGATCCTCAAGTTTCCCGCTACGTACGAGCGCCAGGAGTGTTCCTCTATGCGCTGGTTTCACTCTTTCCCATACAGCTTCACAGGATGACAAGAATTCCTCCAATCTGTTGGGATTATTGCCATCAAATGTTTTGATATTTTTCAGCGCTAAGTCCAAGCTGATATACGGTGAGTCCTCCTCATCCTCCGGATGGGTGGTTCGCCGTCTCCCTTGACGCTCGGCTAATCTTCGCTCCACCTCCCCGGCTACGTAATCGGCCAATTCCGCTCGTATGGCCTCTAATTCTCGATCCCCCCTCTCGAGTCGATCGGCAATCCGTTCCTCGGCTGCCGCGGTGTTGTTTACCTCCGCAGGTGGATCCGGAAATAAATTTCGGCGTACCCCTGGGATCTCCACTCCCATGGGGTAAAGCCTACTTCCATCACCGAAGGTAGTCGTCCAATTCCGGTCTCTATCCGGGTTGTAAAATCCCCCTCTTCGTTCGCCCAGTGTGTTTCGGTATTGTGCCCTCAAACGTTGTATCTCTGCTTCTACTGCACGTGGGGTGAGATCAACCCCTGGGAGTGGTGCACCCCTGGGCTCGAACATACTTTGATCCAAATCGGCGAGCTCGTCAAACGCTGCGCCTCTACGTAAATTGACCCCGAAAAGAGGGTTTGGAGAAGATTCGCCTCTCGGCTGTCGTGCCGGGCCTTGTACTGCTAATTCCGACCTCGCGACTGCCGTTATCTCCTGTAACGCAGCCCCTAGACCAGCTGCTACACGCTGGTCCTCCTGCGTGGATGCCGAAGGATCCTGCGGGGGTGGTTGCTGTCCCGAAGTCCCCGCAGCCTGTTCCTCTGGTACCTCTCTATCACTCATGTGGCTTCTATCTGGCTCTTAGCCCTTTATTCACGCCCTGACGGGGTTAGTAACGCGCCTACTGGTTTTTTATTCCCGTACAGGTGTTAGTTTCGTGAATAGATTACTCTTGCACTTACAGGGTGCTTATCTGCCACATCTCAGGTTGCCTCTGCGTTGTATAACCTCAGGCTCCCTCTTCGATACTGTTTCCACGTCCCTTTCTGCTAGGCGACGATATAGTGGAGGTCTGCAGTCCCTCCTCGCGGTTGGCTGTCCCGTCGATCCCCTGGTGACGGTTTTACTCACAACTGTATTGGTGTACAGCGAGTGACACACTTTCGGTACACTCTGGTTCGTTTTATCACTCCGATATCCCACCGCTGCCACCAATGTTATACCGCCGAATCCCGGTTAGCTACGCCGAGGTTAGCGGTAATGAATATTCTCTATTATTTTTTGGGATGTTTATCGGTTAAGGGTTGGAACCCCAGTGAATGTTTGAACACAGGAGATGTAAGCGAAAATGTCTATCTTTATTAATGCGTTGATACGCAAACTCAAATTATCACACAGAATTATATTATACAGAGTATGGACTACTGTCCGACCAAAGTAACGTAGTACTACTAATAGACCCTTTGCACGAGTCTCTCTACACGCAACCAACCGCGCAGTATCGGATGACCAATTGTACTCCTCGTCTTGCGCTCAGTCTCACACTTTATAGGAGATAAAGTGGAGCGAGCAATTCAGCATATTGACGAAATTTGGTAATGATGTTTACCTTATCATCGTTCCAGTATGCGATACTGTGCAGTCGGCGCAATATTACGAGATCGCTCGCCTCGGTTATTGCGTAAGCGTAACCTCGGCGGTGCTCTCATTATTCGGGGGTATAACAGTCAGTCATCCATCGTCCGACCCGTCTCATCGTCTGATTCAGTTTGTACTGCGCCATTTCTGGAGAGCGCTCGACGATCACCGCCGCCACGTCATCGGCGTATGCGACGAGGAGTGCGCCGAGCGGAAGCTCCAGTCTGAGCAGGCTGTCGTAGAGTCCGTTCCAGAAGTCCGGTCCAAGTATGGATCCTTGGGCCACCCCCGCGGTAATTTGTCTCGTCCTCTGTCCCTCTGTTGTTTCGTATGTAATTTGTCGGTTTCGCAGGTAATCCCCCACCACCCGGAGCAGGTACGGCGGAACCCTGTAGTCGCTTCTGAGCGATCCCAGGATGTCGACCCACCTGGCCGAGTTGAAGGCGTTCCTGACGTCCAGTGTCGCCAGCAGCACGATAGGCCGCGCTGCATGGCAATGTCTTTTCTGTGATTATTATTATTATTATTATTATTATTATTATTATTATTATTATTATTATTTTTTTTTTTTTTTTTTTTTTTTTTTCCTTTACGGTACCCTTGCGGATACCGTAAAGGAAAACAGAAGTTGCGGAATTCAAGTTACGGATTCCACCAGCCCAACTGGTGGATATGTGGGACTCCCGTAGCCTACCCACTAAACCGCCCTCTCCTTTCGATACCCCCCCAACCAGGAACTATGTTAATATTACTTCTGGTTGGGGGAACTGTCTGTGTGCGTCTGTTCGTTCTGTTTATCCGTTTCGTCTCACGTCCGTCCGTCTGCTCTGTCATTCGAGGCAGCCATCTGCGTTTTTTCGTCTCAGTATCGTCTCTGTGTAGGTGGCAACTAGCTGCCACCACTCTGTTGTGTGGAGCATCACCTCGACAATATTGTCTGCGGTGATGTGACCGACTGTCGTCTCCAGTCACCGTCTGAGTGCTGACCAGCGGTCACATTCGAAGAATGTGTGTTCCGCATCGTCCTGTTCGTGTCCGCAGTATTTGCAGTCCGGCGTCTGTACTTTGTTCATCCTGTAAAGGTACCGTCTAAAGTAACCGTGCCCTGTTAGGAGCTGGGTGACGTAAAAGTTTACGTCCCCGAACTCTCTTTCAAACCCCTGTCAAGTCAGCAGACGAAAGTCTCCAAAATGGATTTAACTTATATCAAAATTAGGTGCTTTTTAGGTGCTAATTTGGTGCCGTAGTTAAAATTTTGGTGCTCTTTTTATTTAGCAGGGAATCCAGTTGCAATAAGTCTCTGCTAGCTTGATATCAAGCTAGCAGAAATCGACATTTTTGTAAAAAGCTTTTTACAGGAATTAAGTGCTTTTTAAGTGCTTTTGAAATGTAAAAAAAATTTCCCCGAAATCCGACTGGAAATATTTTTTTTTTTTTTTTTTTTTTTTTTTTAATGTCGGTAATCGAACATTTAGACGAAAGTCTCCAAAATGGATTCAACGTATACCAAAATTAGGTGCTTTTTAGGTGCTTTCAGATTGTAAAAATGGTTTCCCCGAAAACCGACCAGAAACATTTTTTTTTCCCCTATATTGCACGTGGAGAATCGAAAATTCAGAGAAAAGTCTCTGAAATAGATCCAACTTATACCAAAAGTAAGTGCTTTTTAGGCGCTTTTAAAATAAGCAAAGCACGATTTAAGTGCTCCATCCCCGCGATCGAAATTTTTTTTTTCCTATTTATGAAATTGCGATTTTTTCGAAAAAATATAAAATATTGCAAAACAACTTGGTCTTTGGGCCGAAGGATTGTATGATTTAGGTGCTTTCGAGATTCGTACAGCACCATTTAAGTGCTCCACGCCCGCGACTGAAAATTTTCTGTCTCTTCTTAAAAATTTCGATTTTCTTGTGAAAAATTGTAAATAAAAGATTACAGTGTTGGACTTGAACCAACGTATTGCACGATTTAAGTGCTTTCACAATTCGCACAGCACGATTTAAGTGCTCCATCCCCGTGATCGAAACTTTTTTTTTCCTATTTATGAAATTGCGATTTTTTCGGAAAAATATAAAATATTGCAAAACAACTTTGTCTTTAGGCCGAAGGATTGTATGATTTAGGTGCTTTCGAGATTCGTACGGCACGATTTAAGTGCTCCACTCCAGCGATCGAAAATTTTCTGTCTCTTCTTAAAAATTTCGATTTTCTTGTGAAAAATTGTAAATAAAAGATTACAGTGTTGGACTTGAACCAACGTATTGCACGATTTAAGTGCTTTCACGATTCGCACAGCACGATTTAAGTGCTCCATCCCCGCGATCGAAACTTTTTTTTTCCTATTTATGAAATTGCGATTTTTTCGGAAAAATATAAAATATTGCAAAACAACTTTGTCTTTGGGCCGAAGGATTGTATGATTTAGGTGCTTTCGAGATACGTACAGCACGATTTAAGTGCTCCACTCCCGCGACCGAAAATGTTCTGTCTCTTCTTAAAAATTTCGATTTTCTTGTGAAAAATTGTAAATAAAAGATTACAGTGTTGGACTTGTACCAACGTATTGCACGATTTAAGTGCTTTCACGATTCGCACAGCACGATTTAAGTGCTGCATCCCCGCGATCGAAACTTTTTATTTCCTATTTATGAAATTGCGATTTTTTCGAAAAAATATAAAATATCGCGAAACAACTTTGTCTCTGAGCCTAAGGATTGCATGATTTAGGTACTTTCGAGATTCGTACAGCACGATTTAAGTGCTCCACTCCAGCGATCGCAAATTTTCTGTCTCTTCTCAAAAATTTCAATTTTCTTGTGAAAAATTGTAAATAAAAGATTACAGTGTTGGACTTGAACCAACGTATTGCACGATTTAAGTGCTTTCACGATTCGCACAGCACGATTTAAGTGCTCCATCCCCGCGATCGAAACTTTTTTTTTCCTATTTATGAAATTGCGATTTTTTCGGAAAAATATAAAATATCGCGAAACAACTTTGTCTCTGAGCCTAAGGATTGCATGATTTAGGTGCTTTCGAGATTCGTACAGCACGATTTAAGTGCTCCACTCCAGCGATCGAAAATTTTCTGTCTCTTCTTAAAAATTTCGATTTTCTTGTGAAAAATTGTAAATAAAAGATTACAGTGTTGGACTTGTACCAATGTATTGCACGATTTAAGTGCTTTCACGATTCGCACAGCACGATTTAAGTGCTCCATCCCCGCGATCGAAACTTTTTTTTTCCTATTTATGAAATTGCGATTTTTTCGGAAAAATATAAAATATTGCAAAACAACTTTGTCTTTGGGCCGAAGGATTGCATGATTTAGGTGCTTTCGAGATTCGTACAGCACGATTTAAGTGCTCCACTCCAGCGATCGAAAATTTTCTGTCTCTTCTTAAAAATTTCGATTTTCTTGTGAAAAATTGTAAATAAAAGATTACAGTGTTGGACTTGTACCAATGTATTGCACGATTTAAGTGCTTTCACGATTCGCACAGCACGATTTAAGTGCTCCATCCCCGCGATCGAAACTTTTTTTTTCCTATTTATGAAATTGCGATTTTTTCGGAAAAATATAAAATATTGCAAAACAACTTTGTCTTTGGGCCGAAGGATTGTATGATTTAGGTGCTTTCGAGATACATACAGCACGATTTAAGTGCTCGACTCCCGCGACCGAAAATGTTCGGTCTCTTCTTAAAAATTTCGATTTTCTTGTGAAAAATTGTAAATAAAAGATTACAGTGTTGGACTTGTACCAACGTATTGCACGATTTAAGTGCTTTCACGATTCGCACAGCACGATTTAAGTGCTCCATCCCCGCGATCGAAACTTTTTTTTTCCTATTTATGAAATTGCGATTTTTTCGGAAAAATATAAAATATCGCGAAACAACTTTGTCTCTGAGCCTAAGGATTGCATGATTTAGGTACTTTCGAGATTCGTACAGCACGATTTAAGTGCTCCACTCCAGCGATCGCAAATTTTCTGTCTCTTTTTAAAAATTTCAATTTTCTTGTGAAAAATTGTAAATAAAAGATTACAGTGTTGGACTTGAACCAACGTATTGCACGATTTAAGTGCTTTCACGATTCGCACAGCACGATTTAAGTGCTCCATCCCCGCGATCATAACTTTTTTTTTCCTATTTATGAAATTGCGATTTTTTCGGAAAAATATAAAATATTGCAAAACAACTTTGTCTTTGGGCCGAAGGATTGTATGATTTAGCTGCTTTCGAGATACATACAGCACGATTTAAGTGCTCCACTCCCGCGACCGAAAATGTTCGGTCTCTTCTTAAAAATTTCGATTTTCTTGTGAAAAATTGTAAATAAAAGATTACTGTGTTGGACTTGTTCCAACGTATTGCACGATTTAAGTGCTTTCACGATTCGCACAGCACGATTTAAGTGCTCAATCCCCGCGATCGAAACTTTTTTTTTCCTATTTATGAAATTGCGATTTTTTCGACAAAATATAAAATATCGCGAAACAACTTTGTCTCTGAGCCTAAGGATTGCATGATTTAGGTGCTTTCGAGATTCGTACAGCACGATTTAAGTGCTCCACTCCAGCGATCGAAAATTTTCTGTCTCTTCTTAAAAATTTCGATTTTCTTGTGAAAAATTGTAAATAAAAGATCACAGTGTTGGACTTGTTCCAACGTATTGCACGATTTAAGTGCTTTCACGATTCGCACAGCACGATTTAAGTGCTCCATCCCCGCGATCGAAACTTTTTTTTTCCTATTTATGAAATTGCGATTTTTTCGGAAAAATATAAAATATTGCAAAACAACTTTGTCTTTGGGCCGAAGGATTGCATGATTTAGGTGCTTTCGAGATTCGTACAGCACGATTTAAGTGCTCCACTCCAGCGATCGAAAATTTTCTGTCTCTTCTTAAAAATTTCGATTTTCTTGTGAAAAATTGTAAATAAAAGATTACAGTGTTGGACTTGTACCAATGTATTGCACGATTTAAGTGCTTTCACGATTCGCACAGCACGATTTAAGTGCTCCATCCCCGCGATCGAAACTTTTTTTTTCCTATTTATGAAATTGCGATTTTTTCGGAAAAATATAAAATATTGCAAAACAACTTTGTCTTTGGGCCGAAGGATTGTATGATTTAGGTGCTTTCGAGATACATACAGCACGATTTAAGTGCTCGACTCCCGCGACCGAAAATGTTCGGTCTCTTCTTAAAAATTTCGATTTTCTTGTGAAAAATTGTAAATAAAAGATTACAGTGTTGGACTTGTACCAACGTATTGCACGATTTAAGTGCTTTCACGATTCGCACAGCACGATTTAAGTGCTCCATCCCCGCGATCGAAACTTTTTTTTTCCTATTTATGAAATTGCGATTTTTTCGGAAAAATATAAAATATCGCGAAACAACTTTGTCTCTGAGCCTAAGGATTGCATGATTTAGGTACTTTCGAGATTCGTACAGCACGATTTAAGTGCTCCACTCCAGCGATCGCAAATTTTCTGTCTCTTTTTAAAAATTTCAATTTTCTTGTGAAAAATTGTAAATAAAAGATTACAGTGTTGGACTTGAACCAACGTATTGCACGATTTAAGTGCTTTCACGATTCGCACAGCACGATTTAAGTGCTCCATCCCCGCGATCATAACTTTTTTTTTCCTATTTATGAAATTGCGATTTTTTCGGAAAAATATAAAATATTGCAAAACAACTTTGTCTTTGGGCCGAAGGATTGTATGATTTAGGTGCTTTCGAGATACGTACAGCACGATTTAAGTGCTCCACTCCCGCGACCGAAAATGTTCTGTCTCTTCTTAAAAATTTCGATTTTCTTGTGAAAAATTGTAAATAAAAGATTACAGTGTTGGACTTGTTCCAACGTATTGCACGATTTAAGTGCTTTCACGATTCGCACAGCACGATTTAAGTGCTCCATCCCCGCGATCGAAACTTTTTTTTTCCTATTTATGAAATTGCGATTTTTTCGGAAAAATATAAAATATCGCGAAACAACTTTGTCTCTGAGCCTAAGGATTGCATGATTTAGGTGCTTTCGAGATTCGTACAGCACGATTTAAGTGCTCCACTCCAGCGATCGAAAATTTTCTGTCTCTTCTTAAAAATTTCGATTTTCTTGTGAAAAATTGTAAATAAAAGATCACAGTGTTGGACTTGTTCCAACGTATTGCACGATTTAAGTGCTTTCACGATTCGTACAGTACGATTTAAGTGCTCCACTCCAGCGATCGAAAATTTTCTGTCTCTTCTTAAAAATTTCGATTTTCTTGTGAAAAATTGTAAAATTCTTGTGAAAAATTGTAAAAAATTGTAAATATTGCACGATTTAAGTGCTTTCACGATTCGCACAGCACGATTTAAGTGCTCCATCCCCGCGATCGAAACTTTTTTTTTCCTATTTATGAAATTGCGATTTTTTCGAAAAAATATAAAATATCGCGAAACAACTTTGTCTCTGAGCCTAAGGATTGCATGATTTAGGTACTTTCGAGATTCGTACAGCACGATTTAAGTGCTCCACTCCAGCGATCGCAAATTTTCTGTCTCTTTTTAAAAATTTCAATTTTCTTGTGAAAAATTGTAAATAAAAGATTACAGTGTTGGACTTGAACCAACGTATTGCACGATTTAAGTGCTTTCACGATTCGCACAGCACGATTTAAGTGCTCCATCCCCGCGATCATAACTTTTTTTTTCCTATTTATGAAATTGCGATTTTTTCGGAAAAATATAAAATATTGCAAAACAACTTTGTCTTTGGGCCGAAGGATTGTATGATTTAGGTGCTTTCGAGATACATACAGCACGATTTAAGTGCTCCACTCCCGCGACCGAAAATGTTCGGTCTCTTCTTAAAAATTTCGATTTTCTTGTGAAAAATTGTAAATAAAAGATTACAGTGTTGGACTTGTACCAACGTATTGCACGATTTGAGTGCTTTCACGATTCGCACAGCACGATTTAAGTGCTCCATCCCCGCGATCGAAACTTTTTTTTTCCTATTTATGAAATTGCGATTTTTTCGGAAAAATATAAAACATCGCGAAACAACTTTGTCTCTGAGCCTAAGGATTGCATGATTTAGGTGCTTTCGAGATTCGTACAGCACGATTTAAGTGCTCCACTCCAGCGATCGAAAATTTTCTGTCTCTTCTTAAAATTTTCTGTCTCTTCTTAAAAATTTCGATTTTCTTGTGGAAAATTGTAAATAAAAGATTACAGTGTTGGACTTGTACCAATGTATTGCACGATTTAAGTGCTTTCACGATTCGCACAGCACGATTTAAGTGCTCCATCCCCGCGATCGAAACTTTTTTTTTCCTATTTATGAAATTGCGATTTTTTCGGAAAAATATAAAATATCGCGAAACAACTTTGTCTCTGAGCCTAAGGATTGCATGATTTAGGTGCTTTCGAGATTCGTACAGCACGATTTAAGTGCTCCACTCCAGCGATCGAAAATTTTCTGTCTCTTCTTAAAAATTTCGATTTTCTTGTGAAAAATTGTAAATAAAAGATTACAGTGTTGGACTTGTACCAATGTATTGCACGATTTAAGTGCTTTCACGATTCGCACAGCACGATTTAAGTGCTCCACTCCAACGATCGAAAATTTTCTGTCTCTTCTTAAAAATTTCGATTTTCTTGTGAAAAATTGTAAATAAAAGATTACAGTGTTGGACTTGTACCAACGTATTGCACGATTTAAGTGCTTTCACGATTCGCACAGCACGATTTAAGTGCTGCATCCCCGCGATCGAAACTTTTTTTTTCCTATTTATGAAATTGCGATTTTTTCGAAAAAATATAAAATATTGCAAAACAACTTTGTCTTTGGGCCGAAGGATTGTATGATTTAGATGCTTTCAAGATACGTACAGCACGATTTAAGTGCTCCACTCCCGCGACCGAAAATGTTCTGTCTCTTCTTAAAAATTTCGATTTTCTTGTGAAAAATTGTAAATAAAAGA